>JAQOWZ010000016.1:3190933-3829120 GCA_035578165.1 Stenolophus ochropezus | reverse complement strand
TTTTAACATTGCTGTCAATCAAATGTAAAGTCATAACCATAAATATAGCAAATTCTATGTTTCACGTTAAAATAAATTCCCGGTATAGATAATTAATTGAATTTCAAAAATAAATCATTATAACTTGAAATTTAAAAATGATTTGATAAGAGACAAGCAGAACAAGGATAGTAAGCAACGAACCATTTAAATACAAATGATTCTAGTCACAAAATAAGTGACATCAATTTTTGAGGCTCTGTTCCTTATAAAAATGTTGCATATGTTTTAAAAATGTGTCAGAATATTGATACTCATACAAAAATGTTTATGAAGTGATAAATAGCTAGAGAGCCGTATCCTATTTATTTATTGATTTGTTTCCGTGGAAAAAGAAAGAAAACATAGTTGAATATAATAGATAAGCATATTTCTCCGATCTAGAGTTCTTTTATTTGTGTTCTCTTCGAGCCGGGAGAATTACGTCTCGGTAATCACTTATCTCCAGTGTATCGTGTGCTTCAACGTCAATTTAAAAAAGAGAAGGAGCGAGGCAAAAAGAAGGCCGGTGAAGGGAATAAGTTGTTCTAACGACTCCGCAATTGAATCTTCCTCGCAGGACAATGGTCTGCCATTACGGAGCAGGTTTCTCAATTTAATAACGAGTGCCGTGATTGGAGGCCGTGTTCGGACTTGGGACTACTTGGCGAATATTCAGCTCCCGTGCTCGGATCGAGGTTTTACAGGCCTAGACAATGCGCCAATCTGACAACCCGGTGGCTATTTACATCTAATTGTCTATTTACCGGTAATCACAAATAAAAACAAAATGAGACCATGGTTTATCCTAATTGTTTTTGAATTTAGAAGTGATTTAACCGTAATTGAATTGTTAACTCGCCAAGATTGTACTTCATTACAAATTACATCCTTAAATATAAGGAACATAAAGTTTTAAACGCACTTTTGTCTTTAAAAAAAATAATTAATTTGTTAATAATTATTACCTCCACGTATTAACGCACTTGGATCCACATTCATTTTCTACATTCATTTTCTACATAGAAAGTTTGATCTAAATTTTACTTCATAAAAATCATTTGGTAAATATCATAGATCGTCTTAAGCTACTAATTAATAAATATGTACAAAATATACACTTTTTGGGAGTATTTTTCAAACGGATAGTGACATGATTTAAATTTTACTATTTCATCTTTTTGTACGTATTATAATAATGAATTTCTTTTATAGCCCGGGTTGCACAAAGCTTCATCATTTTTGATTAATGATTAATTTTTTGACAGCAATGTATTTTTAATACGTGGCCATGGTAACAACGTCAAATTAATCAGTGATTTTTTTGATTAGAGGCTGATTAGCCTTTCTGCAACCGGGCAATATAGTGTTTTAATGATTAGATTGGTAAGATGCATAGGTTAACGTAACCTACCCGAACCAAACTTAACTTAAAGCAAATTCTGGCGACTTGTATACGTGATCTTGTGTTCGTCATGCGACGGATTAATGGATGTAGCTTGCAAGCTACTTCCACATGCTCTTTTTCTTTCTACATATATTTCTTTCCATTTAATTGATGTAAGAATCTGGTAGTTTGACATTTATTTCAAATGGACAATTGAAAAGCGTAATTGTATACGTCAGATATCATATAGAAGTATCATATAGTGAATAATATTGCTAATATAGAACTGTCATTCTAACGTTTCACTGTTTCACGTGTTGGAAACAACTACGGAATAATCTATTGTGGCGATATTTTGTAACGTCAATTTTTGGAAACAAATCCATGGATTCATGGATTTGTGTGGCTCGCCAGAATTTGCCTCTAACTTTTTTCAACTTTTAAAAAAACCTAACTTTTAAGTTATGGATTTTGTTTTACATTTTCTAGCAGATTACAATTACATATTTCTGTAGGTATATTTTGCTCAAATTGAAAACTAGTAACCCTACTGAACATGTTACGTAATTCTATCCGCCGTTACGTAATCTACAGCCCCCTACCTCTCTTCTGGAGGTCGTCCCTGCCCAGCTGGCCCGCGGTGAGGGCGGCCGCCGTGGCCGCGGGGTTGGGCGGCAGCCCCAGGTGCGGCGTCGGGGTGCCCCCGGGGTACCAGGCCCAGCCCGGCGCCTGCCCGTTGAACATGCGCAGCTTGTCGTACACCGACTCGCTCTGCGCGCTCGCCTGCTGCTCCTTCTGCGAGGCTAGGTTGCGTAGCACCCTGTTGATGGAGGATACCTGGAATAAAATAGTGTACTTAGTCATAAACAAACAGTTGATTAATAAAATTAAATAAAAATTTTGTCGGGACGTAGTTTTTTGGATTAAACCAACGTTTCGATATTATTCAACGTATTTTTATAATGTTTTCGACTCGATTTTACCCCGAGGATGATCAGTGTTGATCGAAACGTCGGTTTAATCCAATGAATAAATAATAATAATAACTCTGTTGATGGAGGATACCTGGAACGAAACAATGTACTTAGTCATAAACAAACAGTTGATTGTTAAAATTAGATATAACATTGCTGGTGTAACAACTAGAAGTTGATATCTTCATTTTCATCTATGGCACGACATTCCTATGTAGAACAGGGCCTCAAGTACCTGAGGTACTTGTTACATGACAGGTTTTACTTGCATTTTAGTGAAGCAGGTTGTCAGCTTAGTCTCTGCAAGGTCAGCACACAACGAGCCGTTGTGCGGTAACCCATCCAATTTGACAGGGCGGACTATGTTGCTTATCTACACGATCAGACGAAACACGCCACGACCAGACAACCGTACTGGCTGACAGAGAATGATATAGGGAATTAATTAAGTTATCAAAAATATACGTTATTTACTATTTCGATGCTATACTTTCCCATAAACCGATGGTTATAGTAATCGACACTTTAACCAGACATGGAAAAACCGGCCCTTAATGAAAGCACAAGACAAGGATAGGTTTACAAAAATGAGAAAAATTCGACATCAAATGTAAATATTTCATTGACGCCGGAGGCCTAGGGAACGCTCAGCGTAATTGAGCTTTCGCTAGTTTATTGACTATTTCAGAAGCAGTGTTAGGTCGAGATAAGATTCGATTTGATCTTTTTTGTGGTAATGTAGTCCGAAGTAACGACCACGATTTAAGCAAATCTGTTGCAAAGTATAGACGCAAGTGTAAGTTAGTGCCTATTAGAATGTAAGTAAAATAACTATGGTAAAAATTTTCAGCTGTAAGCTGTTATAGAGAAATGTGGGAAACTAAATTTTCATGTTAGCATTGTATTCATTTGAATTGAAGAGGGTTGGTATGAAAATTGAGCTTTCGGAAATAATACGTTATACTTTCAAACTAGGTTACAACTTGTTCATATTCACGAATTCGTGCAAACGTAGCGTTGAAAAAAGAAGTATAAATAATCGCATTAAAAGCGTCAAATTTGTCATCTCGCAACGAATTCCATAAAAGTTGCAAATATATTCCGAAGCTAACCGTATAAACCCCGAACAATATTGGAATAAAACCCACAAAATCACACTCCTTTACAAATCCGTCCCATTATTCACATCCGTGGTAAAAAACCCGACGTGGGGGGTGGGGGTGGTTGGCAAGTGCCGCGTGGCAACAATGGGCAAGGTGTTGGTCTTCCAGTCGGCTAGGCGCGAAGAATACCGCGCATAATAACGTTACAGGGGATCAGCAATAAAGCCAGTTAAGCGAGGGAGTGTACGCACACGCAATGCATCTGTTGGTTCCCATCTCGCAAGCCAACGGGGTTTTTATTCGCCAACGCCGAACGGCTAATGATACAATCACGAGTTGTTGCGTAATTAAATTGACTGCGGCGCAGGATAAGAGCTCTGCTTCATGAATTCATGGAAATGTACGAGTTGAGACATATGTCGAGCTGTTTTGCACTGCAAATGTGCTGCCAAATCGCAAACACAGGAATATTCACGCCTAGTAAACCACTACTTCAATTACGCCGCAGCGAACAATCTGCAGCGAGACCTACGCACGATCAATCGCAATTGGCCTTTTAATTACTTTGCACTTATTTCCACCCACGACCTAGTCTTTCATTGCTGAATAAATCAACTCTATAAGAGTCATTTCACCTTCATTTTTCTATTACCTTCTAGGAATGACAGTTTAATAAATGAAACTGTACATGTGTTTCAAGAAATTAAATAATAACTCAGAACAAAATACATTAGATTTAAATAATTTAATAAGATGAAAAGTCTAGTCGTGAACGTACACTGAAAAAGTAATAGTTGTATTTGTATAAAAGGCAATATGTTACTGTAATGAGACAGACATTACTTAGACACACTACCGTGAGCATTATATCATATCCATAGTTACAACTTGATATTTGATTGACAACAATGTATACTTGGTTGTCTCATTTAAATGAAACATAGGGAATGAATGTGACTTTTTTTGGGTTATAAAGACCTACACCAAGTGCAAAAACAGTTTTAAGAATCATTAATAACTTTAGAGGAAATGGTTGTATAGTAGAATGGTCTGCTAGACACTCGATCTTACACATCTAGATTTTTTTAGTGGTGACCTTTAAAATCAGAAGTTTGTACTCTATCAATTAAAAGTTTAAATTCAAAATGTTTCTCAAAATATTACAATTGCCCAAATATAATTCAATGTAATTCAAAAGTTTTATAGCAGTTGACTCATTGCTTAGCAGTTAATGGATAGATATGAGCCTAAAGTCTCTGCAGAGAATCTTCAGCTTCTAGTGGATTTCAAACCACTAGAGCACAGCTGTATTTTTACTTGGTTAATAATTGACCACACTGGGAATCACACTCCGTTCAGTTCGAGACGGACTACGCTAACTAAGTGAACAACCGCTGCCCATTGAGAAAACAGAATAATAGAAACCAAACATATATGGTCGCAATGAAATAAATGATAAAAATCCCACCTGATTCCTTTTCATAATACGTTATTTTACATTGACAACTGTCAATTACTTTTTTCGATGCGATATTATCCTCTGATGGTTATAGTAATCGGCACTTTAACCAGAGATGAAAGCACTCGACAAGGATTGGTTTGCAAAAATGAGAAAAATTTGACGCCGGAGTCCTAGGGAACGCTTAGCTTAACAACTTTTGCTGACTATTTCAGAAGCTATTTTTGATTTAAAAGCAACTTTATTTAGAATGAATAACCGTTGAATTCATTATCTCCTTACAAAATGCCTAATTACAGCCTATGTCGCTGAGTCCCTGCGTCCTGCGAGATCGCGTTACGCCGCGGTCTCAGCCTGTCGCCGCGCGTCTCACGCTGCAGCGGACACATGAAGGCTGCCGCCAGCCGGACAACCTCACGGAACAGGACTAGATCTACCGCACGAGTTGTGGCTAGGAAGGTTTCAACTATGGGATATTGGTTTACAAGATACTAATCGTTGCAGAAGACAAAAAACTACCTAACAGAGTATTGGTAATAACATAATCATTCCACGGTAATAATTGGCATTGAGGTCTATTCTGTAACTCAGTGATTCATTTTTAAACAATTGCCGTTGTCGATTTTCATTGGCGAAAAAATTTAGCAACTGGTTAAAAATTAACCACTGAGTCAATAAAAGTTACTAAATTGATGGAATCGTCTTCATCTAAAGTATGGGACAAAACGGACTCGTTTTATATGTTGCTGGAATGACTTCAAAGCTTGCATAATTGGAAGATCATTTTCAGAGGTTGTAAGCTGATAATTTATATTACTTTACTGGACAAAAGTAAGCAGGGCAACTAAGTCATAATTGTATCCATATAATATGACAAGTCAATATGGTAATTAATATTTATCGTACAGAATTGTCTGTAAACTAATGAACAAACCACGGATGTTATGAATCATATCAGACCTTACATGTATCCGAGCTCGGAATTCAATTGACATCTGCGGCGGTTATGATACTCATATCCTAGGTATGTTAATAGCTAAAAATGTATGCGAAATTAAGCAGTACTTAATATGTAATTCTTATTTCAACTTTATCTTTCTTGTTTAACGATCGCTCTACCACTAAGTTAATAGAGATGGGAAGTCCGATTCGTTTGAAGAATTTAATTCGGTTCTTTTTATAACTCATCGATTCAAAAGATTCGTTGAAAATGTATCATTGAATGAAATTTCGATCATAAAAATGTTTAAATTCTAGATCTTCCGAATTGGATTCATTTATTTGATTATGTATAGTTATGTATACTGGTTTATATTCGAATAATTTATAAATACATATATTTAAAAAATAATTAGTAAATATTTATTTAAAATTTATGAAAAATCGGAACGATTGGTGATAGAATGCAATAAAACAAATCATTTTAGTTCCTTTATTTATATGATTTGTTTAAATTACATCGTTGTTACCAGGTTATAAGGTAATATGTAAGTGAATGATAGAATGAAAATAAATTAAATAAACCTGTCTTTTACTTGATCGATGTGAAATGTAAAATTAATTTAAAAAGTAAGGTTTGCATTCTTTTATTATAAAAATGTAATGAAGCGTAATGATTAGTGAATTCAAATGAAGATCTTAATTCAACATGCAGTTCATTGTAAATACCGTCCGGTACATGAAGTGTTTGGGGCGCAATTCATTCTAAAATTAGATGCGCTTAATCAGTTTAAAAATGCAGCAGATAATAAACATCCGTAATGATCCGCATCCCCTGCTGTCCGTTGCAATAAGCTGGATCTCCGCTCCCTCCGAGATGCACGCATGGTGAGGCACACATTTTTCAATGCAGCCACCAGTGCGTTATACAATTCCTACATTCGTGTCCGGTCAGTTGTGAAATAGCTCGCATCCCCAACCCCTACTTTCATTTAACACCCCCTGTAACTTTAAAACAACCACCGAAATATCTACAATTGAATTCCTCGGGCGCAATTCAAATTGAAATTTGAAATTACCGCCTGTGACAATGTCTCTGTGGTTGCGGAACAATAGACGCTTGACGACGTATGTTTTGGGCATTTTAAATTGGTCTTGATTTTATACTTTAATTTGGAAGACGCAGATCTGATGATGAATGTGTGTGTTTGTGTGGAAGAAAAACGGAAATGAAAGGGTGGTGGGATTAAAATTAGTTGCAATGAATAGAATTAAAATTAGAATAGGACATACGAAATGATTTAAGACGTATTTATTCCTCAATGTTCGGAATTATTCAAGTGGAAAAAGATAGCACAAAATTAGTGGTGCATTTTAATTCTTTCAACCCTTATGAAGAAAACCTTTCATCCACCGAATATTTTAATAAAATTATGATTATTAATACTCTTTTTCATTAAGATTATTTAATTTTCTACCGGCCTACATAATTACACTTTATATATAACTTCTGGCTAAACAGAAAAAAAATATATTAACTTCGCACATCGCTCAAGCTAAGGTATTTCTATAAAACTGATGTGTTATTCATACGTTTACAAAATTTGACATATGCTGTTGTCAAATTTGACGTAAATAATATTCAAAGATAAAATAAGTAAATATGATTTTTTTTATTGTAGAATATAAAAATATGGAACAAATATACAAGGAATAGATTTTAATTACGTCAAAATAACTGTTTTCTTCGGTTTCCAATACAGTATTAAAATTTTGATGCAAGGATATTTTAGATATGAATTGAATAAACTAATTTTAATACTAAATATTAAATTATTTTTTTATAGAATATATTACTACAATAGCGGGAGGTAATGTGTTGGAAATATCAGATTTTTTATCTCTTTATTAGCAATTGACATAATAGTGACCATCTGTATTCTATTTAGTAATCACCACGAAACAAAAAACAAAACTAGAAACACTCCCTCACAAGAATGCTTAGATGACAAATATTGTTTAATGTAAAATTGGCGTTACATCAGCCTATCGAAGGTGTTTATTTTAGTGCGCCAACTTCAGTTCACTCTTTCTAATTATTAGATTAATAGTAAATCTAGTAAAGCTAGTAAAGCAAAATAATCCTTTCTAGTTACTAGAGTAGTAGTAAAGCTAATAAAGTATATTTTTATTTTAGTCTCGATGTAAATGATGTTTTGACGTTTAAAATACAAATTCAACATAAAATTCCACATGAACGACCAATTTTCCATTATCCTAATTTAAAAATGATTTCTAGTTAACCTGGGTATAATTTTCTTCATTGGAATTTTGATATGACAATGGCGAATTAATCGCATAATACTTTATCGTGCTGATAATTAATTAGTGATTTGTAATTATCGTAGTTTTCGAGCTGAATACGATGGGAGGATCTATTGAAACTGAATTTGATTTTGTTTGTAGATGGCAACATTGTTTCGTAGTTAGCTATAAATAACTAACATAAATCAACACGAACTGCAAACACTACCTATCATGTTGTAGTGAGGATTATTTTATTACATTTACTTTAGAGTAGGTAAATATATGATTACCTGCTACTATACTACTGTTAACACGATTAGTAGAAACAAAAGATATTTTTATTAATTTCACCTTTGTTCTTCATCAACAAAGCGAATAATTATAAAGATTTAGCAAATTTAAACATGGAAGTGTTAATTTTGACTACAATTGGTCATTTCCTGGAAAACTTTTATGTACAAATATATTACTTTTTATCTATAATTTCTGGTTTAACAGATCAAAATTTACTAATTATATACTATACTTGTCTGTTTAAGTCGTAGGTGTAAGTCATTTGAGACCTTTTACCATTTTGGTATCGTTCTTTAGGACAGTTTAAGTGTATTTGTAGCTATTTTCTTCTACATTTTTCTTGTCCTGGATCTTACTTATTCTTCAGATTTCATCTACCTATCCAAATTTTATATCTTCTTTATTTCCCTATTGTCCTCTATTCTTTGTAAGTCCAAACCAAAGTTTTTTTTTAATTTTTAAAGATATCTAAGTGTTACTGCACTTATCAATTGTTTTAAAAGCAATATAAATATTTTGTTTCATAAACGAAAACGAAATCTGTAATAAAACCAAAACGATTCATCTGAATAAAACTAGGAAGAGTAACAAAGAATTTTTACTTTTAGTTACACATTTAAATATTTATATTTGTCTTCTGTTATGTGACAAGTAAAGTCATAAAATATTATTTCACTTTAAGATATTACTATATAAAGTACAGATTTTGGTTATTATTTATAGTTTTGTAGCAATTAATTAAATCAATGATTTTTATTAAAAAAAATCAGTTGATTTCAAATCATTTAAATCAGATCTTCTACCTTGGTTTCCTTCCTAGTTCGTCTAGTTTTGACTTAGATGGTCTACTTTTGTCCTTCCTTTGATCTTTCTCAAAAAGTTTGTTTCTACGTTTCTTATTCTGCTTAGTGTATTATCTAGTGTTGTCCAGATTTCTGATACAAATTTTATTACTGGGATGGCTACTTTTACTTTTAATTATAAAATAAATGAAATGATAAATAATACCGATTGGTAGTGTGTTATATGAAACTTAAAATTTTTACAATTTGAATTTCATTTTTGTTTTCAAGGTCTAATCAAATTTTATTGGGATAGCTACTTTTACTTTTAATTCTAAGCCAAATAAAATGACAAATAATAACAGTTGATAGTGTGTTATACAAAACTTAAGATTTTTAGAATTTGAATACCAGTTTGGAAATATCCGTGCATCTTAATCTGAGCAGGTCGGCGTTGGATGCTGCTCGGCTCATTGGCATCGGTGTTTCGGCGTCGGTTCAGATGTTCACGCCATCGCTGCGGTCGGCTGGCGCGGGGCGTCGCGGGGGTGTTGTGCCGTCGCCATGGCGACGCCGCCGGCAGGAGATAACGCGGCGGCGGCGATGTATCGCAACGCGAGGGCCCACTAGTGTTGGGGATTATAAAAGTACGCAGATTATAGAAAATGGTGGAGGAAAATGGACGGAAATGGGGACGGGGAGCTATTGTTGTGTGTGAAACGATAACGGGTTTCTCACTTTCAGTTTTTGAGATTAATTTCTTATTGTTACTCAAATATATACGGGCAGTGGTGGTTCACCTAACTAGCGCATTCTGACTAGAACTGGTGTGAATGATTTCATTTCACATTTTTATAATATCCTGTTTTTGATCCTTTTTACGGGTACCACCGAAGAGAGCATTTGTCCGTATAACGTTGTGCATTCTCACTTTCAGTTTTTAAAATTATTAATTTCTGATTTTAACTTCCTGTTTTTTTTTTCACAACTTGTACCAACGAAAAAGGCATTTGTCCCTATAACGATGTGCTTAGTTGAGCATCTAAGTAACACTGAACATTCATACAACGAGTAGTGGCTCACTTGGTTAAAGCGTTTCGATTTCGAATCGAATTCGATTCTCATCGTTGCCAATTATTAACTAAATAAAATATACCGTTGTGTCTGAGTTGTTCGGAACCTACTATAATCTGTATGCCTCTAACAGAAGCTTTACGTTAACAACCTATTCCACCATAAATGCAAGTGTGTCGAGAAACGATCATTCCCATTTTTGTCAAAGGTCAAAATCTCCTAGAGTTAACGATTAATTCAAATACACGTATTATTTATTTCAGAGGATTTATACATATCAATGCAAAATATAATGAAATTGGAATTGGGATTTTCATATATCACTCCGCATAATATGAAACATTTATTCTTGTTTCTTTTTATAGATTATTTTAATTGTCTACACATTATTTAAAAATAATTTATTATACTGTATTTTATAATTAATAAATAATATGTTGGAACTATAAATTAATAATGAATAGAATAAAATTGTACATTCTACGTAGAAGAGATTTGTGATGAAATTAAAAATGTATTTGATTTGATGGCAAAGAAATAAATTAGAAATTTGATGTAGTGAAAATGTATTTACCTTCATTCTGCTAATAAATTGCATTTACTGTTGACATAGAGAAATGAGATTTTTTACAAAAGCAGAAAATAATAAAAATTCATTAATTTGAAATATAAAATATAGAAAAGTTAATTTTCATAGAAGCCGCAATAAAATGACAGTAGCAGAGTAATGAAAGGTTTTTAAGTGAACTATGAATATTATATCAATGAAAAATTGTATTTTTAGACATGAAATATCTGAAGCGTGCATCAAAAAATATTAAAAAACGCAAAAATAAAGCGAACTCTCATTCACTGTTTTACAGCATCAAAATATGCAAATCGAAACGTTTTTATCTGCCTCGTTTCTCTGGCGCTAACCTATGAAACAATCGTTTTATTTTGCAACTATTTTTTATACCACCATGAAAACAAAACGCTCAAACATAAACATATTAATAAAACAACGTAGGTAACTCGAACAAAAATACAAAGAACAAAAACGGGTATTTGAAACGAAAGCGAAATTGCGAACGCCACGCACTTAAAAAGCAAATAACTAACGATTGTTTTTTATTGTCACCGCTTAGTAGGATCTGCAATGGACATAACCCTTGGTAGAACGGTTCGGACGCAGATGGGAATGGTCAGTGGAGCCGTTATTCCCGCGCCATTATCATAAAAATGTAACGATTTCCCGTCGGTAATTCAGAGCCGTCCAATAACCGAGTGCGTCCGCCATTTTACGAGCCCAGCAGTTCTGTCCAAATGTGCTCATCCCACTTTTTAATCTATATAAGGCGCGGGCAAGCAGCCGTCTCTCTCCCTCTCGACCTCTCTCTCTTTCTTTCACGCTTGGCGGGGCGCACGCATTGCGTGTCACGCAGTATCGATGCGGCCGCTGCGCACGCGCAAAGCTGCTACTATTCGCTCCTGCTGCCACTAGCACGCTACTCCAACGTTTCTCAAACTTTCCCTTTTCACCTGCAGCCAACATTCTAAATCGCACCGCAATTATGCAATCATACAGGCTTTCGTTGCTTAAAGAAAAAAAATCAAATAAATCTTAATTTCATTAAAAGTGTATCATTTTTACAGTGTTCGACCGAAGCATGGTTTTCAGCTGAAACCAAAACCGAACACGAATATTCGCCTCCTCTTCAAGTTTTGGCCGAAAACGCAACCGAAATTGAAACTTCAATTAAATTTTAATTAAACACGAAAATTTTGCATTTTTTTACCTTTGAAGGTATTGTTCGATTATTAAAATAAATAAAACCTCAATTTGTTATATATTTGTCACAAATACATTTGGATTTAACAATTAAAGATATTAAGGAACTAATAGAAGAAACATATTCTACTCGATACGAAAATCGCATATTAATAAAGCAGCACTAAATTTATTAGACTATTCCTGAGAAATAAGAAGTTGAAAATAACTAAATCTCTGGATTTGGCATCTAAATTATGAAGTAAAAACAACATAAAACTGAAAGAACTCCAATGGGACTTACTTATCGCATGTTATTAGTTAATTTATCACATTTTTCTGTGGGTTTTTTTCCTAACCAGTTGTATATGAAGATTTACTAAAGAAGTTTACGGAAATAACTGAAACTTACCAAATTATCCCCCTATCCTTATTTTTATTTCCTACAAATTTTTGATCCCATTTTTGGTCTAATTTTCTAATTTCCAATAACTACTTATTTTCCCAAAACGTCCAAATTTTATTCCTTGATTGATTTATCCAGAAATGTAGATGGATTCTTTAAGTATTACCATATAAAAACTGGAGTACCGCAGGGTAGTATACTAAGACCAGTTTTCCATTTGCACCTTGCTATTTTTTAACCAGTCGTAAATATTTATAGAAATTTAAAAAAATGTCCAAAAATATTCTGTATTTACCAAACAATATTATTTTTTATTTTTCCAGACGCTGAGACGGAACGGAGATGCTTCCCCTTAGCAAAACAGGTATGTTAATTAAAACAAAATTTTCTTGTTTAAATATCTAAGACGCTATGTTTGAGTTTTATTTGAATGAATTCAATAATTGAATAAATTGAACTCATTGAAAATTCAGTAAGAAAAAGGAAATCTATCAGTATTATTCACAGTTCGTTGTCTGGGAAGTTTGGAAACCTTTGCATTCTACTACACATTCGTTAAGTTGTTTTCGATTACTTTCCTCTTGGATTTTATCTACCGACACCGGCGAGATTTCGCCCAGGAATGTTTTGCTCTTGTTCCACAAGTCCACGGAGATTGTGATTAATGTTTTTGGTTGTTAGCCAAGGCGATACATATCGCTGTCATGCATTATTCATTTATTTACTTTGTCGACTAACTTAACTCATGATTTTTCGGACCTTTGTTCCGCTACAACTTTATTAAAATTTCCTTCATTAATGCAGTTCTAACATCGTGATCGTTCACCCAATGACGTTACATCAAAACATACACGGACAAAACTTAACCATGATACATATCCACACAAGCATATTCTTGTTCGAAATTAACAATACCTTGATAACAAATACTACAATACTATATTTACATCAGCAAAAAAGTCAATAAAATAATGACGAACCTACAGTTTTCCTAAATTATATAAGACTGAAAAATAAAACGAAATAATTTTGTACAATATTTTGCAAGTATAATAATATCGAAATTGGTAAAGGTACAATAAACATCTAGTATGAGAACCAAGTAAACTAGTGTTATATAGACTAACATTTAAGAATGCGGATTGTAAGAGCTATTAGTAATATCAATGCTGAAATGATAGATGTTAAATTTTCATTGCCATAGGCTGTATTCTACAGCAGGTTCATATCGGAATAATTTTCCAGTTCATATACCCTACGTGTCAAGGTCAACTGTACATTATTGGTTATTAGTTGGAAACATTGCGATTTGAACTCATGGTTACTCATTTATGAACAAACTATATGGGTTCGATAAACGTTTACTAAATTGTTTTCTGATCATTCATCGTCCTGAACATCGTTACAAAGTGGTACTTTGTTCGTACCTTACAAACTATGAACACAATTTAGGTATAAATCCGATTTAAATATTTATTTGTTCTGAATTTAAACAAAGTAGAATCAGTTACGTAAAAATAAGGCACCTTCCATAGAACAAGTGGAGAAAATATTTTTTTATTTTATACTTAGTTTTAGGTTTGTTACCATAAATATTAACATTATTATAACAATCTACAAAACTATTACATTATCAACTATGTGATTTATTTGTAATTGAAAATGAAGGTAAATTGAGAAAAAGTGATTTGCAATTTGTGAATGACAAAACATTGCAATAATTGGTAATTTACAATGTGTGTAAATTGCGTTTGGTACTAGAAAATTCCGTGTGTTGTCTGATCCCAACTTTGATTAGTAAACACCAACATCAACACGAAAGCACTCCGCTTCCACATAGCAAAGTTAGTTATCTCCACGTGTGACACAAATTCGGCTAGTGCAAACAAACCACTGTGTAATAATTCCCGTGTATCAGCCAGTGACATTCCTAGCCTGTGTCAACCCGCTCATCCGGGCCATGAGGACATGACGCCACAAAGAACAACACCGCCCTTACCGCGCTGTCCATAAGGATGCGTTTCCCTCATCGTGCTTTCGTGTTTCGCTGTTTCGTTTTCATTTTCTCCGACGAGGGTCTATGCTAGAGCTTGTTTGTTTAACATTGCGTGTATGCCATGTCAACGCAGTCGTGGCGTCTTTGTTTCACACATGCGCACGCACGCATGCGCTAATGCGGGGCGCTATTAGACTAAGTTGTCTTTTATTCGCTGACACTTGACAGTTGTGACCACAGCATGTTGGATCTATTAAGAATTCATGCAAGAGGATGGTAAATACAGATAGCGAATACACTTGGGGATAAAAACATGTTTACTTGTCAAAATGTGACCCAACTTCCATTTAGAAGGAGCTTTAATTAAGGACTCATACTAATTCATACATACTAGTGTATTGCCACTTGTATACTTTATATTATTTTCAGTCATATTAGAACTTTTAGTTTTAAATTTTAAACGTAAGATTTTGTTTAGAGATCTTGTTTATTCCAAAAATACTTATTTTTCGACAACTATCATGAGAAATTAATATTTACATAACAACTATCAACAAGCGAAGTGATTGTTTTTTGTCTACAGGATGCCTGGATGTAAAAGTCTTTTGCATTCAGTAATTTTTTGATAAAATAAAAGGTCACAATTTAATAAAATCTGTCATTTTATTGTCTTTGTCGCATTTTGATTGATATTATTTAAAATAATTGTTTGATTTCTGCTGTAAACTAACTGTCATCTTTCAAAGAATATTTGATTTGATAAACGACAAAATTTTGTCGTTGCATTTTTACTAATTTTGAGACATGGTGTTCGACAAATTGTTGCTTATATAAATATTCTTGAATGTCGTTATTGTCGTTCATACTAAGGATTCTAAGGATAAGAGTGTTTATATTACTTGAGATTTTATTCCTCTTGGAATTATCAAGTTAATAATGATGATTGACGACATAGTCTTCTCTGAATAAACATACGAATAGTAACGGTTCCATAGCAATCTCCCCTTTATCCCAACATCTTTTTCGTAGCATTTCAAAGGTTTTCTACGGGGTGTGTATATATGTATATACAAATATATACCACATTGTAGAATGTCGTTCAAATTAAGGATTCAAAAGATAATAGTGCTTATATTACTTGAGATTTTAGTCCTGGAATTATCAACTTAATAATAATGATTGACGACATAGTCGTGTCTTTTCCTTTTATCTATTTGGTATATTCTCATGTGTTGAATAAACATACGAACAGTAACGGTTATAGCAATCTCCCTTTATCCCAGCATCTTTCGGAACATTTCAAAGGTTTTTCTGTATGAGTAGAGCTAATAATCATCCCTGGTCATTTCCTATTCCTCTCGAGTGGTAAGAAAGCAGAGTTTTACGGCGGATATGGTGCGGCATGGCCATTGAGCCATTGAGGTGCCTGTATACTGGACGCAGTTCTTTACTTCACATTCGATTGGCTTTGAATTGTTTGGCCATCGACATCGACCGGCTACTTGGGGACGCTGATCCCTTCAGCTATTTATGCCAATGAAGGAGAGTGTATGTTACACGGGATTAGGGGTTTTGATGACCCTCAGTGGCGTAACAATATTTCACTGATCATTACCGAATTTTTACAGTTTACCATTATGTTAAATCAACATAAAATTTAAACTTATTTATAGCTTAGGTATCAAAGCAAATGTTTTATGTGCTAAAATATATATTTCAAAATATGAAATCAAATACAAATACCAATATAATTTTATTTTTATTAACAAAGTTTTTCAGCTATTTACGTGGTAAAAATATAAATAATTTAAAGCACATTAAACACGACTATACGAGAAATGTCAAGCGAAACAACTGACTAAATGTCACAGCACACTAAATTTAACAACAACAGAGGGAAGTTTAAAACTTTAACAACAATTTTATAATTCTCTGCTAAAATATTTGTATGTAAAATACTTATAAAAATTTTAAATGTCAAATATTTATCTATATAAACGAAGAGAAATGTCAAAAGATGATAACATTGTATTTATGCATATTTAGAGTACGCAATTTAATACTATATATTTTTCAATTTAAAGAGAAATATTAAATAAAAAAAATACTCGCATTTATTTTATTAGTTTACCAATATTTCAAGCAAAATAGGTTTCAAATTTATGATTTTAAATTAATGCACTTCTTTATTCATTACTAAACCTGGATTTATTATTAACACAGGACATTGAACATAGTTTAGCATGGTTTAGTTTAACACTGAAAACGGATAAAATAAGCAGAAACCGTTTATCGCATCCCTCTAGTAGAATTTATTTATACTACCACGAAATATACCGACTCGCGCCGAATATACACGAACATATCTAGTGTTGCAGTCTAGATCTAGAGTTTCTAGAGTCTGGTCTTGTCTTGTCTAGATTATAAAAGTTTGTTCCATCCAAGCTGAAACAGTGATTGTAAAATAGTAAAGTAACGCTGCCAAAGAATTATCTGTCCTTATCTAAAGCATATGCGCATGTTAATGTAGAATCTTGAAACAATATAGAATCTTGATATCTAGAAAAAACATTTTATCTAGACTTAGACTTAGTCAAGTCTAGAATAAGTCGCAATAGAAAATTGCTAGGCAATTCCAGAACTGTGCAGATTTATGTGTTCTCAAAAAAAAACACAGTTTCTTATAAATGAATACATCAATTTATTAACCTTAAAAATGATGCACAGATTGAAGTCTTTGTATGAAAAAGTATAATATTTTTTGCCGTAATGAAGATTATCAAACTTATTACTATACGCCTAGCCTATAATCGTTTATTTATATTATTAGCCGGATAATAAATATTTGGCAATCTGAAATCCACTTAAGCCTCAATTAACTTCCCCGCCACTGTGGAACCCATACAACTCAAGTTTCAATGTCACCCCATACGAACTCAATTCGATACATGGTCCGGGTAAATAGCTGACAGGAGTCTTGTAACTTATTGTCATCGTATAATACAGCGTGTGGCTGCTGTTTAGCTTCAGGCGACTACCCGGGTATCTTTACAAACTGTCATTCCGTCATTCGGAAGATGCCTGGCTTGTTTGAGGTTAGGTACTCGCCAAATGGGTGGAATGTTGGCAAATAAAATTACAGAAATACTGAAATTGAGATGTTTACCTGACAAACAACTATGACTGGTGACATGAATTTGAAGGATGGAAACATGAAAATGAAATTAGATATTTGTGGGTGGCCCTAGAGAATAATGAAATATGAAATGGAATTTGATATTTGTCAAATTTTCAACATGGTATTTGAATGACATTTTCTCTTTATACAAATATAATACAACCAAAAATATGTTTTCGAAATACTATAGTTCGATTTTGTTTATATTTCCATTTAATCTGAACAAACACGATTTCAATAAATAGTTTTTAGTAACAAAATGTTGTCACTGAAATATGCATTTAACAATTTTCAACAATTCAGCATTTTTATTTTTTGTAAATTAAAAACCGTAACAGGATAAGGTTTTATAGAAAGAAGATCTTGCAAAGGACATAAACACAATTAGGATAACTAATGAGCAAAACGTTTTACCTAATGCTTATAGACAATGAAATCTTTCAGGATATCTAACTCTAAAATCCTTAAAGATATTTATTTTTCCTAAAGGAACTTAGTAAATTCGTGAAATTTTAGGAAAATTCCTAGAATGTGGCATCACAGATTTGAGCTAATATCTTAGCGTACCATTTAAAAGTCATCTCGTGCCACTGAACACATGAGAACATTAAATTTTCTTATTTAAATTATTCCAGTAAATATAATGATAAATTATGCGCTCTTCAATAAATTCAATACACTAATGCCAAAAACAAGTGATTAATAATACAATAATATAACAATAAAAAACTGTTACAGTATTAAAATAATTTCTAAACTATTTAAAGCAGGTATTTTGAAAAGCCGATATTGGTATAGTATTATACAGGCAATCATAATTGTAGAAGTTTAGAGTTATAGCCCAATCCACCACAAATATAGGCCATACATCAGCTTAACGAAAATCCCTCCAACCAAATTGATTGTAGCATTTGCTCTTTAATTCTCTACGTGTATTAGCATAAAATTATTGAAAATTGTGAAATTAAAAATCAGTGAAGACAATGAAACATTGTTCCTAATGATAATGTGAGACGAGATGAGACAAGATTTTAAATGTATAATATTTTATCTCGTCTCGTTTCTGATTTTGTTTTATTGGTACGCTATTAATACTGTTCCATATCGTATGGAATGTTTAGGTTATCAATTTAAATATGTCAATTATTGATGGTTTTTCTTCATTCTTAGATTAATTACTTTTATAGAGACCTTTAGGAAGTTATTGCAGGTTTCGATTGTACTGGTTATTTCTTACTCGCTGATTTTACATAGTTCCTATGGATACTATGGATACTTGTTTATTTCTCAACCAGAAATAGGTAGATTGAAAAAAATAATTTTAAAACCTCGAGCAATCTCGGCGCAATTATTGAAATTCGAGAATCTCGATTTTATTTTCTCGTCTCGAAGTTTTGTTTGTAAATCGAGATTCGAGAAATATTTCGTCTCACCCGAATCTCTAAACGTTCCATTTTACCTCGTTCGATATAGGCAGAGTAGAAAATCAGTAATCCTGATAATAGACATATCGGCAGCCCAAGCGTATTTCAGCCAAATTAAAACTGATTTGAGTACAACTTGGATGTTATGAACCGAACCGGGAAACGGTAACGATAATTTGCATTTAACCCGCACAATGTACGCAAAACGAGCATGCACATAACCTCAAACTATAAACTGAAAATGCGCGTAAAAATACTGAATGTAGTTCCGCAGCGTGGCGGACGCTTTTATGTTAAAATAATGCGAAATTTAATTAACAAACACCAACACGCTTATAACTTTATATTTGTGTGTTGGCCCTGTAAAATACTCGCGTACACAATATAGGCAAATTGTGTTATTTCCTAAAGTTTCACCGCTTCGCCGACACTTTCCCGGCCCGCTTTGTTTAAATGGTAATAATAAACAAAATTATGCCTTAATTAAATTCAAACTTCCACTGCTTTTACTCTTACAAATTAAACGTCAATCGTCCTTCCACCTCGAACGACGAAAACGTCGATAAATACAGAAATCTTCATCTCTGACATTTTCTCCAGAAAGTATTCACGTTATTTACTTCCTACACAAGTACTTTATAATAAACAAGTATATATTTATCGTAGGCGAATCAAAAGACTCAAATTTTCGCGATTCTTCCCTGGTTTGAGTCGATTGACCAGACATTCCAAATGACCTTTTCCATAAACTTAATTGTTCCAGCTTTTATCATATTACCTATCAACGTTATTATTTACATATTTTACTGCTTTTTATAATTTTTTATATTTATCAAATAAGGGCTATTGTAATAAAATGTATTATCAATCGATCCATTAACTGCTAAACAATGACTTCAATTTGGTATAAAACTTTTGAATTACATATGATAATATTTAGAGAAATGTTTAGAATTTGAACTTTTAATTCAAATAAATTTTGACGATTTCGCCAAAACAAACTTCTGATTTTAAATATCACTAATAAAAAGAATCTAGATTTGTAAGATCTAGCAGACCATTCTACTATTTTCTTTAAAGTTAATAATATATCTAAAAATTGTTATTGCACTTGATGTAGGCCTGTCAGAAAATTTCGGTTCCTATGTTTCATTTTAAATGAGACAAGCAAATATACATTGCTGTCAATCAAATATCAAATCGTAACCATGAGATGTCAAATCTCCATGTTTAATGTTAAAAATACTCACGGTACAAGATTAACTACAAAATTATTAGAAGTGTAGGTAAAGCAACTATTGTTTTTATATAATAACCATGGAAATGATAAATTCAATGTTTCACGTTAAAAACTATACTCACGGTATTACGGTCTTAATTTCATCTATTTATTATAATTTTTCTATACCTCTTTCTCTATTAGACATTTTCCGTCACTTATCTAATGATTTTTACGATTTAAGTAAAGGATAAAATGATAAACTTACGGAAGGGATGTTGTCATTGTTGCACACGCCCTCAGAAAGCAGCCGATCGCGAATCTCCCAAGCGAAGATAGACGGGCACTCGCGCTTGTAGTCGGCGATTTTCTGCACCACGGGCGTCGTGGCCACTCGAGGCTTCGAGCCGCCTATCGCGCGCGGCTTGATCGACCCCGTCTCGTAGTACCTTCAACAAATACACACACTATCATTGTAGAGGCTACAACACAAAACTACTACGCAAAATTACTTTGACTTTGGTTTTAACCAATTCATTTAAAAAAAAAAACAGATAGAATTGGGATTGACTAAAAAAAAATTGGTGTATGTAATATGAAGATTGGAAGAAAATACGAGTAAGTACATAAAAAAATAACAATGATGTAATAAAATGCATTGCTGGTAAGCATGGCTGAAGCTCTATACAAATAACCGAAAAGAGCAAGGCACATGGTACATTTAAATAATATTCTATTGTATAAAAATCTTGTGACAATTAACATACTCACACTCGTACAACACTTTTAGACTTTAGAGGACATTAAGAAAATTGATTATACTGTCTTGTGCGATAATAAAACTGTTTCAACATGTATGTTTCAAGGCAGAAATCGGAAAAAAGACCTAGAAATAGGATATAAGGAATTAATAAGGACATTAAAAAAAAAAGAAATGGAAGATCAATGAGTGATTGTGTTTTAATTATTTTTAGCGAGATATCTGTCGGGTAGGTCATTTTTCTTCAAATGGACTAAAAGTAAATTGGGCTAATGAATGTTGATCATTAACAGTTAATACTTAATTTAGTTGCCATATGTCATATGATCATTTAGGTAATAATCATTTCAAATTTCATAACGTGGAAAAGACCGATGAAGTTTAGAAACCGATGATCAGAAGAGTTCGGTTGTCATCAAAGTTGAGTGACAGTTAAGGTTGTTGATGTTGAGGTTAATGTTGATATCTAGTTAAATTATTATTACTTGGGTTGACGATTGATAATGAAGCATAGTGTGTCTATTTTCTTTTTTTGTCAAGGGTACATTGAATTTGCGCAAGAAATTTCATGTGATGTCTGCGTTTCTAATAAACGTTAACTTTAATTGAGAATTTACTAAATGATCATTATTTATACCATGTGTCCCCGACATTAGAAAAAAAACACTTTTTTATCGCATTAACGGATATTTTGTAGTGGATGACTATAAAAAATTCCATAGAAAGAATGAAAAAAGGTTTTAATTATTAAAGGTGAGACGGTTAAACTGTTAACTCATATATTAAGTATGTTAGATTAAGATGATCTGAGGATATTCTCGACTGGTCGATGAAAGCATTCGAAATGGAAGACCCATGTGGGGTCGAAACATTTCGAAACCTTTCCTGTAGGTTAGGTTAAGTTTTAATGATTCTATTACTACGAGAGAAAGCTGTCTGCTTTCGCTTCAGTCACCTCCCGAGAATCTTGGATCTTGGCCGTTGGAGACCTGGAGGATGTAGAAGGATGTCACAAATAGGAAATAGCACAGGTTGGAGACCAGGAAAATACGGTAGATATGGACGGGTAAATAAGAAATAATTCTATTCCTGCGAGAGAAAGCCTTTGGCTCTCCCTGCAGTCTCTAAGCCCTCTCACCTCCCGAGGATCTTGGACACGCAGCCGTTGGACACCTGCAGGATGCGGGAGATGTCGCACGGCCGCGCCCCGGAGTGCGCCAGCTCCACGATCTTCTGGCGCGTGGAGTCGGGCAGCGGCCGGCCGTTCACGTACACGCCGCCCAGCTGGTTGATGCCGCTGTGCCCTGCGGCCGAGCACCCGAATATCGTTCCCGCCTGACTCATTGCTGAGCTGTGGTGCATTAGCTCCTCCTCTATAACATAACAGGAACGTACACATAGGAGGATGACAGTAACCTTCTTGTTAAATAAGACATGGCCTCTTTTAGTTTAACAACAATTTGGAATATAATGATTCGTTCTTCAATTAAACTAATTCCTGGACATACGCTAATACACAACGTTTCCGTAACTCAAATCTGCTACCGTCAGCAAATGAATTTCTACTACAAGTAATCTTATATCTAGCTAAGTGAGTAAAACTAGGTATAAGTCTTGCAGTTTAAGAAATTGATTGTTGTGTCAATTCACCTGATGATGGTAGCATATTTGCTTTACCGAAATGTTAGGTATTATTTTGTGTGTATAACAAAAGGTATTTGAAATCCAAGAATTAGTTTTATTTAAGAACAAACACATATATTGAGAAATCAAATTTTGTTTATTGTTTAGACAACCAAAATTATTTAGTTAATTTTGGTGTTAAGGAATGCTTCCAATTTCCAATCGTTCTAAATATTAAACAATGTAAAATAAAAAATTAATCTTTTTTAGTTGATGTTTATTACGTTCTATCATAAATGTTTAATCGCAATATATCTCATAATTATTTTACAATAAGATTATGTTTATTACCACATGGTTTACACAAGTTTTGTTTCAGCTAAGATGCAATATTTTTTTAATCTATCATTGATAAAATGCATCATAAGTAGCAGAATAAGTATCAATAACAAGTCAATATTTTTACAATCATTTTGCAAATATGATAATTTAAAATAATATGAGAAAAATAACTGCCATTGGAGTTCTTTCAGATTTATGTTGTTTTTATATCAAAATTTAGATGCCAAATCATAAATGAAGACATATTTCAAAACCTGCACTGTTAACAATTAAACAATAATTTAGAAAATTAAAGAAATTATAAAGTTCTTTTTAACGAAGTATTCTCTTATAAATTTTAAATTTTCCTCGTATCTTTTTTACATTTTAAAAACCCTCAGTAAAAGAAAACATATCTCAAAACTAATTTTAATATTTTTTCTGCATTAATGGCAGATTACTAAATATTACATCTTCGTCCTTAGAAGTAATTAAAATTAGGTGAACATCGTTTACTTTAGTAACAGTCTTTTCAAAGTTTTTGAAACAAATTAGTATAAAATTAATTAAAACAATTGAGTACCAAATAGCTAAGGCCATGCTCTTCACTATATGATATTGAAATTTTCAAACTGTTGTTGAATGTTAAAGATTATATTTTAATAATTGCAATCACAGCTCAGCAATGAACAATTTTTAAAATATAAATCTAAGTTTTAAATCATAAACACCATTAACATAAAATATGGAAATAGTCTTTCCATGTATTAATGAATTATTAATAAAATGTATGAATACTAATTTTAAATTTATAATGTCTATTAGATTTCCATTACCTCCCCTAGGTTCTAGTATATTGGGGGCATATTGCGGTTATAAGTTCTCCCAATACAATGCTTTCACCCTTGGCTATTTAGGGTTGAGTGGCGAACCCTTTAGCTAAACCCAAATCTTTTCATTGGGAATAAAAAGGATCCAACACATGACACATGTACCTCGTAAACGTTACAGAAACATCTTAAAGCTATTTATTATTGGCAACATATTGTATTAGGGGCTTAAGTACCTACGTGTGGAAAATTTCAAGTGCCGTGGAAGCCATAATACTATTGTTCACTTTGATTTCTTACAAGGATTTGTCAGGGATGAATAGGACTTAAACCAGAGCGAATTTAAAACGCATTTGCGCTATATTTCACCTGGATGTCTTAATATCATACCTTTCAGGAGCGGTTTATAAAATACCCTAGACCAAAATTTGCTTTATATATTCATTACTTATACTTCAATAGATACACAATTTTTATACCTGAAGTGTAGGTAAAAATGTGGTCTGTTCAAAAAAAATGAATTCACGTCATTGCAAAATCTGATAAACTGAATTCCACTAGTCGTTTTTTTCTGCAGCAACTATTTTTTACATAAAAATTGCACCTCTAGTACATTCTCCAATTTAGTAGACTATTAAAAAAAAAATTAAACAATACAAGAAACATAGTACCATACTTTCTTGAAAGAAAATAATGTAAAAAAAGTAATTATTAATATATAATCTATTACGCTTTTTCGATGATTTTCTGTCGCTTTGTTATCTAACTTTTATTCGTTTTCATAACCTATCATCTCTTATTAAAGTTGTGTAGAGTTAAAACATACCAAACAACTTTTTTAACCAAAAAATAGTGTTGACAAAGGCGAAATACCCAAAAATATATCATTTTTGTGCCCAAAATTTTGATTTCGGGAAATAGTGTACTTTGTCGTGCTGATTTTAAATTTTCAAACCGAATTTAATTATCTCTTTTCGTTCCTGAGATATTCGCTGTCAAAGTTGCACCTCAAAAAAATGTGTTTTTTTGCTATATCTCAAAAATGAGTAGAGATACGATCTCCGCGATTATACCAGTCGATTCAACGGAAAAAGTTACATAAAGAAATGTTTTCTCCACATATACGTTCTTTGGAACGATTAGAGGAAAAATGAGAAAATCGAAAAAACCTAAATTTCAAAATTTCTCCGAGGAACTTTTTATCTCCAAAACTTTTCATTTTCTGGAGTTAAGTAGACATCGACGCGCTTAATCCAAATTTTCAAACCGAATTTAATTATCTCTTACCTTTCTCGAGATATTCGTATTCAAAGTTGACTTTTGGCAATACCTAAAAAAATGGGTTTTTTAGGTATAACCCTTTAAGGGTTAGGTTTACGACTTTGGCGACCTCACCATTCGATTCTACACGCAAAATTACATAAGTACACCAATTTTTAGATTTTTATTGCAAAATATACAATTTTTAGAAAGGAAAAACTGAAAATGGCAAAATCTGAAAAAATGGCAAGGGGTATACCTTAGATTTTTTTCGATTTTTGGGCATTTTCAGTTTTTTCCTTCTATAAATTCTATCTGTTGAGATAAAAATCTGAAAATTGGTACACTTATGTAATTTTGCCTGTAGAATCGAATGGTGAGGTCGCCGAAGTCGTAAACCAATCCCTTAAAAGGGTATACCTAAAAAACCTAATTTTTTAGGTATATATAACTTTGATCTCAAATATCTCGAGAACGGGAAGAGATAATGGAATTCGGTTTGAAAATTTGGAATTAGCGTATCAATATCTACTTAAAACCAAAAAATGAAAAATTTTAAAGGCAAAAAATTTCCAGGCGAAAAATTGAAATTTAGGTTTTTCCGTTTTTCTTATTTTTCACCAAATCGCTCCAAAGAACCTATAGGTGGCCAAAACATTTCTTTATATAACTTTTTCCGTAGAATCGAATGGTAAAGTAGTTGAGATTGTATCTCTACTCATTTTTGAAATATAATCGAAAAACCCACTTTTTCGAGGTGCAACTTTGGCAGCTAATATCTCCGAAACAAAAAGAGATAATTAAATTCTGTTTATAAATTTGATATCAGAGAAGCTAATTCTTTCTAATTCTTAAACTATTATATTATTAATTTCTAATTCTAAAATAATATTGCATTTTAATACAAATACCCCATTGCCTTGTTGAGAAATTCACTGATTATGGAAATACTTTCATATTGTTCAGAGGTTTTAAGAAGAAAACTAATCAATGGTTGTGAATGTGAAGACTGTCTGTAAAGCAATGCCAGAATATTGAATTTATATATAAAGGAGCAAATGGAATACACAGTACTTTGTTAATTCTTGGAAATGTAAAAGGAACTGAAAGGTTTCGCGGAATAGAAAGAATGAGCTCCTTGTGTATCTTCGTTCCTTTCAAGAGATACTTATAAAAGTTTCCTTTGGTTCAGCGAATAATCCTACGAACTGAAATTAAAAATTCAAATCTATCATTTACAATAAAGAAACGGCTGTCGTCACATTGGAAGTTTGTTTTTCCTGTTCTGTGTTTAGCGAAACTTCTGCTTAGTTCCGTCTGCGAATCACTCGCACAGAAAAAAAGAAAAGACGAATAAAAAGGACGCACGCGCCGTTTAAAGTTGGCTATGAAAAAAGTTTTAAATTAATTACATTTTTCATTATACGCCTTTTCGTTTTTAATTATTCCACTTTATTCTTTCAACACGAAGTTACAAAGCTTCGAGGGACTTTCTTCCCGGCTAATTTTCCCTCGTAGCCGGGGATTCGTCGGCACATTAATTTCGATCTAGTGGGCCATGAACGGCGTGACGTCAGCGGGATCGCGATGTCGTTGTCGCTGCTTCTTTCCTCCAGCACTACGCGGCGCCATCAACAAGCCTTACATCAAATCCGCTTATTTCACACGTTACAATCAAATTTACTTTGTTTTAAATGCGAGTCTCTCCAACAAGAACCGAGTTCTCTTCTCTAAGCAACCGGCAAATTCGATTACGCATACGGACTAAGAATTACCTACCGACGCTGCTGAATAAATGCTTAAATTAATCATCTAACGAACAACATTTCTAGGAAAAATAAATAGGTACTTGTTCTTGTCTTTATGTAGTACCTAATCTAGACATTTGGACAGATACGTCTACGTTTTTACATTTCAAGATTTTAACAGATGCTCACGAATACATAACAAGAGGGTTTGACTATTTTTAATGTGGGGTTTGTTAGATTTCAAAGAAACTTCATACTTAAACAGGGATGCATTGTAAGTCCCTTACTATGTTCAATATAGTGCTTGACGAAGCCATTAAAAAGTGTAAACCTAAATTAAAACCGTACAGGGTAGACTATTGGAAGACAGAAAAAACGAAAATATCAGAGATATGTTACACTTACGATATGGCAATTATAGGAGAAAACGAAAAAGAACTACAACATAAAGTAAATATATATAAAGACGAACTTAAAAAATATAACATAAAAATAAATATAGGGGAAACGAAAAATGGTAATAGGAAATACAGATATGAAACACAATATAAATATAGAAGGACAAGAAATAGAACAAGTAGATAAATTCACGTACCTGGGAAGAATTATAAAAAGTAAAGGGACTCCTGACAATGACATTAATAGATGAATTGCCAAAATTGGAAGAATTTTCAACGTTATGAAATCAAAATTTCTAAATCGCAAGAAGATAGCTGCAGAAGTAAAGGCGGACATCATCAGAAAAGTAGTAAAACTAACTCTTTCCTTTATGTGTGAAAGCTGGACAACAATAGAAAGACAGAAACGTAAACTAACAAACACTGTTATGAAGTTTACGAAAAATACAAGGAAAGATAAGGAACGAAATATACAGAGAACATTTAAATTAACACCAATAGAGATGACAATACAACAGAATCAACTACGGTGGATGGGACATGTATAAAGAATGGACCAAAAGAAGAAAAAGAGGTAGGCCCAGAAAAAAACTGTTCTTTAGTAGTTTCAAAGTACAGGGGCTTTTAATTGATTTATCACAATCCTCGATATTGCATAAGACAAACTATCTATCTATCTACTCGAGGTT
Organism: Stenolophus ochropezus; assembly: GCA_035578165.1. Lineage (NCBI taxonomy): Eukaryota > Metazoa > Arthropoda > Insecta > Coleoptera > Carabidae > Stenolophus > Stenolophus ochropezus. The sequence continues at coordinate 3,801,181 of JAQOWZ010000016.1, read as the reverse complement.
CTTCAAGTACCATTCCAAGGTTTAAAGTAATGGCTAAGTATGAATGGGATGAGTGCAAACGTTGAAGTATGTTGATATATCCAAATCAATTTACAGTATACCGCGCTAAACTATTGTTTAGTAGTTTTATGGTACAGGAGCATTTAATTGATTTATGACAATCCTCGATATTCCATAAGACAAACTTTACTTGAGGTTCTTCAAACCCCATTCCAACAAGATATGTTTTATTATGTTTACACTAAGTAGAAATGGGATGAGTGCAAATGGTGAGAAGTATTCTGCATGCTGTTCTTTAGTAGTTTTAAGGTACCGGGGCTCTTAATTGATTTAAGACAATTCTTGATATTCCATAAAACAAACTAAACATGAGATTCTTCAAGTCCCATTCCAAGGAGTAGTTTTGTGGTACTGGGGCTTTTAATTGAAGACAATCATCGATATTCCGTAAGATAAACCATACTTGAGGTTCTTTAAGTTCCATTCCAAGGTTTAAAGTAAGAAAGGGCTAAGAATCAATAGGATGAGAGCAAACGCAAATCAATTTGCGGTTTACCGCGCTAAACTGTTCTTTAGAATTTTTATGGTACATGGGTTTTCAATTGATTTATAACAATCCCTCGATATTCCATAAGACAAACTAGGTTTAAACTTTAGAGTAAGTAAGGTTGGGATTGGTGAGAAAGTGTTGTGCAGCCCTGATGTAAATCGGGCTCGTCGCTCGTCGACCTTGAAAGTCCGCCTGGCGTTCACGTCTGGGTACGTCGTCAATGCGCCATGTAATGTTAAGGCTAATGCAATTTGAGGCGGCGAGTGTCGCGGCGGCGGGGTCTACTCGCCCGCAGCCCGACGCCCGGCGCCCCGGCGCTCCGGGTTACCAAGTCAACACGCGGGCATGCGCTAGATACCCACCTTCATCTAATATGCACTCACGAACATTATACAGCCAACTCAAGATTGTTTGTTCAGGGGAGAACCCGCGCTGTCAATGCTTTCAAACATATTCTTTACTTACAACGGTTACAGAACATATACTAATTTTTATTTAATATGTTCAAAAAACCACAAACCTTAAATTGTGCTTGAAATACAAAATATGAACATATTTATGACAGTATGTTCTTATATACCCGGAAGAAGCAAATTCTTGTATGTTTCTGTACATTTATTATACTTTCATCTGTGGCGCAAGGCACAACATTTCTAGACAGAGCCTCAAGTACTTTAAGGTACTTTTATCAGGACAAATTTTACTTGTATTTTAGTGGTGAAGATTATTAACCTATATCCTCTGCAAGAGCAATGCATCTTATATTGTGTTAGTGGCAGATTCTGAACCTACCTTAGGGAAGGATGAGTTACCTTTATGAGACAATCATAAACAATAAAATATATAATAATGGTATGCACAAAATTTACTGATTAACACAAAATCAATGAATTAGAAAAAATTCGACCGATTAATAAAAATCTTTAAAATATACATACACCAGAATAACTATTCCGGTAACCAAATTTAGGTGACGGTTTTTCCTCCATGCGAATTGGCTTATTTTTTTTTAATCAATCTCCTTTAAGGTATATAAATGCTACGTTCAACTGAAGCCACGTTTGCAGATTGTCTTATAAATATTGTTAATAATTTATTTACTAAAAAATAAAAATCAGCATCACATTGTTTATAAGAACTTCATTTCTACTGATGGTTCAAATGCATTTTTAGTTAATTATGTTTCCACAACAATATTTCGATAAATAGTTTTTGTTCTTCACAATTTTTTAACAAATTAAGCAAATCATCTCACTCCATTTCAAAAGGGAACAGGCCATCAAATATCTAAAATATCTTTTTTACTTGAATTTTACTTTCATAAAACAAAATATTTTTACATAAGCAATAATTAACGACTGGCAAATTCAGTGCAAAGTATCGGATGTTTTATCTAGGTACAATTCAGTCCTCATCTGGAGCTCTCATCTCCTCCATCTCCATCTCCATCTCCCTATCATTCACCTCTCGCTTGGGTCGGAACCAATCGCGCGGGCAATCACCCAGCGTCTCGACGCCAGCGACGCCCGACTCTAATAACGGATTCATGGCCGTTGTCGACATCATTGTTACCAGCAAATTGCCAACACCACTTTCTCTTGCCTCGTCTGTCATTTACCCACCACAAATATCATTCAATTAATTAGGTATTTACAAAAATAAATAAGATTTTCTCCTTTATCCACTAAGGACATAAAATTTCCCATATTTTTGAGATTCTTTCTTAATTTTGATGGAACTTTTCGGGACACACAGGTTCATATTCAATTCGAAACGTAGTATTTAGGTATATTATTTTTCGACGTTGTGATATTCATTTTTTTTTGAATAATAAAAAACTATAAGGTTTTTAAATCTAATGGGTTTTTTAAAATTACAACAATCTTGAGTCAAAGGGCTACTTCCTCTCATCAAAACGGGCTTTAGAACTATACATGTATGTTTACTAGTCATTGTCCTTTAAAATACCATTTGTACAAAATTAATAACATCATCGGAAAAGTGACCAAGACTGTAACTAGAGCTTTTTAAAAAATCTAGAGCTAGCTTCCACAAAACTAAGTAAGGGTTATGTTACAATAGAGCTTATGAGTTGCAGAGACAATAGCTATTTAAAGTTTAAACCCTTATTTAAATTATAGTTATGTACAATTTATGAAACAATAGTATTTAAACGTATTTTTCTTTGAAAACCAAATTTCAAAATTTATTTTTTATAGACAATCCTTGCATACATCCACATACAAATATCATCGCAAATTGTTAAAAATGGATTACAAGGACCATGAATCATGCTTATTCATCAAAACTCAATACAGAGTACAAAAGGACATCATTTAGATTTAAGTTTTGTGTGAATTCTAATATGTTTCGGTAAATAAAATTGGTTCTGTCTTAGTGAAACCGTCAATACAAGCCCAGTGCAACCAGCAATACATTTAAGAATAACAATTATCTAACCTGTTAGATGGACTCTATATAACTTCATTCTTCTTTGTGCGCCAAATCAAATCAAATCAGCAACTATCAACAATAAAATTCAAGTATAATATTCACATAATTTAAAGGTTACAACAATTTATTTTCTAGTTAAAGTTTTGAAAGAGACTAACTTAATATTAATTGTTTCAGATGATGCAGAGACTACCATTTTTGGCAATGGTCCATCTACAGAAAGGTTAGATTTTATTATTATTAAAATGAGTAAAGTAATTGCTACTTGTGTATATGAAACTAGAATACATAGTAATTAACCCAAATGTTTGCAGTAACAACTTTTGTCAATTACATACTACGTAAACTTAATTTTACGACATCATTTTACGAGTCCTAAATTAAATTTTCCTCATTACAACCCTTACTTTCAGTTTTCATTTACAAACAAACCCCAAAACATTAATTATACTCATTCAACAAAACAAAATCTAAACACGTCTGGAAATGATGAACAGTCGTTCTCCACAAGAATGTATGACAAACAAAAAACTAACATTATTTGCATGAACATATTTCGCTGTTCGTGCAGATTCGGGCGTTTCCGGCGAGAGGGTGATATTTAAAACGAGTGGAAATGTGGAAATGTCTTACACAAAACACAGGAGAGGGAATTTTGTCGCTTGTAATTTCGACTTAATCTACACCGCAGCACTCATGTGGCACTTGGCAACGTCGAGTAAGAGGATAGTTTCGGTTGGAAGATGAAAGATAATACAAGGGAGATTAAATTTTACAAAATGAAATAAGTGACGAGATTTTAGCTCCTGTCGCTTTATAAAAAAACAAATAGAATAACTTGCTTCATTTACATTTCTCCTCCCACATCATATAAAATTTAGCAATAGTTACTTTTACGTATATTATTTAAAAAAAATAATTTCATAAACTCTAAAGCAAACAGGTTTTTGAAATAATAAATCTATTAAATAATCTATAATGATTTCAGCTCCGATAACTTTTATTACATTTTATTAATAAATGAACCGCAATCCTACGGTATGCACGGTTCTCTTTTACAATGGATTAATTCGTAAGTAATAAATCGTTTTGAATTCATGTCAATGGTTTTAATCAACGTAACTTCTGGTGTACCGCAAGGATCCCATTTAGGTCATTTACTATTTTTGTATATATAACATGCTACGAGGCGATTTAAATCGTTAAATTATTAATTAAAAACATAAATCAATAGCATTACGTATTTATAACACATCAGCTAGTTATTGAGATGGCTGTGATAACAAACGCACTGTCAAAATGTTTAATATTTCTTTGCAATTTTCATTTCTATTTACACCTGCTTAGACGTCGTCTGCATGAAATCAGATAAATTATTACCCAAGTGCTAAAATAAACTGCAAAAGTATAATACTATTAAAATATAAGTAAATTCAGTTTAACAGATGTGTCCGTAAAGTCAAATTTTGACATAAGAGTCTGTGAAGTTTCACTTTAGCTACTACTTTGGCTAAATTCGTGGAGTGATAACGTGTACTTTAGTCGATTTCGAAAAAATTGATTGGATTTGCAAGGCAGTTAATTGTTTTTACTGGATTTTTTTCAATACCTACTTCATTTTGGATATTTTTTTTGCTCATGTCGAGGGAAATTTAATTTTAAGAGTGCACAAAATACGAGTGGTGTAATCATTGAGAATGATAGGGATTGTTTGGAAAATACCATGGAAAAAATAGAATAAGCATTAATAACGGTAAGGAATACCGATCACAGATAAACATTTTTCTCAGTATTAAAAAAAAAACTTCCTCCATTCCTTCTTTTGTAAGCTTTTTTTTAAAATCCTATCAGGCTATCACTACAAAACCCATTCTTAAAACCTTCTATCGTTCATTTGTTGATATCAAATTAAAATATATTCAGAAATACTCAATAGCATACAATCGCCCTCCCCTTCTTATTTCGCAGTTGACAACCCCTTCCCCTTCATTGAAATCCTCGTTGATCGCGTCGTCAGCTGCGCGGTGAGGCGCGTGCACATTGCACCTGATTGCTCGCGTGCGGAGTGGGCGGCCACAATTACACCGCGACGACGGCGCCGGAAAAATCACCTGGCGACGCCGCGGAACAATGCGGACAAGTGCCGCGCGCCAGACGCAGCCCTCCACGCCTCGCTGGCTCTCGAGGGCCGGGTTCAATTGTCAGCAACGGGTGTAGCGGTGGTAACGGTGATTGATTTCTAAATGGCAGTAATTGCGGAATAGAGGGGGACAATGGTTGGGAATTATTAAAAATGTTGTTTTATGCGATGTTATGACTAAGTTTACAACATAATAAAATAAGTAAACATATCTTGTTTTAGACTTTTCAAATAGTTAATTTTGTTTTGATATTTTATTATTAAACTTCTTATAAGTTATAAGCAGTCGAATGAACGCTTGGAATGGAAGACATTGTTGCCTTCTAGGGATTTGAAATTTTTATTGCTGATAAATTTTAATGGCATCTTGAACGATTAAAGACAGTCCTGAGGAGAGAGGGGTACTTTATTCCGGGATCCATGGACCTCAAAGAATTTTAATGTAATTAATAAATGTACAAGTAAAATTGTAACATTGTTTTATGTGTAAATATATAGATAAAGGGAGGGGGGCATATTTTAGTATTGTTGCAGTACTTAAAAATCCTCTCGGCGTCCCTAATTAAAAGTATAAGGAATACTATTATCACCTAACATTCCGGAATGCATGAGACAGTCCCGGATTTCAGTACTTTATCCCGATTCAGTATATTTCCCGGTTTCTATTAGATTTGTCCTAGAATCTTTTATAATTATACGACTGTCTAGATCATGAAAGTCATTGATACTCCCCGGCTTGATAGATAAGTTATTGTAAAATTAAATTTATAAACTTTGCGTACAGGCGGTGTGTTTTATGTGGCGATGTATATTTGCAATGTGAAATAAGTCGTTAAATATTTTATTTTTATAATCGTGACTCTCTTTTACTTTTTTTTATTTAACATCTTTGAGAAATTGAATATATTAATATATATACATACTCGTATATTACAAATGCTAGATTAAGGCGTAAACTAACAAAGCAATTGCCCCCCAAAAAAATTCATTTTTCAGTTCACTATAAATTTATATTTTAATCATATTTTATTATCGAAATTAAATATCTTAGCAAATTGATGAAATATATACAATAATGTTAAAAGATGTACCTATATATGAATTTCACTTCACTTTTAATTTTGATAATTTTAAAGTGAAATAAAATGTATGCATTTTAAATACTTAAATACAGTGTGTTTCAAAAGTATTGTAAAAAAATTTAATCGTATATACAATTTAATATACTGATTGTAGTGAAACAGAATTTGATATTTTTGGGCCCCCAAATTTTCAACTGCGTAAGGCCCCGAAAGTAGTTAATCCAGTCTTGTACATTACACTGAATATCAAAAATACTGAAGAATTTCTAAAAAATTCAGAACTCTGCGAAATACTATTATTAAGAGAAAAATATATTATAAAATTTTAAGTTAATACAATATCTTTGCCGTAAAAGCAAATATAGAATATAATAGATTTAATATAACGTAAAATTGTTTCTTGTGTTTTGTCTGTACTACCCCTAAATGGTTACAAATAGTGAATAAAATACAATAATCGTCTATCCCCAATTACCACACATGCACACATCTAATCTATATAAATCATCTGTGTATGAGCCGCACTTGATCCCTCTCCGGGTCGCCGGGCCGCCGACGTCGCGTGTCCCCTCGCACGAGTGCGACGTCCCGAAGTCCGCTCTTTAATCAAACTGCAATTAACGGGAGTTTTTCTCCTGCGCTTCTTACGTCCATCCACCGCCTCATCAAGCTCTAGTTAAAATACACCACACGTCACAGATCAGAACGATGAAGCAGACTTGATTGGGAACGCGATGGACTATTGTCTCTGCTAATGAGGTTTCAAAAACAATCAGACGAATTATTGTGAAGAGTAACTCAAATTATTTTAAAGAGGATCCAATAACAGAAATAGTTGTTCTAAGTACAAATAATATTTTTTCCTCGTTTGGTCGATGGTCACAGAAAAATTAGAGCGATAAGGGGATGCAAAAAAAGAACAGATTATTTATTTCAGTTTATCAGATTTTAAGAAAAAAAAATTGATCCGCTATTGTGTTTTGTAACTATACTCCTGGTACTTTTTTACAACAATTTTATTATTTACTATATATAGTATAATATATACTATAATTAAATGATTGGGATTTGAAAATGGAAAATTAGACTACCATTGTCCCTATTTTAGCGAGTATTCGTGTACACAATTATTATCCATGATTGTATTGACATATTGATTGTTTATTTTTAAATTCCTCATCATTTTTATTAGTACTCGTAGTAGATATTTCTAGATAAAACCGATCTTCAAGTTCTAAGATACTTGTTGTTTTCCTTGCACTTTAGCGGTGTAGCCGCTAGTTATATGCTTCTGCAAGGCACCTGCAGCTTATAGTGGTTTCTGAACCATTTGGACAGAGCGGTAATTTATTTTGTTAATATTTGAATATGTGTAATATTTAATATTGCTTATAAATCTTGAAATATTGAGTTTTGGACATTTATTGTATTGGTATGTTCCCCCTAAAATTACCTAAATATTAAATTCTTAAACTATAGCTATCGAATCTCAAGACACTTGCATAAAACTAGAAAAATTGTTTGGAATATTCATTGTATCTATTCCTTAAATACGACTATAACAGAGGGTATAAATTAGGAGGTATAAAGAGCTATCCCTAAATTATATAACGCAAAATTAGAAAATTTTAGTAGCCCCTCCCCCTATTGACCGTGACGCTAACATGAATCTTCTTAAATATTACGTAAATGGTACTTAACCCCTTCATTTATTTAATATTAAAATTTTGAATGTAAAAGGTGTTTTCAATCAAATTTTGTCTAGAAAATATATCTACTACCAAAGGTCGTTATGTAACGCAAACATGAACCATTCCCTACCCCTTCATAACGATACATAACATTACTTTAGACCGCCTTCCCTTTGAAGCGTTACGTAATTTAAGAACAGATAGATACTCGGTGGGTGCTTACCCTTATGGGGCATCTTCCAGAAGGCGTCAGCAGCACAGGCCGGCTCCCGGGCGGCCGCGGAGGCGCTGGCGGCGGCGGCGGGCGCCAGCCCGGCACTGCCGATGAGCGTCTTGGCGGCGTGCAGCACGGCGGCGCCGGCCTCCGCGTCCGCTGCTGCTCGGGACACGTCCGCGCCCGCCGAGCGCCCAGCCGCCGGTCCGGACGTCGCGCCCAGCCTGACCAACACTGCCCACTGCTGACAACTGCAACTACAACAAAATAACACATTAGTACTTGTTAATATCGGACAAATATACAATTCTACTATCAGTCCAGCATCAAGTCAACTTTTGACAAAAGTATCAAAGGTGACTCGCTGAAATATTTCGAATGACACGCTTCATATTCGGACGGTCGTCGTTTTTACATCTACGACCTTTTGTCAGGGCCGTTCTTATCAATTTTGGCGCCCTGGACTATAATCCAATTAGCTCTCTAGGGCCTAGGCATTAAAATTCTTAAATATGATTACTACCACATTAGGTTACACGCGTGCGAGATTTTTCCAGTACCAATAAAACAAACAGATTAACAGATGGAGTTATCGCTTGCTTGAGAAAGTGCACGAAATACCAAACTTCAGCTGAAGATTTAGCAAATGCTATTCAGCAATAGAAGTCACTAATATAAAGAATTATCTTTTGTCGCTTTATTAATATGAAAGGGCACCTGACTTAATCTAGGTTCTTTCTGAATTATGTCCCATCAAGTTTAAAAGGTTTTTTGAAAAAGTTATCAGCCACGAATAAGAGATCTAGGCCTGTATTTCGAATTCACTTTTAAGAGGGCTTTTGTTATAAATGACGTTTGGTCTGTTTTTCGTTGCACCAACTAAGCTTAACTTTAAAGTTAAATTTTAAAAAAGAGCTAATCCAAATTTTCAGAGGAATGTTGAATTAGGAATTATAACTAATTTTATTTATATTTTAGTAGAAGTAGAGTAGAGTAGAAGCAACGAGGAAACTTATTTACGTTGATGCGAAAGGAAATTAGTAAAAATGTAGAATACCTAGACCTAGTGCGAAATGGTTAGCATTATTGGTTATTAAATGATTTACGATTAAGTGCGGTGAATGTTCGCGTTCAGTAGAAGAAAAAAAACCGGTGTAGGAAATGCTGAGAAAGGTTTCTCCGAAGCGTACTTTATCTCTCCTATCAATAACAATCGACCATTAGTCAAACTTCCCAGCACATATTTTTCCACATATCTCCCATTCTTATAATCTACCTAGTAGTAAAACAAAACAACGAGTGCCATGTCATGAGCATGAGCAGTGAAAATAAACAGTTTCTCATCCCGACAACAACAGAAGCGAAGACACTGTTAAACAAATGCATCAGCATCAGCAGCGAACAAAACAACAAGAGGCCCAACGGGTTGCAAAGACAATACCGGCAAGTCGCAAGCTTCAATGGCAATCAGTATTGTCGCGGGCGGCCCACAATAGATGAGATACACACAATTGAATTTGTCTTCATTTAGCCGGCGCTGTCGACCGCCTGTGGCGCACAATGGCTTCGCTGCTCCCCCCACCGCCCGCGATGTGCAACTGTTCCACGGCACACGTTGATCAGCGGGCTGTCGCTGTCGCTGTCACTCACTGATTAACTAAGATGTCGAACCCGTGGTGATAAATGTAAGGTGCTGGTGTGAGAAAATGCAACCGTGTTTTGTTTTCTTTACCAACGCCAACTATCCATCACTGCGACACATGTGTAAATGCTTCTTCTCTTCATAACTTACCACCAACTTTCATTTTCGCGGTCAATAGATTTTGGTGTGGGTTCAAATTTAATTAATTTAATTAATTAATTTAATTCTTTGATTCGTTAATTTCGTTGCCACATCTAATACCTACATTATATTTTTTTTCATGGTACCAGGTACTTTAGTAATAATATACAATATCACAGCAGGAGTAGAATATATAGATAAAAAAAATACTTGTACTTTCAAATATCAGAAAAAAATCATTAGTTTATCGGTTTTTATTTATAAAATCATCAAAGACGAATGTTCTTTTGTTTTATCTTTTATTCCTTTTCCTGAAAATCAAGAAATAAACAAAATCTTGTCTTATTGATCTAACATTTTGTCGTCATATTATTTGAAAACTCTCACTTGTGAGGATATCATCAAACATGTCCTATACAAATTTTAGGAGGAAAGCAATAAATACTTATTTTAAATATAAAAAGTGCAAGGTAAAAAAATCACGAATTTAATTAAATTTACTCTTTCTGTTTCATTAGGAATCAAAAAAACCTAGCAAGAATTCTTATTATTACTAAATGTACTACTTTTCTTGTTCTGCCTTTTCTTGCAGGCTTTCAATTTTTTTTTTTTAATCATTATTATTTTTAGAAACACAAACTTTTCCGTAAATTTGCGTAAATCTGGAATGTTAAATAACAGTTGCAGTACAAGTTATTTAAATCAATTCAACCATATTTTCTTGTTTTGTTGTAAGACATTAAAGAAGAAAAAATTGTTAAACCCTATTTTATTATTGGAACACCTAAATCACTGAAGGTAAAATTATTTATTTTCGACCTCTACTGATTTAGGCACTTCGTCTTCTTCAGAAGTTGTTAATTATCAACAACTGAAAAGAACATATCAGGACTCGAAATCAACAAGTTAATAGTAAATTTTATAGTTCAAGAAAACGTGTACAAGATGAAAATATTGAAATTATCAAATAAGTAAAAAGATGTCCTCTACGAAAACTTTGTTTTTGCAGGTACAATTATCTAGAATAAAAGTGTAACATTTCCATCTGAAAGACCCCAGTGCGTGAGAATAATAAGCTGGCTCGTAGCGCACAAACATCTTGATGAAGCAATGGAAGAGGCTGATAGATTAGATCAGGAAGGCATTAGCTGGAAGGACGATAACGTTACAAGATTGTCGTCGATTCTGTGATCCTGTTAATTAAATCTAATTGCGTTGGCTGCATTCAGCCCCGCTTGCCTCTATTGCCTACATACATCCCGTCCACTTACTCCGACAAATACAGGTCCCAGATAACTCCCTTCTCGTTTATAAAAAGGAATATCAACCAATCAAAAAATAATAACAATTAGCATTAACACTTTCAAATGAATAAAAAGTAATTGGGTTTTATCAAAACCCTAAAATACATTGTGAGTAATGTGTGATGGATGAAAAATAAGAAAACGAAAAAACCTAAATTTCAATTTTTCGCCTCGAAACTTTTTGTCTCCAAAATTTTTCATTTTATGAACTTAAGTAGATATCGATGTGCTGATTTCAAATTTTCAAACAGAATTCAATTATCTCTTCCCGTTCTCGAGATATTTGAGTTCAAAATTATACCTAAAAAATTAGGTTTTTTAGGTATATCCCGTAAATGGTTAGGTTTACGGTTTCGCCGACTTTACCATTCGATTCTACGGGCAATATTACATAAGTGTACCAATTTTCAGATTTTTATCTCAACGGATAGAATTTCTACAAGGAAAAAACTGAAAATGGCCAAAAATCGAAAAAAATCTAAGGTATACCCCTTGCCATTTTTTCAGATTTTGCCATTTTCGTTTTTCCTTCCTAAAAATTGTATCTTTTGGAATAAAAATCTGAAAATTGGTATACTTATGTAATTTTGCCCGTAGAATTGATTGGTGAGGTGACCGAAGTCGTAAACCTAACCATTTAAGGGGTATACCTAAAAAACCTGTTTTTTTAGGTATTGCCAAAACTCAATTTTGACTATAAATATCTCGAGAACGGTAAGAGATAATTGAATTCTGTTTGAAAATTTGGAATCAGCACATCGATATCTACTTCAGAAAATGAAAAGAGTTGGAGACAAAAAGTTCCTCGGAGAAATTTTGAAATTTAGGTTTTTTCGATTTTCTCATTTTTCATCTAATCGTTCCAAAGAACGTATATGCAGAGAAAACCTTTCTTTATATAACTTTTTCCGTAGAATCGACTGGTATAATCGTTGAGATTGTATCTCAACCCATTTTAGAGATATAGCTAAAAAACAGACTTTTTTGAGGTGCAACTTTGACAGCAAATATCTCAGGAACGAAAAAAGATAATTAAATTCCGTTTGAAAATATGAAATCACCGTGTCGAGATCTATCAATGTACACTATTTCCTAAAATCACAATTTTGGGCACAAAAATGAGTATTTTTGAGATATTTCGCGTTTATCAACACAATTTTTGGTTTAATACTGTTGTTTTGTTTGTTTTAACTGTACACAACTTTGATATGGGGGATATAGGTTTTGAAAATTAATAAAAGTTAGATAATAAAGCGACAGAATAAAATCGAAAAGGCAGGTTTTGAAATTAGCTCATTGATAATTACTTAAATCTAGAAAATTAAAAGTTTTTGAGAAAAAAAAGGCCTTCGGACATATTTGAAGTTAGGTTTTTTCATTTCTTTACAAAAGATATACTTTCTTTTTTTCAAAAGTGAGTGTATAAAATTAATAATTGTTATATAATAGCGACCTTACTGACAACCAATTTTAAATATAGGTACACATTATTTATTTTCTATAAAACAGTTCGAAATACGAAACAAGATCTATTTTTTTTTTTTATAAAGGCCGGCCCTGTCATATAATATTTATTCTATTTTATTATTAAAACCATATTCTACATAACCGTCTTAAGCTAGCAACTCGTGTTTAAAATAACATTTATCAAACACGTTAAAAAATAAATGATTTCAATTACATTAGATTGAAATTGGAATGAAAAGAAAGTATTTGCAGTATCGCCCTGTCTTAAACAAACCAAAGCTGGCAAGCATCTCAAGTACAAACTTTACTTCTGCAAGATTACTTTACATCAGCGCGGTTCGCGGCGAAACTTTTAATGGCGAAACTCTTTTCATGCAGGCAAGAAATTGTAACGAGTTGCTTGCGGTGGGCATGAATATTTCCCGACACGTGGCATCAAAGGTGGCGGCGACGCGACCGTCGCTTGTTGCCGTTCAAGTGGCCGCTGATTCGTTCAATCCCGCATTATTGCTCCGGAAAAACTAAAAGCACCGCCGCCGGGATGAAAGATTTTCTGCAAGAGCTCAGATGCATGAGGTACGGATTGTTGCTTTGACTGTATTTACAACATGCACTGCATTGCTTGCTATAAAGGCTTGTAGAAATAGACATACCTCAAAGAAACTTGCTCGAAATTCTAAACTTACGTATTTTATAATTGTAATTTTTATTATATTCCGGACGGTTTTACAAATAATGATTTCTAGAATAATTTTGCTGTTTTTAAACACCAGGTTTAAATTACATCGATTTAAAAAAAAATATTGATTTAAATCACTTGTTCTGCAATTGTTATTTAACATCTTAGATTTACGAAAACTTACCGTACCTTTTTTTTACAAAAATCAATTTTAATACAACCCTGCGACGTTGTGTTTTCCTACTGATTTTAAGAAAAACAAAACTTCGTTTCAAAATTTAACAAATTTTGATCTTAATTGGTACTAGTTACACCAATTATCGACAAAATAATTCTAATCTTAATTTTTTAATATGAACCATCTACCATCTTTTTTTGTTCATTTTCTATATAATATATACCACGGTTGAGAACACCATTATTGACCAACGCCTTGGTGCTAGGTCAATAATGACAGTCTTCTCAACCTTGGTTTATAATATACTACAATTTAACTGTGACATTTAATATATTTAAACATCAACTTCCAAAAAAAAAAAATTGTAGTACAGTATTAAAAATCAGAACCAAAAAATAAATTTTCCGGTAATTGTAGTATTCATATTAAAAAATATGTTGAAATATAAAATATTATTACCTTTTTAATGCAACTATAATATTTAATAGCATTTGTAACGCACTATATTTTTAATTATTTTTGAAATAACATAGATTATATCCAATATTGTTTAATGTTTATATTATTACTACATTGTAATATTAATATTAATGTATTTGAATTTACAGAGATAATATATGTTTATCGAAATTTTAAAACATTTATAAAATTAAATTTTATAAACAATATTTTTTATATTTAAATTGGAAAATAAAATATTTTTTATTTATACTACAAATAATTAATAATAATAGGAGTCTAAGTTTAAATTATAAATAAAACGAATAAAATTACCCCATAACTTTAAAATTATATAAAAAAAAAACACCAAATACGTATTTCGAGAACTAAGTTCTCATCATCAAGTAGTATAACAGAAAAGATTTAAACAGAGTAATTAAAATTAAGATTACTCTACTATGTTTTGTAATCTTACTTTACTACTTTATTAGTGTTTTTTTAAAATAAGGTTAAAGGGTTTTTATTTATTTATTATTAATTTTATTTATCACCACAAAATTGAAATTATAATAATAATTTTCCATATTTTAGAACTTTTACGTTTGTTCCTTTATTTATTATAACTAATTCACAAACGTTTCACTAAACATATATACAATTTACGTTTAAAAATTTCGTAGTTGCATTATCTGTAGTTAAAAATGTTGCAAAAATTAAATTTCAGTGGAAATACCTGCGTTAATAGTTACGGCCGTATTTGAGTTTAAATATGCCAAAATTTAATGAAGCAATAATAATAAATATTTGGCGTAAATCCAACCAGATTTAATGCGATTTAATAAATTAAATTTACTGTCCATTTTATTTAATCCAGGAATTTACTGATTTCAACATAGAATGGAAACCTTTGTAATTTCACTCGATTAGGGAAATTTATTTCCTTTTCCGTTGTTTCGCTACACTTTAAAGATTTTGTTTCTCATATAAATTACGCTAAAAATAGGTGGAAAATAAAGAATGAAATATAGCAAAATTCTCGAATTTTAAACAGCAAAAATATATCACGAATCTTTTTCATAATTCTATTAAATAATATAAACAGAATTTTTTTTATAATAAAATAATATCATACTTTATTTTTATAGAGGAACTTTTAATAAAATAATTATTATAATAATATTCTGCAATAAGATGCGATTTTTAGTTTTTCAAGTTGAAATGGTTCTTAGTCTAAAATAACTCCCTCAGTAGCGGATTTAAGGTCACAATCTACGAAGAGTCTAGAATTAAAATAATTATATGTATTTAATAATAGGTATAATATACAAAAATAGGAACATATAAAAGAATTAAAAATGATTTTATGAGTAAAAATGAAATATAAAATAATTTAAACAACGGGCTTTATCTATTTTTGTTTCGGGGCGTTGCTTAAAATTACACATAATTTATTTTTGATTAAAAAACAAATTCAGAGTAAAAAATCAATGTAAATAAATACATATTTTCTATTTTATAAAATAAAAACTAAACCGTAACATGTCATAATTTTCAAATTTTTTAAACATAATTTCTTCCTAAACTACATGGATATCGTTTTAAATTTCTCATCTAACCCCACTTGTAACGTTTATAACGAACTTTACTTTTAGAACTACAATCATTTACTCATATTTTTTAAAGCGTACCTCAACACTATAATTTACTCTTTCTAACACTTTTTATCAAAAATTTTGTTATTTTTTTAAGTAGTAGTATATTTCTACATATTATTTTGAATATATAATTTTAATTAAGTCATTCACATATATACTACTTTGTGTCATCGCACGTGAATTTTGAAGCTAGCAAGACAACATACTTTTGACATACATTTGTCTTACATGTGTATTTCTACTATTTGTTATGTTAAATTTTTTGATATCCAAATACTCTTTATTATTAATTATATGATCCGTGTTTTTTATGATCTCCGGCTTTGGAAGTAGAGGATATATATTATATATTATTTCTGTACGTACTGAAATAAATAAAATAAACTACTGTAAGCAGACAGAACGCTGAAATTAGTTGAAGATGTCGTAAACGATATATGAATCCTGTGGGAAATGATTTTCCCCCTTAGAGGCATATAATATAGTCATAAAAGCAGCAAGCTTTCATCTCTATTTCTTTCACACATGAAATCAAACAAAAAATCCAGAAATAAATTCTGTAGTGCTCTTACGGGGAGTATTTCTTTAGCGTTTTATACGTTTACCCTGAATGTCATTACCCAAATCTGCACGCATTACCTCCCATTCGTCGCATCATTTTCCCGGGCGCCTTTGATGTCGCAGCACGTCGTTAGCTCGCGATTTTCATTTTTCCTCGCTGTGTAATTATCGGTGAAGTAACAACCGCGGTGCAAGGCCTACTTGACCGCACCGGTTCATTTCTTTGACGCACCGAATTCTAAACCTACACTTAACTCACGAGTACCGAGGGTGGATATAGATGTATATGGTTTACGTCTCATAAGGGGATATAACTGGATTGTATGATTAATTGTGAGATAGTTTACTGGGGGTGGATTAAATATGCTGTGAAGAATTGGGGTGCTTAGACACTGTTTATAAACAGTTTTACACATGTTTTTTTAATAATAATAAATAATAATCCAACAACAAGTGTCTTTTTGTAACGATTGTTACATCAACTACTAAATATATAAGTCAAAAACAATCCAATATACGATAGAGATGAAGTTACACATACACATTCACAAATACCTGCCTCTGAGAATTTCAAACCTGGGACATCATATTTTGATTGTTTCAACATAATAATAATAAATAATAAGCCAACAACAAGTGTCTTTTTGTAACGATTGTTACATCAACTACTAAATATATAAGTCAAAAACAATCCAATATACGATAGAGATGGAATTACACATACGCATTCACAAAAACCTGCCTCCGTGGAATTCAAACCTGGTGCATCATAGTTTTGAATTTTTAATCCTAAATGATAACAACTAGCTTACGTATATGATTGACATTTTTGTGTTATCATATTTATTAATACTTTTTGTTTTATTTATTTCTGAGTGCCTTTATAGTTATTATAACTGAAAGATATGTAAGTACATTATAACTTTCGAGAAGATATGAACTGAGGTGGAGCCTGCGGAACCGAAGTTCATATTAGCGTACGAGAATAGTTGTATTAGATACTGACATTCCGAGTCGCTTATTATATTTTTCGCGCCTCCACCATTAATTAATTTGCAACTTTTTATAGTTTACTTTGCATTATTTTCATAATTATTTTATTATCTGGTCAGTTATTTTTTGGAACACTGTTGACAATGTTAACCAAATAGTAAATGTTAACGGAAACTTACGACTTATGTTGTTACGAAGTAAGTTAAGTTTCGGTTTCGGCCAAAAATTGTTAGTTAATAGTAAAAGAACCTGTTAATAAGAAATACTTCTCGAAAATACTATATATTTGATAGTGATTATTTGTGATATTTGTAAGATGGAGATAGATAACTAAAATCTTCACTTCCTTAGTAAAGATAGTATCACTGCAGAAAGTGATTTTCTAATAATACTTTTATTTAATTTAATAATCGAATAATACCTTAAAAGGTAAACACTAGATTTCCGTATTTAATAAAAATGCAACAAAATTGTTAGTTAACTACATAAGTTTCGGTTTCGGTTATATTTTCGGCCGAAACTAGAAGGGGAGCTTTCATTTTTCCATAAATTATTCGAAGTATACTATTTAACAAGTATATAAATTTAGGTTTACAAAATATTCATCTATCAAGCTAGACATTTTAAAAATACATATACCTATGAACACATACCTACTTTTATTTGAAATATATAAATGTACTAATGAATAAAAATTCGCAAAAAACTGATATATTGTACTAAGTTCAAATGTATTAACTAGTAGTTTTAATATACCATTAATAATAAGTAAAATAAATGTTATTATCAAATTATTGTTCTTCACTAGTTTGTTGTTTTATTATAAAACATTCATATTTATCTTATTTTTATGTATTTTGTTAATAATTGTTATAATTCCATTGAAATAATACAATTAATAATTGCAATTTGATTTGTGAATCAATTTAGAGTACATTTCACCGGTATCACGTATCATATTTCTGCCGTCGGATCAGTGAAGTTTCGAACAAAACTCTGCTCATAATATTGTTCATATGGAAAATGTATTTACGTGTTAATAGATTTTCAGTTTGAGATAAATGTACCAGTTTGTGTCCGGCCAGATAAAGTATAATTGAAATGTAATTACTACAGATTTACTTTTAGATGCTGAATTAAACATAGGTAATTAATGTAATTTATAAATGTGAATTACAAAGCAATTAGAGTATGATTTTCTGGTACTGTTATTGACTTCTTAATTTAGCTACATTTAGTACACTGGCGTTGTAAATATTTTTGTCGTTAATTTCTTTTAAAATTTAGAAATAAATCATTTATTTGGTATCGGATTATTTTTAACTCATCTGTTATTAAGTTTTCAAATTTCATAATTTAAATCTTTATATCTACAGACAAATACAATCAATTCATCCAAAAAAAACTTTTGCAAAAATATATAAATTGGTAAATTAAATATGATCTCTCTACATAAAAATATATCAGTGGGAATATTAACTAATTTCAATGTCATGTACAAAATTTAATAATGACGAAGGTTTTCAAAGCACAAACTTTTTCATGCAAAACATTAAACAAATATTGCATAAAATTTTTTTTTAGGCGGCTGTTACATAAATTGTTGTTTTTCGTATCTGCTGGCAACCTTAAAGTATCAATTTTTATTTGACATCTGTCAAAGTCAAAATTTTTGGCCGCTAGTTTGTTCATTATTGATTTACATAGTTCATATTAATGTGATTAATTATTTTAGAATATAATAACAAATGTAAGTAAAATTTTAACTATTCCTTTACAAATAGTAATGAAAAAGTAACGAATTTGCGAGTAAAAATAGCGGCCGTAAAGTAAATGCGGCCGTAAGGTAAATGCGGCCGTAAAGTAAATGCGGCCGTAAAGTAAATTTTGACAGATGTCAAAAATTGATTTTGAATGAAAATTCATAATTTCTTGTTGTAATCGCCTAAAAAATGTTGTGTGCACCTCGGCTAAAAGTTCTTTTTGGGCCTCATCTGATTTGTAGCCTCGGCTTTGCCTCGGCTGCAAACTTCGGTTTCGGCCCAAAAAGATTACTTTTAGAACCTTGATACACAAATAACTATTATTATCATAAATACTAGTGCATATATTTTATTGTGACAATATATCTACAAAATTTATATATTTTTTGACGTCAGTATTAAAACAACCTTTGTCCATGATTTTTGTATTACACACAAATTATCTTGCAAATTTTTTTGTGTGATTTATTTGGAACTATAAATTACATATTATAAATTTCTCTAATACTCAAAACTACATGATCCAGTGAATTTAACGGATGTTTTTACCATTTAGTTTTTTAAGAAATAAACATTAAATTTCACCAAATTTAAAACTACTTATAGTCAATATTTAATGTGTTGCTTCAACTAATGATATTTAAGATATGTATTAATATATTCAGAATTTTTCCCCTATATAATAATAGTAAATACAAATAATAATTTCAACTTTACTCATTCTATTATTTTTTCAAAATATTGGAAATTAATTGTATGTTTTTGTGTACTAGACATTTTACTGTTTGGCTCACAAATGTACTAAACAAATATGTAGTATGATTAATGTTTTTAGATTCCTTTTTCGACCAAAAATTTGTTTTTTTTTAGAGAACACCTTGTGTAGTAATTTTACAACAAACAGTCACATAAATATGACAGTTTTGTAAGTTATATAAAATCTGATACACATATGTGAGTTTCAGAACTGTTCGCTCGTAAATTTGTTAATAATAAATTTAATTTGTATGTGGTTGTAACACATTTTAGTAGCGCCTTATATAGTGATGTACTAAAAAAATTTGTAGACGTTTATGACAATTATTTTTAAAGTTATTAATAAACATAAGCGGGTTCGTGTCTTACTCAAGAATTGACATCTTATCTCCAAAACTTAACAAATAATCTTACCTTCAAAACAGCTTCGCTTTTACACAGCTCTAGTCCACAAAAACAACAACAACAACAACAAACAACAAGTCCACAGTCCAAACACCACACAACCCAACAACGCGACTTTGTACAGCCAACAGCCCACCTCGTAGATCCACGTGACAGGGCCAGCGAGCCGGGATGCGGTCCGTTAGGCAAGCCGGCGAGTGTGAGACTAGTGGACCGGTGAGCCGGAGCGCCGGGTTGCAGTCAGCCGTGCAGGCCAGGGGCGGGGCCAACGAGGCCACGCCCACAAGAGGGGGGGGGTTGGAAGGGAAAAAGAGGGGGGAGTGTTGACTAGGTTCGAAAACTGAGTGTCTTTACTAAAGTAAAATTTGACCTAACCTTAAAATCTGAAATAGAGTTCTCGGTGTAAGTAAAAATTTAAGACGCCTATACTTTGAACAAATTTGCCCTAACCTTAAAATTTGAAAATAGAGTTCTTGTCAACAGTAAAGATTTGTGATTAGAAACTAATTCTCGAAATGGAAATAAGAAAATGTTTGAAAAAATGTTGTAGGTATATATAGTACATTCTCCTCTCCAACTAGAGTACCTAAGGAACAACGTTTGTTTACGATAATAAAATAAATTTACATGTCAAACAATAAATCGTGATATTTTTATTTTTAGAAAAAAAAATGTGTGCTAATAATTTATTGAAAATTGAATGTAGTGAGCCAGTAGTGATTTTAAAATTGTTGTGAAAAATAAAAGTTCGTATACATCTTCAAGAATCCAAACACAACATAATTATTTGTTGCATATATATTTTAATAGTAACACAATTTTAATACTTGTTATATTTGAAAATTTTATATTGTAAAATTTGCTTTGCTTCGATATTCCAAAATGTTCTACTAAAGGATTTTGAAAGTTTGTGGATTGAATATTAACTTGTATTTTTTTTTTATTTGTTAATTTGTTTCGACTAAATTTATAATTTTTAAGTTATAGAAAATGATAATTTTTATTTTATGGCAAATATTTCCCTCAAATAATTTTGACGAATCAAGTTAGATACAATATTTTTTTAATTTCGACCTGTAAAAATTCAATATCAGTGAATATACTGCACATGTTCATAAACTGAATATATTTGACTTTTATCGAGTTTATATGACAGTTTAAAATAAATATTAAATATTTATAGTAATACTTTTATATGTTTAACTTGAAATTTTTCTCTAGAAATATTCGTATACCTACTCGAAAAATATTCAGATATTTTCCATTCAGTTGTAGTATAAATATTGAATATAGCTGCGTTTTAATTTGTATATAAAAGAAGAAAGAACTTTTTTTATTAGTCAAATTTGGATATTAGATTTTTTTATAAATATTTTAATGCAATTTCGTGCACTTGAAAAATATTCATATATTTTCCATGTACTTGTATATAACTATATTGGATACAGCTGCGTTTTAAATTGTACATAAAAGAATTTCGACACCCGAAAGGGTATTAAAGAGATTTAAATAGATAATATATATACATAAAAGAAGAAAGAAGATTTTTTTATTAGTCAAGTTTGGATGTTATATTTTAATATTTTTTATTTATTAACCTTTAAATATTTAGAGAAATCACAAGAATTTAAATTGGATTAAATTGCGTTAAGTCTGATTTTATTACATTTTTGTAATAATTAAAATTAAAATAATACGTTGAATATTAAAAGTTCGCTATATAATATTGTTGACATTTTTTTATTACCCATCAATTTTATTAAAATTTGTGTCTATGCAAAAAACTCTCATCTGTGGATTTCAGTCAGATTGAAAAAAAATTATTCCCTGTCCTGCCGGTTTCGACCTCCCTTACGTCTTCCCACATCCACCTCTCAATTACCTATAATTTCCCACCCACATCCCATATAAACAACAACCCTTCATCATCCCATCATCCCACCACCCCATCATCCACCAGGTACCACCAACTAGTTATTCGTGAAGATGAAATCAAAACACTAATCCCATCCTGGAATCACGGCTGCTCCCTGGCGCGCCGCGGCGGCATTAGTGCCGCGCGAGCGGGCGCGACGCCGCGCGCCCATTGGCCGACGGCGCCGACGCCATTGTTCCGCCGGGGCGCGCCGGCGCAGTGCTCGCCGCCGGGGACTGAGGCTAGTATTCACGCGCGCTTCGGCCGCGCTGGCTGTGTGTGGATGTGTCTGGGATGGATGTGAGTGTGAGGTTGAGGTTGAGGTTGAATGTAAGGCATAGTTGTAGAAAATCATGTATAAATGTATATAATTTATATTTTCTTCTAATTTGTGATGGGTAAATTTTCTGTTTGCTCTGTCAAATTATTACACTATAATACAAAGTAAAACATTTCTTATAAGCAGAACACTATCATATAATAAACGTTTTTCTACCTATACATCCATTCTTTATTTTTATTCTCCCACTTTGTAATGTGTAACGCCTAAATTTTCTATTTGCACTGTCAAAATATTGTTTTTCACATAAGATACAAATTAACACAAATTTTCCTTCAATCCTTACATTATCCCTAAAACAGAAAAATCAATACTTGTGTTCTTTTGTTAAAAAAATAGTTTTTAACATATTATGAAAGCGTGCTGTGAGTTACTTTTTAAATGTAAAACATCACTTATATTATATATAATAAACCATTTGTATGTACAAACTCGTACTCTGCTTTATAATGTGCTACGGGTAAATTTTCTATTTGCACTGTTAAAATATTGAATGCTTTTCGCAAATTATAATATTGTTTCTAAAACGTAAAAAACAATAGTTCTGTTCGTTTATAGAAAATACATCTGTCAATTTACCTAAAAATAGGTTTCAAATACATGTAATATGTATTTAATTTTACTTCCAAAAGTTTCGAAGTAATTGCAAGTTAGATCCAACAATAATAAGAAAATAAACAGTAATAGACTTTTATATACTTTATTATTATTTTAACCCTTAAAAACATAGCTGTATATTACTGTATTTTACATAGGTATCTATTTTTTACATTTGAAATAAAATACAAACAAATATTTGCGTAAATGTTCTATAAAAATGTATTCAAATATTGTCCTATTTATTATTGTGACTTCTAACAGCTTCTTCCAATATTTATTTAAACAGTTATAATAAATTTTATATCAATGATATTTGCAACTAACTAGGTGGAAATAAATAGATAATAAATAATAAAGATTATTCCACCACGTCATTTTCACCCAATGAGAATGCTTCACTTGAAGACCGTATGTAGTTTTTTAGTAAAGAAATTTGATAAAACTACAGTATCATAGCCGTGGTTACATTTTGTTGATATAAAAAATTTTATGTTTGAAATGTCACTCGTGAAATAACCAAGCGAATATAATTCGAGCATTTTACTCATAATTTAAGTAACAACAACTAGGATCAAAAATGATTCTTAAATTAATCCAGTTAACATTATTTTTGTCTAAATATAAATTTGTATTATAGCGAAAAGTAAAAAATAATACCTAATTTAATTAATTACAGACAAATTTTCTTGAAGGTTTATAATAGGGATATTAGTGTAAATATATAAAGACGAAATCAATATTGTAAGCCAAAAAAACTACGATTTTTCAATTACTACTAAAAATTAATCCATATTCTACACAATACAATAAATAATGTATATCAAATTACTAATTATGAACTTTGAATATGAAGATATTGCGAACGACAATGATAAAAAATTTGCAAAAATTTAAATTCCTGATAATTGACCTTTAACATAAGATTTATAACAAAATTAATACAATATAAAATTTTTCAATTGAAAATTATTTTTCTTTTATTTGTAATAAAAAAAATAACCCATTTCCTGTTAATAAACCGAACCCGTTCTTGAATTACATCACTTTCAAATTAGCCCCAATAACTCACATCCATTGCCCTCGTCTCTTTGCATCTACCGCCATCTGTCCCGCGCTGTCGGTACTACATTGACAGGTGACGTCTTCACCGGTGGACAAGGGTCGGCTGACATCACGTGACAAGACCACCTCGACGCTCAGAGACAGCCCGTGATGCGTCTCAGCAAGGAAAATAAATACTCAAATGTGGCCATGTTTGTTGACAAACAACCCCCGGCTACTGGGGGACACTGTTTGTGTTGGAGTTTTTTCCAAATTTGTGATACATAATTAGGTTTGCCCTTAAGGACGGGCGATGGGCAAATTTAATATAGATGTCATTTGGATAATTTTCTGTAAAGACTTAAAAAATAAGCAAATAATTCATTGGGAATTTATCTCTACTAAATCAATATCTGAATTTAAGTAGATATTAATGTTTTTTATGAAACAAAAGACAGGGTGGAACATTATAATTGTTTGTTGTTATTGTAGACTTTTTTCTGTTTATCTATTTATATTTTTAGATATAAAATATATTTTTTACGAAAAAGGAAAACAATTTGGGGAATAATAAGAACTTAAAAAGAATTTAAATACCATGCTAGATAATTATAAGATTTTTTTTTTAATAACTATTTTGAGGTTTATCTCTTTTATTATTTTGTCTTTAGTCATAATATGAAATATATTAAATATAAATTTATTATTTTAAATTTGTACGTAATACAGTTATTGCATTTTTCGGCATGAATGAAAATTTGATATTAATAATCTTAATAATATAATTTTATTAAACATAAGAACATTGTCACTGTTTTCTTGCAGTTTGCATATTTCATTTTGTAATATGGCATATACATACCTAATAAGAAAACAAATATTAATATTAAATTTTGTATCCATCTTTCTGTAAAATATTTCTTCGTAGATTTCAATGTAGGATTGGTTTTATCGATTGAATATTAATAAAAGAAGGTCTTTTTTGGAGTTGCAGTCATTTAATAAAATCCACTAATACACCGACGTTTCGATTGTAAATCAGTAAATATTTTAATACCTTTTATCACCTTGATGAAGAATAACGCATTATTTTTTTATAATATTTGACATTCACTTTTGATAAAACGTGAACATTATGAAAAGAGTTTGTCGATATATTTGATTATTATTTTATAGTTCTTTGTATTCGTTTTTGTACTTGACACTTTCTTTAATTGGGAGAGTTGAGAGACCGAATTTCAATAAATAAATAAATATTCCAATTCTTTATATAGGATCATTATAAATTATAAGTCCAAACGTGGATAATAAATGAAGGTGTCGGAAATTCGACAAGATTGTATATCAAATAAAACTCAAGATGTTGTTAACGTTTCGGTTTATCTTCAGAACAGTGACAGAGTATTCTGAAATTACATTATTTTTTTTTTAATTTTTATTTACTCTCTGTAAAAATAATGTAACTTCAGAATACTCTGTTACTGTTTTTACTCAGTTCTGATGATGGTTTTATAAAAACCGAAACGTTGACAACATCTTAAGTTTTATTTGATGCACAGCCTTGTCCAATTTCCGACTAACAACTTCATTTAGTACCATTATTTTCATTGTTAAATATTTTAAGAAATATGAATATTTTTTTTCCTTATAATTGTTAGCTTAATTCAATATTTCTCTCATCGATCGTTTGTAAAATAGTTGAATTTTTAATTTCTTCTTGATTTCTTACACCGTGTAACAAATGACGCAATAAAACAGCGGCGCTGTGTACCGCATCGCCCCTGGCGGCCGATTCAGCAACCGCTGTAATCAAACATCACACACCCTCGCAACTCACCCCTGCAGTCGGCACCCCACAGTCAAGCGACTGATATTTGCGTTATTTGTAACAAATTTCATCCTACATCGTTCTACACGTGGCGCCTGCTACCACCAACTGTTTGGCAAGCTGTCTCTGTTGCACACATAAGGGATAAGCGGTGGGAGAGAGATGGAAGATGAGGGAAAGTGCAAGAATAGGGTAATAAGAGGTTGAATAATTTCAGAGGTTTAATGGAATAGTTTTTCCTGTGTTCTAAATCTTTTATATATTCAGACGGTTATTACAAAATGTACCATTTATCAAAGTACAGGAAGACTTCGCTTAACGCGAATACATTTAAAAAAAAGCGCTAAACGATACAGTGTTAAACGAAGTCATCAACACAAAAATAATAGGGATTAATAAAATAGAACAGAAAATAAGATTTTTTTTTGTAACAAATTTTACCACGTATTAAGTGATCTTCATCAGATTACCATAAGGTAATAACCAAAAGTTTGGACCCAAAAATAGGTATTTTTTAGGTATTAAACATAATTGTACGCAAAAAGCTAAAAAGTAAAAAGTAAAAAAATTAAGACCTTTTTATGAGCAAAATATTAATTAAATTCTGATCTATAACACTACAAAAAGTATTTTATTAGTCATCAGGAATAAAACTTATACGGAGAGTAATGGAAGATCCATGAAAGAATGTCACAAAATTGGCGCTCGAAGAGAGGAGCTGTAAACATTGTTAATTTTTTCCTTTCCTAGTCAATTAATACACTTAGGTATATATTCCTTACATTTAAGATACACCCAACTAATTATTACTTGGGTGTTTTTCATTCCTGTTTAATTATAATGGGCTTTCTAGGTGTATCTAGGTATCTTCGACAGGCCGAGTAAGCCCCTATCTGTAACGCCAAATTGACAAAAGAGGCAAAATGATAATTTTCATACTAGATTTTGTTTTCATTTATTTTACTTTAATTAAACGTATCTGGAGCAACCAATATTTATTCCATCTATCATTTCATTATCACTTTTAATTTTGCTATAGGTATACTATTTTGTAAAGTCGAATGTAATATACACTGCTCGACAAAAAACGGACAATTAATGATATTAAAAAAATGTTTCCAACGTTTCTATCCACTAAATTATGATAAATATTTGAAATGCAATGTAAATTCAAATTTTAGCCTGGTAAAAGATTTTAATTGGATCGGAAGGTATATTCGATTATTTTGATATTATTTATTATTTATTGTTGAAATCTGTTTAAAGTTGATTTCAACAGATAATGTAGGGGACTTGTTAGGTTAGGACGTCGCATTCGAAGCTGTGGAAAGAGGAAACTCTATCTTATAGAAACCTTAATTGTTCTTCGTGTTCGCCTAGATTCTAGAAGAAGAGTGAGATAGGTAGGAGCAAGAAGACATTGCGCATCCAATTTGTAGCGTGCAACAACGAATGGGTCAAAAATTAGAGCTAGAGGTAGCAATTCACGATAGTGGTGTTGATATTTGTTGTCTATTACCCTGTTAAAAATACATTTTTTTTCTTAATTACTTCGACGATTAAATATAAAAAAGCTTTGTATACATAACAAATACTAATAGATAGAAACAATATACTTAAGTGTCCGGTTTTTTTTGACGAGCAGTGTATTTCGATGTGTATAGTTACGGAATGGTCTGAAATACAGGTATATGATATTCTCAATTACGATTTCTATTGCACCAAATTCTGAAGCGTTGACATGACCGCATAGTGCCAGAGTATAATAACCCGGAAAACTCAAGCAACCCAACGGCCCCGGATATCTTGGTTCCATAGACTTAGGAAAGATTGGAACATAACATGATCGATAAACGTTTAAAATGAAAGAAGAAGTTAGTATCAAGATGAATACATTCTGAAATAGATAATAATAGTTGATGTATATGTAGGAGTAGGCAGTTGTTTATTTATTTGTTTGGAGTAATAGCGTAATGATGATTAATGAGAGCTCGGAATAAGTAACGTGTTGGCGCAATGCTTTTGTTTTATTGCATCCTCGACTGGTGGCAGTGATTACACCGTGGCTCACCCTCGTTATTATCGATCGTCAGTTGTTTTAAGCCGGCGATGTTCGAGTGTTATACACACGTTTTTCAGTCACCGCCTGCTGCGCTGTTTTTTGTTTTCCACTGTAATGGAAATGTAATTGTTTTCAGCGCGTCCATGAAAACTACTAACGTCAATAGTTCAAAGGTTTTTGTTTGTGAGCGGCTAACGTGGTAACGATATTTGGATGCAACTTTTAAATTGACTGTAGCGTTCTTTTACTCTTCAAATTGTTTTAAATTTATTATGTTCTGTGAAAAACTCCATTCAGCTTTTTCAGCCGTGTAAAAAATTCTTACATTCTGTATGGCAAATTCATCATACCTATGAATATAGTTTTATTTTTGATGTTCCTGGCGCTTTCGAAAAAAGTTTCGCAGCAATCTCTGTTTCTCATTTCTAAATGTAATTATAAATATGCAACAATCACATTCGTTCAATTTCATTTAGATTTTCCTTTTTACAATGTTGTATATACCTAGGTAAGAACCTAGAATATAACTTAAATAAAATTTCAAAATGTTATATTGGTCTATTTTAATAAAATGTATACAAAAACAGAATTTAAATTTAATAATTTTATAGTTGATTCTTTAGTAAATTATAAAAAGAAATTATATGAGCTTTGAAATACTTTCATAAGACCTTTTTAAAGCAGAGTTTATATGGTACTGATACTTTATCATTGTCTCATTTTGATATTTTATTAAATTATTTTTACGTAATTGAATTTATGGATATTAAGATATACGGTGACCAATGAAACTGCTTAAGCATGAGAATTTCAAGAACTGTAAGAGATACAAAGGCAGTTATATTAGTTGCCTCATTATTCAGGCCCTTTTTTTTCATATTGTTTTCGAGAAATTGATACCAACTTTCAATTTTCATAGGGCCTCAAAGTAGGCTGTGAGACCGTTAAATAGAGCTTATTTCTCTTTTCTATGATATAAAATATTAAATGAGACAAGCAAATATACATTGCACACATCAAATATCAAGTCGTAACCATAGATATGATAAATTCCCAAGTTTCACGTTAAAAAATACTCTCATATATGCTATGTGTATACGACAAAGATGGAAGATAAAAGTTTAATTATTGGATAGAGTATTTGTAGTCGGTTCTTGGTGGAACATATTAACATTTTTATATTATTATTTAAAAGTTTCTTGCAATTGATGACGTTAGGATCAACTGTGGAAAATAAAGTGTACTTGCTTTACTTAAATCCTAAAGCTTTTCTATCTTTCGGTGTACGGTTAAATTAAGTAAATAGGTATCATATATTTCGTTGTTTTTTATTGATGACCTGAATTCATTATTTTCTATATTTTATATCAGGTACATCTATAAGCTTTAAATATCTACCTGAAAATTTGGTTCGTCCTTTTAATCATAGTCCAAGCTTTGATCTATAAAAGATCCGAATATATACATGAAAATATTTTATTATTAAAAAACCCAGCAAATGAACGCAGTTTTGAATGGGAATGTGTTGTTGTGTTGTATTTACAATTAATTACCGATTTTGAAGAAACTAGCGCGGCAGCTTTTGACATCACAATCTCCTCTGACTTTGACGCGGCCGAGTAAAAAGAGGAGCGCGATCGGTGGATGTAGCGGTATGATACAACTAGCCAACGTGTAACCCGATACGGCTGAGCGGTGCCGAGCACCGTGTTTCCAATTACGTTAATTAGCGGCTCGGAGATTGGCGCTTTCTGATTAGGTTTTTGCGATTTTGTCTGTCGCCATGCAAGCGGCCAGCGGCCAGCTCACTGGAAAATAGCCAGAGATGGTCAGATGGGGAAGTTACCAAGATCAACCACGGATGTTACGGTCGTGGTCGTGGGAGGTCACTAAAGAAACAATAATACTGTTTGTTGTAATAATTCTTGTATGTTACCTGAAATAAAAATCCAAACCAAACAAATAAACACGAAACCAATTTTTAAAAATTATTACGGCTGGTACCATGGTAAAGGAAATTGGAGAAAAATCTTAACCGAAGTTAAAACCAGCGAAGGAATTGAAAACCAAGATTGGCAATTTTATTATTTTAAATGGAACCCCTTTACATTTTTATATATTTGGAATCTACATAAAAATACAAGCCCAATGATGTTTGAAGTTAATTGTTAAACTGAATCAGACTTTAGTAAGAATTAAATTTTATTATGTATTACTTTCCTAGCAAATATTGTACCTTTAAAACTTCAACAGTTGGCCAATTTTTGTCAAAACTAATCGGCTATTGAAGTACTACAACTCAAATTCCATGCTTATGAATGAAAAATCGGTGAAAATAATATCAAATATATTCTCTAAAAAAATTAAATGACAATTATGACAGGAGCAAGAGTAAATAAATTAAAATGGAATCAATTCTTTACTCGTCGAAAACTCAAGCTGCGTATCTTTAGACCGATATACTATTCAGTTCTAGGTACGTTATTTCTTAGACTTAGAAAGAAGACATTTGCCAAATTGTACGCAGGGCAATACATGCTAAATGTTAACTATTAATTTCATTTTTCATGAAAGGAAAAACATGCGTGAAAGAAGGGTTATATATGTATATAAGATAATCACTAAAATTTGTGGTAAAAAAATAATGCTCCTAGTAATGAACACTAAGTAGTAATTGATTACACTAAATATTCATCTGTTTTCCTTTTTGCGTAGTGGACATCCGCAAACAACCCCAGCATTGTCGGTCAGTGTTTGAAGGTAATTGCCTGCACCTTGTC
Organism: Stenolophus ochropezus; assembly: GCA_035578165.1. Classification (NCBI taxonomy): domain Eukaryota; kingdom Metazoa; phylum Arthropoda; class Insecta; order Coleoptera; family Carabidae; genus Stenolophus; species Stenolophus ochropezus. The sequence continues at coordinate 3,770,499 of JAQOWZ010000016.1, read as the reverse complement.
GCCATACGGTCACCATCGATCTCCAAGGAGCGCATTGTCCCTCTCTTCCCACAGGACAAAAGGACGCGACTTAAGTACTTGGTTCCTGTTCCACGCAGCTTGTTGCTCCAGCTTTTATTATTATTCATATGTTTCCGTTATGCCTTGCGATTGCCATTGTCTCGCAAGTAGGTAGGCAACTGTTTAAAATTGTGGTTATGGATGAGAAAACTTCAAAGGGTACACCCCGGTGCCTATTAGACGATTATAATGTTGTTACATGTAAGGCTTACTTCCTTACAAGGATGTTATGAGAATTTAAACCCACAGCAATATGCTTCACTAATTATAAAAATAAACATATCATTATACATTAAGTATAATATATAGTAACATTTTCCAAATGCTATTTATGATTTTACCGTTAAATATGTTTTATATTTTTACATCACCATAAACTATGATATGGAACAACAATCCTAGATGAAACAAGGCCTCAAGTACGTATAGTACTTTTTTCATCACATATTTTACATTGATTATATTATTCTAATTAAGAAGCCTACTCCTTATAGTGGGTCTACGTTTTTCGGTACTTCGTGTCTTTCATCCATTTCTGAGTAATAGAGTAGATCATTTTTAAAAGTGACCAAATAATATAGCGTACCAGAAATAACTCACATTGGAGTCAAATCTAGAGATTAGGTCCTCTTCAATCTTCTTATTTTTGTAGAATTACCTCACAAATTTAGTACTATATTATTAATATGATTATGTAACCTATTTTCATATAAATTAGAGTACATTTCTATTAGTTCTTAAGAATTCCTAATTTTGAAATCTATACATGTTGTGACTCATTTGTAAAATTCCATGGAGGAATTTTACAATAAGGAGTGTACATTTATTTTTTAATCTTTGAATAATATTTAAACTTGAAAATTGCTATATTTTTTAGCTTAACTTGACAAAACATCAATTACAAATAATAATACAAATAAATTAATGCAGCTAAAATATACCTAACTAGTCACTCCTTAGGTGCTTCTTCTTAGGAACCTTTTTAATTGTAATGGACATTTTAGACGTATCAAAGTATCTTTGGCATTTTTTGATTTTAAAAAACGTCACGTTTAAAATGTGACTCGTATGCTTATTTAGTAAAATGCTATTGTAATAACATTAGTTATTACAATTTTGTGTATCTAAGGATTGGAGGCATTTTTCAAACAGTTTTGGAATGTCTTGTACTCCTTTAAGAAAACATAAGTGCTCACTCAAAAAAATAAAGTACCGCGCGATAAGCTGAAAGCGATCTTTTCAATATTGGAAGCTCTGCCTATTGGCAATGCCAATAGTTTGCGAGATCGGCAGATAGACATACCTGCGAAGCCGCCGTAATCTGCCGACAATGGCCGAGTTCTCCTCATCAGGCTTATCCTTTATCCGGCGTCCGAGAGGACCTCAAAGGACCGACGACGTCGTGCACGCACCAACGCCGGGAACAGCTCTACGACGCGGTTGTTGTTGTTATATGGTTGTTTACGCATAATACTAATGGCAAACATAAAATGCTGAAAGGAATTGGGAAGTGAAGTCAGTATTTGCCAGGATGTATGCTGTGTTTAATCGTGAACTTTAGATTATTCAGGATACATTTTGGTAGAATTATGTATTTCCTGTTACGAACTAACGTTCAAATTTCAATAAGTTCGAATGGAATAATAGCGATAAAATATTGACTTACAATTACATTTAAGAAATTGTATTAAGTGATAGAATTTTTCGTAAGTAATGTAAAAGAGCCATGAATTTATTGGTAAAATTTACAAGTAAGTGTTGTACACTAATAGAAAAACGAGTGTTAAGAATACATTTTACCGAATAAATTCATAGTTCCAGTTATATTCGCTTACGTATTTCACGACAGTTGCGTAGCCAGGGTTAAATATTTGCAGACTCTCATCATTTTAGACAATACTTACCTATAATATTTGTGTTGGAATGTATACAGGGATAAAAAAACAAACAAACTTGAAGGGTAAAAAATTAAATACTTTTACCATATATCAAACAACAAATAATTATTAAATAATTAAAAAGCACTACTTAAACTTTTGGTTCCATAAAAACAAAAACAAATTTAAGATCCAATGCCAAAAACAAAACTAATGATTCACCAAAAAATTCAAAATCCTATTTAAGAAATTGCTAGAACCAGTAATAAATGAAATGGCTAATGAATATGAATTAAAGATGGATATGTTAATTAATCTCGCCTATTCGATTCTTCTTCTTCATATTGTATTTTAAGAATCGCCAATGAAACAAGTTTTTCTTGTCTAGCAGAATTCCGAAGATATAATTTAATTCACTTTAGTCACATAAGTAGACATTAGATGGCATAAACTAAAAACAACCTTTAATAATTCAACATTTTATGGTTCTTTCAAACAGGTCAAGAGTAGGTATTAAAAAATAAGAGAATACTAAAAATAAATTAAGCAACAACATGAATTCTACACAGATTTTTTTTTTCAATTCCTTTAATAGGAACTGTTTGTAGATAGTAAGCTACAAATAAAAAAAATATACTGGTATGTTTTTATTAATATTCACGTTTCAATTATTTGGATATTAATTTAAAATTCTTTTCTTAAGACCTAAATCTTTGTCAACTACAAAAGATTCGATGACCGTTTTTCAACCGAGTTTACCAAACCTTGTGAACCGTATTGTATTTTTTAAGGTAGACAATTATTATTAGTTGCGAATATAGAAAGCCTCCTTTTGGGCTTACATAATGGCCGTTTATCCCCGTAACGTTTTCTAGCTCGTTCATGGTTGATTCGGCTCATCTCATCTATTCCCAGCAAGTCACAACAGCGTGCAGCGTCAACGTAAAGTCGGTCAAGCGAACTATTTTCACGACTCCGATCCACCGCAACCGCACCGCACGGTCTTTGTCGCAGCGTATCATTGCTTACACACCCTTCAACGGACACAACACCTCTTTCACGTGGCCAATGTGGGAGATGTTGTGCCCAAACAAACATTCACATGCTTTCTTACAAGTAACATGTCATCCATTTCTAGTTCAGTATTTGTGTTGGATCGTTTTGAAAAACATAATTCTGTAATTCTTCTTTATGTCTTTTAATAATAAGGAATAAGAATCGTGGAAAAATCACTGATAGAAAATGATATGTTATTCTTCTATTCAACAAACGATTAAGGATTGATTCTAGACTTAAAAAGACGAAGAAAAAAGAAAACAATATTACTATTTCTATATTTGTGTTCGATCATTCTGAAAAACATAATTCTATAATTCTTTTTATGTCTTTTAATACCTAGGAAGATATAAGTATCGTGGAAAAATTACAGATAGAAATTGATATGGTATTCTTCTATTCAAAGAACGATTAAGGATTGATTCTAGACTTACATTGTGGGATATTAATTTAATATTCTTGTAAGCATTATTAGTCTCTTCATAGTAGTACTAATAGTAATTTATTTACCATTTTATTTACATACATTTATAGTAAGTCAAAGTTTCTCAAAAGAAAGTGTATCCAATAAAATGAATTTGTAATAATTTCAGAATTTATGAATTTATTTATTAAATAAAATAATTAAAACAATAAATATTTCTTTAAGCAGTTCTCAATTTGTAGAAAATTTAAAGGTTTCATTTTATTCGGTAAATGATCATACAAGAACATATTTAATGTATTTCTCTTAGAACATTCTAATTTGACACAAGAAGGACTAAACAAGGAGTAGAATATTGATGAAAATCACTATTAGTTTTATATGGATGTGTATTTCTTTAAATTTGTTAAATTAATCTTCGTGGTAACTACAAATTTCGGTTTTTCATTATTTTGTTAGCATTACCACGAGAATAAATCTTAGATGAAAGGAGGATAAACAACAGCTAGTTTATTATGCCGATAAAATTATTCTAGTAGCTTTAGTATAACAATAAAATTAAAGAAGTACAAGTTTAGAAATGAAGCATTCGCATTTATGGACTAATTTGAAAATTTTATTTAAAAAATCTGATCATATTAATTTAGTCATAGAAACACCATTCAGCATTTCAACTAAAAGAAGAAGTTAAATCTCATCGTCATCTCCTGTACCAAAAATATATGTATCTGGAAGATTATGAAGCCACCATAAGATGTCGATCCTTTCCAGACTACCTTTTCTCTAAAATGAAAGTAAAATACTAAGGTGATCTTCAAATTTTTACGCGTAATAGTAAAAGATATAATTGAGAATGAAGAAAAATGATTAAAGTAATAGCTGACTTGAAGATCTGAATTTTTATATCCAAAAGATATCTCTGCATCTGGGAGATTCTGTAGCCACTATAAAACGTGAATCCTTTCCTCTAAAATGCAAGTAAAATACTAAGAGGATCTTCAAGTTTCGACGCATAACAGTAAAAGATATAATTAAGAATGAAGAAAAAGGATCAAAGTAATAACCGACTTGAAGATTTTTATATTCAGTGAAGTATGAAGTATTGAAAAAAAGTTTGCTTATTTTTGATAATAGAAAAATTAATAAGTTCAATCAAAAACTGCAGGTAGATACTAGAGAAATCTTTGTATAAAAACGCAACAAGGTTGAAACGTGGTTGAAACTTATAAAAACCCTTGCTAAACAATATCCAACCAAGAACCACGGCATTGAATCCTATCCTTTGTGTCCCATATTCCCATCATTACGTCTTTGGCCCTTCGCAACCCAATCCATCTGCTACCAGATTCCGGGGTGTAGGCGGCTTGCTTACAAGGGTTGCCCAAACGGCTTATTGACGTTTTCTGTATCGGGCTCGATTTCTCTCCCAGATAACTCGCATCGCTTCATATAAAATTACCTGCCGATTGTCGTCTGTCGAGCTGGGCCTAGGCCTACTATGTGTGACTCGCTCTCCCCTCGCTTTGACAGTTCGTTCTAGGGTTTCACCTGTCTCGCAGTGTCGGGTGACGGAAAGGCACAGGTTAAACTGTACGTGAAATCACTGCGTGCTCCAAGTAGCCTTTGCTGTTGTTTTTCTTTATTTCTATTTGGGCGGTTATTGTTACGTCAGGAGACAAACTTGAATTTGAATAATTAATTTTTTGTTAGTTTTTTTCATGCTAATACTTTGTAGTTTTTTTTTGTAAATGAGAACTATTACATATAATTTAAATATTTTTTATATAGAACTGAAAATTTAGTTCAATCAATCATTAATATAGTAGGTATTTCGTGATGAATGCTGAACAAATAATATTATTTCCAAATCATTGAACTGAACAAGAAATAGAATGCTAGCAATCCTGAACTATATGTTTGGTTTTTTTCATTGGAAGATGTTTGCAACACGTGTGCAGAAAAATTGATATCCTGAATGTGTGACATTAATTGCAATGATTCCTAGTTAGAACAGGACCTCAAGTACCTAAGGTACTTCTTTAGTAACAAGTTTTACTTGAATTTTAATGATCATGGTTGTCAACCTATTGACTCTATAAAAGACTTCAGCTTAGAGGGTTCCTAACCACTCGGACACAGCGATATTTTTATTTGGATATAGATTTGAACCAGATCTTTACTCCGCTCAATTAGACTAATATGGTTTAGAATGTATTTAAAAATGTTGTTTGATTATTTAAACCAAAGTGTAGGATAAAAACAAAAATTATAACTAGGTACTACACGTTTAAGATAATGATGCGCGATATTTCATGGGCTGTGATTTAATCACTGATATTGAAAAATCACAGGTCGTGATTACTACCTAATATATTTTATACGTTAAATGTTTTACGAAGTAATAATTCAAATTAGTTACAAAAATTTTCGAATTTAACTGTAGAATAACTGCGATCACAAAAACACTTTAAAATCTTGGATATGAAAGTAGCAATCATAAAGCACAATGTGATACAAACGTAGCAGTTCGGTTTTTCAGTCTTACTAAACAATTCCGATTAATTTTTGGTTCCACTCGGCCTTTTCAAAAGGGCACTTTTCTTTAAACAGAAACAATTTAGTTGACTTTTAATTTTGTTGGAAACATTATATTTGAACTAGAATATATAGTATATGGCTGACGACATTGACAACAGTCAGAATATATATCGTGAGAAATATGTAGGAAAAGCAATATCTCTTTCTTTCCAAGTTTTTGAGCGATTAAAATAATTTTATATAATGCAGTAACGAATAGCGATAAACCTGTTAATAAAATTTTACAAAAGATGATTAATTTCGAAGGGAAGTACGAAGATGTGAAATGAATGGAAGTTGAAGAATGATTAGCCGTAGAATGATCTCACTTTCAAGTAAAATAACTTTAAATGAAGTGCAGCAAAAAATGTGTATAGTTTAATGGATAACGAATCATGTGGTGTCCACATTAGTAAAAAAAAACAGTTTAAATAGAAAGGATGCGTTTACCATTCTGTTTTGGATCGAATTTAATTTCATTGTTGTTATATTTTGACCTATGGTGTGTTTTAAAAACTAATTATTTTGGTTGCACTAGGCAGATCTATCCTAATTGCAATTAGTACATCCCAGCTCTGAATTTTTTAGGTTAACCCATTCCGTGGTGATTCATCGATCATTCCCACGACGCACCCAGCACCGAGACTCACACGGGCTTATCAGAGCCGAGCCAGACGAGACTAAAGCCCACATCTGTTATTAATATTTTCATGTCGAACCATAATGAATGACAAAATTATTTGTGAGCACGATTAGCTCGGCTTGCGTCTCATTCTGGAGAAATGAATCCATCATCCCGAAACACTGTCTAATGTGTCCGAGGCGTGTAGATGCTATCGCTCGCGACAACGAACTTAGGGTTCATTTATTGCTTAACAATTTGTCATTTCCAAATTGATTGTTCCGCAGAAACGAATTTAAATATAAACTTATCAACATGTCTTATTACCTATTACAATATAATGCAGATTTTTTAATTTAACCATAAGTGAATTAACTAATTTATGTTTGTTAAGCTTAGGTCATCTCTATAAGTAAATAGTTTATGTACAATTTGAAAAGCCGGAGAGCGGTAGATTACTTGGTTAGCACATTCTGATTCGAAATTAGCGAAGTTTGAGATCTCAGATTCGATTTCCAACGTCATCAACTATTAACCGAATAAAAATGCCGCTAAGCTGTAGTGCCTTTCAGAGGCACATCTCCAATAAAATGCCAATAAATTAGAGAGAATTTCCAAATCTCGACACTTAACAGCAAAAGGATCATTGAGAAAAAAGGAGAAGTGTAGGTAAAACAGGTTCAAATTTGGATCGTAAGAACCATAGATCGATATGAATCATATTAGGAAATTAATTTTAAAAAGTTAAGAAAAAAATAAATAAATAGACAACAAAAAAAGCCTACAAAAATATTCTTGTAAAATTACATATCCCTAGGAACAAATGATCTTTGTAAGAATAATCAAATAAAATAATCAAATAGTACCTATTTTAACGACGTATAAAAACTTTGAATATCAAAATATTTATTTAAATCTGATTCTTTTCAATTAGGACTCTTTCTTCTAGGAATATTGTACCATATCATCGCAAAACCTAGGCAATAAATAAGATTGCAAAAGAAATAAGACTTGAATTAAAAATTACTTAATAAATTGTGAAGTTATTTATTTTTAAAAGCATTACAATCTAGTCTAGCATTTTAGATTTCATATTTTGTAAATTCGATTCCCTACTCTTAGTATCTACTTCTGGGGAAGGTATAAAAAACGATTATCTGAAATGCTGTTTGAGAGGTTTTGATCATAAGTAATTATATATATTAAGAGTCTTGAATATATTAGAAAAAATTTCGTATAGTTGTTGTGTAGCAACAGACAAACGAGTGTCAAAATGACATTTAGATCCCCACAGCGAAGCTTATGAGAACTTTTTTTATAGAAACATTTAATTGGATAAAAAACAGCTAAAATGTTCTTGTTTAATATAGCACAAAATCCTATTTTGAACAAGTTTTGACTTTTCAATCTGACTTCTACTCATGGTAAGAAAATGAGTGTAGTGACCCATAAGCTCATCCTCTGGCCTTATCTGCGCGTCAACACTTCAGTCATCCAATTACCAACAAAGACACCGATGACGGTGTAATCGAAGGCTGGATCGCCATTTTTAATGAAGCCCATGTCCAGAGACAGCCACGCGCTGGTCGAGGCGCTGAGACGCGGGACCACCGGGCCGCCCGGCTCATCGTGATAGCGCTGATAACAAGCCTCGCTCATCCATCATAGCAGGCCATGGGGTTCAGAACTATGCATTGTTGTATAAGACAATATAGACATTTTTTAGTTTTTAAATACTTTATAACCAGGGCATGTAACCGGTTAAAAAAACCGGTTAATAAAAACCGGTAACCGATATTTTTAACGAAAATTGCGAACTTTAACCGTAATTTTAACCGATATTTTTCAGGCCGAAAATACCGGTAACCGTTAACCAAAAAAAAATAAACCGGTTTTAGCGAACATTAACCTTTATTTTAATAACATTTAGCGAGAAAAAAATTTAATATATTTTTTTTATATCTGTGTTTTCTATTTGTATTTGAACATGAGTCATGACAGTTTTTACAATTAGCATTTTATTGGAGAGTCATAAATGTAGGTCTCTTTGGCCGTTAAGGTTACTTAAAAAGTCCAAATAAATACGGCCTTTGTCAACACAGGCAAGTTTAAAATTGAAAAGTGACCTGCGTTTTTCTGAATAAATTACGGGAATTTTTGTGAATATTTATTAATTAAATTGTTTTTTTTAATTGTTATATTTTCTCAGATGGTAATTTTTTATTATTTTTTTAAATTATTTATTCTATAATTTTTTTTAATCAAATATTTATAATTACTTTTTTTAATTAATGTTAATAATTTTTTAAATTGATATATTAACCGGTTTAAACCGGTTTCCAATTTTTAAAAACCGGTTTTCGAACTAAAACCTTTATTACTATAACGTTCTCTATAAGGGTTAACCGTTAACCAGTATTTATTTCGGTTACATTCCCTGTTTGTAACTAACTTTTAGTAATTTCTAATTACAGTTGAATATAAAAAGTTACAATTTTTAGGTTTTTACTGTAAAATTTTTCATATACAGCTGAAATATTCCAAAAATACCCATGTATGAGTCCAAAATTTTGGTTTTTGATTGTTGACACCCTTTAAACCCAATTTTAGGTCAGGTTTGGGTTCCTTTTTACTCATTTTAAGGTGTGACAAATTTCCAAATGTGCTATACAATATGTTTAGACACTTTTCAACTCATTTTTGGGTATAAAATGCAACACATAATCGTGTTAAACTTATTTTTTTAATTATGAACACCTAAATCATTGTTAAGCACTTTAAACCCATTCCAGGGTGTGAAATAACCCAAATAAACCCATTTTTAGGTAAAATTTATTGATTTTTTTGAAAAAAGCTAATTGATAGTCGCCGATGCGCTGATTTAAAATTTTCAAACTGAATTTAATTATCTCTTCCCATTCCTGAGATATTTGGCCTCAAAGTTGCACCTCAAAAAAGTGTGTTTTTTGAACATATCTCTAAAATGGGTAGAGATACAGTATCAACGATTACACCAGTCGATTCTACGCGCAAAGTTACATAAAGAAATGTTTTCTCCGCATATACGATCTTTGGAACGATTTGGTGAAAAATGAGAAAAACGAAAAAAACCTGAATTTCAATTTTTCGCTTGGAAACTTTTTGTCACCAAAATTTTTTATATTCTGGACTTAAGTAAATACAGATGCGCTGATTCCAAATTTTCAAACCGATTTCAATTATCTTTTACCGTTCTCGAGATATTTGTGTTCAAAGTTAGACCTGAAAAAATCAGTTTTTCAGGAATAATTCTGAAATGGGTTCAGATACGACTTTGGCGACCTCACCAATCGATTCTACGGGCAAAATTACATTTTTGTACCAATTTTCAGATTTTTATTCCAATGGATACAAATTTTATAGAGGAAAAACGAAAATCGTCAAAAATCGAAAAAAATCGCAAGGGGTTCATCAGGCGATTTTTCGATTTTCGCGATTTTCGTTTTTTCGCTCTAAAAATTGTATCCAATGGAATATTAATCTGAAAATTTGTACACTTATGTAATTTTGCCCGTAGAATCGATTGGTGAAGTCGTCGAGATCGTATCTTGACCCATTTCAGGGATATTCCTGAAAAACGATTTTTTTCAGTTTCAACTTTGAACCCAAATATCTCGAGAACGGTAAGAGATAATTGAAATCGGTTTGAAAATTTGAAATCAGCGCATCTGTATTTACTTAAGTCTGAAAAATGAAAAGATTTGGAGCCAAAAAGTTCTCCGGCGAAAAACTGAAATTCCGGTTTTTTTCTTTTTTCTCATTTTACACCAAATCGTTCCAAAGAACATATATGCGAAGAAAACATTTCTTTATGTAACTTTGTGCGTAGAATCGACTGGTATAATCGTTGAGACTGTATCTCTATCCATTTTAGAGATATAGTCAAAAAACACACTTTTTTGAGGTGCAACTTTGAAGCCTAATATCTCAGGAATGGGAAGAGATAATTAAATTCGGTTTGAAAATTTAGAATCAGCTCATCGGCGACTATCAATTTGGACTATTTTAAAAAACCAAAATTTTTGACCGAAAAATGGGTCATTTTGGATTTTTTCGGCTGTAAAATCAAAATTTTAAGGTGCAAATCTAAATATTGTTAGTTTTCATGATTAACTATGATTGTAAATTACTTGGAGATATATTACGGGAATTTTTGTAAATATTCATTAATTAAATTGCTTTTTTTTAATTGTGATATTTTTCTCAGATGATATTTAAAAAAAAAAAATTTAATTAATTATTCTCTATTTTTTTAATCAAATTTTTATAATTAATTTGTTTTAATTAATTTTAATTATTTTTTTAACCGTTATATTAACCGGTTTAAACCGGTTTAAATTTTCAAAAACCGGTTTTCGAACTAAAACCGTTATTATTATAACGTTCTCTATAAGGGTTAACCGTTAACCAGTATTTTTTTCGGTTACATGCCCTGTTTATAACATATACTGACGACGATAAGATAGTAAGAACAGTTAGGTACGGGGATCTCGAGAACTAAAATTTCGCATTCTCCCATTCGTTAAAATGATCTGGTCTTTGTCTTTCTCTATAGTGTATTTCATTAAACTAATGATTAATTAATTCAAAATCTTCGTCAGAACTTATGTCATTCAAGTCACTAACCCGTCAATTTTGACCGGTTAGGAAATCACCGGTTAACAGTAATATTTAACCCCGATTACTAATTGAAAAACGCATTTGCGCATTTTAACCATGATTATCTCTTACCGGATCACTAACCGATGATTGAAAAACCGGCCCTTAAGGCTGGGGGATAGGTGGACTATTTTGTTTCTGAGTCAAGAGATGGCACTGCGTGCAACAAAAAGGGGGCGCGACTTCGTATGATTTATGACATTATGAACCAATCAAAATTGACTACTTTTCTTCAACCCTTTTCCAATTAATCCAATATTTCTAAGTAAAATTATCATCCCCTAATTTTCAATTTTTTATTCCCAGTTCGTTCTCTGTAAGCAAACTGCGTTATTGTATCTTGTGCTCTGAGTTAAGAATTTTGATTTTCGTTGGTTTTTATTGCCTTTGAATTCTGTTTTTTATTGTTTATCTTATTTGAGTTTCGTATTTTTTAATAACTTAATAGATAGTTATTGTGTTTCATGTTTTGGTAATATCCCTACGGGATCCTTTTTACGTTTTATTGCCATTAAATTTGGTATTTATATTTTTTTTTTTTTAATTTTTGCTTATTACATTTATTGCTTTTTACTGCATTGGTAGTATTATATTTTCGGTTTATACCTTTGTGGTATTTTTATTCGGTCGTATATTTTTGTTATTTTTATTCACTTTTTTGTAACAATGGCGAATAAAAAAAATGTATACAAATCTAAAAGAACTAAAAAGGCAAAAGCAATTAAAGAAGCTGTGTCAAAAAGGTAAATATTTTGTGAAATTTATATGAACTACGTGAATACAGATATGTATACGTAATATATGTTAATTTTTATTAGAATTTCACAACTACAATGTTCATCCATAATTAATTCCAATAGGCTAGAAGAAGGAACTACTATTGGTAATCAGTAAGTATTTATTAATTGAAATAATAAGTTAATATTACCATTTTTGTGTATTTTACCCTTAAATTGCGGTACCCTCTTTTTGGCGAATAAGTTAAATTTGTAGTATATAATTTTAGAATTGCTACAACATCGACAACTAATCACGATATGCAATTTATTGACAAAAACGAATTAAGAGACATAGAGAACCACGAATTAGTTATAGAAGCGAGTGACACAATTTTTGACAATCGAACTATTATTGAAGGAAATAGAATTGTTGAATTAGGCTACGTTTTAAATTGGGCACTGCAATTACAAGATTTTCATAGGCGAGAGTGTTTGTTAGGACGTTTAATTCTTTTTAAAGAAATAAGAACAGGTCTTGTTAGCACACTGTATTTCAAATGCAGTATGTGCAATAAAATAATAAGTAAAAGTACAGAAGATCCTAAAAAACAAAAATCACTTATTAATACTGGCGTAGTTTGGGGAACCGATACATCAGGGAGTACATTTACGCATACAGAACATCTTCTAAATACTATGAATGTACCTATGATGTCACATTCTACTTTTATTAAACAGGAAAGGTTATTGGGTGATGTTTGGGAAAAACAAAAAATTGAAAGTATTATATTGGCAGGTATATTTCATACGCTATACATACTATTACACTGTTACTCAAAACATAAATTTGCTATTATAATAGGTAAACGTGAGTTTGAAATAGCTGAAAGTGAAAATAAAATTAAAAATGGATTTGGTCAAATTTGCGTATTGGTAGACGGTGCTTGGAGCAAAAGGTCTTATGGAAATAATTACAATGCATCTTCCGGCGTTGTAAGTATAATCAATTATATTTTTATAAATGTTATACAGTGTTACTGGTTTTAAGGCATGTATTATTGGAAAAGCTACTAAAGAGCTTCTTTTTATTGGCGTAAGAAATAAGTATTGTAGTATTTGCCAAGTAGCAAATTATAAAAATGAATTACCAAAAGAGCATATTTGTTTTAAAAATTGGAGTAGCTCTTCAACTGCAATGGAAGCTGACATTATAGTTGAAGGTTTTAATAGTAGCGAAAGTATGCATAAATTACAATATATCACTTTTATCGGAGATGGCGATTCCAGCGTTTATGCACGAATCCGCGAAAAAGTCCACTATGGTAAATGTGTAACAAAAATTGAATGTTTGAATCATATAATTAAAAATTACACGTCCGCTTTACGCAAGGTATTAATTTAGCATTTCAATAACGTTCTTTATTTCAAAACATTCCATTTTAGATCATTTCAAACACTAAATTACCATTAAAATGTCGCAGTGAGGTAAAAGCAAACATATCTAGACTAACCATGGCTGTCAGGGCTGCTGTGCGGTACAATAAAGGGAAATCAGTGGAAGATTTACGACAGGACCTCAAAAATGGACCGTTTCATGTATTTGGATCCCATATAAATTGTAGGGAATATTTTTGCAATAGCGAAAAAATCAACACCTCTTTGGATCCATTATTAGTTAAGAGTGGGGTGTTTGATTTAATATCTGCTTATTTGCAAAATATAATAAAAAAAGCGGATCGTCTGACTGATGGCGAGGAAACCAGCAATTTAGCAGAACTATATATGAGTTATGTTGCCAAATACAATGCAGGAAAAAGATTAAATCTTACGCAGAGGGATAATTTTCACAGAAGATGTAATATAGCTGCACTTAATTTTAATAACGGCCGAAAGTGGCACTATGCACCCTGGAAATCTTATCTGGAATATAGTCCTGGAAAATATTTTAAAAAAAATATGAATATTAAGTCAAAGAAAAATATTGGTGAAAAAAAGGCGAGACGACAGCTATTTTCACAACCAGCAAAAATTATTGTTGATAGCGATTATGGACCACATGCTGAAGACTTCATAAGTAATGAAGAATTGGAAGAACTTTGTAAAGAAAAATTATTAACATATCAAGTATGAAACTTAAAAACATATAATTCAAAACAGTATTATTAAAAATATTTTTCAGGTATCAGCGGAAAAAATTACAGAAATTGAAAGAAACTCAATAGGTCAACATGGAAATGCAGTATATGATTCAAATAGGGCTGATCGATTAACGGCTTCATTATTTGGTAAAGTTTGTAAGAGGTTGGCTCACACTTCGTGCCATAATTTAGTAAAAGAATGTTTGTACGGGTCGTCTTTTATTAATTTTTTTACTAATTACGGCACAGAAAATGAATCCATTGCAATTCAGCGATTTGAAAGAGAGTACAAATTATCCGTACGACAATGTGGCCTTTTTATTGACAGCACTTATGGTTTTCTGGCTGCAAGTCCAGACGGACTAGTAGAAGATGGACGTCTAATTGAAGTCAAGTGCGTTCCGTCATTAATAAAAAAGAAAATAACGATAGAAGAAGCCGCCACCAGTACAAAAACATTTTGTATAGAATCAATTAATGGAAAGTTGCAATTGAAAAGAAATCATAATTATTTTTACCAAGTTAGTATAAAAATATAATTTCGAATATTTTTAAACTTATAAATTAAATTTTGGCATAATTTTAGATACAAGGTCAACTCCATATTGCAAATAAGAACGAGTGTTATTTTGTTGTATTCCTAGATAATGATCATCAATTATACGTGGAAGTTATAAAGAAAGATGACAATTTTTGGACCACTAAAATGGAACCTAAATTGTTGTACTTTTACAAAAAATGTATCTTACCAGAATTAATTCTAAAAAGAATACCAAAAGAACAGAAATGTAGGGAATCTGAAGAAATAATCGCTGCGCAAAGGAAAAAATTGAATAATAAATAAAATTTTTATTAACCAAACATTGTAGCAAAAACATTTAAGGAGTGAAGAGAGGTCATATACCTATAAAAAACTTTAAAAATGAAATAAAACTTGTAGGATGAACCTAGTTATGTTTATATTTAAAATAACGAAAAGAAAAAAATACTACTAATTATTTTAAAGATATATTTCTCAAGACATTTCAATTTATTTAAAATAATTGCTGTGTATTTCTTTCACAATATGTTGGCTATATTTCGACTTAAATATGTATCCGATCGATCGAATTGTCAATTTATCTACAATTAATGTTTGTTTGTTTTGTGTGAGTTATATTTTTGCTTGTGATCGTTCGTTTTCATTTTAAAAGCTATGCGAGATGTCATAATTCTTATTTTTTAGTAATTAAAATTTAAATAAATTATGCATTTGTAGAGAGCAGCAGATTTGGAATAAATTAATTCGCATATAAACTTTATACTTAGTGACGTAATAATATAGTTACAAATATTGATGACGTTTCTTTATTCTTTAATTTTTTTGCTATAGTTAGAAAAAATCAATGAGATTTTTAAACAAAAGATAGTTTTCAAATACCGTCTAATTTTAACGCTATAACTATGGTGTTTTTAGACAAATAAAGTAGGTCATAAGTCACTTGTGTGTTAGAAATAATAAATTACTGTTTGTAGGTTCGTATCATAGTAACTACGTTAGAAAACCTTCTCTATACTACTTTTTAATTAAATGTCATTTTGAAATGTCAACGGTCAAAAAAAAACCTTTATATATTATAATAATATATTATAATATTATCAATGATTAAAGGTGTTGGATGTTGTATGACACATGTGTTTAAATTACCTAAGTCTCTTGAAAAAAATATGGCCTTGTGAGCCTAACATTTCTCACGTGACTTATTTGTAATGTAACACACTTGTACCATAAGAAACTATAATCTCAATCACAGCGGTGGTTTGAAAGTAAGTAAAACTTGTCTTTTTGTATTAAATATGTTATAAATAAATAAAATATTAGTCATTGCCCTAAAGAAGGCAGCAATTTTTTCTGCCGAAACGTTGATTTTATAAATTTTTTCTACTAAAATTGAAAATGTAGTTCTTATTCTCTTTAAAGATATTAATAACACTATTGCTGCATTTATTAAATTCAATCAATGTAACTAATATTTCACATTCAAAAATATTGAATGACAACATCATTTATATCGTTTATTTGTTTATTACCAACAATTTTGTGATACTTACTAACGCGCCAAATTAAATAGTTTCTTGTATTGTTTTTTTTTCTTGTTTATTTTATAAAGGTCAACAAATTGTCAAAAATTGATAATATGATATATATTTTTGTACTTATTTAAAGAGAAGTCGAAAAAATAGTGTATGAAATACGTAAGGAAATTGGATGGTTATTTAACTTTTGCTCGTACAAAACTCGCCTGCGTCTCGTTTTGTAATTTTCACAAGTACAGCCACATTTGTTTCCTTACTTATTACATAAATAGATATTACAGAACTAAAACTAAATAAGTTGTTTTTCTTTAAATGAATATTCCTTCACGTTTCCTATATTTCCTGTATTTCCCTATTGGACCATGTAACTATTATACAGGGTGAATACTGAAAACCTTGACATAAGGAGATAACATGGGAAAACAGTTTTTTGCTGTTTCCATCTGTCCCGCTAAGTAAAAATCGGGTGTATATGGTATCGTTAGTTAGATTACTTAATTTTGCATCTAATAAAACCAAATATTATTTATAAAAATATTAATATTGCTATTTTATTAAAATAGTCTGATATAATGAAGATATTTTAAGCATAATTTAATTTTTAAAAAAATAGGACCGAGGTGGTCGCGAACCAGGTCTTGTAGACTATTCATTTTATGAATCCGCCCTCTTATCCACTCGGCTATGGAGCATTTTGTTTCAGACGTTTTTTATTCAAAAATATGAAGGATAGCCTTCAAAATACAATTTATTTTACCAAATATTTCAGTTAAAAAAGGCCATATTACACAACATTTGGTTTTATTAGATGCAAAATTAAGTAATGTAACTAACAATACCACACACACCCGATTTTATTTAGCGGGACAGATGGAAACAGCACAAAACTGTTTTCCCATGTTATTTCCCTATGTCAAGGTTTTCAGTATTCACTCTGTATACGCTTTTTGTTATTTATAATTTTGAATAAAAATATTACCTTTTTCATGTTATTATCAATAAATACTCTTATTATAGACTCATTCATTATTTATAAATGATAACCTTTCATCATTAAAATATAAATTGAAATTCGTGTGCAAAATATCAGAGAAAGTGTAAAATAAAAATAAAAATTTTTACTACCACCAGTTACTGACACAGTAGAAAAGTTTTTATTATCATACAAATGGAATAAAAACCTAAACGGACGTGCTATCTCACCCCATATTCTTAGTATTTAGTTGTGGGGTAGATAGGACCGCCCTAAATGAGAGTGACAGCTCGAGCATTATGCGACAATGCAGTGAGAAAAATTGGAACTAAATTTAACATGTGACGGTATAGGGAAAATAGCAAATTGAGTACCATTCCTTTATTAAGTAAACAATAACATGAAACAAAAATGTGATACATTGCTAATAATATTCTCTAGCGCCTGGTATATTTTTTTTCTCAAAATACATTTACAAAAGGAGATAAAAAAATTCCTAAAGTTTACTAAAATATACACTTCCATATATTTAATTGTTTTATTCAACAAATATTAAAAATTTTGAAAAACGAAATATACCAGGCGCTTCAACACATCTTCAGCTATTTTATTCATTAAAGAAATACAGTAAATATGTTTGTACAAATGAGTGGTTGTCAATTTGCTGACAACATAAAATTCGAAAAATGTGCATATTCAAATTTTTTTTTCACACTTGTTTTAAAGAATATGAACTTCAAATTTATGTATTTTATAGTTCTATATCATATCTTTCTCAAGGATAAATAACGATATGTTACTATGTTTAGTATTTGAAATACAGAGCATTTAAAGTGACCATAAATGTAGGTTTTCGCTATCCCCCAGCCTTAAAGAATGTTTAATTTATATCATGTATTGTTGGAGACAAGGTAATAATGATATACAAATTATAGATTGATTTTAAGAATGATTATTCCACACACGTCATTTAGGTGTAATCAAATTGCTTGATTTGATTCTTCCTTAAGTTTTTTAGTAACTATTTCATAAAAGACCACGAGGCTTGATTCTGAAAGTCGTTTACAATTTATCAAAAATTCTGGAGCATTACAAGTACACAAGTTTTTATTAAAAACATATGAACAAGTAATTCTAATTTCTTAAAATGATGTTTAAATAATAGCCGTAATTTAAATCATGCACTGATGTGATCCAAAAACGATATCATGTCAGATGAAGCTTACTCAGAATCTAATTCTTCCTCATAGAACAATATTGGATTATCAGAATTTTAGTTACAAAACGTAATCCACAAAAAATCATATTGAAAATTAAAAATCAATATACTAGCATCTATAAATAATTCATAAAACGAATTAAAAAGTTTCCTGTTTTTTCGAGTATTCGTAGGTGTAACAAGTATAAACACACCATCTACACAACACACACGAAGCATCAAATTAACCGACATTTGTATCCCAAGCATCAAGCATCCAAAAATGGCCTGGCTAATTAACATAAAAAATCCTCAAGTCGAAACCTAATTAGCCATTATTAAATTGGTATCCGGTTTACGTGTAATTAATCTATCATTTGGGCTAGTTGTATATTTCTGTAATGAATAGCGTATAATTTTCAAAAGTCGGTACGCCACCAAAGGATGGCAGTGCGGTAGCGTAAGTGCCGGACTTCAAAGCTGCCGAATTAAATTAAGCGAGCTTCGACCTTATGCGGGGATTGTGTAGGACCCAAACCAGTAGTGGTCGAGTGACTGATGGCTCATTTCATTCCGGCTTTGTTTAACCAAGAAATTCCCATACGTGACGGATGTCATGTTGGAGATGGATGGAAACTACATCTACTATGTTTATATGCTACCTTTGTAATAAATTATTTTGTATATTATTATAAAAGTACGGAGAACTAGGATTAGATAGATCACGATTGAAAATTATGAATTTGTAAGTAAAGAAGAAACCAGGGTCACAGACTCACAGAAATAATACTAATAAAATTTACTTGCATTTTGTCAGAATCTCTTGCAGTCTACTAAGAATCTACCTACCTTGGGATGGTGTGAAATTTAGCATCGTAGGTATTTAACAATTCTTGAATCTGAGCATTTGAACATTCTTCTTCATACAGATGTCAAATGGTACCTAAAGAATTAATACTGAATCATGTTTACTAATTAAACGTACATCTATCTATTCACTTTTTATCACACAATAAAATAAATTTGAATTTTGTGAATTGTGTTAAAAAAAGAGATGAAAATTTCTTAAAATTGTCCTATAAAATTAGAACTTTTAAAAACAAGATAGAATTTTGGAAATTGAGGCAAGTTAGAAATGTTTACAAGAACACCTAAAAAACTTGTGAACATTACGAATACATATTTGCTACTATTTTCTAGATATCCTCGTATCTGTTGATAGTTTTGACTGGATACGTTGCAAATGAAATATTCTGAATTCTCATTAGAATATAGATTCCAGAGTACTTCGAGTTTTAGTTCAATTTTCTACCTTTTGTGAATGTGACCTAAGATTTTCTACATTTGTTAACATCAAAACTATAAAGAGAGATCGACTGAAGTAGGTAGAACATGAAATGCGGGTATATTTCTCCAAAATACATCCAAATATATAGTAATTATATAAATTACATCTAGCTTATACATCACATGTTTTCCTAAGATTAATAAAATGTCTAAAATTTCTTACAGAGAATGGTGGGTTGCTGGAAATTTTATATTATCTATCTTTTGTTTATATAAAGAATATGATCCTTATACAAATGGAGTATAAATGATCAGAAATGAAGAAGAAAAATATTAAAAACAATCTTTGAACCAATCCCAGATGAAACATTTGTTTGGCCACAATCTAAGATTCAAAGAAGAACCTAAAACGGATCGTCAAGCAAAAAATGGTATAATGTCATAAGTGAAGATCAAGAATATAAGAAACTGAATGATTGCTCCAAATATATCATAATATATCAACAGGTCAAAACCCATATACTTATAGGGTTATAGTATCAAAAGAAGAAAATGTTCGTAACATCATTGAACACCATATCTCACATTGCGTTAACCAAGTAAGGAGGATCAAGATTAAACAAAATAAGAAACTGGATGATTACTCAAAACAGGAATACAAGAAAATCATAATATATCAGCAAGTCAAAATCCATATAGGGTTATAGCACAGAATAGTTACACACAGAAGCGACACTCCTTGTCGGTACCTTTCATGTTGCCCTATTCAGCTCTATGACCTTGGAGCATTGTGTAGATCTTTAAATTTGTACCCTTCCCCTATCTCTCCCTAAGATGTGACGAAACTTTCCGATTTTAATTAATGAGCCCTTTAAATTTGTTGCTTTTTCCCATCTCTCTCTAATTTTCGTTTTTCTGTCTTACTGTCGCTTCTGTATAAACCTGTTTCACAGAAGAGTTACAAACAGAAACGACACTCCGTGTCGGTACCTTTCATGT
Source organism: Stenolophus ochropezus (assembly GCA_035578165.1). Taxonomy (NCBI): domain Eukaryota; kingdom Metazoa; phylum Arthropoda; class Insecta; order Coleoptera; family Carabidae; genus Stenolophus; species Stenolophus ochropezus. The sequence goes on along the minus strand of JAQOWZ010000016.1, from coordinate 3,749,795 downwards.
TGCCCTATTCAGCTCTATGACCTTGGGGCATTGTGTAGACCTTTAAATTTGTTGCCTTCCCCTATCTCTCCCTAAGATGTGACGAAACTTTCCGATTTTAAACAATGAGCCCTTTAAATTTGTTGCTTTTTCCCATCTCTCTAATTTTCATTTCTCTGTCTTACTGTCGCTTCTGTATAAACCTATTCTGTGGTTATATACAAAGAAGAAAATCTTTGAAGTCTATATCTCACATTGCGTTATCAAACTACGTAGTACTAGATTGATGATCTTCATATAAACATAGTAGAGTTCCAACATCCCACGATTTGAATGACAATAGCTCATCCTAGTTCCAGTGGCAGCTCGGTACTTCTTTTTACATACCCGGCTGTACCGGCCCCGAGTACTCCACGCCGAGCCCGATTCTTCTTCGTCAGGCTGTCCGTGCAGTTTACACCTGAGATTATTTGTTATTATGCGCGTGTGACTGTATGATTTATGAAGCGGTGCGGTAGCCACAGCTCGGCCTCAAAGGTGGCTATCTATCATGGACAGTTCGGCCCAGCGCAAATCGAAATAAATAAATACAAATACATATCGTGTTGTACATACCATCAGAACTTAAACATTTTATTATTTCTTTGAATATTTATGGACAGAATTTCATCATTTTCATTTTGACTTGAAAATTTCGTGTTTGGAGATCATTTTTTGGTGTCTACATTTTTAATAAAATTCTTAGGGTCAATGGTTTCACACATTAGTGTATTTACTTGAATCAATATGGACACTTTTCAACAACAGATATATAAAATTTGTTTTCTTCTCTCCCGTTATCTACTAAGGTCTTTCAAAATATTTGGTTCTTTTTCCTTAGAAGAGGTCTTCAAATATCCGAGGTACAATCCATCAATTTTACACTAATTTTATAAATTTACTTTTTAAGAAATCTACTAAGATCCATCTAAATCTTTCGTTCTTTTTCCTTAAAAAAGGTATTCAATTATTTGAGGTACAAAGGAGGTTGAAAATTCTATGCAAAAACAAAGATTTTGGTAGGTAATAATGACAAAACAAAATAATATAGCTTTTTCTTAGTTATAAGGAGGTCTTCCAAAAAAATGAAGTAAACTTTTTTTGTTTAAATCGAACCTACAATTTGTTGTTCTGTATGATGATATACTTTTTTATTTACATTTATGTTACATAATATCGTTTTAAAGTATCATTCTGACAAAAATGTCACAAAACTTGTGAGGTCCGAGGTCCGTAGGTTTTGGTGTGAAGTTAACCACATCCAGATGTCGATGTCAGATCACGAATATTGTAGTTTGATGCTTTTGAAAGTTGATAGATCTATTTGCAGAAGATTATTCAATTTGTTAGTTTGGAAGTTAAATCAGTAAATTTGACTTTGAAACGAATTGAACTTGTGTAAGAACCTTGATATGTTACTGGATAAGAGGGAAAGTGGGGTAATTCAGCAACGTTTTTAAGAACATGAATTTTAATAGCAGTTTTTTTTATTATTAAAAGTCAATTTGGGACAAAATAAAAAGTACGAGTCTAATATTTTTCATTTTTCTATTGATTAAAGCTTTGCTTGGTACTATTTTGACATTTCGACAATAATTATTATATTGTAACTAAGGAAAGCTGCTTATTTATAACCTTTTGAATAAAATAACGTATTCTATATCAATGGGTTAGAGCTACAATTTAACGTTTAGAGTTTAAAATACAGTTGTTACAGGTTCAAATCCCAGGAAAATATGAGTGTGTTTTTCATTCAGTATTCGATTGTAATTGACCACAGTAGTGTAAGAAGAAATTAAAGATAAAAATAATAACAATCCCAACCTATAACATAATAATGAAAAGTCTTTATCATAGTTTATGTTAGCAGAAATTGATGAATTAACAAAAATTGCCAGCTGAATATCATCCTAATAGATGTTGCTAGAAATGTTGATTGTTGGTTGTGAGTATTATAAGTGGTCGAATTGGAAGAGGTCGACCCGAAGTCCTCCCGCAGGAGCGGGCAAGAGAAATGACGTGCGGAATGCCACACAATTGAGCGGAGAACGTGTGGTGTCAGTTGAGAAGCGTAATAATTAGTCTGGGATCTCAGATACTCCGATCTCCGATGCTGATTCCTATCTCGCATCTTCAAATGTCTTGCCGGGATTTCTTACATTCCGACATCGCTTTTTCTAATTGTGATTTTATGTTACATGTAAATCTTATTTGGGCATCAAACATTTTAGTCGTTTTCATTATGTCAACTTGACGAATATGTTCCTCTATAGCGAAAGCAATTCTTCTACGTATACATTATATTTCAGCTCTTGCAAAAAATGTGCTATCAACTAGCAACATCTCAAATTTTAAATCTATTTTGTAATTGATACACTTAAGTTCTAAGTTTCTTTCAGATAATATTTACTAAATTTAAGTAATAGATACGATACATTTAGTGTTTCACTCTAAGATATTTCAAATACAGGAGAAATAATTAAAGATAATCATTTTCTGGTCCAAAATTTTTATTTTTGAAAATAGTCCATATTGATTTCAAATTTTCAAACTTTAATAATCGCTTTCGATTCTGTGAATTTTGCTCTCAAAGTTGCACCTCAAAAGTGTGTTTTTTGAGTATATCTGAAAAATAGATACAAATACCATCTCAACGATTATACCAGTCGATTCTATGGGCAAAGTCATATGAAAAAATATTTTTCTAGATATACCTCCTTTGCAACAATTTGATGAAAAAAGAAAAAAACTAAAGAACCTGAATTTGAGTTTTCGCTCAGGAACTATTTTTCTCCATTTTTTTTATTTTTGGACAAGTAAATATTGATGCATTGACCCAAACAATGATGTTTTTCAAATAAATCCCTGTAATGAGTCACATCAATTGATTTTATAGGCAAAATTACATAAGTGTACCAATTTTCAGATTTTTATTTCCATATGGATACAACTTTTAGAAAGTAAAAAATTAAATATTGCCAAAATTGAAGGTTTCGTTTCGTCGATCTAAAAATTGTCAAAATAAAAATCTGAAAATTGGTAGACTTTTGTAATTTTGCCCGTAGAATCTATTAATGAGATCGCAGAAGGATTAACTCGACCCATTAAATGTGTGCACATTGAAAATCTCTTTTTCAGATCTAACTTTGGACATAAATATCTAGAAAACGGTAAGAGAAAATTAGTTCTGTTTGTAAACTTGGAATCAGCGTATCGGTATCTATCAATATGAACTATAATTAAAAACGGTGTTTTACCCAAAAAACATTTTTTCACTATTTTGGTTGTATGTAAAAAAAATGATAATTGAAAAAGATGTAGTTGGACATAAAATATATAATAATAATGTTTAAGAATTAAGATTATGCATAGCTATTTATAAGTATAGGTAGGTATATAGGTATGGTACTAGGTATAATTTTTGCAGTGTATATGTATAGTAATGAATAAATTTAAAATGAATATAATATAGCTCGTATATGAAACGAAGTTGTTTTGAGATTACATATGCGAAGCCTTACATGATTAGCTATGCAAACTAGCAACTAGCCCCGGAAGAAGCACGGCACAAAAAGCAGCAAACGGTAGCCGCCTAATTACTTACGCATCTCGCATTTCATTAAATCAAGAGTTACATTCTCCTGGACCGCACACAAAAGGAAGAGAGCCTCGCAGTGGGCCTCGGAAGTCGACAGCGGAGTGGTTCCCAGGTGCTCAGCGGGGCGGCCATGACAGGTAGCGGCACAGACCGCCTCCCGACGGAGTGAGATTGTTTCAGGGGCAGTGGGCCCGATGGGAGGTCTCCGAACAGAAACAATATGGGTGTTTCTGCTAAATAGTAACGAGTGGGTTAGTCGCAGATAAACAACAATGTTAAAGGTTTGACAGATGAATTAAATTGAATGACTTTCTCCTAAATAGTATCATTACTCGTGGGTCAGTCTTAGGGATACATTAAAGTTTGAGGTTATTTGTCAGATTAATTAAATTGAATGAGTAGTATTGGTCGGATGGTTCAATTATTTGTACTTATTCATAGTATTGTATGCTGAAATCTGAACTTCGATTACAACTAGAAACAACTAATATTAGGATAATAAAATTTTCATTACGACGTTCAAAAAATGTTGTGTACACTGTTTCACCTTCTCATCATATACCGGGTGTCCCAGCTCGACCGACACATGGGAGTTTTACATGGGAAATCAGTTAATTATGAATAGTATATCCCCAGTGCAAGATATTCACTTCAAATTTTGTATGCTTATCGGAGAGTATTAATTCTATGGATCACACTTATTTGAAATATGTTATTTCGTCTGCAGGGCGAGATTTATTAAATTTAAAATCTAATATTTTCGTTCAAAATCAGATAGCCATGGAAATAAAAGAAAATATTTATCTGACAGTTTAGTGAAGTATCACTGATTTTAATTCTTATTCTCTGTATTTTAATATTATTTAAGTTGAATTTAGTTTCTTTTTGTTAAATAATATACCAATATTAGAAAAATATAAATATCTACAATGGCATGCCATTAACTGTCATAACTGTCACATAGATATTTTCTTTTATTTCCATGGCTGACTGATTTTGAACGAAAATGTTAGATTTTTTAATTTAATAAATCTCGTCTTGCAGACGAAATTACATATTTTAAATAACTGTAATCCATAGAAATAATATTCCCCAATAAGCATACAAAATTTTAAGTTAATATCTTGCACTGGGGAGATACTATTTATAATTAACTGATTTCCCATGTAAATCTCCCATGTGTCGGTCGAGCTGGGACACCCGGTATACACAATATATATTACCTTCCATATTATCAATACTGCACTTCATGCTTCAAGTACGTCTCGAAAAATATCCAATAAATAAGTTACCTAAATACAATTTTATAAATACTGACTTGATTATGGTTTCATTATATGAGGAGTCTAATAAAAATACTGTAATTCTTATAAGTACCTACATTTATCAAAGTTAAATCAATCTTTAACTACATTTTATTGATATAATTTTTTCCTCTTTTTATTTTTTTATCATTTATTTTAAAATTTAAATACGCAATATGTGTAATAAATAAATTAAATATAGCAATGTAATGTATTATACTTAATTCTAAAATTGCATTGTTCCATGAGTTGTTTCCAAAAACACGAATGGAACTATAGGTCGAATAAATAGATTATAATATACTGTTTTTTCTATTTTGCTTCACTTATTTTACAAAAGAATCAAAATTTAGATTATAAAAATTCATATTTAATAGTGTGAAAAAAATTCAAATCTATACTTAAAACTTACGAAATAATTTTTTTTTAATATTCCTTTAAATTAGCTTTGTTTGTTTGTTTTTCATATTTATTATAATACCAAATTGTATAAAAAAATCCTTTTATAATATGTAAGGTTATCAATTTGACTTTTACAGTGGGGCGCAGTACTTAGAAGTACCAATTCTACTACAAAAATTACCAAAAACTCTTTAACAATATCCGATATTATTAAACCGTTGATACAACAATAGAGTAATTGTTAACACAAAGAATAAAAATGTGAATTGTAAATTCTAAGCTGAAGCAAGAGTAGAGAAATAATAATAAAAATATAGCAATGTAAAAAAACCAAACAACTGCCTAATCACAATCCGACTTTTAAATTATCAATACCTATCAGAAAAAAATGACAAACTAATTTCGAATATAAGCTGCCACCAGATTATTTATTCTTTATTAACAAAATATACCTTTTACTTTTTACCTTTCGGAAATTCACAACAATTTAAATTTTCCGTTTATCACCTCAACCTTGAATTTTATTTATGTTATTTCACTTATTGCATTTTAAAATATCTCAAAAGTGTTATTCATATTCAAAGTCAATTGTCAAGGCCATTGGCAATACTGCATTTGCTTTAGAAGTGTTAATACTAATATCCATTGCTATTGTATCAAGTTGCAGCTTGCATTGAAACCTCTTAACAGGCATAAGATTATTATGATCTATTCTCATTCTTCTCTTCCAACAAACCGCCTTCTGAAAACCTATCATCTTTATCCTCCCACTGGGCGGTCCAACTTTTAATTACTCCTTGTTGTTATTACCTTACAATACTCAGCATTGTGGGCCCTAATCTGCGGTTGCTTCTCACTTGCTCGTGGTTAGCCACAATGGACCCCTCGGGCCCGGATAATATTCCCAGAGCCAGACAATCTGGAGCCGAAGATGTGTTTAATCAGCTTACAGAACAGATATTCAAAAGAAGCTAAGGTTTGCAGGTTGCAAAAAATATTCAGATGAGTTATTAAGTTATGTATTAGTACAGGCTTTGGTTTAGTGATATGTTTTCAAAAGGGCTTAAAAAATCAAGATAAAAGTGTAATCTCAAGGTATAGGAACAATTGGTTTACCAATGTTAAGATTTTACCCAAAAGAATTCTTTAAATTTGCGAAAAAACTTCTGAGATTATGTGCAATAGAATGAGTTAGATATAAGCAAATATGGAGTGGGATTCTATAACTCATTACAACTATAAATAACATTTGTACTTGTTACTATATCAATTACAAACATCAAACGTCAAATATCACCATGAGAGAAATTCAAATTTGCAATAAATTTAAGACATTCCCTTATGAATGTTGACTTGTAGGATGTTCTTCATATATGTATGAGTACTTGTATGAATGTAGCAACCATAAACAACCATTACAGTTATAGAATAGCAAGTATACTTTGTAGTTGATATTTGCAATTGATATCATAACAAGTCCAAATGATAGCAATCAAAGTTATAGAATCCCACTCTTAGTTTTTTTTATTAATTATATCTTGTCTATGATATTATAGCAAGTCCAACTGATAGCAACCGTAATTACAAAATCCCACCCAATTCTTATTTTAAACTGTAAATATGTGAAATAAGATCGATGATAATACAAATATTTTTTTATTCCTGATTGATTGCAAATACTTGATCATATAGTGAAAAGTTAACCATACATAATTATTTTTGATATACAGTAGTAGATTTAAAGATAGCATCAAATGTTAATTGAAATGCTATTCAATGTTTTTGCTATATCTAAATTTGGACTTAGGCTAGTGAAAATCAACTTTAAATATTTAAAGAATCTGACAGCTGTCTACACAAGAATTTTTTACTTGCTGTAAGAATATTATAATCTCAATGATATTTTGACATTTGAGTTGTATTAAAATAGTAAATGCTTTAATGAAATTGGGTTCAAGCAAATGCGAAGTTGCATCATTCATTCATTCAAGAAACGAACATCAACTTAAAGATTTTTAAAAAATACGTACCAAGCAAATATGAATAATGCCACTCGACTTAGAATGTACAATATGTTACAACTCATTATAGTATTATTATGAACCGACACATAATAAGCGAATGTTCCTTTTCTTCATAATTTACTTCATCTACTCTTGTCCTATTCCCAAATCATCTAACAGACCTTTTTCTTCTTTTCACTCTCTCTATTTTTCTTTGCACGATGTCCTCAAGGATTCCTCTTCTCTGTCACATAATCTGCACTTTCTCTTTTGAAAGCCAGTTTGTATTTTCAATCTTCTGTATTACATCTAAATTTCGCAATTAGTTTGATGATTTTCGTTTCATCTTCTATTATTATCTAGGATGCATCATGCATCAATAAAAGAAATGGTGAACTATTTGTTTATAATTATAGACTTAGTAGTGTTAGAACATCAAAAATATTTTTAAATAAAAGATGTTATTTCAAAAATAATGGATGGGCATCAAAATCTTGAAATTTATAGTATGTATGTATCTTCTTTATGAACAGCGATGGCTTACTTGGTTAGTACGATCCAATTCGAATTTCTGCCACTGCTACTAATGACTTGAAAATATTTTTGAAAAGAACTGTTAATTATAGCAATAACAATAGCAATAAATTAAAGCAATAGTATTGACACAATTTTACCATTATTTGCTCAATAATACTAAACAGAACAAAGGTCTTGAACTGATTTCTTATAAGAAATAAATGGTCACTCTACTCTAGAAAACCTTTATTACATATCAAGAATAAGAACCTGTACATATCGCCGTTTAATTAACACATTACAAGTTCGCAAAAACTGTCACTCTTTCATTCGTTTCCATCGTGCTGAAAATATTTACCTATACTTCGGCCATGAAATGTTTACTAGTACGTACTTCTAAGTAAAGAATTAAACGTACATTTGTATATAAAAATAAAATTCCTTTAATCGTCTAACCGTCTAACCGTGTAACACTGTCTCAATTTGTAATTGTAAACATCTGTAACATTCTGAAAGAATCAAAATCGGTATGATTTGTTGTAATACAATGTTTGGTGAAGGATAAATACTCTCGAAGACCTGTATTACATATCAAGAATAAGAACCCGTACACAACGCCGTTTAATTAACACAAGTTCGCAAAATCTGTCAGTCTTTCCTTTCCGTCGTGCTAAAAATATTTACCTATACTTTAAGGTGGTCTAGGCCATGAAATGTTTACTGGTACGTACTTCTAAGAAAAAAATTAAACGTATATTTATATGTAGAAATAAAATTCCTTTAATCGTCTAACCGTCTAACCGTCTAACACTGTCTCAATTTGTAAACATGTGCCACATTCTGGAAGACACAAAATCGATACGATTTCTTGTACTTATGCAATGTTTGGTGAAGGATAAATACTCTCGAAGACCTTTACTACATATCAAGAATAAGACCCCGTAGACATCGCCGTTTAATTAACACATTACAAGTTCGCAAAGACTGTCACTCTTTCCTTTCCGTCGTGCATTCCTGTGGCATTCCGCCGCTCGGTCGGACGGCTGTCAAAAGCTTCACTCGTGTGTCTTGACGCGGACAGCGGCCCGGCTGTTGCCCGCTACTTGTACACCGGGGGTTCATGCATATTTCATGTGAGAATGAGAATGAGAATGAAAAAGAGAAAGAGATCGGGAATGAGACGAACAAGAATAAGAAGCTACTGAAAACTACGGGGAGGGATTATCTGCTACTGAGCGTCAACATTTCACTTTTTATTTTTTTTATTAATTTAAATATATATGCATTGACTTTAAATTGGTCTCTTATTAACATGTCAAGTCTTTCGATTTTTTTTGCTTTGCACAGAGAAATAAATTTATACCCATATATTCTATACATCACAAAATTTTCTTCGAAACTGATAGGGTTGTCATCCGTACGGCATTGTTTTGTTTTTCCTTGCGTCCTCCTTTAAACAATAATGTCCGCCTTATTTGTAGAATTATTTTATTTAGGTTTTTCATTACTTCCTTCTATAATACTTTTTAAAATAAAGAGAAAGACTGTACCATTTCTCCATAAACGGAAGATTTAGGAACATTTTATTCAAAACTTCAGAAAAATGGTCTCAAATTAATGGAATAGTAGAAAACTGTTAGAACTTAATGGGAAAAAAAAGAAAAAGACAATATTTCTATGCTCATTGCAAATGTTTTATGTATACATGAGTATGAAATAGTGAGATGAAAGGGTTGTTGTTTGAAATTAGTTTAAACTGAGCAGCATTTGTAGTTTAGGTAAATGTTGACAAATTGTTCTAAATTTTATGATTCGATTAAATCAAATAAAGCCCTTCTAAACGCTGATAGAATCGAACAAAAATATAAATTTAAGAATTAGTATTGAATCGTGTTTACGAATTAAAAGTAGATCTATCTACTCACTTGACTTTTATCAATTGTTGAAAAATGTATTTAAAGATCTGATTAAAGTAAATTCCAGCATACAAAAAATAATAGATGATAATTACTTAAAATCGTCTGATAAATTAGAACTTTTAATGACAAGAATTTTGGAAATTGAGGCAAGTTGGAAATGTTTACAAGAAAACCTAAAACAATTGTTAACACTAAGAATACAGATTTGTTACTATTTTCCAGATTTATTTATTGACAGTTTTGACTGGATACGAGTTTTAGTTCAATTTTCTACCTCTTGTGTGAATGTGACCTAAGATAATCTTGTTACCATCAAAACTAAAAGAAAGAACCTTTGAAGTCTGTAGAATATAGATTGTAAAGAACAATATCCAAATACCTTCCTATTTATGAATTTATGTCTCCTTTTAAAACAAAACTTATTATAGTCTATATTACAATCAACTTATAATCTAATTATTTATTGGTGTTGTTAATGATTTTGAATGTTCATTAAAGCCACAAAATAAAAAATTTCCAGTTTAATGTTTTTTTTTATGAATAATATTTGACACAAATATTATATATGAAATAATTATTTCTAGTTGATAAAACGCATTGTCTATTTTATGTAATCTTAAATACTGTCTTTATTTTTTGTGGCCCCAGGCGTTAATGCCCATACGTGTTCGGCACTCTTTGTTACGAGGATTTCCAAAACGTATATTTTTTGTGACATTTTTTAGCCGGCACCTGTATTTTCAAACGCATACCCCGCAGGTATATAAGCTCTATTGTACGCTATTTGTGTTTCTTTTGTATCTAACACTGTATTCACTTTTTATTTATATAAATATATTCGGCTAGATTCTTAATAATTTTAAGCTTCTATAGAACTGAAAAGTAGATTTTAGTCGAATCATTCGGATAAATGGGAACTTTTTGGTGTAGAGAATTAATTTTATCTAATTAAGCGGGGTAATGGATATTTAATATTCGATGAAAAAATATAACTTGCAATGTGTTCTTATTGTATATCATAGTTATAAATATGTATTTTGTGTAGCACAAGTATATTTAAAATTGAATTTATTATTAATTGTGTGTTTCACTAATTAGATTCATAAACTATTCTTAGTCAACGGTTAGTTATTAATTTGCCATTTTGTAGGTATTAAAAAAGAAATAATATGAAGAAATAACAAAAAAGCAAACAGTTGGCATATTTTTCAACACACCTAGAATGAACAAAATCTTTGTACATTCCGCAAAAAACTACAACGAAATATGAAACAATTATGTGTTGTTTCATAAAAATAAAATACCTGAAGAATACAGTATAAATTTAAAGATAATTTTTTACGACATCAATCAACTACAAAAAGAATTACCTATAGCAAGTTTCCAGTAGTTGAAAAGTATGTAAGTAACTTTTCTGTGCCATGTCACTTATAATCAACTAGTGCATAATCATCTATTCCCCACCTTGAGTGATTCCAGCACTTCGATTTTCTGCAGTTGTTGCACAATATACTATTAATATAATAATGATTTTTTCCAATACTCCGTTCTATAATAATATCCATATTATACTGTAGGTAACATTGTACATTTTCCTCGCTAGAGACGGAAAATTAATTTTCCTCACTATTTCGCGAGAAGAAAACAGTGCTTTCTATGCATATCATGAAAATAATATATTTAGGCTCATTTTAAAGGATAATATGTATATGTATGGTCTTTCATCTTTCAACTACATTTTTTTTAAACTAATAATAATAATAATAATGTCTTATTCTAAAGTAAAAAACAATCAAAATCAAAAATATGAATTAGATCGATTTTATTGATTATAGGTGTGTAATTTTATTTAAAATAGAAAACTTGGAAAATCTCATCATTTGAAATATGAACATATTTTAACAATAGAGGCGGAACTGCACCACCTTCAGGATTTCTCAATATATAAATATATTTATTAATTTATATAGTATTGCTCATTATATAATTATTATTATATTAATTTTATCATGAACAAATGCATACAGGTGTCCTATTTTGTATAAAAGATTAAATACATCGAGAAAAACGAAGAAAGGTGAAGAATGTTTGCAGCACTGTGTTTATCGCAGTATCATACCGTATAACAAGATATTACACTCGCAATGAGAAGCGTAATTCGGCACTGCAAAACAAGCAGTTCCTTTGCTAAATCAGTAGTGTGCTAATAATATTTATCGTGTTTATTCCATATCTTTACATATTTGGACATTACAATTAAAGACATAAGGAAACAAAATATTTCATAGTTTATGTTTTAGAACATTATTAAAATTATTCACAATTATGACTTCGGAAATGCAACCTCACGAAATAGCAAAACAAAACAATATATGTATGTACTGTCATGTTTCTTTATTTTATTTTTACGATAATTTTGATAAGTTGCAGCTACTGTTTAACAACTAAAATATAAATTTCAGTATATTGACTGATGACTGATGAGAATTCATTTTATGTTAAAATTGGAAACTTAGTTAGAATTCAACATATCACTTACAAACACCATTACTCCTACAAATAACTATAACATCCGCGATTGTTGCAGAGTAAAATAGTTATTTGTGTGCATATAAAAAGATGATGAAATCGTTTATATAGATAATAACTATTAGTGGCCCTAAAATAGAGCCTTGAGGTACACCATGCATTACCTTCTTAATATATATGAAAATAAAAAAAGCATGGTTTCGAAATAAACACCTTTTATAACAACCAAAATAAAATTTGAACATACATGACTGAGGAGAATTCATTGTTTGATGTTAAAAATTGTAAACTTGGTTAGAATCCAACATATCACTTACAAACACCATTACACCTACAAATAACTATAACATCCGTTATTGTTGCAGAGTAAAATAGTTATTTGTGTGCGTAGCTACCTGGCTTGAAAGAAATAAGAGTCGGCGCGCTTGAAGCGCTAAAGGCAACATATAGTTCTCAGTTCTTTGTAACGAGCGAACACCATACAACACATTCTCTCTCCGCACACAAATCTTCCTTTGCCGGCACTTTTCATTGCTGCTCGATTGTTTGCCGATCATGCCACAGCACTCTACATTTATTGCTTGCAGTGCTACTGCTTTCGGCTTTCGGCAAGTGACGTGACAAGTTTATGTAGTTGAGGTGGAAATTACTTCAGAGCAAATTTCACGTTTTGTACGAAAGTGATTTATGTATGGGAAAATTGAGATGTTTATCAAACTAAGAATAGAATGCTGTAGTAGGTGTATTTTCCAATACTTTGTATTACAATCATTGGGTGTGTTATGTTACCGTACTTGATACAACAAAATGTATGAATGAAAATGCTTTGTAAGAAAGAAGCACAAAATATGTAGACTGTTTTTTTATTCAATATTCAAATGTTTCTTTTAACTCTTGATATAGTAGTTGAAATTTAAAAATTAGAACTGTTAAATTTAGAAATAAAATTTTGATTCCCGAGTTAAATGAAGTAATTATTAAAGAAAATCATTTTATAATCTTGTGGACATACCAGCATTAAAAAAATTAAATATTTACAATGTATAATAGATATAATTCAAAACACTGTCATGAAACCAAAAAATTATATCCTGCAAATTGCTTGCTGTGTGCATACCTCAAAAAAATTTGAGTGTGTAGTGATTAGGTATAAATATTTTAAAAATATTTCGATTCTATAGAAAATTTACCTATCTCTTCATAAAAACTAACAGAAGTTCTTTAGCAAGATTATGTGAAAAATAAGATTTTATTAGTTTCTTTAAATTTTTATTTATTCTTTATATAATAAATGTTTTCCACAATAAATGTTATTTTCTGTAACATGTTTTTGTAATTATATTATCTATATTTTAAAAAATTTAAATAAAAAATCTTGTTTTTATGCAACTCTGATTCGTTGATACAAATTTTATAGAAGCTAAAAACAGAAAATTAAAAATATATAATATATTATACAGAACCATTTACTAGAAAAACATAAGAGTTTTAGTAAAAAAAATATATTAATCTTTGTTAATCTGTAATATATTTATTTCTTTATGGTTGTTTCGACTAAACTTTACGTAAATTTATTTTAAAAAAACTGTATTACGTAAACAGTGATTTGATTGCATTACACCTCCAAAAATCACCCCTCCCCGAAATCAGAGGCAATCTTGGTAGGAACCATGCAAAATTCATGTAGCGCGAGTTAGATTTTATTTTTTCAATTTCGCACACGTTCGGAATCCAATTTTGCGTGGGCGGCGGCGGCGTTCCATCCCGCCACAACAATACTCCGGGTTCCCGCCGCCGACTCCGGGCTGGAAGAAACACATCAAGATATGGTTATTCCGCGCCAGCGGCCTTATTCGCGGAATCAGGGGCGCACACGTGATGCGACCACGTGATGCAAGGGGCACAAACACAAGAAAAATTAAAACGAGAGATGGTGTGTGTAGCAATATTTATTTTTTATTTTATTCTTCAATTATAAATATTAGTAATTAAAAATATTTATAATTTTGTAAGAGATATTTATTATTATGAATGGTTGAGCAGTGGTCCAGTGACTCAAGGGGCGCGACTGCCTCAGACATGTCAAAAATTTATTTATTTTTAATTCAACCACATGCAATTTCATTATGAACTATGGGTTATTAGCTTTTAAATGGGACGGTTTTCCCAATCTCAAACGACGACCGACTCGACGCGCTGCCTTTTGAATGTGCCTGTGGAACAATTATGAAGTCTGCGATGATAGCTTTACTATTTTATAAGACAGGATTTCTTATCTTATTTAGAAATTTCTTATTTTGTCTCCAAAAGCAAGACAAGAAATTTAAGTACCTGTATCTTGTCTTTCATTACTCTTGTATATAAAAATCTTGTCTTGATCGTCAATTTCTTGCATGTTAATATTCGCAAATGATCTTGAATATATAAATAATCTTGTATTATAGGTATATTTTTTTTGTATAGATAATATCTATGTCAATTATCAAATATATTTCTTGCACATACTAAACATATTTTTTAGCAAAACAGCGATATCTGTATAAGCAGAAAAGCTTTTTTCAAAAAAATCCCTGGTTATAAAAACGGATTTGAGTCTTAACTCTTGGTTACATGATTTCGAGAAATAATTATGTTACTTGGTCAATAATTATAAATATTATATATTTTTTTGAAAATGAAATTTAGGTATATATGTTTAAAAAATTGTAATATGATTTAATTCAAAATTCTATTCTCCCATTGAAAAGAATTAATTACAGATAAAATTAGATTTCATTTTGAAAAATAACTATTTTGTAAAGTTTTTTTAAAATTAATTTTGGGATCCGAATTGACTCTTTGCTAAGCAGCTAGTGATACATTTTTTAAAATATACTCTTTATGACACGCAGTTTATAATTCGAACTTTCTTAATTTCGAACCTCTATATATTTTTTAGCTTTACCTACTTTATATTTTTATTAAACCTTTCTCATACCTCTAATGAAAATTTAAAGAACAATGTATTTAGCAAAAAACATGTTAGCATAATAAACAAACGAGAAACATTTCCGGTTTGTATCTAACAGGATTACAGCAACATTCCACTCGATTAAAATTTAGAATTTATAATTACCTCCATGATGTAGCCGGCGCCGCCATGCGTGTTTTCAATTAATTACCACTCTTTAAATGAGTTAAGTATGCAATATGGCTCATACGCTGCACAGATGACTACCTAGCTGCCCCCCCCCCCCCCTGTAATCACTACGCGATAGTTTTAATCAACGAAGGAGGTTATGTTAACTCAAGGGTGCATATTTTAATTGTGAAGATTACGGTTATATGATGAGGAATGTGTTGAACTGCCCGGATATGGATTTGACAGAGCAGATGTTTTCGGGAATAGCTTTATTCAAAATTGAATTAATGTTTCGATTGCTTATCTTGACTAACTGTTTAGTTTTTGATAAATGGGAGATTTGGAAAATTTTGATTGTATTAAGGGAAATATAAGACCAGAAATTGAAGTATAGGTCTATATTTTCACTGAATATAATAGCTCCAATTTTTCAAATATATAATAGTTCGAGTGTCAAAATGAATTATTATGTATTTTGTTCGATCTTCTATGAATTGATTGCTTCTAATTTCTCTTCATTATACCATTTAGATTTATATTTATTCCTCTTTTGTTAATTTTTTTTTTATAATTCAGTTATTAACAGTTTCTCTTTCTTTCTACAATGACATTTTCAGATATAAACAGATGTCTAAAAATTAAATATTTTATATTTTTAAATTATATATTGTTCTTTTTCTCCGCCAAGAGTAGAAGTTCGTTTCTGTGACATCAAAATATTAATAGAAATATTATATTATTTCCCACTCGAGCATAAATACATAATTTCTTGTCATAAAATTTAAAAATAAATCAGTAGAACAAATAAATGTTGAAACTACATAATTTAATTTAATTGTGAAAAATCAATGTGTGAATATTATATTTAAATATCCGTTTTAAATATGAGGTCGTGAAATATATTTTACTCGTAACAGAAGCATAATGTTGACACCTCAAGAGAAAATTATAAACTTCTTCTATTTTTTTATTTAAATTATTACATTGTTAATATAGAAGTATTGTTTTTAATTAAGTAGTGTAATGCTTATGTGAAATTCTTTAGTCTTAGTAATATTTTTTGCATCTTAATTTGATCATTGAATAGACTTCGTCTCTTATTATTACTAACATATTTTTCTGCTTTGTATTAAATTAGTGATCTACTTTTGGTTTAAGTATATTATAAAAATCTTGTAACTCAAGTACTAAATATCGTCCAAAACGGCAGTACCTGTTACAATTTCTAGCTATATTCCTCCTAGATATATACCATTTCTAATGTAAATAACTATTTTTTTTATATATTACTTAGGTAATATAGATTTAACTCTATAAGTACATTTTACATATATATGTATATATGTTCTAGATTTAGTTAAAGCATATAAATAATAACAATGAATAATTTTATGTTAGTTGATATTTATTATTATATTTCTAAAAGTTCGTAGCTAAAATTTAACCAAAATCTTCTTTTGTGATTGTTTGTTAAATCGAAAAAATTGTATTTTACAACAAGCTTTTTAAACAGTTTTGTGAATGGGCCCTAATTTATTATTTGCTATTTTCCTACAGTCCATCCAAGTTTAATAACACATAAAATCAATTCTCCGCTTGTGATTCCTCTCCAACTCCGTCATTCATACCTGCATTCATTCTGCTGTCCTCCCACTTTGCACTTCATTCTTCCTCTTCGCCGTGATGTATGGCTGTAAATCACGACTCATAATGATGTCGATGACGGCATTTACAAGTGATTACAACTGCGGGCAAGCGGCACATCTGGGCGGAACGAACCGCTTTGTTGTGTTCCGCTCCAGGTAGCACAGGGTGCCAAGGGTGGAGAACGTACTTCAGAGGGGACGCTGTCAAGTTATGATGTGTCAACTGTTTACATGTTTCAAAAGTGGGGTTTTTTGAATGCGTACTCTACATTAGCTAATTAACCAAAGAAATAAAATACTGTAGTTGTGGAGGACATTTAGTGGTAAAATTTCAAAACTTATTAATAGGAAAAACCTTACAGTTAAAATAGTATATAAAAAGTCTACAAATCCTTATCTTGTATAACTTTATTCAATTATTTAAAAATAAGTTTTTATTCTTCAGTTTTTTTTTGTGAATGAAAACTGGATATATAAATCCTTTTTTCAAATGATTTTCTGCTTATTAAATATTAAAAGAATGTATTTAAAAAAGTGAGTTTAATATTTTAATATACAAACGTAGAAATATCTTGTTATATTATTTACAGCTTGAATAATATAAGAAGGGAAGCTTATGCGCTTTGTTGTAGGTGTGCTTGTCCTATAAGCAGAATTTTTTATGCTTATAGCGAAGCTTAGTGGATGGTTCCGGTCTCTGGAATTTCCGTGACAAATATACCATGTTCGCATGATTTTAAAAACAGATGAATTACATTTAAATTGGCTGAAGCAGAGTTATTTATGCTTACCTTGGCAAGCTTTCAAGCTATAATCAAATTTACATTATTTTAGTTGTCCACGAAATCTTTACAATATGTTTCGATTATTTTTAACATGTTACCAGAGCAATTTAAACGGAACGGATTAAAATAAAACTTTATACTCAAGAAGTGGCAGTTTACTCCAGTAAATTTTTTGAAAATATTTCAAAATAAATTATTTGTAAACTCTTTGTCAGTCGAATTTGACAACCCACGCGCAACGCTTTAAAATATAACTTGTTAATTATTTTATATAAACTAATCTAAAATTTTATAAATATTAGTAAAATTTATAGTAAATATTTTTAGTTTAGTACAAAAGTACAATATTTATATTTATACTGGTTTGAGTACAGATATTTTTCGTATTGGTATTCGGTTTTCATATTTGAAGAAATAAAATATAGGTACTGGTTTTCGGTTACGGTTTCATAAAGTCTAATATCGTTGCGGTCTTCGTTTACGGTTTCGTTATGGTTCGTGTCCCTAATTTATTTATTAGCAAATAAATTATTAACATAGATTTTCTGTATTAAAAATTAAAACTTCTTAAAGGAGTAGAATTCGAAGAAAGTTTTGACCCGATTCGTATTTTTTTATTATTTTTTTCTAATTCAATGATTTTGTATTAATTATTTAATAAATTTTGTAGCTTTCATTATTATACATTTTATTATTTATGGTTACCCCCTTAGAAAAGTTTCTGATCCACCACTGACCCTGATATTTTATTTAGTATAAACAAATTCTACACATGTACAAAAACAAACTACACATCTCATACAAACCCATACCAATTGTCCTTCGACCCTAAAAAACTGCCTGCTATCCATATCCATTCAGTTCCAACCTACAAACTATCATGGCACAGTTCTCCGGTTTGGCGGAACAACCCAGGTCCGAGTGGCACAAAGGCCGTGGAAATCACGGGCCGCGCCAAGTGCCGGGAATTAGCACGCAACAATGCCGCTGAGTGCTGCCATTGTCACCTGCGTGCCGACAAGGCAACAATGCAGCCAGCGACAATGCTACAGCTAGCAGTTTTATATGCTGGGAGTATTAATGGCAATACCAATATTTGGAATTTGGGTTTATAGGTTTTATAGCTTTTCATGTGTTAGAATTTCTCGGAAACATAAATCAAGTTTAATATAAATATTATAGAAATGATTGTGTTGGGTGACGTTTAGTACAGTAGTTTATTTGAAAAAAAAAACTGAGAGGGATTTGGTGTTCGATTATTAACGTTATGGTTATAATCGGTTAAAAAAACCGTTTAATAAAAACCGGTAACCGATATATTGAACGAAAATTGCAATTAATTTTAAGATATTATTGCATACAGAATATATTTCAGTTATTATTAATTGTTTTGTAGCAAATAAAGAAATTTTTATTTTAATTATTATATTTTTTAGGCGGCTGGTACATAAATTGTTGTTTTTCGTATCTGCTGGCAACCTTAAAGTATCAATTTTTATTTGACATCTGTCAAAGTCAAAATTTTTGGCCGCTAGTTTGTTCATTATTGATTTACATAGTTCATATTAATGTGATTAATTATTTTAGAATATAATAACAAATGTAAGTAAAATTTTAACTATTCCTTTACAAATATTAATGAAAAAGTAATGAATTTGCGAGTAAAATTAGCGGCCGTAAAGTAAATGCGGCCGTAAGGTAAATGCGGCCGTAAAGTAAATGCGGCCGTAAAGTAAATTTTGACAGATGTCAAAAATTGATTTTGAATGAAAATTCATAATTTCTTGTTGTAATCGCCTAAAAAATGATGTGTGCACCTCGGCTAAAAGTTCTTTTTGGGCCTCATCTGATTTGTAGCCTCGGCTTTGCCTCGGCTGCAAACTTCTGTTTCGGCCCAAAAAGATTACTTTTAGAACCTTGATACACAAATAACTATTTTTATCTTTGATAATAATCAATGATTTATATACCTACATTTATATATGTATAATCAGTTGATTTAAATCGTGATTTCAATCAAATGATTTAAATCTGGACAACACTGATTTTAACCGAAATTTTTAAGGCTAAAAATATTGGTAACTGTTGACCAAAAAAAAAAAATAAACATTAACCTGCTAAATATCATTTAGCACGAAAATATATGTTATCTATTTGTATATGAATTATGATAGTTTTTGCAATTTACATTTATTGGACAGTCATAAATGTATGTAGTCTCTTTGTCAGCATTAGGCAATTTACAATTGAAAAGTGGCCTTGCTTTTTTCTGAAGGTATTTTATTTGTAATATTTTTTTCAGATAGTAATTTTTTATTTCTTTTAATTCTTTTTTTTTTTTAATAAAACTGATCGAATAATTTTTCGTAACTAAATTTATTTAATTGGATGACTGAATATTACCTACTTGGAAAAATAGTTTATGTATACAGTAACAACAGGGGAAGTAATTCCTAAAGCCTCTGATGCTGTATTTTTTCGTAAACCTGAAAATATTTAAAAATATCGAATTTTTAGCTCAAAAATTTTCAAATTTTACAATATTTTGTTAATATATTTTTTAAAAGAATTGGCTACGTTGATGCCAAATTTATAAACAGAATTCAATTATCTTTTTTCGTTTCGGAGATATTTGTTGTCAAAGTTGCACCTCAAAAATGTGTGTTTTTTGAGTATATTTCAAAAATGAGTAGAGATACAATCTCAATTAGTTTACCATTCGATTATACGGGAAAAGTTATATAAAGAAAAGTTTTGCCTACATATACGTTCTTTGGAACGATTAGGTGAAAAATAAGAAAAATGAAAGAACCCAAATTTCAATTTTTCGCTTAGAAACTTTTTGTCTCCAAAATTTTTCGTTTTCTGGACTTAAGTAGATATCGACACGCTGATTTCAAATTTTCAAACGGAATTCAATTATCTCTTCTCGTTCTCGAGATATTTGACTTCAAAATTATACCTAAAAAATCAGGTTTTTTAGGTATACACTTGAAATGGTTAGGTTTACGACTTTGTGGACTTCACCATTCGATTCTACGGGCAAAATTACATAAGTGTACCAATTTTCAGATTTTTATCTCAACAGATAGAATTTTTGCCATTTTTCTCGATTTTGGCCATTTTTGTTTTTCCTTTCTAAAAATTGTATCCTTTGGAATAAAAATCTACAAATTGGTACACTTATGTAATTTTGCCCGCAGAATCGATTGGTGAGGTCGTCGAAGTCGTATACCTAACCCTTAAAGGGGTATACCTAAAAAACCTGTTTTTTTAGGTATTGCCAAAACTCGACTTTGAACACGAATATCTCGAGAACGGTAAGAGATAATCCAATTCGGTTTGAAAATTTAAAATCAGCGTATCGATATTTACTTAAGACTAGAAAATGAAACGTTTTGGAGAAAAAAAGTTCCTCGGATAAATTTTGAAATTTAGGTTTTATCGATTTTCTCATTTTGCACCTAATCGTTCCAAAGAACGTATATGCAGAGAAAACATTTCTTTATGTAACTTTTCCCGTAGAATCGACTGGTATGCACGTTGATATCGTATCTCTAAAAACACACTTTTTAGAGGTGCAACTTTGACAGCAAATATCTCAGGAAAGAAAACAAATAATTAAATTCCGTTTGAAAATTTGAAATCAGCGCAACGAGATCTATCAAGGAGGGCTATTTCCTAAAACCAAAATTTTGGGCACAAAAATGAGTATTTTTAAGATATTTCGAATTTGTCAGCACAATTTTTGGTTTAATAATGTTATTTGACATGCCCTTGATATCACCAACGACACAAATGTTATTCTTTTACGAAAATATTAAAGGACATACGAGAGAAGAGACGGACAAATCCAAGAGGTACCCAATAATGCTGTGATAATAATTTATTTAATTCATAATCACTTCAATGTGATGCCTTTATACAACTATCAATAATATAATGTCCTGATACATAATTTAATGATAGGGAATAGTAGAAACTCAATAGCCCTGCGTATTAATAGCTATTTCGATAAATTGTAATAAATTTCGATATCTTAAGTTATAGACTTTTAGATGATATCAAATAAAATATTAATAAATTTGGAATAAATTCAAAAAACATTATACATTATTGTTAATTGTACATAACTTCTGTATGAAATTTAGATTCAAAACTTAAGTAGATTTAATACCACTACTGCCATCTAACGGAGAGTAGCTGAACAACTGCAGTTGAGCCAAAGACCGACATTGTATTACTTTGTAGGATAGATTTCTTTTACCACATATTACAGATTTCTCCATTTTAATAGATTTTAGTACAACAATGTAACAGCGCGGTATCGCATTAGAATTTAAAATATGTACAACTTCATATAAATAATGTATTAACTCTTAGCAACAAACATTCAGAAATGTAATACATTCTTTTTAAAATAAAATGTTACTAATTTGCATTGTTGCAAAATTTACTTTCACAACAATCAATAACATTTGTTTTTGCATAATACAAATGAATTTACAAAATTTGACAATATCCAGCCTTGACATATTGTTTAATTTTATGTGAAACAAATGAACAATGAATGATTTGTCACTAAATATTGTCATTTGTTACAGAAAGTTTACGGGATAAGGCCATGAGGTGTGTAACGCGACCCAAGGTGACAATTGCAAGTAAGTTGTATTTTTATTGTAACTTGTTGCAATATGCAATTTTGTATTGTGTAAATGTTAAATTGATTTATTTTACTATTCGTACTATATTATTAACATTTAAACATTATTTCTCTTTATTATTAAATTTAAATATGACAAATAAATAATTATATTCTTAATAACTTTTTATGCTACAAGTTTTGTGTAGAAGCGGAATATCAATGAGTTATTAGTAGCATCTTTAATTTAATAATTTTCCTTAAAGAACAATTTTCCTTCTAAAATCAAAGTATTATAAATAGTTACAAGACATGTATTATATTCAGTTATACATGTTTTAGGCAACCATTTATGCTTTCAAGTAATTTATTATAGGTAATTAGTTCAATTTATATTATAGAAATAATTTCAAAAACAAATATTTTATTTTAAATACATAGTTTATTTAAACACTATACTGTCACATTTCCATTTATATGTTAAATGTTCTAAATGCTTCTTGTATTTTGATTTCTGTTGATGTGAGTCTATAGGCGTTTTTCAATTGCCACTTTGAACTGCTCCAACTTTTGAATCCGGATCACTTATTTTTCATTCCATTTGTATGGATCACTTTACACCCTCTACTGAACGAAATGATCCTAAGTAATACACTCGTCGAGGTAGATCAGTTCGATCCGTTTCATATTTTCAAACTTCCCTTCTAAAGGGATCATCTTTTGCAAATATATTAAAATGTTTATCACTGTTCTTTATTACACTACACAAAATTATTTTTATCGCTCAAAAACTTGAAAAGAAAGAATTGTTGCTACGTATTTCTCACCAAATATATTTTCACGTTGCCAATTTAGTCAATCGTATTCAATTTTACTCAGATTTTTATAAAAATTAAAGCAAACTAAATTGTTATTTTTATTATGCTTCTGGGGAGTAACCAATAGATGGCAGGACAAAAGGATCCAAATGTCACCTATTTAAGTTAAACAATTCTGTTTCTGAAGAAACTTAAGCGTTTATTTTATTTTTAAATTTATTAATTTTCTAATGCCACCTTTAGTACTACAATAAAGCAATGTTTAGCTCTATTTAATACAACGTTAGTATGTTAATTATGTACCTAATCAATTTAAATACATATATATATATATATATATATATATATATATATATATATATAGGTATATGTATTGTTTTTATATTATTGTTTCCATCTTCCTAATAGAGCTGGGTTGTCACATTAGAATTATTTTCATTCAACTATAAAAAAGAAAGTTAGGGTTATTCAAACTACTCTAATAGACAATCGTTAGAATTAGCATACAGTCTGCATACTAATTTTACAAAAGCTGATTTTTAACATTCACTTTCAAATGTATAAACAATGCAATCATCAAATCAATAAAACTAGACATATAAAAAGTTTTCTACTGAAAACTACAATTCATGAGTGAGGTATTTAAACCTATAAATGTTCCTAAGTAGAAACTAGTTGTTAGAAACTACTGCATTACAGGTAACACCTAACCTAACTTAATTATTGCTACATAGTTGCACAACAATATGGTTAGCACGAGGAAGAATAAAACAAGAAATTGTTTAGCGTACGTTTAGCTATTGGACATAAATTGGAACATTTTAACTGGGAGTATTATTTAACACTAGAAATGCATTTCTGAGAATAACATTTCTTATAGTTAACATTAAAGTCTTTTTCTTTACTTTTTTTTATCTTGAATTCAATTTGCATATCAGAAAGTACTGTGAAACCAGATTTATCAATCATATAACCAGGATTTTTCTCAAAGGTATAGCGTGTATTGAAAACAGTATTTTTATTTTTAAAAAATACACAGAACTACACAGTGGCGTAGATCAGGGAAGGGATATGGGATCAACCCCCTCCCCCAATGGGAATAAAAATATACTATTTTTTAGGTTGTAAGAAAACAAAAAGACTATAAATTACGACTTATAACTATTTTCTTTTAAATTATTAAAGTTATTTTAATTATTAATTTTAAAAATGGAACTAAATAAAATAGTATTGGTCAGAACTCGTGGATAAGCAGATATTACATTGTTTACCCTGACAGCACGTTAAGTGTAAGTAAAATTTGTTAAACTTTATGATTTCACGATATTTGACAGTAAATATTTTTTATACATTAAAAAATATATTGTACTAGATTACAAAAGTATTAAAAAATTAAAAAAAAGGTGTTATTTAACGATATTTGACAGTAAATATTTGTTATATATTAAAAAATATATTGTACTAGATTACAAAAGTATTTAAAAAATAGAAAAAAATGTGTTGTATAAATAAATGCAACGAAAATATTTTTATATCACAAAATATAGATTTTATTTTTCCATATTATCTGCAGCATTTATGGCCTGGTTGTTATAATAATAATATTTAATGTGCATTTCCAAGAGTTCATGGTTACTAATGTTTACACTTACATCACGCTGTTATTAGAAATGTTTCATTCGTATAAAAATATCAAGAACGTGGCTGAAATAAACAATGAGCAATTGCATATATTGTGCAGCGATTCTCAGGATTTGCATATAATCATATGCAAAACTTGTAGTTAATGGATTATTACATGATTAACATTGCGGAATTCAAATTAATTAAAGTGTAAAGTAATACATGTAAAATTATTAAGTATGTTTTATTCATTCCTTATTGTTTCTTGAAATTTACTTACAAGAATATTAATAGGACGAATTAATCTTCATTCACGTATTTATGCAAAATAAAGAAAATTACTACTTTTGCATTAACCATTTATTCATTTAATTCCAAACAAGTTTTTATTTATGTAGTCGTTCCACGATAAAAGAAAATTTACTTCAATTGAAAATTTTCCAAGAGAATATTACATTGAAACTTTTAAGGTTAATGAAAGTGTAATGTTATAAATATTATAAAAATATATCGATTCGGCATCAGTCGATTCGATTCGACTTCACATTGCGTGTAGATTTCCCTGGCCACTATTTATACGTGTGGGTAATTAATCTAGAATCTTCCAGAGTTTTCTGAACTCTATAAAATTTCCGAACAATAGCGGCTCACTTGAGTCTACCTGACCAGACAGATCGTGATGAGTCATCGGCAGTGAATCATGCTCGTTACAGTTTGTTACAATTTTTTTATAAATATATTACACGTTTAGTAATACAAGACACATGAATAAACACAACAGAAATGATAAAAAAATATACTTCAGAAATACTATAGGAATATTAATAGTTATTTGTGTATCAAGGTTCTAAAAGTAATCTTTTTGGGCCGAAACCGAAGTTTGCAGCCGAGGCAAAGCCGAGGCTACAAATCAGATGAGGCCCAAAAAGAACTTTTAGCCGAGGTGCACACAACATTTTTTAGGCGATTACAACAAGAAATTATGAATTTTCATTCAAAATCAATTTTTGACATCTGTCAAAATTTACTTTACGGCCGCATTTACTTTACGGCCGCTATTTTTACTCGCGAATTCATTACTTTTTCATTAATATTTGTAAAGGAATAGTCAAAATTTTACTTACATTTGTTATTATATTCTAAAATAATTAATCACATTAATATGAACTATGTAAATCAATAATGAACAAACTAGCGGCCAAAAATTTTGACTTTGACAGATGTCAAATAAAAATTGATACTTTAAGGTTGTCAGCAGATACGAAAATCAAAAATTTATGTACCAGCCGCCTAAAAATTTTTTTAAATAATTTTTTGCAAGAATCGAACAAGAATTATTTTAATTGCTGAATTTACTTTTTAGGTTGGTGGGTTGTATAAAAATCCGATTAAAAAAATATAAAATGATAAATGATAAAATTTTATTTTTTTAAAAAGATTTGGTACATTTTAGAAATGTGCTTCACAAAATATCATTTATTATGAAAAAAAACTATTGTAAATAAAAATTTCAAGAAGCAATAAAAACTAATTTTATTTTATTTTACTTTTACCAGTTATAGCGACTTCCGGTTCTAGCGAAGAAATTTATTTGTTCCTTTCGATGTCGTCATAACCGGATTTTATTGTAACACATTTCAAAGAAATTTAACAAAAATCATATAATAGTTAAAAAAAATTGCATTATAAATTCAGAATAATAATATAAGTCGTTGTATTGACGAAGATAAACAGATTTAGTAGTTTTTAAAGTATTCCCCCCATTTACATAAATCTGGAATGTTAAATAATAATTTGCAGAACAAATGTTTTAAATCAATGATTTAATAAAAATCAATGTGATTTCAATCTGATTTAAATCATTGCATCCCTGTTATGTTCTCTTGTTTTTTTTTTTTTTATTTTGAATTGTCTTTTTTCTTTCTTTCTAAAGAAAACCACAAGACAAAAAATTATATAATGAAATCCAAATTCCTATTTGGATATAAATTGTAATCAGGGCATGTAACCAGTTAAAAAAACCGGTTAATAAAAACCGGTAACCGATATTTTTAACGAAAATTGCGAACTTTAACCGTAATTTTAACCGATATTTTTCAGGCCGAAAATACCGGTAACCGTTAACCAAAAAAAAATAAACCGGTTTTAGCGAACATTAACCTTTATTTTAATATCATTTAACGAGAAAAAAATTTAATATTTTTTTTTATATCTGTGTTTTCTATTTGTATTTGAACATGAGTCATGACACTTTTTACAATTAACATTTTATTGGAGAGTCATAAATGTAGGTCTCTTTGGCCGTTAAGGTTACTTAAAAAGTCCAAATAAATACGGCCTTTGTCAACACAGGCAAGTTTAAAATTGAAAAGTGACCTGCGTTTTTCTGAATAAATTACGGGAATTTTTGTGAATATTTATTAATTAAATTGTTTTTTTTTTTAATTGTTATATTTTCTCAGATGGTAATTTTTTATTATTTTTTTAAATTATTTATTCTATAATTTTTTTTAATTAATGTTAATAATTTTTTAAATTGATATATTAACCGGTTTAAACCGGTTTCCAATTTTTAAAAACCGGTTTTCGAACTAAAACCTTTATTACTATAACGTTCTCTATAAGGGTTAACCGTTAACCAGTATTTATTTCGGTTACATTCCCTGTTTGTAACTAACTTTTAGTAATTTCTACTTACAGTTGAATATAAAAAGTTACAATTTTTAGGTTTTTACTGTAAAATTTTTCATATACAGCTGAAATATTCCAAAAATACCCATGTATGAGTCCAAAATTTTGGTTTTTGATTGTTGACACCCTTTAAACCCAATTTTAGGTCAGGTTTGGGTTCCTTTTTACCCATTTTAAGGTGTGACAAATTTCCAAATGTACTATACAATATGTTTAGACACTTTTCAACTCATTTTTGGGTATAAAATGCAACACATAATCGTGTTAAACTTATTTTTTTAATTATGATCACCTAAATCATTGTTAAGCACTTTAAACCTATTCCAGGGTGTGAAATAACCCAAATAAACCCATTTTTAGGTCAAATTTATTGATTTTTTTGAAAAAAACAAATTGATAGTCGCCGATGCGCTGATTTCAAATTTTCAAACCGAATTTAATTATCACTTCCCATTCCTGAGATATTTGGCCTCAAAGTTGCACCTCAAAAAAGTGTGTTTTTTGAACATATCTCTAAAATGGTTAGAGATACAGTATCAACGATTACACCAGTCGATTCTACGCGCAAAGTTACATAAAGAAATGTTTTCTCCGCATATACGATCTTTGGAACGATTTGGTGAAAAATGAGAAAAACGAAAAAAACCTGAATTTCAATTTTTCGCTTGGAAACTTTTTGTCACCAAAATTTTTTATATTCTGGACTTAAGTAAATACAGATGCGCTGATTCCAAATTTTCAAACCGATTTCAATTATCTTTTACCGTTCTCGAGATATTTGTGTTCAAAGTTAGACCTGAAAAAATCAGTTTTTCAGGAATAATTCTGAAATGGGTTCAGATACGACTCTGGCGACCTCACCAATCGATTCTACGGGCAAAATTACATTTTTGTACCAATTTTCAGATTTTTATTCCAATGGATACAAATTTTATAGAGGAAAAACGAAAATCGTCAAAAATCGAAAAAAATCGCAAGGGGTTCATCAGGCGATTTTTCGATTTTCGCGATTTTCGTTTTTTCGCTCTAAAAATTGTATCCATTGGAATATTAATCTGAAAATTGGTACACTTATGTAATTTTGCCCGTAGAATCGATTGGTGAAGTCGTCGAGATCGTATCTTGACCCATTTCAGGGATATTACTGAAAAACGATTTTTTTCAGTTTCAACTTTGAACCCAAATATCTCGAGAACGGTAAGAGATAATTGAAATCGGTTTGAAAATTTGAAATCAGCGCATCTGTATTTACTTAAGTCTGAAAAATGAAAAGATTTGGAGCCAAAAAGTTCTCCAGCGAAAAACTGAAATTCCGGTTTTTTTCGTTTTTCTCATTTTACACCAAATCGTTCCAAAGAACATATATGCGAAGAACACATTTCTTTATGTAACTTTGTGCGTAGAATCGACTGGTATAATCGTTGAGACTGTATTTCTATCCATTTTAGAGATATAGTAAAAAAACACACTTTTTTGAGGTGCAACTTTGAAGCCTAATATCTCAGGAATGGGAAGAGATAATTAAATTCGGTTTGAAAATTTAGAATCAGCTCATCGGCGACTATCAATTTGGACTATTTTAAAAAACCAAAATTTTTGACCGAAAAATGGGTCATTTTGGATTTTTTCGGCTGTAAAATCAAAATTTTAAGGTGCAAATCTAAATATTGTTAGTTTTCATGATTAACTATGATTGTAAATTACTTGGAGATATATTAGGGGAATTTTTGTAAATATTCATTAATTAAATTGCTTTTTTTTAATTGTGATATTTTTCTCAGATGATATTTAAAAAAAAAAAAATTAATTAATTATTCTCTATTTTTTTAATCAAATTTTTATAATTAATTTGTTTTAATTAATTTTAATTATTTTTTTAACCGTTATATTAACCGGTTTCTAATTTTCAAAAACCGGTTTTCGAACTAAAACCGTTATTATTATAACGTTCTCTATAAGGGTTAACCGTTAACCAGTATTTTTTTTGGTTACATGCCCTGATTGTAATACAATTATTTTCCTTTAATAATATAAAATTTTCAAATTCGAATTTCATGAACATATAAACTTCCGTAATTACTACTTATCCCTTCTTTTCCAAATTATTTTTGTTAAATATGTGAAAATACAGATACATATTCATCAAAAACCACTTAACAGCAAAATCCATCTTGATAAACCCTAAAATATCCCTAACTCCCCCTCTGTCTAACTTGCACAACACCTTCATTTGTTTTGCTGGAAACTGATGATCCATCCTCCATGCCATTAGGATCATTGACATGAAGACTAACTGTCACCATCAGCAGATTTGCAATGATAACAGATCACTGACTTCCCCTCGAGTTTTCTTTCGTTGTTTGACCGTGCACAGGTGACTAGATCCAAATGGCGAAATTCTCTCCTAGACATAGAAAACATGTGAAGGTAATGTGGGAATTGTTTTACTTTATTTAAATAATTGCAACACGGATTTTGTAATGGATGTAATTATTTGTTTATTTATTTTGTGGTATTGAAATCTTATTCGTAGAAGATAAGTTATAAAAATAGTTCGTATGCAATATATAAACAATAGTACAATAAGAAAATTTTCTTCTACGTAGTTCACCAGTTCTATGTAATAAGCAAATAATGATACGTTATTTAGAATAGAATAATACTGTTTTAAGACAAATTAATAACTAGATTCAAAAAATATTTTTATGAATTTGTTTTGCCTTGTAGCATAATTATAATTACAGATAATAATATTGAATTTCTTTGTTATATATTGTTGATTTTGCTACATGTGATTAAGATTAATTTGAGACAGGTGCATACAATTATAATAATTTAAATTTGCAAACATATTATTATAATATTTTTTAACCATTGCAATTTATGGTTTAACAAAAAAGATGGTGTACTAAATTTGCAAATGGTTTTAATTAAATTAACTTTCTATTTTAAATACTGGTCTTTTATTTAAATGCATTTAGGGATCAAGGTTACTTATTTTATTAATTATGTTATATTTAAAAGTAAATTTACTTTTTATTTTATTAAAATAAGACTGTAGATTTAGATATTTAGAATACGTTAATAATGAAATACGGAAATAATATATTATTAAAAAAAATATTTTACGGTATATTTTTATATATTCGATATTTAAAATTTAAGATATAAACTTCATATTTACATTGATTTATGTATTATATCATATTATTTTAACCATGGCGAATATAACATAAATTTTGTATTAGCAGGAAGTAAAAAATAAACATATTTCAATATCAAAAACAGGATTCTATTATTTACGTATCTTTGTAGATATGAGAATGATTTAAGTAATTTCTATTTCTACAATTTCTTACATAAAAATTTGTCATCATAACATAATATAGGTACTATTATTCCAGACTTTTATATTACTTAAATTCAAAGTGACATTTATGTGTTTTTGTTAACTACAAAGTATATAATTATTGTGTGCTAAATATTCATAGTATTTTTATAATGCAATGTTAGAAATATAAATAAATTTTAATGAGAACGATAGTACGAATCTTGATTTTAAGTGTCTTATTCATGCCATAGAAATTTAGCAGTTTGCTCATGTATTTCAAAAACCGTGCACATGAGAATTTTTTCACTATTTTTTCAGTAATCAACGAAGTCGAATTAGTTGATTAAGATACTTTTCGCCAAAAAATGTTAAAAAATTGTGATAAATTTTAGCTTGGTACCTATACTTTTTTCTCAGATTGTAATACCATGAAGATTTATTCATTATTTTTTCTATAATTAGCAGAGTCGAATTAGTTGATTATGATGATATTTTGCACTAAAAATTACATATTTTCTGAACATCTGTTAACACGACTTAATTATATTCGAGGGGGAAATTTTACGACTTTTTCTGTCTCTGTCTGACTCACAGAAGCACAGGCAGCAGGTAATCCCTAACAAGATTCTTATCTTTTGGGTTCGCCACATAATTGGCTTATAGTAATAAAACTCAAGTGGCCGGAAAACTAGCTCTTGACATCAATTGGCTACTTTTTCTGTAGAAATTTAGCAGTTTGCTCCTATATTTAAAAAACTATGCACATGAGAATTTTTTTATTATTTTTCCAGTAATCAGTGAAGTCGAATTTATTGATTAAGATACTTAACGCAAAAAAAATATTCATAATAAATGTTAGAATCAGCAGGCTTCACTCTTTTTTCAAAATGTAGGGCCCTGAGAATTTTTTCACTATTTTCTTTATATTAAGCGAAGTCAAATTAGTTGAATAAGATACCATGCACTATAAAAATATGTACCTAGCACCTAGGTAATAATTAAATATTTTCAGAACATATTTTAACAACACTCAATTTTCTTTGAGGGAATGAAAATTTACGAATTTTTCTCTCTTCCTCTAACTTACAGAAGTTAATGACCTGAAAACTAGCTCTTGACTTCAAGTGCCTAAAATACCCTATAACAAATAATTTGTTTCTGTATTTCAAGAACTATGCATGTGAGATGTAATAAAATAGTAGGTACTGTATTTCAATCTTATATTATGATTCCTAAGCGTATTTTAAAATTTAAAAAAATGAGAATGCTTTAAATATATTTTTTTTATAACAGTTTTTTCTCGTAAGTTATTTCAGTAGTCTTGATGCATCTTAGTGGAATTACAAATGAAAATATAAATTATAAAATACGACTTCAATTTTAATTAAAATAATGTCAATTGAATTAATTACTCCAAATTTTGATTAGCATATTTGTCAGTGTGTCAATTAATACAATTTATATATATTTAGTCAGGGTCGGAATAACTATTTTTGAGAGCTCCCCTTATAGATTTGTTTTGAGCTCAATTTTATAATAAAATTACTTTTAGGAAGTCTGATTTTACATTACAATCTTATTTGGCCAAGCGTCATTTTTAAGAAAAGCACCCATAAAAGTGAATATGGGTCGTTTTTATTTTTGGATAATTTAAGTCATGTAAAAAATATAAATTTGATTCGACTTTAAAATTATGAGAAAAAAATATACAAAACAATTGCTTCATATATCAAAATTAATAATTTTAATAAATGAAATAAGCAATTTATTTGCTTCATATGTGTCCAATCTTTCCTTTCCTATTTATCTTCCATTTCGCTGCAATCCCATTTGGTTTCACCTTGTGAGCGTTGGAGGTGAAGGTTTTGTGATTTTTCCGAGCCCACACAATCAGTTCTCAGTTCCCGGATAATTAATGTGTCATAATTTAATTAGAAAGGTGTTCTGTTTCATGTGTTCACACACAAACGATAATGGCTCGTGTTTATCACACATTAATGAATGTGCTAAACAGAGTTTCAAAATAAAGGTTTGTTGATACATGAGATTGTAGACCTATAATATATGGTAAAAATACTTTAGAAATTGTCAATTTGAAAATCTGAAAAAGTCCACTAAAATTAGATCAATTGATGCTTTAATTTAATTTCTTTACGCTGATAGTACATATATTTTGCGACCTAGTGAAACTAGATCACATTTTCGTCTTCGAATTAGCGCTCTCTGAATTGCGATTTTTTTACCTGGAGAAAGAATTAGATTAATTTTTTATTCCCAGTGTTAACAAGTGTTCACTAATCAACGTTATTATATTCTCTTTTGTTTCAGGAGTTCTTATAAACATTTTCAACTTGCATTTAATTTCCAAAATTTTATCTTCTAATTTCTAATTTTATCTACTTTTACAAATTTTCATGTGTTATTTTGGTATTTATTTTATTCATTTCTTTAAATACATCGATTATATAAGTAAATTTAATAAACCTAAAATATTTTTTTAGCAATTCACAAAATTCAAATTTGTTTTCTTGTTCCGAAAAAGGTACTTTTAATTCGTAAACACAATTCAATACTCATTCTTTGGACAACCGTTTGAGATCAATATGAAGAAGGTTTAAATGTTCTGACCAAAAGTTGTTAAAATATATACGGTGATAAATTTCACATCATGCTCGGGCACCTATATATGATTTGAAAGGCACCTTAAGGTGGCGCGGTACCCATTTGAAACAGAAACACTGTTCTACGAGAACTAGAACTAGAACACATTGCACAGTGAGGCATTAAAAGTGTTTCATTTAATTTAGATAGATAATTTAAATTTATTGATCTAGAAAAAAATATGTAGAACACATTTCTGATCTTCAAATCGGGTATTCTGCAACATTATTTAATTTTAGATTTTCTTTCTCAATTTGTATTTATTTGTTTGGGTTGGCATCCACATATGGTAATTATTGTCCATAAAACAGTTTCACTAACCGTTTGGAATATTGGCACAACTCAGCCAACCTGACCGGCCTTGGCGTGCGGCTGACACACATCCAAGCCGTGACCTCCGCTGCATCTTCGCTTACACAACCATACCAGGCGCCGGCCATGCCAAGCTTACCGACCGGTTTTTGCATAACCCAGCCATACCACAGAATAGGTTTATACAGAAGCGACAGTAACACAGAGAAACGAGAATTAGAGAGAGATGGGGAAAGGCAACAAATTTAAAGGGCTCATTGTTTAAAATCGGAAAGTTCCATCACATCTTAGGGAGAGATAGGGGAAGTCAACAAATTTAAAGGTCTACACAATTCTCCAAGGTTATAGAACTGAATAGGGTAACATGAAAAGTACCTACATGGAGTGTCGCTTCTGTATGTAACTATTCTGTAGCCATACTGCAACAACCAACAACATTCATGCTAATGGTATTAAGATGCTACAGCTACATATGATGCCGGTGCTGATAAGGCTTCTGTGAATCACACCTACAAATGTCTATTCTATTGGCCGGTGGAATATTTTTTTTTAGTTGTGTTGATTGTACAGTAACTTCTTTCCTTTCCTAAATTATAGAAATAGAGCTCTAGCACCATTGTTATAAAGCAGTGGATTTGAAAGTGGTGCCGCGTGCGTGATGTGAAATTTTGCATCGTAGGTATTTTAACAACTGATCTCAAATGCTTGTCCAAAGAATGAGTATTGAATCGTGTTTACGAATTAAAAATAGAACAATCTATTCACTTTTTTAGAACAAAAAGCAAACTTCAGTTTTGTTAATTGTTAAAAATGTATTCGAAGAATTGAATACAGTAGAAATTAGAACTTTTAAAGATAAGAAAGAATTGTGGAAATTGAAGCAAATTGGAAATGTTTACAAGAACACCTAAAATACTTGTTAACACTAAGAATAGGTATAGATTTGCTACTATTTTCCAGATACACTATTAATAGTTTTGATTGAATACGTTACGAATGTATTATTCTAAATTTTCATTAGAATCCTTTTGGATATTTATTCAGAATAAATAATATCGCAATATAAGAGCCCAAAAAAGGCATTTCACTTGTACTGAATAAGTAAACTGATCCAAGTAATCTATCTCAACTGAACCAACTGATCAGGGGTGGGATAAAATGCAGCATAGGATGTTAGTGTCAAATGAACATTAAAGATGATTATTAATGAAGAAAAAAATCGAATTGTTTCTTGATCACTTCTAGTTATAGTTTGAGAGATGTTTGTGATACGTTCTCTATTTTATATCCTGATCGTCTTAGACCAGTAGAATATTTAAAAAAATAAAAATGAGAGATGTTTCGATGTAATAAAGGACAAGATTAAAACTGCACAAAATAAAGAAAGTAAAAATAGTTTAGTACCAACATATAAAAGAAGAAAATAATGAATTGTCTATAAAAGTTTTGGCAAATCAATTAGATATTGGAAAAACATTAGTATTTCTATCGTAGATGAGAATCACGGTATACTATATTACTTTCTATAAAGGAATAATTATTTTCCATAGTTTTTTTTTTGCAACCAAATTCTTGAGTTTGAAATCTGTGAAAAACCGCTTGATTGCCAACACTTGTTACACCGTCATTTCCATTCTTCAGCGTCCATTGATATTCCTCTTGCATTTTCCCCATTATCATTGTCTTCCTTCCTACATCATTTTACCCTTTCGCGCTCTCCATTCATCAGGCCTTGAGGAATAAATTTAATAACAACATCATGTGCGATCCTTGCCTTGTGAATATTGAAAATCGATTAGGATGACCTGCGAAGATTGCATTGAGATGGCGTTATTTATGCTGCGTCAAGAGAGAGGGTGACAAACCCTTACATTCTGCTTTCGCTGTGGAAGGATGAAAAGATTGACACGTTTTGTGGGATGTTGTGATTTATTTCCTATACATGATACTACATTGCAGGTGTAGGTGTAGGTGACCCATAGAATGTTTCACACAGAGCAAGAAATTGGTTTTTGTAATGGTTCACGTTCAATAATAGAACTTTACTTTATTAATCGATTATAAAAAGTGATCTTGATATTAAATATACAGAGTGTGCAACGAAATGCAGAACATAGGACTTTAACATGGGATTTAAAAAAATTGCGGATACTCTCTCTCTTGTAACACAAGCTTTATTTTTCCATAACAAATTAATTTAAAAATTCATAAATAACAAAAACGTTTGTTCTTTTGTATGTAGGTTAAGAAATTTTATTCATTGTATTATTTCTGCTTAATTAAATTTGACGATTAAAACTAAAACAATAAAATAAATTTCTAAAACCAAGAAAAAAAATAGCCAGCTAACTCGAATTAGTTATACCCCTTGTTTAATATCCTAAAATGTCAAACTAACTCCAGTCCCAATTCATAAAAAAGAATTAAGTATATTATATAGTTTCAAGGATAACTCCTCTAATTTGGTGGAATTAGCAATATTTGTGGATGATTCTAAATGATGCAAAGAAAGATTTGTGGTGATAATTTTAATTCAAAATGAATTTACAATGTCCAGTGGAATAAAAAAAAATTGCTGTATGATAAAACAAAAAAGATTAACTTTAACGATTCTGTTTTCTTTTAATTTAATTTAATAAAAAAATACCTATTTAAAAAAAAATATTTCCATACTTCAATGAATGCTTTGCCCATGCGTATAATCAAAGTATTTTACATCTAGGATGTCAAATATCACCACAAATCTTCCTCTGCATCATTTAGAATTATCTACAAACATTGCTAATTCCACCAAACTAGTGGAGTTACCTTTGGAAGTAAATAATATTCTTTATTCTTTTAGCGAATTGGGATTGCAGATAATTTGACATTTCACTCATTTCAGCATGTTACCAAGGGGTATAACTAATTCATGTAGCTAATCTGGGTGTAAATGTTTCAGGTCAAATAATGGTTTCATTTAAAGATTCAATGACAATCTATGAATAGTTTATTGCAATTTAGATGCTAAGTATATGCATAAAATTAATTGAAATATATAATTTAAATGGGTAAACAATAGCAACCATGAAAATATACCATCATCTACTTTAAATTCTTTTGTAGCATCATCGATGACGAACTAATTAGTGAACAATTAGGTGCCATCGTCGTATTTATCATCAATATCATCATTAATATCCTTGAACTAATTTCATATCACCTATTAATAATCATGTCATGATATTATCATATCAATAAAAATAGTGTACCTATGAGAATAAAAAAATATAAACTTTTTGCATTGATATATTTTTTTTTACATTTTCCTGACGTAGTTAAATTTTATTTCAGAAATATTAAATTGAAATATATGTTTTCCTCGAAAAACAAAACCAATAATTTTAATGAATAAATGTATTATAATTTGGTTTAATAAGAAATATTTTGATTGGGATTTTAATTGTTATGTTCCCAAAAATACGATGTATTAACTAAAATCATCCGAAAATTCTAATCATCAAATAGAAATATTTAAACTTCAAAAAGATATTTTTTGAGAAAAGTAAAAAGTTTGTGGAATAAACGAGTTAATACTGCTTTCAGAACAACTTCGAAATATATTACAAAAAGCAGTACGTACAAAATTGTAGTCATTTATCTACTTTCCGCTTTCGTAAGTTCCAGTGATAACTACATTTTAATTATTCCCTATGAACTAGATCTAAATTTAGAATATTGTAATCTTTCAAATGTAAAAGTTTTAAAATTAAATTTAATTGTTGAAGAAATACCACTTGCGAAAGATAATAGTTCTGCCTATTTTTATTTCATGTGTGAAATTCACTAGCTGTATGGATCTTTCTTCACATCAAATCTCTCATAATTACCAAAACTTTCGATTATTTAAATAGTTACCAATTTCGTGTGAAAGTGAAGAGTAAAAAACAAAATAGAAAAGTTCACCTATAGACCCATTTTTCTTGAGAATAGAGTTCATTTGTTTCAAAAGAGAAACATATGAGCATAGTAACCCAAATGCATTACATTATTGGCTTTATTGATTTTCTATAATTTTCTTTTGTTGAATTGAATGGTCATTTTTTTGCCTGCATATTAACCTCATTTACAGCAATTTCTAATTTCTTACATAATATGGCAAAAAATAAACAATTATTTTATTAGACCATGCTTATTATCTGTTTATAAGTCTTTTAAGTTTATTTCTTATTGCTCTTTCTTGCACTGTGTAAATGATAGACAAGGATATGTCAACAAATGTAAACACTAAATTAATTTGTTTATATTGCATTAATTTCTCGTTATATTTCTTCATTGTAGGTAAATAGAAATAATTGTTGTTAAGTTTTTAATTTGGATCATTAGTACGATCTTCTTGTGAAAAAGGTATATGGTATATCATCACCTTCTTCAGAAATTTGGCACTATTAAATATCTTATGAAGAGCTTCGGAAATTTGTCATCCTGATAAATTAGAAGAAGAGAAGAAATAAATTGTTAATATTTTCATAAAAAAATGATTACCCATTGTCATCAATTTAGCGATGCATACTACAACCACAAAAGTTGTTTTTTTTAAAAAGGTCAGAATTAAATCTCAAATTCTGGCTGATACATTGTAATGTTCAATTATTAGATATTGTTATAGGTGTATATTTTTTTTACCGTAAAATATAGTTTGGTATAGAGAATATATTTCTGCTTCTGTTAATAGTTTATATCATTATATATAATTTTCATTTTCATTTTTATACAGTTATTTATAAATGAGTAAATTTATATTTTTTGCAATTAATACTAAAGTGATATGATATCACTTTGCGAAGTTAGTCAAAGTATTAGCTAAAGTAAAACTTTACAGACTCTCATGTCAAAATTTAACTTTACGGACTCATCTGTCAAACTCGAGGTCAAACTGAATTTACCTATATTAATAGTATTATATTTTTGCAGATTATTTTAGTACTACCTAAAATATCAGACATATCATTCTATAATATTATTGGCGAATTAATTTATTACTTTTATGTAGGCGGCGTCTAATCTGGTGTAAATATAAATGAAAATTATAAAGAAATATTTGACAGTTTGACATTCATCCCCATCTCAATAGCTAGCTGACGTTTTACAAATACGTAATGCTATTTATTTATGTTTTTAATTAATAATTTAACGATTTCGGAAAAAATATAATGTATATCTATCGCCTCGTAGAATAAATTTCTTATGCATAATAAAAAATATTCTTTAGTCCCTTGATATACAAATAACTATTATTTTGAAAATGATAAAAATATTCTCGCAAACCATTATTTTGTTTGTTTACAATAACAAATAATCACATGTTTAAATGTTTAAAAAACAAAAAACATGTAATCCGACGCTAAACATGCATTTCATGATCATTATTTATCTCACAGCACTCCTGATTGCATTTGATAAAATGGGTATTCCCATGCTTAGTAATTAATAAAAACAATTTAAGCCGTAGTCATGCATCAATATCACTTAACAACCTTCGTACTTCATCATCATGTACTGCATACTAATTCACTTGATTAATTGTTGATCATCGATCGTCATTGCGCTGTTCAAAACGACGCCAGTCTTATGTTTCTTCACATCAAGGAAATATTGATGCGTTACTATTTATAAGACCGTGACATCCACTATAATGAAGTAGTTGCTAGTTGATAGATTGTCTGTCGTGAAAATAGCGCTGTGAAATGAGGTTTATTACTTGTGAAAAGAATATTTAAATAATAGAAAATAATTACTTGAATTAATGCGAACTGTTATTACTATGTTTTTTTAATAAGTGTGCATTTATCACTAATAATTGCTTGTCTCTGTTGAAAAACTTTAAAGATAGTACATAGTTTTTCCGCTTTTTATCATTTATTGTTACGATCATTTTGTCCTTTCGACCGTTACCAGACGTCGAACTATGTGTTATGTTATTTTTATAGTTGTTGTTATCTATAAAATACAATTTAATAATATTCTTTTACTTTAAAAAAAATATAAGTAAACAGGCAAAAATGTAAAGAAATACGTTTTCAGATTATATCTTTATTAGAAATATTATATCGATAATAATTAGAATTTTGATATTTAAATATTATCTGTAGTAATATATTAAATGCATGAAAATATGTATTGCCTAGAAACTGGATGAGTTTGTTTTGATTGAAATTTGATTTTTCTGTCAAATTACTATCAAAATCAATGAGCGTAGTATCCTACAGACAACACGGTTTAAATGCTGATT
This sequence comes from Stenolophus ochropezus, assembly GCA_035578165.1. Lineage (NCBI taxonomy): Eukaryota > Metazoa > Arthropoda > Insecta > Coleoptera > Carabidae > Stenolophus > Stenolophus ochropezus. Next base: position 3,709,605 of record JAQOWZ010000016.1, on the reverse strand, counting down.
TTTCAGATCATATTTAATGCATAATCGTTATTTTCGTGCCTCCATTTCATTATGACTAGTATTACAGAACTCAAAATCGTCCATAAACTCTCTGTTTGCAGGCCTAGGCCGGCAAAAGGTACGGATGCCAACTTAAATATTTTAGCATTATATTCTGTCAAAATTTTTAATTTTATTTTATTGGAAATGTAAAACGTTAATTAAAACAATTATTTTTGCTTTATATAAATATCAAGTTTCTGAAAATTGTTACCTAGTATGCAATTTACGCTGTCCTCTCATTATGTTTTAATTGTACAAATTTTTAAAATCTTGATATGTCATTAGTTATTAAATTGTGAAGGAAATAATTAATAAAATGCAAATATATAGATAGTCTCAATCTGCCTTCAGTAATTACGAGTGTTTCTATTATTTTCACATTAATTTTTATGTCAAAATAAAATATCAATTTCTTTGCAATTATTTTATCGAGTTTATATCAATTATATCTAAATTACATGTCAAAATAAAATGAATTGTATTCAAAATTAATTTCCGTTTATTTTTTGTAATATTCAATTATTTTTTTATGAACTTGCGTATATTAAAAACGATATCAAATAAAACAGTAATAACAATTACAATATATTCAAAAAGAAAAATCGTCTTGATGTAAATGTTACATAAAGAAATAACTGGGTAACGTAATAAAGGATAAATTATAATATTAGGAAAAATATACAAAAATAACGATTTATTGCCCAACCCGATATGCCAATATGTTTGCACATTTATTATACATTAGATAGGAAATAATATAGGGCATAGTAACCTCCTTGCAATTCTGAACAACTGATAAACATTGTTTTAAACAATATTTCTCTGGAACTAATGACCGGATTTGAAAAATAAAAAAACTGTTGCAAAGAGAATTGAAAGGCCTTTTGAATTGTGTCATGACACCCTTTTCCATTTACAATTTTTGAGGTGCAGTCCTCCCCCATTTTAGGGTTGAAGTTACGCCATTGGTACAAATCCATTTAGGTGTCCCCCGTTATACTAAAATTGACGTGTTCGAGCGTTTTTTGCAAAATTAATGTTACGTGGCCAAAAATTGCGCTGATAATGTTTTTTCGGACAATTGTCATTTCCTTGTTGGTCTTGGCTTAATTAAGAATTAAATTCCAACATAGTTTTTTGAAAAGGCTAAAGAACATTCTGTATAATCTGTCGAGAATTTTCCTTCATCACGTACATCATCCCATCGTGTATAATCTAGTAAAATACACGATTACTTGGTAAAATCCAATTATGTATCGCTATCAGTGTTAATCTCGTGTATCTTGAGCAAGCTGAGATCACTAAGCTACTACTCGTGGAGGTGAAGGAAAAGTTTGGTTAGAGTTCGAACCATATCGGATTTGGAATAAATGAAGTCCGTATCTGATGTGAAAGTCGCGTCCCGAACTCGAGCCACGAGCTGGTAATTAGTTGGCGAGTGGACGTGAGACCGGGCTAATTAGAATGGAAGGTATGGATGTATGACTTAGGAGTTATGAGTATGACGGACGTGATTGAGGTTTTACTTTCTGGCTTTCGATTTTACGCGGGTTTCGATTTCGTTCTAGTAGTTACATTGTCATTCATCAAGATAGATAGGATACCTTGAAGTTGTGCGATCCCACTTCTGATACAAATTGAAATTACGCTCGTACCTGGTTCTTCAATTGGCACTTTGCTATTTTACTGGTCATTTGAATTATTGATTTACATTTTTTCAATTTTCTTATAATAATTTTATGAAGTAGAGAACGCAGAAGTTAAGTGATCGATTTTGAAAAAAGAGAGTAGGAATCACATCGATTTTTTTTAATCATGGACTTCAATCGTTTTTTCTGCTGTTATTATTTACCACCTCAGCTATATAAACCTGGGAAAAATGTGTGTGAATTAATAATAGTATATATGTTAAAATGTATGCTTTAATCCGATTATTTTTTTGTATTTCATTATTGTTTAAAATTATGACATACTCTTTACAATATATATTTTTAATTTTTTTTTTATTTTTGATAACAATAAGATATTGGTACCCTTATTCTTCTTTTAATAGTTTTTCATAAAATATATTGGTACCAATAACCTTCCACTTTTTCAATTATCTTTGCTATGAACCGTCGATATTTGGATATTGCTTATTATATAGCGGATTCTGAACCATTGAAATACAGCTGTATTTTATTGTCAATAGTAGGCAATACTAGATTCTGTCAGGTAATTCTAAAAAAAATTATACATATTATTTATCTTTTCTTTTTTAATATTACGTTACAAAATATATATATGGAGAGATCAATTTAACTAATAAAATACAATCGTTCTCATTATTTTAAAGTACTTGAAATAACTTGGTCCATATCGTACTGATATGGATATACAGTAATTTCTATTATTATCTCGTTAATTATGGTTACTAAGTCGTTTAAATATTCATTCGATAATTTAGACTTCCTGATCTTTTGGCTAACCCATGTTTATTACTCTGGGATAGAATTTTGAAAATGAAATGAAATACCTTTCTATCAGAACATATTATTCCCCGATTTCGATGTTTTCTTATAGCTTTTCATCATAGAATATATGTCTTAATTTTATCACAACCACTACTAATCAATTTGTCTTATAAGTAATAATATATTCCAAATCTGGTAAATGACCTTTAAAAAAATTATAATTACAAATACAATTCCGGTAAAGAAAATTACCACATCCAGTAGTAGCTAATAAGATACACATCTTATACTATATATTATACGGTTGTACTTGTAATATATTCAGAGAACAGAGAATGATAACATTTATACTTGAAAAAGGTTAGTCATACTGCAAAACAATTAGATTACTTGATTTACAACTCACATTAAACAATTTAAATATTTATACCCAATACAAGGTTAAGGCATATTCTTTACACATTATCTCTTATTAAACAATAAAAGAATTATAACTAAATTTATAATAACGTGCAACGACGTGTTGCTGATTTGTCGCAGCATGCAACCTTGTATGATGCATTCATCTATTCCGCTACCGAAATGACTCCAATTACAGCCAAGATCTGGTTGGGTTTTTCATTGACACTTGCCATTACCAACAGCTCGAAACGATGCGACACTGTCGTGATTTTTTTCTAATTATTCGAATCAAGACGCCTGCGGAAGTGTGGTTGACGCAAAGGGGTGGGGGGGAATAACGGAATTTCCAACTTGGAAACTTGATGGAGATGTAAATAATAGAAAGGAGTTGAAGGATTGTTTCACACAAGTCCTTAGAGGATTATGAAACGTGATCATATTTTTAATGTTTCCAGAAAATGTTTTCACTCATGGTTAGATCAAATTTAAACTAATCATATATTAGCAATTATTTAAAAAAATGTATTCTTTACTACTGAGGACATATTTGTACCTGGATCTGACTTTATATTAGATATTACATTTTTGATCTTTTCCCACATTAATACTAGGTTTCTTTATGGTTTTATGAGAAAAAGGCAGTAAACCAATATATATTAAATCTGTAAATAATAAAAGATATTAGAAAATAAATACAGAATAAGAATGAACTATGAAAAAATTAGAAGAAGATATTTAAGAAATATAGTGAAATAATAAAAAACCAAAGAATGAGATGGCTTGGTCATACATGGACAGCAGAAAAAAGGGTTATAATAAGATCAATAGTCGAGTGGAGCCCAGGCGGAAGAAGCAGACAAGGAAGACTCAGATTAACATGGCTATGAGAAGTGGAAGAAGACCTAAAAGCAACAGGAATTAATAATTGAGCAAAACAAGAGATGGGGAGTTTTGGAACAAGATTATAAAGAACATCTAAGGAACAGTAAAGGAGATTGATCCACTTTAATAAAAATAAATTAATAAATGTAATTGTTCCTTTAAAGAACTCGTCAGTAAGTATTGTATCCGATATGATATAAATTATAAGGTTTAGACCAAAGGTCGTTGTAAAAAAAAGATTCAATGCAATAAACCAAATATAATAATGCACGGAATACAAAACTCGGTAAAAGTTGAGGTACGACGCGTTTTGATCTTGCGATCATCCTTAGGTAACTGGAGAAAAGGATTTCGGATTTGGGTTTTTTAGTGTCAGGTAGGTCGTGGAGTAATGTTATTGAATGGAAGATTATGTCTGATGGGCTGTTTATTTGTATGTTTATTATTGGGAGAAAAAGTGTGTGGCTAAGGTAGCAATACCTTCAAGAACTACTACATCTAATACGTCGGTAAAACGACTTTACTTTTATATTATTTTCTACCGTAGAAATTTTTTGCACTATTGTGTGATTTTTTATTAAATTTTTTGAAGAAAATACGGTGCTTATTTCGCTAGATTGAAAATGATGATGACTCAAGTGGGGTCGAAACCGGTCGAGGTTGATTAAATTTTTAAATAAATTGACGGTCTCCCAGTAGTGTACTTTATTATCCTACAAGTATCTCACTCAAGAAGCATCAATCGCTTTCTCGAGGTATTGTAGATTTTTTTAAATGGGTCACTCGGTATATAACACATTAGTTCTTATTTATTTTTACTCTGAATAAATTATCATTAAATTAACTCTTCATTACGTAAAATAAGTGATGCTACAAGTGTTATTATCAGCTTATAAATAGTAGGTGCGTTCTAATTTATTAAATTCATTAACCTATAACATTAACTGTTAATTACTCCTACTTTTCCATACACCATCAATTATCCGCTCTGGTATCTTCTCGATGACATCAGATCCACGAAACCAGTTTCATTTCTTTCCCGATCAGTTTACCTTGATCATCCTTCTTACTTTCATCCTTGCATCCCGCGACGTCTAATTCCCAGCTAGCACAGCGCAGTATCTATAGAACAGATAACGCTGAACGCTGAAGTTAAAGGTCTAAGCGTAATTAAAATAAATTGGCGTCCTAGCCTTCCGTGATGGTTGTGGTTTGTTGGAAGTGCTTTCAAGTGGTGAAGTTAGGTTAGGTTAGGTGGTTAACAAGAAGGTGGTGATGGGTTTATGCCAGCTAATACAGGGGCGAAATTGAATAAGAAATTCTGTGCATTTCTAAGAGAACAAGACCTCAAAACCTGGTTTCTGATAATTTTCCTATTTTTTTTTTTGCATGATCGAGCATTAGAACAGATTTATAAAATGTCATATAGTGTACGAAAATAACCGAAGTGGTCCTATCTTAAAAGTAAGCAAAAATGATACCCAGCACACTATCTCGGTGTATTGGGGCGCTAATTTTTCGAGTCCTAATAAGACAAGCTACATAAGTTTAGGGTACTTACAACGAAGACGAGTTAAATTATTGCAATTTTTGTTTTTATATAAAAAATAGATATATAATTATCTATACTATCTCACTTTTCACTCAATTAGAGTCAGTTTACCTACTACAAATTCCAAATGAAAACATCAGTAAAAGACTTGTTGAAAATAGCAGTAAGAAATCTCCAATCCATTAAAAATACAATATTTATAAATTTGATTATCTATTTACATTATTTTTAACAAATAATTTACATATTTACAACGAGGTACATTTCTAGTAAGTAACATTTTAAATGTTTTTTGTTCCCACAGATAAAAAAATATTAACATGCAACTTTTATGGAATTTCACTTTCACACTTGTAAACTTTTTATATCTTGTCCTTGCAAAATAATTAGGGAAATGTCCATTTTTTAATAACATTCATATAATTAAAAATAGATAATTACAATCATAGTGAGTTATTTGATATTTAAAAATGAACTCTGTTCTTTACCACTCTACGAAATGAATGAAATTCAAAAACATAATATTTGTTATGAATTAATAGCTGAATATATATATATATATATATATATATATATATATATATATATATATATATATTCAGAGTAAAAATTAATAAAAACTAATGTCTTATATACCGAGCATTTTTTTAATTTCTAGTTGATTTGTATGTATTTATTTTCTTTCATTTAGAGCATAATATTCTTAGGAAGAATAAAACTTTAAACATACAATACATTCTTTTTTTTTGAAATTTTATTTACATAGAATATATTAAAATCAGGATTGTATAAAAACTAAAAAGAAACAGCTTTTTTATTTAAATCAGATTTATTTGATTTAGGTAAATCATATTTTTTTAGTTTATTTTTCTTTAAAATGTAAATTTATTTCTATTTCAAAAACGTGTTTCACAAAATAGAATTTATTATGAAAAAAACCGTATGATAACGAATAAATAAAAATTTAAAGAAACAATAAAAAACACCAGTAAAATCCTTTTATAACGATACGATACGATTTTCACTTTTATTAGTTATAGCGTCGTTCATTTCTAGCGACGAAATTTAGGATTACCTTCGATGTCGTTATAACCGTAGTTCAAAACAATATAAAAGTAGACATTTTACCGAAACGAAGTTAAATAGATTTAGTACTTCTTGAAAGTATTGCTACATGGTAAAATTATTCACATGCTTTTTCGTCCAATTTACGTAAATCTGGAATATTAAATAACAATTGCAGAACAAGTGATTTAAATCAATGCAACCCTGATTAAAATCTTTGTACCATTGTACTCTTTTTAACCGTAAAATTTATTTTCATTGAAAATTTCGTTACAAATTGTGATCTCAGAAATTCTTATTTAAGTCATACACAACAAACTATTATTTTCATTTCCAACTAATTACAGGTAAAGATAAACAAATAAATAATTAAGAAGAAATGTTGAAACGGCTAAATTTTAAATAACACCGGCATGGAATCTAAATTGTCCAATCTTCCCTAGCGTTCTATTTGTTCAGCTCTCCTTAACGTTCGTTTTATTATTTGCTAAATGTAAGAACATCGCCATTAAAAATCCCTACGACTTTTTGCAGCATTTCAAGTATTCTGAAACTAAGGCAAGTCACGTTTTAGACATTTGTAATTTTTTGCTTGAAAGCGCAAAAATCTTGAAAGAAAATTAAGTGTAATTCAACAAGAGTCATTTCAGAATTATTTAATGTGAACGCATGTTACTATAGTAATGATACAAATTAAGAAGCCTTGTTATTATCCTATGTTTAGATTCGCAGGCGATAAGCTGCATCGTAATTAAGTTATTTTTATTTACGAACAGGAAGTGTGCTATTCATAAATAATATTTTAAGTGGTAATCTTTTTTATTGTAAGCAGATGGATGTATTCACTTTAGCAAACCAATATATTCATAAATAACTCCAACATTAAATGAAATATGTATGTTGCATCGTAAAGATAAAAATCCTAGTAAAACTTATTCTAGTATTTTCTAACAGAGGTGGTTGATATGTCTGCACGAACAGATTTGAGCGAAATACGAAATTAAGTATTCGTCTTCCAGAATCGTCAAATATTAAACAAATAAAATAATCAACATTGAAAAAGTTTACTAACGTGAAATAAATATAAACTATTTTGTACTAAAGAAAAACTATTTATTAAATGAGATTTTGGATAGTACTCTTAAATTTGTAACTTGTTTCCATTTTATAGAGTAAGTTGTTTTTTAAAAAAAATATATTGTTTATTTGTATTAGATTTTAGTTTCTTTTTATTATTATTATTTTAAATGATGTTACTTGCAAGTTTTACAGAAACGTTCTTTAATCGTTTTTTCCAACTTTTTTAGTCAATATTTTCACAAAAAAAAAAACAATAAGAATGGCACGAACGAACTTCAAATAAGAGTCATAGTTACTCCCACATATATATAGAGGCAGTTTTGTATAAAATTAATTAAAGAAAACTATTTTACATACAAAATACAAAATACCAAAAAAAAAAATACAATACCTTGGCAAAATACATTATATTTCTATGTGTTTAAAATATTCAGTATTTCAAATAATATATAAAATACTTAATATTGTATTTCAAATAAGTTTATGTATTTCAAATACTTATAAGTAATTCAAATACTTTTATGTATTTCAAATACTGTTTTGAGTATTTTAAATATTTTTAATTATTTCAAAAATTTAATTAATAAAAAAAATTAATTAAAACAAACATATGTATAGCAGAAATTTGTCAATTTGAATCTTTGTTATGTAAACTAGTCAAAATAGTACTTACCTTTTCCTTTTCCTTTTTTGTAATAATTATTGGAATTGGATAAAACTGTATTTAATTAGAGCACATTCACATAAACCAATGACCTTATTTTTACATTTATAAATTTATACAATATTCTTGCGAAATTAATATGTATGCCAATAATTGTAAATTCCATATTTAATAGATTCAAAAATATTTTTGGTTATTATTCATTTTTTATAGATATAATAAAAATATAATTTACATTAGAAAAATAAAAACATACATTTAATTGCAATCATTAATTCATTTTTATTTATATTTCTGCTTATCATTGCAAAAGTATGCATATGGATTAAAAAATACATGCAATTATAAAGATTAATTAAATTTAAAATAAATTTGTGAATAACAAGAGCAGATAATAAACATGTTTTTGTGTTGTGTTTTCACTTTTAATAATATATGTATCTGATACGTGCCCATAACCATAAGACATAAAAAATGATCTCATATATTATACATATGATAATAGAAATGTCACTCCCATATGTAGCTATTAAGTTAGTATCAAATGAGTTAAAATAGAAAGGTATTACTAATATCCAAAATATGTAAATATGTATTTAATATAAAGCATTAAATTTATTTTGAATATTTCATGATTTTTCAATTTACATAGTCATAAATATGTAGAAGTGGAATAAAAAAAATTGCCACAATATATGTGTTCATTTTCCTAATATTTCTAAGAAATGATGATGACAGATTTTTTTATTGATAATAATCAGTAAATGTGAATCTTTAAAATCAAGTACATTAATGTTCTATTAATACACAACTTTCAAATGTAAATAATGCAATAACTAACTTATAATTTTTTTATTCAATTATGTCAATTTTACACGTAAGTAGCTTGAAAAGGTTAATTTTCAGGGTTAATAAACAGTAAACAATAAATTAAGGTTTGTTAGTGTGTAACAAATAAAATTATTTGCCATACAGCAGAAAATTTTAATGAATAATAAAATCAGTTTCTAATAAAAATTACTGCAATTTATTTTTTCTGCTTCCGTTTAATAAGAGACTTTTTATTTCAGTAATTTCTGTTAGATTATTGATTCCATTATTTCACTACCGAGAAAAAAATATTGACAGCTACAAAAATAGAATATTTAGTTCTTATTTATCTTTACAAATAATAATAATTACATTTATTAGATTAAAAAAATTGAATGACAACTTTATTTTATATCGTTTATTTGTTTATAACCAACAATTTTGTTGTAGTAACTTAGTAACGCACAAAATTAAGCAGTCCTTGGTATTGTCTTTTTTGTTTATTTTGCAAATGTCATTAAAATGTCAAAAAATCATAATTTTATAGTATATTACATGTGAGGTGGGAAATGTTTCATTACAGCCGAGGGCTTATTATATGACCGAGAGGCGAAGCCTCGAGGCTCAGATATAGCGCAAGGCTGTAATGAAACTCCCACAGAACTATGTATACTATTTTATTCACAATTATCTAAATTAACTTCTGCTCGTATATCGCCTTTTTCCAATAAACTAAATTAATGTACGGTAGTAGTCTATGACAACAAATGTTTAAATTTATTTTAATATGTTTGACAGCACTGATCACCTTACTTTTAGAGATTTATGACAGTATTACTAGGCAACCATAGTAAACCCTTCCCCCCCAAGGGATTTTAAAGTATTTCCCACCCGTGAGATTGTCATTGCAGTTAAAAATGACATACGTTTCCAACCTTTGACACGTTAGGAATTGACATATTACAATAGTGGTTGTGAATAAAATACATTTAACTAGAAAAAGTATTGTATGAAATACGAAAGCAAACTGGGTGGTTATTTATCTTTTGCTCGTACAAAATTCGTGTTCGTCTCGTTTTGTAATTATCGCATTCATTAAATACCCACCTTTGTTTGCTTACTTGTTACATAAATAGCTATTCAATTCAACAGTTACATAGTTTTTTCTTGAAGACTAGTATTTATGGTATATTTTTCAAAGAACAATAATCGCATATGTATAATTTCCATGTATACATGTCATGTAAAGAAAGAAATCAAGTATGAAATTAATTTGTTTTGAATTAAGTACATGCTTTATTCTTTACAAACAATTACAATACACAATCAATATCCTTGAACCATCGACAGTTCATATGAATTGACCATATTGGAGCGCCACATTGTCAAGGACGTAGGCTATTCAAGTAAATTTCAACACTCCATCACGACTTATTAATATCAATAAGCACAAATCGAATGAAAATAAATCAGAGAAAATTGCTTCACATAGAAGGAACCGTAATAGCTTGACTTTTATTACGTTTAATTCTGTTAGTCATAAGGTCAGATTATTTGTCATTTTGAATATAGGTTCTTAAATATTAAATATAAATAGAATATAACCTTGATTTAATTGCTAATTAATGCAATAAATTTGTAAATAAGTCGTATTGATGCATAAAAAATTAAGCAATCTTTTATGTTATTTACATACGTAGTAGGTATTTCTTTTAGCTTTTTGATAATATTAGAAACAATTATGTTATTAAAAATATTGAATGGCGTGATATTGACGTTATTAATAAATAATAAATAAAATATTAGTAAGCAAGCATGAGATTCTAAATATTATTCAGGTACTCGAATTGAAAATTTTGGGGTTCGGTTACGGTTAACGGTTTTTACATGAATAAAAATTCGGTTTCGATTATCGGTAACGGTTTTTTGGTATTATTAGTTTGATTATCTTTCGGTTAAAATCGGGGCATGTAACCGAAAAAAATACTACTTATAAAATAGTTAGGTTTTTAAAAATTGGATATCGGTTAGTTAAGAAACTACCTATTTTTATGACTCTCCAATAAAATGTTAATTGTAGAAAATGTAATAAATTATTTAGTCATAATCAAATATAAATATAACAGATAAAAAAATATTAAAATAAATGTTAATGTTTGCTAAAACATGTTTATTATTTGGTTAACGGTTACCGGTATTTTCGGCCTTAAAAATATCGGTTAAAATTACGGTTAAAGTACGCAAATTTCGTTTAAGATATTGGTCACCGGTTTTTATTAACCGGTTTTTTAACCGTTTACATGACCTGTTTGAAATGAACAAATAAATTTCGGTTTCGCTACGGTTTTTTTTTTGTTTCGATTTAAAGTAAGTTTAAGTTAAGTAAGTAAGTTTCTTTAAGTAAAAGTATAGTTACTTTAATCTTTTTTTATTAACTACACTAGAATTTAAAAAAAAAAAATATTTTTTTTTCTATTTATACTGGTGTTAGTACCGATATTTTTTCGGTTCGCTTATGTTTTCGGTAACAGGATAAATTTATTTTTCGTATTGATTTTCGGTTTCCAAAGTCAAATATCGTTGCGGTTTTCAGTTACAGTTTCGTTACGTTGCGGGTCCTATTTATATTATTATTTACACATATTAGAAAAAGACAAATAATAGAAATTATAAACTTTTGATTGTAATACTTTTGTCGTTAATTTAAATACCATATTTATTCATTTATTAATTAATTAATTGTAAAACAAAAGAAATATTAAATAAAATATTTTATTTTGCATATGCAAATTTTATGTGTATTTTTTGTATATAATTCAGGATATGGAATAATTAATTAAATTGCTTTAAATTTAAATATTTCACAATAGGATATGCTTAACAAAAGAAATAAATCCCAAATGAATCCCAAAACAACATCCTGATTAAAATGAGTAATTTACAAAAGATTCCTAAAATTCCTATTCTATCTTGACATTTCACATTATGTCAAGGTCTGAAGATAGTCTATTGGCTCTTCAGTTCAACAACCAGTCGCAAGTGAAAAATGATATTACAAAACAAGACAGGTGCTACAAACCTACTAACAGAGATATCCTATCTTTTTAATTATACATACGGGTATGAAATGAAAAATAATTGCTTTGTAAAGAGCATTTAATTGAGAGACATACATTACAGTTTTATTTTCTTCTTGTACTGACAAGTTGATTTTTAATGATTTTTTCATGACCTTTAGGGAAAATTGCGCATATCACTTACTGTAAAAGTAATAGTAACAATAAATAACTTCGTGCAGTAAATCTTATTATAATTATTTTTACATCACAGGCTTATAAATTTGAATAATAATAGAGGAATACATTTTACAGAAACCTGTATCGTAAATCAGTGTTTTTTAGTAAGATATAAATTTCATTATTCAATTGATTTTATTTTTGACTCATATCAGAATATTCAATTCAATTTCAATTCAATACAGGAATTTTATGTTTTTTTTTCGAGATATAAAAAAGTTAAGGAAATGCGCAGAAATAATTCCTATTTTGAAAATTTAATAACAAACCATCTTTCATCTCCTGTTAATTACAAAATGCATTTCATTCCGTTTTCTGTTTAAAATAACATAAATCTATTTTAACTGTTTTCTATTTCCATCTTTAGTTTTTTAAGCATGACATAAATGTATTGTTTCAATTGAAAATAATGATTTTTTAGGTTTTATACTACAATAGTTACATTTATGTAGGTATTTAGTACTACAAACTTCAGCACTTTAAATTCTTCAAAATGAAAATAGCTGCTTTGTGTATTTTGTTACGATTATATGTGTCTCGTGTTTAACAAACTATTATTAGTACTTTCGTAAGTTTCAAGTAGACATTTTTATACTTTAAACGCAGATATTTAAAGAATATTATTTACTATTAGACGTTCAATTTGTAGATTATCATTTTAAATTCGTCCGTTGTTTATGATTTTTAGTAACTTTTTGTTAGGTTATCTATTTTATAGTGACATTTAGGGCGATATTACAGCTTTCTATTATTCTATTGTACAAGTTATTTCCTATTAGCTGATTTTAAATTGTTTATGTGGATATTTATTTTACTTTTTAAAAATGTGTACTCCGGAGGCGGAGAAATTCTTCAACCTTGTCAATCACGTCACAAAAGATGTCATTTTTCTGACGTTTGAAGAAAAATTAAATTTACTTCAACATCAGGGAAAACACTATTCAAAATGCTGGGTATTTTATTTTATTCATCAAAAAAACCATTTTTCAATCCTTTCTTTATTTAAAAATTTTAATCAACCTCGACTGGTTTCGGCCTCACTTGGGCATTTACAATATGTGATAACTCAAGTAGTCGCCTGCTGAAGATGACTTTAAAGGGGCCGAAACCGGTCGAGGTTGATAAAAAAATTATTTTTTATTAATAATACTTTTAAAAACTAACTGGTTGCAGGAAAATCTTTGAATGCCCTTGGTATATGGATAACTAATATGATATAACATTATAAATGATATCATCCTAATATCGTATGGAATATTTCCTAAGCACTACGCATTTTAATTGCAATTATCAAAACAAGGAAACCAATTCATATCTCCAATGCATCCTTCCTGAATCGCCGAATCGCATCTGCTTGTTTCACATTCCTGGATTCTGTAACAGCTCTTCCATTTCTCACACATCTTTGCTCTTCATTTACTCTTCCTCTGTTGCAGACTCCTTGCTTAGTATCACAACGGTAACCCTATACGGGGCGTCCGAACTAAAGCTTTTGCATGCTATAAGCGACAGCGAGTGTTTTCACTGATTAACCTTATTCCTGCGGACAGTGAAGGTTATAGTAGCACCGAATGCTGATGATTGCAGTACGGTGCGCGCGAGTGAAGTGATTGATTGTTACGGAATGGAAATACTCGTAGTGAAGTGAGTGGGAAAAGGATTACAGGATATCTAGGAAACTAGAGCAATATTGTAAGTACTGTTCAAGTGATTACAGAACTAGAATATGCTAATTTGGTGGATGGGTATTAAATGGTTTCAGTATGAAAATTCAAACGATTCAAACTAAATACAATTTTACAAATGTCAAGTTTAATATTGTTTTATTATTTTGTTGGATACATAAAGAAAATTATTTCATTATGTTTACAATAAATTATTTGAAACAAACAAACGAAATACATTTTTAAAGATTATTCCACACATGTCATTTTTTTATGACAGTTTTAAGCGAAAAAATTTGGTAAACCTCCAATTATGGTTACTTTTTGTAAGTTTGAAAAATTTTATGTTTAAACTGCTTACATTCGTCAAATAATTAAGATAATAAAATTCGAGCTATGAATTTGTAGCTTTTAACATAGTTAGGATAGTTATGAGTATCATAACCGCCGCAGATGTCAATTGAATTCCGAGCTCGGAAAACGAGGATTTTAAGATATCTAAGGCCTGGTATGATTCATAACGTCTGTGGTTTGTTCAATAATTTATCGGTTTCACATTATTAATAAATAATATTTTATAAAGTTCTCTTGTGTGTAACGTTTTCGTCATCAAGTCTGTATGGTTTGATATGATATGACAATAGGGTATTCCAAGCCTACGGCTTTTAAATAAATTCTTATTGGATATCATTGTTTACCATATATAAGTAATATTAAAGTGAATATAATCATTATTTTTCTGATTTTTAATACCATAATATCAAAATGAAATTGTAATGCATTTGAATCGAGTACGTAAAATTCAGTATCAGCCTTCTTGTGATGAAGAAGGCACTCGCGTCAGCCTATTGGCCCTTGTTCGAACGCGCCACGCCTCTGACTCAGACCTACGAATGATGTTCTCAGCTGATTCTCAGTGCCGGTGACGTCACACGCACGGCCGATTTTCTAGGGTGTAATTTATTGAAACTTTAAAAATTTATTTCTGGCGTGTTTGAAACCTTTCGGCGAAAAGAAAAAATACGGGTCTAATATTTTTATACATAGAATAACATTAAAAAATGAAAAAAACTTGGAATACCCCATTGTCTCATGTTATTTTGACAATTCTGTAGGGTAATATTTTTTCCATACTAACTTGTCAATATTACATGGTATACAATTATGACTTAGTTACCCTGCTTTACTTTTGTCTATGTAAACAAAAGTTTAATATCTTGAAACCGGTACATAACATTTTTGTAACACGCAAAACGAGGCGAAAAGTGTCTGTTCAGAGGGAGCAAAACGCAATTTTGCTCCCTTGGGATATTTTTTCCCTAGACATACTTTGCTCTCCCCTCCGACCCTATTTTGCTTAGGAAAAAAATCGATTTTGTTCATACTAGTTCAACATATAACCATGACGATACTTTTATATTTCTTTTCGATATAAAACTGTTTTCTTCCCTAAAAAGAAGCATTTAGCTGTCGCGGTTTAAATGTCATTTTTGACTCTCTTTTGTCTATTACTACTATGCAAAAACTATTTGAAAATTTACCAATAAATTCATGGCTCTATGACAAAAAATTGCACTTTTTTCACAAATATTTTTATAATTTTAATCTACCTACGGAAGTAAATATTTGTAACTAATTTTCTTAAAATCATCATGAATAATAGAATAATACATTTTATGAACAATTGCATTGTTTTATATTTATTTCGAAACAAAGCCAATCAACCTATGCTTTTCCAAATTGCTTCATTATAACCTTATAAACTTTATAAACATATATGCACATATATTAAATAGCAAACTATTCTGTGCTGTATGGCAGTTAAATCACAGAGAATAATAGTAAAACAATATTATGCCGTGAATGTAAGGTACATTATCAGTGGAGGCTTAACACAGAATTTTTTTCATATTGATAAAAATAAAACAATACTTTTTTTAAACTTCGATTTGTAAAAAATAAATTACATCAATTTATTTTATCTTCTTATATTGTTTTCGTATATGTTCATCATTTTCCTTGTTTGTAATTTATACTGGAAAAACTAAACCAATATTAAAGTATTTGAATATAAAATAATGAGAAGAAAAGTTTTATTAGTAGGTAAATGCAGGAAATAGAGCCTGTAATTCAATACCCGGCATAACATTATCCGCGTTCTAAATATTCCTGCATAACTTGCAAATAGAGAATTTCTTGAAAAGGCTGAAGCGTTGGTAAAATGATGCATGAATGATAAATGCTTTGCATTTGTGAAAAGAAATGTACTTACCTCGTCGCACGTACACTAATGTCGTAATACCGTCATCTCCTTCAAAATATTTAACAACTTTTCACATTTAAGTTTTAATAAACTTACCTCCAAGCCAAGAGAGAAATATTACATTTTATTTTCATTTTTACTTGCCTTAAATTCTCTTCACCTTTAATTTAAAGTTGTGCTTTATCTTCCAAGAAGATTCGTTATTTACATTTTAATTAGATTTCGTTATTAACGAAATTGATGGAATAAATAAAGTGTCTACAAACTAAACTTATAACAACAAATTGTCAACACTTTTTCGAAAGTTTTACTTTTACTTTACAATTTTTCTGGCTATTGTTTATGCAACAAGCGTAAAAACTGTAAAAAATTTGTGTGCGATATTTAACTGCTACTTATATGATAAAAAGATTCGAAAAAAGAGCAAAAAATGCTTACAAAAAATATATACTGCATTTAAACATTCACATTGTTATATGACATTGCTTATTATGGAAATACTATTTTCTTGACTGGAGTTTCGTTAAAGGATCAATGGAATTATTGAATATCAGTCAATGCTTAAAAGAGTTTATTTCAACTCCTACCGATTTCGGCCCCTCCTAGATCTTCCTCAGGCAGTAGAAGTCCATATAAATAAAATAAATTATAATCTATAAATTCTCATTTTTTTAAAACCATTTTTGTATAGACTTTTCTCATCTCCAATAAATTAGTCAAAATGTAATGAACGGTGGTGTGAGTTAAATTTAATTCTTTCACAATCATTCAGTACTGTCAACCGATGATTTGAACGCACAAGATCCCAAATTCTGTCGACATTTTCATCAGTTCTTGAAGATGAAGGCCTTCCGCTGCGTATTTAATCTTCAATCGATTCTTTTCCTTCTGGTGATTCCTTGAGGTGATTTTTCTATATCGGGAAAAGGAAAAAACTAAGAAGGTTCTTATCTATTGGAATATTTATATTAGGATTTTATTAAATAACACTTTAAATAACTAACTAAGTTCGAGAAATGAGTTTTTCTCAGATGAATTAAACTCTCTCTTTTTTGAAAAACCTTTCCCATACCTTATCTCACTGAGCTAGCAATTCATATATTGCTTATTTTTTTTAAAGTTTAATTGTTGTTGAAGTTAATAGAAACTAAAATAATTAATACCATAGATTCTAAATATAATTGATTGATTTACCATATATTTCATTACATAAAAATTGTTGTTAAAAGATTAAAATACGGGGAACTGGTATTCGAATATATTTCAAACAAAATTTTTACTTTTATGTAAAAATGTCATTTGTGTTGTTCGGATAATGTATAGCAATCATTGAAATTTGTTTTTGTAATCACGTCATTAACAAATGCAT
Source organism: Stenolophus ochropezus (assembly GCA_035578165.1). Classification (NCBI taxonomy): domain Eukaryota; kingdom Metazoa; phylum Arthropoda; class Insecta; order Coleoptera; family Carabidae; genus Stenolophus; species Stenolophus ochropezus. The sequence goes on along the minus strand of JAQOWZ010000016.1, from coordinate 3,692,063 downwards.
CCATCAAATTGTGAATATTTTTATTTGAAAAAACATGCAACAAAAAAATATCAGCAAAACTGTCTGCTCTCAATATTAAAAACATTTTTATCTCGTGAACTTAACTCTAACCGAAAATTCAAAACAGTCTAACCCAATTTATTCCAACGTATCAAAAATCAAACAAAAGATAACTGAAGTTCGATGTTCTATTTTTGTATTCCACTAGCATAGATTCTATTCATTCTGTTGTAATAAAATGTAAAACATCTGCGCTGCAAGAGTTGAGGAAGGCAAGGATTCAGGTTTCAAGGAGCGCAGGATTCATTTCTCGACCTATTCATTTTAGTCGAACGTCAGAATGTTGGAATCTTAATCCGTGTGACGTTTGATTACCCTATTGAAGTCGTAACATACTGGAATGGACCATCAGATAATTGAACTATTCAAACTTTAAAAAGAAGGAAAGAAGGAGAAAAAGGAATCATGTCTTTTCGTATTCGTTTTCCTATATTATATTTTATTTCACTATTCTCATTCGACTGCATTATGATGAAATTAATTAAAGAAATATGTACTTACCTACATATATACAAGTAGTTCATACTTTCGAAATCTATTACGATAAATAAATTAAATTTTATCTGTTGATTTTATTTTATACAGTTACACATACCTGAATTCGACTATATATAGAATTCTTAATCCTGAAATGTTGAATATTTACATACGTATGTATGTAAAGCTTTTGATGTATTCGGTGTTCGGTGAATAACAATATCAAGCTAAAAATACAGAAATTAAAATGTTGCTTTTACTGCCTAAAGAGTTATTGGTAAATTTAGTTCAACCTTGAATTATTAATCAAGAAAATCCAACTGATCAGAATATTGTAATTTGAAGATACGTACATATTATGTAATAATATATGTGTATATATATATATATATATATATATATATATCTCATATAGTTGTAATTCCATGAGTTCTGAAGAACTGTTGTTAAATGGCTAATCAGAGGGTGATGATAATGAAGAAGAAGCTGAAGATTATGAAAACGTATATATGGGATACAAGGAAAATTAATTAAAAAACAGATAAAGCAGGATGATTGGGTAAAATGTGTAATTTGTAGTCAGTGTTTCCATGAAGGATGTACCACATATGACAACAATCGGTTAATTAGTACTCATAGCTTTGGTCCGTCTCACCGATGTAGAAGAGAAGAGTTGGACTTTTTAGAATTCGAATATTTCTTTTTTGTAGTTTTCAGAACATTATTTAATTTTTCCTTTATTCTTGTAAGCAAGCCTGGATTACATATTGTTATAAATATATTTTTCTTAATATTATATTAAAAAAGTGATCCATCTCAATTACTCTAAAATCATCTAAAATATTCAAATGTTTTCTCAATTTTGCACAGGAAATATAAATTTATAGCAAAATAGCTTGTTTATGAAAAATTAACTCTAGTTAAAGTACAAATCTTTTAGCCCTTAGTGCTCAAACTTTATCTTTGGCAAAAAATAGGCGAACCTCCTTATCTGTGATCTCCAAAAATATGAAAATTGAAAATTTTGGCAGAATCCCCATAAGGTTAAGATTCATACAGTACATTATCGTAGCAGTAAAACAATCAGGCATAAAAATAAAAATATGTAAACTGGAACATTGCAAGGGTCGATCCCATAAGGCGATCCGTGCTTCCCATATCGATGAGTTGAACCCGTATGATAATTCCGTCTTAAACAATTCTCGTGGCTAGGAACGTGAATCCTTCAACGCGCCATAAAAGAAGATGAAAAAACCTGTTCCCGCTTTAATACCGGCTGATTTTTTCACACATACGTGACGGGCGTCTAAACCATCATTTTCACGATACTTCTTTTGCATTCCTCCGTTTAATAAGAGCGAGTGCAGAGACCAGTTTCAGTTTCCATTACCAGGCATGACGCCTTGTCATCCAGCAGCGACAGAGCCAGATATTGGAAGACTGTTTTACATTTTATTGCGACTTTAGATAAATGATGCACGAGCGATGGATGCGAATTTTAAACTCGAGGACCTAAATGTGACTTCTGCGTATGACACTTGCTACTAATAGTCGATAACACAAACTTTAACATACATTACGTTGTGAAATTATATTGATAGGTCTGATCCAGGTACGTGGCACAATTTAGGCTTACTTATAAGAAAAAAATTAAACTATGTTCTGAAAACTACAGAGAAAAGATTATTTGGCATCCAAAAAGTTCATCTCTCCTCTACTATATAGGTGAGAGGGACCAAGACTATGAGAAGATGAACTGGTTAACAGATTGTTGTCATTTGTCATATTATAAATTACACATTTTATCCAATCATCCTTCTTTATCGTTGTTTTAATAATTTTACATGCAACTCGCATTTCCGTTTTCATAATCTTCAGCTTCTTCATTATCATCACCATCATATTAACCATTTAACAATAGGTCTGCAAAACTCATGGAATAGCAACTAGATCGTCTACCTTTTTATGTGCGAATTATTTTTTTACTGTTTTCTGGTTGAATTGATCTTTAAAAAAATCATTGGTCCATCTCTCCTCAGCGTAGGTGGTTTATCTTTCCTCAGAGCAGAAGTTAAATGGACCACTAAATTACTTATGACTGTTTACAAATAGAACCATATTTTTAGGTTGCTTTAAGTCTTATGCACATGTTTATAAAATATGTACATAAATAATTAGTTTAAACTTAAACCTACCAAAGAAGTATAGTGTGCCACTCGTGCAAAAATTGCCTGTTTTCCATCTTATGTGATTCTAGCACTCGACTTCGTCTCGTACCGAAACTGTCATACCTCGTGGGAAAATAGGCCACTTTCTGCACTTGTTTCACAATATACTATTTTTATTTCTTTCTGTACTATTTTATATCTCTTCTTACTATTACTACTTTCATAATAAAAATTATACAAAATTAATTTTTAAGTTTGTTTATTTAGAGAGATTTGATATTTTATATTTTTCATATGATTTAATCTTTAAAATAATTATGGGTTATTCTATTATAGGCGCAAAATATCGTACGAAATACGAAATGATGATATGCAAATAATTATTTATTTACGAGAAAATATTTAAAACAAACTTTATTTTCATATCAATAATAATTTTATTATGAATGCAGTTAGTTACTCCACAAATGTATTTTATCTTGAAGCACTAAAAAATATTAAGAACTCCTTGTCTGACCTAGTTATTTCTTATTAACTTATCCAAAAATTCCCATGTGGTACATTTTCCTCTTTCAACACGTAAGTACTCTTGAAAATACTTGAGATCTTTATTCGTAACTACACTAAAACTGGAATGTATCAACTACTTAAAAAAGAAAGATTTCTATATCTTACAAAAAAGTAAAACGTGATAAAATTTATTAAAAATATGATGTAGTTTCTTATTTGATATGATGTAGTTTAATTATAATATATAAAAATAGTCATATATTATTCAATTTTATATTAATATTCAATATTAAACTTATAAAAAATTATAATATTCAAAATAGCATACGTATAATTTATAATTCATTTGATGATAGGTAATAAATATAATATATTTATCAGGAAAATTTTTCATCGCTTAGATATTTTTAACAAAAAATTTAATAGAAAAATATTATAAAAAGTCTGATAATTAGTTTCTTTACATATAGTAAATATAAAAGGAGACAATTTGCTTTAATGACATTGGATCTATAATGAATATAAGTGCCAATATAATTTTTTTACAAAATTATTAATAAACTGTATTCATATTTTAGTATTTTACTCTATCAATACATTCAATTTTTAATATAATGTGCCATGAAATTAGAAATATAATTAATTTTATTTCGTAAATATTTGCGTAAAAAATAATAAATTTGCATAATGAAAGGAAGGAAATATTACGCGTATTTTACTTTTCCTTTAATAGAAAACGATCATTTTCAGTTTTTTTGTAGACAAAAAACAGGAAGCTTTTATTTTATTTTATCGATGATATAATCCTGTATAAAGAGCATGACAAACTTCTAAAAACACCGAAAATCCCGCGGTCGCACAAATTAAATCAAATAAAAACCAAAGCGAGGTAATCGTTCGTGATGATTCTAATGACCTTGTGTAAAGTTCAACTATAAATTCAACAGGAATCATTGAAACAATGGCATCTGTCGTGATTTTGTTTTTCTGATGCAATCTTGATGTTTTTTATTTTGTTAAGGTTTGCTATTGTTTCTCAAGTGAATATTATTAAACATTTATAAATTGTCCATTCAAACTTATTTTTTGCAAAAAAAAAAATAACAAAAAAATTCTTTCGAGTTTGTTTATTAATAGTTATATAATAGAACATGTATTTATTCGTATGTTTTTAGTACAATGAGATGCAATTAGAAATGAGAAAAAAAACTATATTTATATTTTGTGTTCCGCCCGATAATTTTACATAACGTGTCCGGTAAAACGCATTTACCGGTGTAGCCCGGAAAACGAAGAACTAGGTAATAGTATACAGGGGGTAACACCAAAACCGACCACCGCTATTATTTTCTTTTTCTTCATTATTAAAGCTACAATCAATACTACAGAATAATAAATACTATAAAATGAAAATGATTCTGATTGGAACACAAAGATACATTTTTTTAAAAGGAATTATACATATTTTATGCCTATTTGATAGCATTTTTTTTAATTCAACTAATATTAGTTTTATATTCTTACTAAAATATGAGTGATTTTAAATAAAATTTAATAATAATCTTAAAACACAAATAATAACAATTTACAACAATTATTACATCAATTATTATTTGACAGCAGCTTTAATCTTTTTCCTGTACAAAGAAGTAATGTATATTTTATTATTAGTTACAGATGTAAATTACTGTATTTGTAAACAGTGTAAACTATATTAGCTTCCTCGCTCATAAGTGATACATATTGTCCCTAGTAACCTCAAGGTACACTTGATCTAAATCACTGCATTATAACACAGGAACAATGCTATAACAACGAACATTTCTCTGTTACTCCGAAGAACAATGATTAAATACCTTGTCTTAGAGTTGCATTAAATTTTGGCTACAATTTCTGTGCATTGCAAGATATAGAAAGTCTATAAAAAATATTATTCTGAAATAAATATATACTTTGATAACTGATACGGTTGTATGTTAAAGATAAATTGTTTGATATATGTTGGTAAGCAATATAGATTTACCTTGCAAATAAAAACAAATAAGAGTCAACTCAGTTCCTTCTATTGCGTATTGTAGAATTTGTAGATACCTTAATATATTATTTTATCTTTGATTAGAAAATTTATTTGCATATTAAGTAATGATATGCATAATATTCTTTTATATTTCATCTCTTCATTAATATGAAGGAATCGAATTTTCCACAAAATGGAGAAATTCGAATGTGTAAATTTTAATCAAAATGCAAATTTAATCATTAAAAATCTTCCTTATTTTGTATAATTAACAATTAAATTGTTATTTTCTAAAATTTATACCTGGTGTGAAGTTATAAATTTCTCTTAATTTAAGCAAGATATTATGAACAATAAATATAAACTTAATTTTGTTTCTCTATTAATTTTGTTTTTGGAAATATTTTACATTTGATTCGCACACAGCAAAAGTAATTTAATCGAATTGGTTCGAAAAACACTTAAACCGTCTGACGTGACCCTTTTATACCTGGAGCAGTTAATCTTGAATATACCAGAACCTTCTGGAGTCGAACAATAGCAGCGCATCTCTTATTCCACTTGACATTACGCGCAACTACCTGGCAAGACAGGTCAGTCGTGATGACTCATCTGCGGTTAGTCTCGTTCGTTACAATATCAGTATTATTTTTATTAACATTTCAAATATGTCATAATTAGTTTTAAATTTGACTTTTAATTGAACTGAAGTGCTGCCCTAGGTGGCAATTTTTTGTAACAAACGCTGATGTTGTACCGTCAGGAAACAGAATTTGGACATTTTGCATTGTCGAGCAAAATAAAAGATTATAAAAATACAAAATAGACATTTTAAATCTCAACGTGAGTAAGTAAAATTTAGAACTTAATTATTGATTAGTTTTCTCGCTTTTATTCCTTATAGTTTCTTTGATAATAATGACAAAGGCTTAGTTTAGTTCATTTCTTCATGAGCGGAGAAGTAAGTGTTCGCTGGATCAGAAAAAATAAAGATGACAGATTTCATCAAATTGTGAACCTTTCTTTTACCAAAAAATTGCAGGATGTTAAAGACTTTTACATTCTGAGTGTCTTTTGCATTCTTTAGACAAAAAACAATCATTTCACTTGTTGATAGTTGTTTTGTGAATGTTAACTTTTTATGACAGTTTTCGAATTAAAATTGATAAAAACTTTGTACGTATCACATTTTATATTTTGAAGATTCAACTAATAAAAGTAATTGTTTTAGAATTAAACTTTCATATATTATATTTAATAAATTCCTCAAGTCAGGATTCAAAATTAATATATCATTTTATTATAATTATAGCAGCAGTTTTTTCATTTTTGTTTATTAAATTAAATTAAGAAAATAATGATACGAAATGTTTAATTTACGTTAAATTTATGAATTTGGGGCATCTGAAACAGTCACTTTCATTTTCTAAATGCTGACGGCGTCGTTACAGAGTGTAAAACCTGGTCGTAAATGCAATGAGTCCTTAATCGCCAATCTGTAGTTTATCTGTAGCTTATTTCTATGTCTCAAATCGGTGCTTAAAGCTTTAAACAAACCTCTCGTGGGTATTTTGGGGTTTTATTTCCGCTATAAACCTCATGTTAATGAAACTTCGAACAAAGGAGAAAACCATGAAGAACAGTTGAAAGAAACGCAATGCGAAATGCTGCAGTCCATTAAGCGAACATATAAATTATTTGTAACATTAGCTGCGAACTGAAATACGAGTGGTATTTACAATAATAAACTTAACCTATTCATAAATTGTACGCGTAGAGTAAGTTTAAAGGTTAATGCACTTATTAAGCCACATATTAAGAATTTGTACTTTGCTATTAAAAGCCTTATATGGTCATTACCTTTTACCTCATATTCTGTTTTAATATTTTAATTTCTATTTTTTAATTGCATTTTCCAAATGATTTTCAACTGTAGTTATTTATGGTAAAAGTGTGTTACATAATAAATAAGTCATGTGAGAAATGGTTAGCTCACGAGATCGTTAGTGACTTTGGTAATTTACACACGTGTGCTATATAAAATTTTATCCAACATCTTTTAATCATTGATATAAAATATAGAAACGTTTTTTTGACAGTTGACATATAATAAAAAATAGAGTAGAGAAGGATTTATAACGTTGTTACTATGATACGAACCAACAAACAGTGAGTTATATTTTCTTACCCACTAGTGTTTTATGACCTAGTTTATTTATCTAAAAACACCATAGTTATAGCGTTCTAATTGCACAGTGTTGGATAATATAATAAATTATTTTTATATCTCTAAATATTTACAATTACAGTAAAACATGAAAAGTTACAATTTTTAGTTTCAACAGAATGTAATTATCTCTTTTCGTTCCTGAGATTTTTGTTCCCAAGTTTGCACCTCAAAAAACTGTATTTTTTGGTATACCTATCTTAAAAATAGGTACAGATACAATCTCAACGATTATATCAGTCGATTCTACGAGCAATATTACATAAAGAAATGTTTTCTCCGCATATACGGTCTTTGGAACGATCACCATAACCATATATATTTAAGTTCAGAAAATGAATGAAAAGTTTCTAAGTAAAAAATTGAAATAGATGTGTTTTCATTGTTCTCATTTTTCGCCAAATCGTTCCAAAGAACGAACATGTAGAGAAAACACTTTTTCGTACAACCTGGCATAAAGTACATACTTTATGCCCTCTTTTGAGTTTGTAAAGAGTTACTTTTCACGCACTAGTGTATAGGCAACGTAAACACATTTATTAATGGTTTCATTTTCTTTTGAAATTATTTTTTTATTAATATTTCAGATTTAGGAAAAATTTTGTATGCAACAGCATAGTGTTTTTTATCTGGTGCTATAATTTCTGCATTCGGCTACGACTCATGCATTAAAAAGCATTGGACTATAAAACACTTACTTTACATACTAGTTGCATAAATAACTATTATGTATGTTTGTCTGTAGAATCGACTGGTATAATAATTGAGATTTTATCTTTCTTTTTTTTTAAAAACCAAAAGAGATTAAATTTGGACTAGTATTAGAAAAAAAAATTATCCAAAAGGGTATTTTTGGATTTTTCGGATGTATAAAAACAATTTTATGCTAAAAACTTAAAAGCTGTATTTCTTAAGGTCTCCAATATTTATTCTTTCAGCAGGTTTATTTGTTTAGGCAATCTACCCTGTGCTGGTTTCTAAAAGTAATTGGTTACACGAAAACTAAAAGAAACTATATTTATGATTAATGTTCTAACAAGTAAAATGTTTTGTCCCCATTTCTAAAACACTTCTTAGAATTATTTACAAATTATTAACCCAATTAAGTTTAAGGACTTATACTTTTTATAATACGATTCACTTAGACACACCTTCTTGTTCTGTCCCTGAAATCGAATTAACCAAAATAACCTTAAATTAATAATTAAGTTATTAATTCAATTCAAATTGAGTAGTTTCGATCATCAACACGCTTATTAACTCACAACATCCTTGAGGCCGTAGTTAATGTTGTTGTAATTCGTCTTGCACTTTGGACAGTGATAACTATAATCTGAATGTGCATAATATTATATGTATATGTACAAATTCTCCAGTTTCCTACTTTTTCTCATAGATAACTTCGTATCTTCTTACAAAATAGAAGTTTTAGCAAAATTGTTAACAAGGTTAACAACAACAGTAAATTGTGATGTTTTATATCTAAACTAATTTACATTTAGTATATCAAAATTAAATCAAAAGCCATAATAAACAAAGATTCGCAAACAACCTGTTTATGAATTATGTATTTTTTTTCAATAAAATATACTTTTAATTAGTAAGAATGAAACTTATATTTAATAAGAAGTTCGAGGGCATGAATATTTCGCTTCCTGGCAGAAGTTGTGATTAATAAAACTGAAAATCTGTAATTGTAAATGTAATAAGATTAAAATTAGTCTACTAGTCAATACAAAGTAGTCTAGTCTAGTAATAATCAAATAAGTAGTCTTCTCAAAATGGATTTGTTACTATCTAACAGGTTTTTTTTAATGTATGCTATTCTCTTAGAATAACTTTACTTTTTTGTTTATTCTACAATTACAAGTCTTTGTCTTAATTCAATAAATTAAATTAACGAGATCTTGTCTCACATGTAAAAATGGTTTACTTATGTAGTAACAACAGGGAAAGTAATTCCCATAGCAGCGGATGCTGAATTTTTGCGTAAACTCGAAAATATTTAAAAATATTGTATTTTTTGCTCGAAAATTTTAAAATTTTACAAAAATTTTGTTTAAAATATTTTTTAAAGCATTTGCTATGATGATACCAAATTTACAAACAGAATTTAATTATCTCTTTTCCTTTCGGAGATATTTGCTCTCAAAGTTGTACCTCAAAAAAGTGTGCTTTTTGAGTTTATTTCAAAAATGAGTGGAGATACAATCTCAACTACTTTACCATTCGATTCTACGGGAAAAGTTATATAAAGAAATGTTTTGCTCACATATACGTTCTTTGGAACGATTCGGTGAAAAATAAGAAAAACCAACAAAACCTAAATTTAAATTTTTCACCTAGGTACTTTTTGTCTCCAAAATTTTTCATTTTTTGTACATAAGTAAATATCGACGCGCTGGTTTCAAATTTTCAAACAGAATTCAATTATCTCTTACCTTTCTTGAGATATTTCACTTCAAAGTTATACCTAAAAAATTAGGTTTTTTAGGTATACCTCTTAAATGGTTAGGTTTACGACTTCGGCGATTTCACCATTCGATTCTATGGGCAAAATTACATAAGAGTACCAATTTTCAGATTTTTATTTCAACAGATAGAATTTTTAGAAGAAAAAAACTGAAAATGGCTAAAAATCGAAAAAAATCTAAGGTATACCCCTTGCCATTTTTTCAGATTTTGCCATTTTCGTTTTTTCTATCTAAAAATTGTATCTTTTGGAATAAAAATATAAAAATTGGTACACTTATGTAATTTTGCCTGTAGAATCGATTAGTGAGGTCGCCGAAGTCGTAAACCTAACCCTGCAAGGGGTATACCTAAAAAACCTGTTTTTTAGGTATTGCCAAAATTCAACTTTCAACACGAATATCTCGAGAACGGTAAGAGATAATTCAATTCGGTTTGAAAATTTAGAATCAGCACATCGATATTTACTTAAGTTTAAAAAATGAAAAGTTTTGAAGAAAAAAAGTACCTCGAAGAAATTTTGAAATTTAGGTTTTTTCGATTTTCTCATTTTTCACCTAATCGGTCCAAAGATCGTATATGCAGAGAAAACATTTCTTTATGTAACTTTTCCCGTAGAATCGACTGGTAGAAACATTGAGATTGCATCTCTACCCATTTTAAAGTTATAGTCGAAAAACACACTTTTTTGAGGTGCAACTTTGGCAGCAAATATCTCAGGAACGAAAAGATATAATTAAATTCCGTTTGAAAATTTGAAATCAGTGCGTTGAGGTCTATCAATGTACTCTATTTCTCAAAATCAAAATTTTGGTCACAAAATTGAGAATTTTTGGGATATTTTGCGATTGTCAACACAATTTTTGGTTTAATACTGCTGTTTGGTATGTTTTAACTCTACACAACTTTGGTATAAGGTTATAGATTTTGAAAATAAATAAAAGTTAGGTAATAAAGCGACAGAATTAAATCGAAACGGCTATTATTAGCATTGTAGGTTTTGAATCAGCGAATCGATGTTTACTTAAGTCTAGAAAATGAAAAGTTTTAAGAAACCTTACTAACAACCAATTTTAAATGTCTTTACAGTTTAGTTAAATAAATGTTTAATATTCGAAGCATACATTTTTTCCATTTAATAAAAAAAAATTAAATATGATATCGACAATAAAAAAATAATTATATCTTCGAAAGGAAGAAAAATATTTCCGAACAAACTTGAAAACGCCAGCAACAACATGAATGCTAGTTTCGGCCAATTTTTGGCTGGAACCGAAACTACGACCGACACTAGTATTTTCGAAACTTCGATCAGACACCTATATATTGAAAAAAACTGCCACTATTACGGTGTCAATTAAGCATTGAAATTACGTATGTATTATAATGTATTAGTATTTGGTTCAAAACAGCAGGTAGCTCAATTAAACGAAATCGAATTTTTATTGTCCCTAAATGGTGGATGTCACGTTTACGTATGATTTAAGTTACGTTTCAATCTATATAAACATAAACCACATCACATCTTAGCTACAACGTCACCTTTAAGTGATTCCATACAGAAATATGTGTAGTAACAGACTCTACGTAAGAGCCGATTCGTTTCTTTGAATCCCCTTGTGTGGCGTATCGGATTGAGATAAGCAGGTAATTGTCAGGGCAATGATCCACATGGCGTCCGCTCGGACAGCGGCGTTGTTGTGTGATTGTGAGGTTATGCTGTGTTTGGGCGCACTTGTAAACAAAACAAAGGCGCCTGCACGCATGCACGCACGGATCCTTGCCCTACCGAAACAGCGCGCAGGGTTGTACTAAGGAGGCGATAGGGAAATTTCAAATCATTTATGATTACTTATGATTTGAAAAAAAAAAGCTGGTTAACGGTTAACCCATATAGAGAACATAATAATAATAATGGTTTTTGTTTGATAGCCGGTTTTTAAAATTTTGAAACCTGTTAAAAAATTATTATGAAAAATTTAATGAAAATATTAAATAAAAGTAATTTAAAAAGATAATAAAAAATACATTCTGAACAAATATAATAAATTAAAGAATACAACTTAATTAATTAACAAATCTGTAATACTTCCCGAAAAACGTAGATCACTTCAATTTTGTAAACTTGCCCAAAGCTGACAAAGAGACTATTTATTTTTATGACTCTTCAATAAAATGTAAATTGCAAAAACTTCCATGAGTCATATATTCAAATACAAATAAATTATACAGATATAAAAGACATTATTTTTTTTCAGCGTTAAATGATATTAAAATAAAGGTTAATGTTCGCTAAAACTAGTTTTTTTTTCTGGTTAACGGTTACCGGAATTGCCTTAAAATTATCGGTTAAAATTACGGTTAAAGTTCGCTATCTTCGTTTAAAATATCGGTTACCGATTTTTATTAACCGTTTTTTTTAACCAGTTACATGCCCTGATTACTACAGTTCTTTTTTAACTAAATAGAATTAAATTTGAAAATATACTTCATCAAATATCACAGTCTACAGTTTTAATTTTCTAGTTATAAAATGTTTCAATGCACATACATACATTATATAAACGTATGAATTAACATTTAAAAAAAAAACCATTAAAACTTACCGTTTTCTTAATTTTTTATATCAACGATGTTTGATTAGACTTCAAGAGTTAAAAGTGGGTAATAGCACCAAATATATGTACATTCGACTTATTTTAAAATAGTTATTTATGCAACTATATATATTATTCACGTATTGCATACATGTTTCCTACAACCGAAATGTTAATAAATAATAAATGTACCACCAGTGCGTGAAAAAAGTAGCTATTGCTAGGCAACATTAAGTTTCCAAGAAAAGTGGCTCTTTACAATAAATTCAAAAGAGTGCATAAAGCATACATCAAATAAGAAAAAAAATCATGTATACCATATGCAAGTATTAATCTAACATACAGTGGATTATATGCAAAATATAAAAGTAACATTTCTACTTTTTATTTATTTTTTTAATAACAAAAAAGTTTACTGTGTGTTTATGCTTGTTTTGTATTAAAGTGTTCATTATTAAAATTATCGATACAGTACAATATTTTCGTTTTTATTGTTCACATAAAATTCCGTTTTTTCTCTGTTACAATAAACATAACATAAAATTTATGCCTCAATATTTTCTGCAACAAAATATTATTAGCATTGATTTTGCATTGTTTAATAGTTTTAATGGCAAAATATGATGCAATTTGTATACAGTTCTACCATTAAAATAAAAATAAAACAGTTTATTACAATGTGTATTGTTGTTATATTGACATATCAGTAAACATTAACTACAAATTTGTTGTTTTGGAAAAGTAGATACATGGTTTTAATATTTAGTATACATTGTCCATTTTCTTGGCAAGCTACACTGTAGCAGGTGCAGGTTTCTGGTTGCGGTATTCTTATAAGTTGCAGTATAATAAATAACGGAATAAACATTATAAATACTGGATATAGCAATTTCCCATTGCTGTTAATAAGTAAAATAAGATAAATGGAAATATATGTATCTATATTTATGAGCAGGATGCACCATTAATATATGTTGCTATTTTATTATACATTTACAAAATATAAGCACATTTATATTTAGAAAAGATGAAATAAGTATTAGGTTATGTAACATACCTTTCATTTTCTATTATAATCTATAATTTCCATGACTTTTATAAATGGAATAATAAAAAATTAGAGAATCCTTAAATGTTCACTCTAATTCTTAAGATCATATATTGAACCATCAATATCTGATCTGGATTTTGTTCTAGTTCCAGCATATCAAAAATTGGACTACATAATAATAATTATCTAGTTTTTGATCTACTGAAACCAGAGCATCAATAGTTTCTAAAAAATGTTCTAATTTTTGATCTGCTAAAATGTTAGCACATTTTAAAGAATCAGAGCAAGCAGTTAATAATGCTCTAATTCTCGACCTACTGAAATCAAAGTCTCAATAACTACTTAAGAATACTCTATTTCTTGACCTACAGAAACAAGAGCATTAATAACTATTCTAGATTATGTTCTGCTGATAGCAGATCTTCGGGCTTTGCTCTAATTCTTGACCTACTGTATCCCTCACTAACATTTAAGCATGCTCTAACTCTTGAACTACTGAAATTAGGGTAGTAGGTCAAAAATTAGAGTACATGATTTCTGATTGATTGGTATTCAATCAATTCAAGTAGTAGTAAGAAGTTTTAATTAAAATTTGTACACATATGTATTTGGATAGGAGGAATTCAATGATGAGGTTACCTCATACCCATATGTGGGTATAAATCAATTACACAAAACTGTGCAGTTATATTAAAATTCTAATTTCACCTTTCTACTGAGTGTATAGGTAATTCGTGTATACATATACGAATTTTGATATTTTTTGACAAGATGGCAAAATAACTGTTTGTAAGGTAAGTAAGCCTATATTATATGTTGTTATTAATATATTTTTCTTAATATTGTTTACTAATTTAGAGCAATAATTATTTTTCAAAAAGTGGTCCATTTCACTTCAACTTATTTTAAGATCACCAAAAATATTGAATGTTTTTTTTTCACAGAATATATTTATTAAATTTGATATATTATTATAGAGTAATAATTATTTTTCCAAAAAGTGGTCCGGTCTCATCCCCACTTACCCTAGATTTGACATCTAAGTTTAAATCTAGCCCACTTAATTTTTTTTAAGAATTTTTTTCGACCCAAACTTTTTATCTCACACATTAAAATATACTAATAGTCCAAATACCACAATCTTCCATAGATCTATATTAAAAACGTATTTAAAACTTTTCTCATCTTATTATCATTGATTATTGATTATACCTAACATAACATAATAAAGTTATTCAAAACTCGCCCCAAACTTTTTATCTTAAACCCTAAACTATTATAATCAGAATCACCCAAAACCCATCTTCCCCATTTATAATTTTCCACCTTTCCCCCTTATCATCCACCTCCCCGTTTTTCCCCACTCCCCCCCTGTGCACTTTCACTACCCCCCCTTTGGTGCTCTCACCTGCGGCGCCTGTTCACCCACCGGCCGTCAGTCTCGCGGTGAGTCGCCGTCTGCTTGGTCGATACCGCGCGCGCGGTCTGAGTTCAGTGTGCGAACACCGCGCGGGAAAGCCGGTCGTCGGTCGAGTGCATGGCGCTTACATGGATATTCTAGCTTTATGTTTATGTTTACCTGTGAATTGTGCAACTGTGCGAGTATGGACACCGGGAAATAAAAGTAAGGATACATTACATTAAATTGGTTTTATTATGAAATTTTTTTCCATGACAAATTTACTTGCACTTTTTTCAATCATGCAAGTTCTCAGTTCATTGTAGGTTTATGTTTACCAGTGATTTGTGCTACTGTGAGGGTATGGACCACTAAATAAAAATAAGCGTAAGAAATATTGGATTAATTCAGCCGTAACTTTGTGATACATTTTTCAAGATGAAAAAACAAAATATAACTTTGTATATATTACTATTTTATTCAAAAAAATTTTGTCTGACGATGACCGAACTGGTAGAAACTAGTTACAAATTTTGAATAAAATTGTGATATATACAAAGTTACATTTTGTTTTATTCTTCATCTCGACAAGAATTATATTGAAATTGAGCTTAGAGTTGGTACCAAAAAATTCGTGTTTTTAAAAAGTTGAACGTAAATACATACACATATAGACCACAGAATAGGTTTACACAGAAGCGACAGTAAGATAGAGAAACGAAAATTAGAGAGAGATGAGGAAAGGCAACAAATTTAAAGGTCTCATTGTTTAAAATCGGAAAAGTTTCCCATCTTAGGGAGAGATAGGGGAAGTCAACAAATTTAAAGGTCTACACATTTATTTTTCTGTGTAGAGACGGTAAAACTTCAGAATAAGGTCTTGTCCTTAAAGCTAGCCTGACAGCTAGACAGAGGGTTTATACAAATTTAAAAATATGATAAAATTAAAAAATATATATATATATATATATAGCCTAACATGAACCTAATATACAGACAGAAGGTTTATAATAACAGGATTGTGAAAATTAAATTTTTAGTATTAAATATTAACTTTAGGATCGGCTTTTCCATCTCTGGTTAAAGTTCCTATTACCTTAACCATCAGTTAACAGGAAAATATCGCATCGAAATAGTAACTAATGTGTATTTTTGACAACTTACATTAGTTTTTCGATGGGATATTTTTTTAAACTAGAGATGGAAACCGGCCCTTAGAGTATAATAGTTTATTCTGATAGATATCGATGCGTTGATTCTGAAAAACAACGAGTGAATTTTTAAAAAGTAAAACACACACTTTTATAGAGCACTTTTCATAAGATTGTAATGTAAACTTCATAAGATTGTAATGTAAAAGAACACTTTCAAAAAATAATTATAAATGTGCGTTCATAATTTTTACATATTTACATATGTTGGTCTACAATTTTGGCTTTACAAAATAATAGTTTATTTTGATAGATACCAATACGTTAATTTTAAAGAATATGTTTTGTATAAAATACAACAAGTAAATGTTTAAATTTTAAATGAAATCAGCTATTAAGAACTTACTTATTAAGTACTCATAAAAATCTTTATTATTTTAAGTAAATATATACTAGTAAAATTAACATGTTTAGTACAAATTAATATTTATTTAAATTTATGTAAGAAATAAAATTCTGTGTACAAACAAAATTTTTTGTTTTGTACTTTGACTTTTAAAAAACAAGGAAATGTTTACTCATAAAAAATAACATGTTTGCAAACATTTCAATTAATTAAAATTGATTATAAGATATACATATATGTTCCAAAAAACTAGAATCCTGAAACTAAAAAGATTAAATATATTTCGAAAAACAAAACTTTGTTGGTAACACTTAAATTTTTGGATACATTTATATTTTTATTATAATTATAAGGAACTACATTTAATAGATGTTTAAATTAAATAGTTTAGATTTTGTTTTAACCTGAATTTTTTTTATATTTTATTTCAGTTTTTCCTTATCTGCTGAAAAATTTAAAATAACTGAGGAAAGATAAACAAAGTTATAAATTACCTGTCTTAAAAATTACAAAGAATCAAATGTTTTTATGTATATTATAGATAATAAAATATAATTTATTTGTGAATTTACATTTGCAAAATTAAAAAAATAAATAAATTAGTAAAATCTTGCCGTTTAGGAAATTAAATTTGTTTATTATTACCATAAATTTATTTGTGGCACAAAATATTTTTATGTCTCTAATGGAGAATAAAATTAGAATTAACTATTGTAATATATTAATATATAAACCAATCATATAACACATAATAAATTTTGATAAGTATAAAATTTATTTTTTCAGTGGGCATTACTTATCTACTACAAAAATGTTTGCAATGTTAATATTTACCACATTATGATAATACGAAAAATTTTTACGGAATATCTATGTTCATATGTAATATAACTACAAAACACCTTATAATTTATTTATCAATTTTCATAGTCAGTGAATTTAAACAATGAAATAACCGTTTATATTTTTGTTTGTTTATCGAATTGTTTTCGTTGCTATTACTTTATTTAATTATTTAATTCCATGGAAATCGAGGTTATAAATATGTTTTTATCTTTCCAATAATGAGCTTATAAGCGCGCTGTTTCATATAATTACTACTTGTAGAATGTGGACAAGAAAAACAGAATTTTTATGTTTCTACTTGTGGTTTGACAAAAAATAAACGTGATATTGTGCATTACATTAAATTAGTTTTATTATGAAAATTTATGAGTTCTCGCAACACTTTGAAACTAATAAATTCAACGTTTCCATGACAAATTTACTTACACTTTCTTTCATCATGCATGTTCTTAGTTCATTGTGTACTTACAGATTGTAAAAACAATAGTACTTACAAGTACAAGATATTTTGACATTAAAAGAAATTGGATAGAAGATTTTTAAAAGACATTAGAAAGATAAGATAAGGTTTTAACATTAAATGAATATAAGTATTTAAAATTAATTACATATTACAGTAATGTATGTAAGCAAATACATTTTGGCGTTAACCTTATTTTCATTTTAATTATTTATTGCCACATTAAACAATGATATGATTTTGAAAACAACAATATTTTTCATTTTGGTGCTATTTATTTATAAAAGTACCTAGACAAATAACGATTTTCTTATTGTACAAAGTATTTTCTTCTATTGGAAAAATAATCATCTGGATATAAATATCAATAACTATTAGACAATTACAGTAGGCATACGATTTTTAAAATTCATACATCATGTTAAAGTATGAACATTCCTCTTTAATATATGTAAAAGCAAAGGTATATTACTGAGTGTAATTTTTAGTAAAAAATAAATATTCAGAATGATCATTTTATTGCGATATTTTTCTTACTTGCTTGTTAAACTTAACATTGATCTTAAACTATATATTATTCTTTAAACAGTATTCTTTTAGACAGTACATTTATAATTGTATATTATATTCGGGGAACTACTCAATGATCAAAACATCAAATGTAAGAATATTTTATTAATTTCACAAAAGAAAAAGAAACTGTTTCAAAAATATTAATAATTTACACGATCAATATGTTACATATAACTATAATTATTATACATATAATTCATATAAATATTTTCATATTTTATGTTTAAGTACCATTAAAAATATGTATATTAATCAAATATTCATGTTTAAAAGCAATATCATGAACAATTAATGAAATGCTGTATTTATTATTAGGTATTATAATATATATATATATATATATATATATATATATATATATATATATATATATATATATATATATAATAATATGACACTTTTTTACTTTCAGTACAAACAGTGGGAATAGAAATATTATTTTTAAAAATTCGTTTGTAGTCATATATGTAGTTAACAAATTCGTGAGATAGGTATGCATGTAAATTAAAAACCAATTTATATGTTTTTGTTCTTTATTCCATATAAAAGTATTTAAATCGTTTTTAGAATTAATATTTATAAGAAACAATACATATATTTGAAATAATTCATGTAAACAAACATTCTATTTTTTATTTTGTTTGTTCTATTTATTATTTTAAGTAGGTATAAGTACAGTTTTAAAAAATGTATACATAATAAGTAATTTTACCTGCATATAATAAATTATCGCTATTGTTTTTCTTATCAGCAATTGCCGCATATAATGTTACATTTTTACTTGGTGAAACCAATAAAACTTAAGTTAACTGAAGCGAAAAATTGTGAAATTACATTAGCTTGACGTATTATTTTCGTAATAATTTCAAGTAATTGACATTATTAATTGCATAGTTCATATGTAAATTCTCATAGCTTGATAACAAATGACTTCTCAGAAATGTTTATGTTAAAACTTAACCTAAAAGTTTTTCTCGATTTTCTGTGGTTGCAGTTTTGCTTTCTATTAGTTTTTCTGCTGTTGCCTAACAGATTGGTATCTTGCAAAAGATTTAAACGGATCGAATCTTATAAGAATCTTGTAGCGGTGTTATTGTTTCACATGTTTGTCGCCAGGTATCGTCACTTTCGATTATACAACGGTCTCGTAACGAATGTTTTGGTTTGTGTGTCATCGAGTATAACCTAGAAAGTTGATGATCTTCATGCAAGTTTAATGCGTGAGCGAAACATCTTCTGGACATTGCAGATGTTTTTGTTTTGTACTTGCTTGTAACAACAAAAAGCGTTGTTGCGTTTTTGTTCAGGTTTTTTCAGATTGAATTATAATTTGATGATTACCAATTCTCTTGACCTTGGCGTATTTCGCGTAAATGTCAATAATTTTGCTGAGGTAGATTTAATATCCAGATTCTTTTTTAAATGAGTTATATGTATGTAGATTATTTTTTTATTCACTCGTACTTTACGCATACCTATACCATTGCATATTTTCTTTCTTTTGTTCTGTATTCTATATTTAACTAAATATTTTCATTTTAATTAAATATTCGCTTTGAGAATATATTTAATCCAGAATAATATTTTCAGATTTTTATTTTCACATGTATGTACCTATTTTTAATAAACTTTGATTAAAATCAAAATTATGCAAATAAATATAGTATTGCCTGTAGAATCGAATGATTGTATTACAAATTTTGAATTTATAAAATAGAAAAATCTGTGTGTGCAACACATTACCTCCTGACAATATAGTAATATATTCTATATGTTTTTTTAGTATATGCAATTTGCATTTTTCAAATTAGTTTGTTATGACAGTTGAGAATATTCTTAATACATTTCATACCTAAAATTTCCTTCATCAAATTTGTATAACAAAAAAACACCAGATATTTTTGGCATTATTAAAACCGGAACCGAACTCAAACTTGAGAATTTTGTCCAAAAACAACCTATATTATCTATATATGAATAGAGGGGAGGTAGGTGTTTTAAGAAAAAAAAATAAGAGAACATTTTGGAAATTTATATATAAATATAAAAAAATCAAAATAAATTTTAACGATATTTATAAATAACCTCATCATGGTTACATTTTTTGTTATAGATAATTGAAACTAGGTAAATTTGAAGAAGTGAAAAAGTACCTATTTTTTTATAAAATATAATATTATGTTTTATTATGATTATCATTTTTTTGCAATTTTCTTGTCAGAAAGAATATATGTATTTCCATTCTCGATAGCAAGATAATGTTGAGAATATAATTTAATATAATTTTTATGGTTATTTTTTTATAAAATTATAATAAATTTATGTTTAAAGTGAAGTATAATAATAATAATTTCATCATGTTGAAATTGGAACATTGCGGTGTACGAAAATAACCTCGGAATAGTTTAATTAAAATTTGATTTGATATTGCTCCAGTATAAAATGAAACAAAAATAAAAAGTAAATATGTGCTCAAGTTATAAGCACGCTTGATAAATGTAAAATTTTAAAAATGCAAATAGTATTTGAAAATGCATTTCATATGAGTTTTATTTATGTAATGGGAACAAATATACTAAAATTATTTGCTTTTTTATTTAAAAATCCATGTCCGTTCTTATACAAAACAAATGTACACAAAATACAATATTTGTTTAAAATATTGCATTCCAGAAAATATCTCTCGGCAAAATATAAAAATATGGTAGTATGTGAAAAACAAAACAATAGGTACTAAGAAATTTTGCAACGTTTGACATTAAAATTATTAATTTTTCTCTATTATTATTTTTAGATTTCGCAGAAAAACAGATTGTAAACATTTTTATTAAAATTAAAAACATCTGAAATATACGATAAAATAATTTTGTAAATATTAACACAAGTAAACGTATTTAGGTTTTTCCGATAAATGCAACTAATCATATATTTTTATTTTGTGCTCAGTGCAATGTATATGACAAAACATGAATAAAGGAATTTAATATTTGAAATCCGTATTATCGATTACTTTGCTTTTTATTTTTGAATCAAATATTGTACATAATGAAATTTGTGGTATATTTTTTATTTGAATGTCGTTTATGTCTCTTCTATTTATGTAGAAATTACTACTCTAGATGATGATTTATTCAAGTATTGTTCTTATAAGACATACCTATGTGAAAATGATTTATGCAAAGTTTATAACTAGTTTTTGACCAAATTTCAGTTTCAGTTTCGGCCAAAAATTCTCGTTTCGGCCGCATTTTCGGCTCGAAACTGTTTTTTTCCTTTGTTAATTAATAGCTTTTTGGACGTTATTTTAATTTTCTTCCGTTCGACAAATAACTTTTTAAAAATATTACTTTTTTGACTAATTATTTGTGAGGTGTTGATAGATAACTAACGTCTTTACTTCTTTAGTATTACGAGCTTTTGTTAAAAGTGTCATCTAGTCTAATAAGATTGTTATGTAAAAGTATACTTTCTAAAGACACTTTTATTATAAAAGTGCGTTTGTAATATGGGTCATTATCTCTATAAATAAAGTGATTTTCTAATAAATTTAAGTCATTTATTTAATTTTATAATCAAGTAATAACTTGAAAGGTAAGAAAAACACTAAACCTTAACTACATAAGTTTCGGTTTCGGTTACGTTTTCGGCCGAAACTAAAAGAGGAGCCGAATATTCGGTTACCTTTCGATTTCGGCTGAAAATCGTGTTTCAGTCGGATACTATTTACAACCTTTTTTGAAGGGTTGGTTAGCTTAGTGGTTAGGTGTCATAAATTATTCCAACTTGAAGTCATGACTAGAAGAGAAAGAAATGGGCTGCATTACACAAATTCATACTGGATTTACTTCGTATAAAATTTGTTTCTTCCATGTACCTTTAAAGAAAAATTTCAAAAACTTTTATTTCAAGTTAAAAATTGAATTACATTTAAAACATGTTATTATGGTATTATAAAAGTATGTAATTAGAAAACATTTTAAATACAAATTTCGAATACGATCCAGAATAGAAAAAAGATATTTGATTAAAGGAATCTGAAAAGTCCCATAAAACTTTATTTATAATAATTTCTAAAAACTATACTACCAAATAATCACCACTGTCTTATTATACAACTAACCTTTCATCGGAAATCTAACCTTTTAAAATTCAATTTTCAATATATTTACCTACGAATTTCCGTTTCCCATGGATAACATCTATATCGTGCTTACACCGTAATACTATCAAAATATTGAATAGGTTACTTGCAGTATTTATCTGAAATCTGTAGCCATCTATCGGTAGATGGACCGAACTAGGTCATTCCGTCTCCCAAGAGTCACCTTTCTTAGTGGTAATTTAGCTGGAATTCACTCAAACAATGTATCATTAATCTTTTAATAACAATCATCCTAAATCCTCTGTAATTATGATTTAAAATTCTTTGTTCACTTGCACAAGACAAAAGAATTTATAAGCTGCGCTTTAATTAATTATACAGGTGGGTTTAACCCAGGTTTAATAGAATTCTGTGGAAATTTGGTTTATGTTGTTTTTAATTCTCAAATTGCTTGGTGCTAGCGGGTTTCAGACTTTCCTGTTTTAATTAAACTTGGGCTTTGATGGTCAACGATGAAATGAATTCGATGTAAATAAATAAATATATCACCAACACGTCCATATTTATTTTTAGATTCTAAAAACAAAGGTGAACAGAACATAGGTGGTTATGACATGAAATAAAAGAAAAAAAATATATTAAAATAAAAATTTCTGCACAGGCATAAATATAATAAATCAAATCTTAATAAAAACCTATTGTAAATTCACTATATAAATATTGTAACGAACGTGACTCACTGCAGATGAGTCAACGCGGCTGACTTATCTGGTCAGGCAGTCTCGCAAAATATGAAGTGGGATAGGAGCAACGCCGCTATTGTTTGGGAATTTTATAGAATCCGTAAGGCTCTGGAATGTTCGAGATTAGCTGCCGGCAGGTATAAAAAGATCGCGGCTGGCGGTTCGAGGAAGTCAGTACCGGTCAGACGGACAGATCGTGTTAAGAGTCAGTCAATCAGTGTCGGTTAGTTCATGTCAGCGACATAAAAAATAGGAATAAATATTGTGGAAATAAATATAAATAGTTCGTGATATAAATAAATAGCAGGTGATATGATGATGGATTTTTAAATTTTTGTCCAGTTTTATTATTTTATTCGTTTCAAATTTGCTTATATTAGACAAATTGTACTGCATGTTTAAAACAAAATTTCAAAAATATATTATTAGAGAGACAAAGTTTTATCATTTTCCTTCAAGATAATGTCAATTTTGAATCAATTATTATAAAAATTATTATATTTTTAATGATATTAAGAACCATCATTTCTTATAAAATCTTGTGGATACTTGCTTGTAGAACTACTACCATTTACACCAAACTACTAAGCTGTACCCCTGTACAATAGCGCACAAAAGTTTATTATTTCGTTCGAATATAAATTTGGAATATTTGGTGATAATCTGTCTAAGATTAGGCCTCTGTTCTAGCTACTATTAATCATGGAAATAGGAAAAAATAGGATAACATAATAATATACAAATCATTCATAACTTCATGTTGCACTTATAATTTATTTGATCGCGGACTGTATATAATAGATTAAATATTTATTTTAAGAAATGTAGGAACTATTTAGGGTCAGCCCACTTGCTACCTCTCCCTTTACACTTCCAAAACTTTAAATGGTTTAAGATTGGCAGTGAATCCCCTTCAAGGAGGTGATAGTAAAAACTGTTTTACCTTGCTGATAATGTAAAATACTATAACACAGCTACAAATCTAAAACTTGTACACGAATTACAAACGTCAACGTTTGGTTGGCGTTACAATTCCTTTACAGACGCTAAATAGTATATATGTCCTTTGATTGCCTATCTATCTAAGCGGTAGTAAATTTTTGCGCTAATACGAAACCCATGGGATGTTACGGCTCAGCAGGTTGACAATAGCCATGGAATGTAAAGGTCCTGAATCAATACAGACACCGAGCAAATCCAGTTAGTTCTGGAGTAGTGAGACCTAATATATCAGATGCTATCTGAAGATGTATAAATCACACAAACCAATAGTCTGATAAAACAAAGCGAACCCACCGACTTTTCAATTATTCCCCGTGATGTTACAAACTCGCAGATTATGCCGACATCCAACCCTAGATTATTCCATACTCCATATTAAAATATAGTTCAAATTTAAATTATTACAAACAATGAATCAAAGTTAGGAAAATAACCTTTATAAGTTACTAATTTGTAAAACTTTTACCATATAACAGTTTCACTGTAATTATTACGTTATTAAATGGAATAAAATATCATATTTTGTTTGAATAGGATAAAAAAATATTTATTAATTGATAGTCATTACAAAATAAAATATTAGGCTACATGACAAAAGCACATAGTTCAAATTTTTAAACATTTCATAAGCGCACAAAAAAAATACAAGTGAATTCGTTTTGATCGCGGATAGACATTCGCATAGGTAAGTCTTCAAGACTTCCTCTTTCGTCCCGAATCAAACCTAACCTAACCTAATCTAACCTAATCAAACCTAATCAAACCTAACCTGATTTAATCAAACTTGACCTAACCTAACCTAACCTCACTACACCTAAACTAATCTAAACTAATTTAACCTAATCTAACCTACCCTAATCTAACATAACTTAATCTCACCAAACTTAAATTAATCTAAACATACCTAACTTAACCTAAACTAACCTAACCAAACCTAAAAGTATCCAAACTAACCTAACCTTATCTAACCATATAATATAGGTACACCATCATTGAATACATCAAATGTATTAATAATATATGAACATTTCAATAATACAGACAATGGTGCGCTTAAGTAATATATTCTGGTACGTTTTTGCAATGTTCATTTGGTGCGCTTTTTTAACAAAAAATACCATTTGGTGCGCTTTTGTCATACGTTGCAATGTTAAATTTTCAGTATAACTTCTCATTATAATAATAAAAACTAAACATTAGTTTGCAATAATATAGTTATTAACAATAAAATATTTTGGAGAGAATGTTTTTTACTACCGCTTACTTAGAAACCTAGGTCAATAATAATTATTTTGTATTTTACTTTAATATCGTAGACAATAAATTTACCTTGTCATGATATGAAACTGTATTTGTGAAAGGTATTGTCATATTATGTATATTAAACATTTATTACAATGAAGTATTAAGATCAAAAAGTTTATGATAATTAACGAAACTGAAGTATTATTCTTTTTGTTTACGAACTTCAAATGTTAAAGTTTAGAAGGTATTGTAATTATATTTTTGTTAACAAGGAAACAAAAAGTTGTTTGAAAAGTGAAATTAATTGAAACTTTTTACTGTTACATTTATTTTTTAGCGTATCATTTTGTTTTGTTTCATTTAATATTAGCAGACTATTTCTAAGTGGCTACCAAATATTTACTGTTTCAGTTTTTTCTAAATGATAATACTGTTTGTTAGCAAACATTACAAGATAATATAATAACGATTTAAAAAAACCTCAACATACATCAAACATTACTTTATTTTCTAAATATTATGCTAATGATTGGAAATATTGAAGGCAAAGTAAATTTGTAGATAATTTTGTAGAAATTTGTTATCGTTTGTGTATCTTTGCAATTCAAATATTTTACTTCCCACATAAACCAGCACCCACAATATTATTCCCAACTAAAAACCACCTCTGTGTATTCTCCACACTAGCTAGAGTGCCCTGGAGGTGATGCCTATCGTTACAGTTTCAGATATTTTAAATTATTGTTATATTACGTTTTTTAACTATTCAATATAATTTAAGATAATAATTTAATTTATACAAAACTATTATTCAAATGTTATTTTAATTTAAAGTAAAAATGTAATTATACCTTATGATATATGGTATTGTTTTTCAGAAACTGAATATTTTTGTTATACAATTACAGTATTTGAGTGTTCCATTTTAAAAAGATTAAAAACCACTGCTCTACTGCATAAATATATTATAATGCGAAAATAAATTGGCACACCTAGATATTGGAATTAGTTTTGGGTGATATATTTACTTACAAATCGAATGATGTACAATTATTGATTTTGTTTAATGTTTGTAAGATTGTACGGTTTGTTATTGAACTGTTCGTGTGGATTATTACATTACATGCGTGATTACTACACTATGTTTGAGAAAGTTGTTAATAAAACCTTGAACTGCCTCTTATAAATCGCTAACTTCACGTATATAGGTAGCAAAATACAAAAATATTTCTATATTTTTACGATTTATCGTTGTTACCTACTTATCTAAATCAAACAATGATAAAACTTATAATTTTCATAATACATTTGCATGCTTTTCGCTAAATATATTGAAACCTATTTATAAATTAAGAAATTATGAATCATTTATATTGTTTTTTAATCTGAAAAATTATATATTATTTATGTAATTATAGATGTTGTTAATTGTACTTTTCTCCTGCATTAAGTACACATTAGACAGTTTGTCAAGTTATTAATTAAAAATCAAATGTTTCCTACAAAAATTAAAAGTCAACCAATTTATTATTTTTATTAAAATTCTGAAAAAAGTACTGCCGATTGCAATAAAAAAGCGAGGTGCACAACTAGATTTTATTGTAGTCTCTCATACAAATTTTCAACATTTTACGGCTAATCATTTTTAGTCAAAATGGATATTTCCGTTGAAACCTGAAAAACGAAATTTTTCTTTACTGTATACAAGGAAGTAAAAATAGAGCTGTAGGTATATCATATTGTTATCAAGTAAATGTCGAACATATTTAGATTTTTGGTTTTACACCCACAATAACCCAAGAATAAACAATTTTAGGTTCAAAATTTTGGTTTTTGAAAATGGTCCGTGTGTCCGTGTAGATAGATCGATGCGCTGATTTGAAATTTGCAAACAGGATCTTTTTGTTCCTAAGATTTTTGCTTTCAAACCTCAAAAAACTGTCAATTAAACTGAGAATCATTGTGTAGCGTAAACCTATTTTGAATTCGAAACCTATAATTTAATTTAATTATTATAAATCTTAATTATTATGCGCGTCACTTCGAAAGAAAGAATTCAAATTTGAGAAGAATTTTACCATCACCTGCTTTACAATCATATAAAACCTTTATCTATCGTTGAATTTTTAATAAAGTTTAATACCACAATCCGATTCCACGTTGAACGATATCCGCAAAGAAAAGAAAAAACTATGGGAATTGTTTGAAGTTGCGTAAGCAAAGTTCCGGAATATCCGACTTTGGAACTTTTCAATATTCAATCTAACTATCGGAAACAGCATTATGACTAAACCTTTCCGTATGAGTGCAATGTTGCCCGCTTTATTGAAATCGCCTTACGTGACGGCGTACGCGAACATAGTTCTAGGAATTAGAAGACATGGAGTTTTACTGGCGTTTTACGCTTTTTCCTACAAAAATAAAATGGTTTTTAATCTTGTTAAAGACGGCGAAGAAACAAAATCTCCAGAGTCAAAACTTTTAATTTTTAAGTGAGAAAAGTGTGGATATCATTATTTTTAAATTTCCATACAAATTCTCAAAGTTGAAAAGTTTTATAAGTCAACAAGTTTTTGAATAAAAAGGTATATAAGTCTGTACATAAAAGCAAATTGAAAAAATATAACAGTAACTTGTATAAAAACCGATTTCAAAGGCAAATATAAATTTGAACTATTTGCTACGTTTAATATGTGACCTATATAGATATAGCTTTATTTTAATATTTGCATAAATATACAATAACTTAAAAATGTGATATCGTATGTAAATTCTTAAATAAATTTATATTAGATATTACTACACCTGTCTTATATGCAAAAGGATTAATGTGAGAAATCTAGAATTCGATACAATAAGTAAATAATGTATACTGAAATCGAAATTTATTATTAAAATATATTAATTCAGGCCTCATTTTTCCTTATTCTCTGACTTTTTAACAAGGATTGTAGGATTACCAGAGAAATATGTAAAAATATATTTGATTTATAAAAACATTTTCATAACAAAAAATAAATTATAAAAGGAACAAAAATTTGAAAAATCATTTTATACATTTATAACATGAAACATAGATAGGTTTATTAAATAAAATCAGTTAAAAATGTAAAATAAATGGAAAATTAACTAAAAATGAACAAAAGAAAATTTTATAGAGCTATATATTCTTTAAATAAAATCATTCATTAAACAAACTGTGTATAAACAAAAAATAATTATAATTTATCTTTTCTTGTTTTCGCATTTACAAAATTATTAATTATATTATCAAAATTATGAGTTTTTCTGATACGAGTATAAATTCTATGAAAAATATGACCACGGCAGTAAGTAGTAACGATACTCAGTCGCATTTAATTATTTCTAAAGTTATTTAATAAATTTTCTAATTCTTAAGCTTCTTAATTTAAGGGCATGTATTGTAAAGTAGTAGATGTTATTGACTTTATTAAGATTTAAGTTATCAAACAGTTTATATAAATCATACTCATGATCGGTAAAAATAGTGAAAACGTATTGTAAAAATCTAGAAACATCAGACCCAATATGATCACAAAATATATCTTATTATAATGTGGAGGTCTATAAAAAAAATTACTAATTATTAGTGATATGACGGTTTAATAATTAATTATGATTGTTTATATTTTGGGTTTTTTTTTCGTGGGCTTTTTCTAGAAATCTTATGTCAATATTTTTCCTGTAAGGTTTATTTAGTTCATTATAGTAACTTAAAGAATTTCGTTGCCATTCATTCATAATTCTTAAGAAAAAATGATTGAGTCGTTAAAAAATAATGAAGTTTTAGGTATTGTTATTGCCGATAATACCACTTCATTCATTTTCCCACATTATTGTAACCACGAATATTTGTGTATTCCATTGTAACCAAACAGCGAAATTATCATCATTATATCTAAAGTCAACAATAACTAACAGCAGCACTTAAATATTTATCATCCATCTATTGTGCTCCAATTTGAAAGGCCAGCTTTCGTCATAGCAATTTCTACATTTCCAGTAAACATTCAGCGTTGTGGTACATTATGCAAGTGCAGGCAATGTTCAAACCAGTTTCATTGTCCACTTGGTCGTAAGAACACGTGAGAGACACCCACTGGTCATTAACAGCTTCGCACTAGTGATAGACAAGTGGGCTATTAATAGGGAATGGCAATAGACGTGATTGAGAGGCGAACAGAGAATAGTACTCGATTATGGATGGACATACAAGTGATATTTCCATGAATTATATAGTACTAGTAGCACTAGTAGCTTTACAGATTGAATATCAGTTCCTATTAGACTTGTCGATTTTCTTTTGTGATTTGCTATTATTCACCTAATTTTTTTCAGTCTCTCGTAACGTTTATTCCATTTTCCTATCTTCATGTTAGCCTGCAGTTCGTTTTTCTTCTTGATACAAAATGTCAGAAATTATAAGAACGGTCACAAATAGAAGCAAAGGATCAGTTATAGCTCAGGTTAGATAAGGTTAGGTCAAGTTAGATTAGGTTGGGTTAGGTCAGGTTAGAATAGTTTAGGTCAGGTGAGGTTGGGTTAGATTAGGTTTGGTCAGGTCAAGTAAAATTAACTTCGGTTAGGTCAGGTTAGATTAGGATAGGTCACGGTAGGTTTTTTTGGTGCGCTTATGAAATGTTTAAAAGTATGAATTGAACGGTACGTTTCTGTCATACAGCCGACAGAGTAAAATCATGTTAATTTAATTTATACAAAAACCGCTTCATGGGTTAAAATGATCCAAAAGCATTCAATTTGAACTGAATAAGTGAGCTGATCCAATTTATCTATCTGAACTAATGCAACTGATATGGCTTTTAAAATTAATACCACTTTAGTGTGGTTCTCAATTTTCATTCACATTGCGATAGTTTGAAATATTTCATTTTATTTCTATGTTATCGAAATAGCTTACATTATTTTTCAAGAGGAAGCCACTAAGAATTACAATAATAACAACATTCGCGAAAAATATATTTATAAGTATATTTCGCGGAAAGTATAGTGCTTCTAATAAGTGTACTACTTACTATAGCAATTTTAATCAATTTCTTTTTGACAGAAATCACGTTATCTTGTATACAAGATTTATTAAAATTTGTCGTTCTAAATGCAAGGAAGACAAGAAAAGATTATTAATCGACAAGCACTTATGTTTAAAACTCATTAATAGAACAAAAAGAAAACAAAACCCATCGATTTCGGAAGGCCACGTTGCTTACCAGCGTTGATCAGACAACTCTTCTTGACCACGCTAGAATATAGATTTACTATGAGCATTGTGATATCATTAAATTCTTCCAATAAATGAATGATGAAATAACTGTACTTAAAGAAATTCTCTGTAAGTGTATCAATTGGCCAGAAATGGTGCAATGACATATTTACTCCATAATTGACAGTGATTCAGTGATTGACTACAAATTCAATTATGTAGTACACTGTTAGCAATCGTTCTTCAATTCTGAATCATTTTGTGAATAAGTAACGTTGAAATGTCAAAATATTTCTTTCTAGCTGAATAGTATCATTAGTTATACAATATGAACTAAGGAATAAGTGATCAAAATTTATATAAATAGTTGTAGACAAATACAGAATATTTCATTTTAATTTCAAGTAAATGCAATGTTGGATAGTAGTAGTTAGTTCAACTAAACTAAGTAAAATTAGATAAGGTTTGATTTTCCGAGTCTATTAACTATTAACTAAAAAGATCTTTGTCATATATGTTCCGTCCAGAAATAGTTTAACTAATAATCTAATAAAAAATATATGCAGTACGTGAATTAAAAGTTGAGATAGCAAAAAATTATAATCTTAACCGTTATTAGTATAAAATATAAAGCACATGACAATTTTATTTTACCTCTATACTTTACTGATTTGCAGAGTATATAAATATATTATAGTTGTTCAAATAAGTTGCTGCCAATGTTTCATGATGTATTCAACAAAAAAATGTTTGCCAAATAGCTCATCTCTTATTTCACAGTATTTTTGGTGAAATTTAATGCCTTATATATTTACTTAAGAATTTCTATAGACATTTATAATTATTAATTAATGTATTATTTCCATTTAGTACTTTAGATTTTTAATATTTATTTAAATTCACAAAATACAGAGAACAGAAGTAGAAATAGTATAAAATGAGAAGAAGAATTTAAATTTTAATAATAACAAATAAAAGTTTTTCTTCATAAGAAGAAAATGTACTTCATTCTTTCTTATTTCAGTCGTACCTTTCCTGTGTTATATTTTTCCAAATTATAACGTCCCTTTTCTTAATATGTAAGACCGTAACAAATGAGGACTTAGTTAGTAACATAAGTAAGACTTATACTCTTTCTCCCCTTTTCTTAGCATTAGTTTTGGTTTATTACCAGTAGTAAATACAATCTACTTGTATTCGCTGTTAGAATTAACTTAACCACTGCGTTCCAAATTTTTCTATTGATTCAAGTAATTGATTTATGTGTTGACCCTTTGATTAATTGTTAGAAAAAAATAATTCTCTGTAATTGGGCCATGAATTGAAATATTTCTTTCTTCCGTAAACACGCATTAAAAAGAAATAACCTCAATTTACAATGAGTGCATTTTGCATACGTCGAATTAATTATATAAACTAGTTTTTAATGGAGTAAGTTTAAATTTAGAATGATTGGTACACAAATGTTGAATATGTGACCCCGTACTTATATCAACTTATTTTTAACCCCTTTGAAGTAAACTGGAAATAGATATTTTGACTCCAAGAAATGTCAAAAGGATTAAGGCGAAATGATTGTTTTTGGAGACATATTCCCTTTGAAATATTTATGGAAAGAAAATAAATATCTAAATATCAACATATGGTAAAATAAATTATCATTTTTAAATATGCAAATAAGAGAGCATATAACTTTATAAAGTAATTATTTATATATAAATATTATTTTTGAAAATATATGTAAGAATGATGCATTTTTCTCTGCAATATTTCTGTACTGATATTGAATTTTAAAATGATTGTTAAATGAAATCATATGCAAAATAATTATTTTGTGAAAGTAATATGAATAAATTTTATTACATTTTCTAAAAATCCATACATATTAGATGAGGGTTATCAGATTTATAAATCACAAAACCGGGATATATTTGAGGTGATTTCACTTCCCAATACAGATGCAAAATCGTATTCCAGTTGTTTATGAGCGGTGCGTCAGTAAAAGGACATATTTTGCAAACCAAATATTTAGATTACTTCTAATTATATATATATATATATATATATATATATATATATATATATATGTATATATATGGTTGGGATTGAATAAAATAGAAGCATAATTTACAAATTTGATTAAATTACGAGAAATAAATTAAATGCGGTTTATATGAAAGAAAAATGCATGAATCAAAAATTTCACTGTTTCAATTTAATCAGCCTTTACCAGAAAAAGAAGCGAGTGCCCTAAAAATTCACACTTTAATAATCAACAAATGTGAAACAACCTTGTTGTTTGGATAGATTTAAAATAATTTATTTTGAAAGTAATTTGATAGAAAAGTTCTACTGAAGTAATTATCTACTTTCTAGACCACATACATATTTTCAAGCAGCATTTTAGTGCTGTTAATATTTACATATACCTAAATATAAATACACAAATTTCATAAACTTGGGTAGGTATTCATTTAAATTTTGTGCTATCTAATTTTCCCCTCGATTTTCCCTGTAAGATGGTTCTTGTACGAAAAAAGCTTTACCTAATAAATATTAGTCAGGCCTTTATAAAATTGTTAATTAGCTGTAGTAAAAAGCTAATTTAAACCTTGTTGCATGTTTGAATTAAAATCCGCGATGCATTTGAACTTTTTGTTGCGGCATTTCCATTTAGGTTTTTTGCGGCATAATTAAAGATAGTGATCGGCACCAGGCAATTATTTAGTTGGGATTCGTGCTTCTAAATCATATTTATGTGCACTATACACCACGGCTGGAAATAATTGCATACAAATTTACATCTGCATCCTTTTTTATTTACCACTGCTACTTGATTTATCTTTTCACGCTCCCTTACCTAATTTTGATCGGGGTGATTTGTGGAAGTGTTAAATTTTGTATTTTAATTGCCTTATAAATCTTGCGAAATATTTACAACTTGTTTGGAATGAAAATCTTTAAGTAAAGTGTTGAATATTATTGAAGTTTAACTCTTTCTACGCAGTATATACCCAGTTAAGGGAAATATGTTTTTATCTGAGAAAAAATTTTAAGTCGCCACTGGGACTCGAACCCAGAATCTCTGTCCTAGAATGACAGTGATCAGTGGCGACTGAAAATTTTTTTCAGATAAAAATATATTTTCCTTTAAAAATCTTTAAGGTTTGCTACCCAATTAGTATTTAATTTCTGTTTACTTTGGTAACACTAGTAGTTATTTTTATTGAGGCACACTATTTGTACACAGCACTAAAGACAATTGTAGTTCACATTTTTATTGCAGGAAAATATTGATATGTTATGTTACAAAATCAAAATATTTTGTAGGTCTGTATTTATAATAATGTAACAATAATACTTAACATAACATGCATTAAAATCTAAATTGTTGTCTTTCAACAATTCGATAAATGTTGTCTTTTATTTACCTATCCATAATTGCTCTATTCTTTGATCTATTTTAGCTTTGTATTTATTCTAATTTATTATTTTAATTTATTCCATACTATTAATATTCTCTAATATTGATTCTAATTTATATTACAGAATCATAAACTTTGATAAATATACAATCCACAATCGTATTTTTTAAATAACAATTACCATACCTTATATTTCATTCGGTATATTTATATAATTATTTTATTTTGACTATACTTTTCAATGAAATATGACTAATATAAATTAAAATTTGTAATTTATAACCAATAATTCTTATTTTAATGCCTTAGCATAAATAAGAAATTATAATTGATGAAGTGTAAATAACTGCTATCCTTTAGCACTTAAGAATTTATCAGTTGTGAATTTTCCATTGTGACTCTAATATCTAAAATATTCTTTTTATGGAAAAAGAGGTACGTTATTTGTCAAATATAATATTTTATTTATTAGGTACAACAGTTTGAAAATAATTTAAAACTTATTACAAAGATTGAAATTCGATTAATTAAATATATTATTACATATGTATTTACCCTTAAATTTATTAAATTACATACCAATTTAAAAAGTTTTAATTAAAAATATATTTAAATAACTTCGAAAAAAGCTATTTGTTATAGTATTAATTATTGTTTGTTTACCTGTGATAGTTCATAGTTCATAAACTTTTTTCCTAACTCATTTATAATTAGTAAGATAATTCCTCTAAATGGTTTTTTACCGACAAGTAATGCTACTTCAGATTCTTGTTAATTGTGGCATTTTTAAAAAACTTGTATTGCTATTATAATCAGTTAATTTTATTTCAAAATGAATTACAGAAAATATGAAATTTATATCTACATTTTATTTAAAAATATATTAAGTTGAAAAAGCATAAGTACTTTAAGTCTAGTGAGAAAAACCCACAGGTGGTTTTTTTTAGTAAAAAAAACGTCATAATAAATACATATTTTATTAAAAGGAAAATAGAAAATCTTAATTTTCCAGTATTTTTTGAGAAAAATGCGTATTAAGTTATATTAGTTTTTATATAGTGGAAACAATAAAATGAACCTGTATATTTGTAATACAAATAAATTTATACTAAAATGAAGTAAACAATATAAAATTAGAAGTTAATTGACGATACATATATTTATTAAAATTAACATAAAAAATATTAGGATGAGATCGATGGCACATTATATTATAGTTTTTTTTTTGAGAAAAATTATTAATAAAATATTAATGACTTTAATGAAATGATTGAAAAGAACGCCTAAATCTTGAAAATCTTTACAGAATGGTAAGCGAACCGAGCTAATTTAACCCTCCCCCCCCTCTACTACTGGCTACTGCCCCTTGAATATTTAATTTTCATCTTTTTATTTTTATTTACCATACAGTATTTGCCATTTCGAAATATTAACAATATCAGCGAATTAATTATTTTGTATTACGTTTTGACTATTTTTGTCGTATTGTCATATTTTAATTAAATTTTGTAATTAAGCTTCTGCGGCATTAATGGCCCTCGTTGATCAACTTTCGGTCAATAAAAAGTGAAAATTTCCACTCGTCATTTTTAGGTTTAATACAAGAAATTTTGTATTGAAAAAATATTAAAACAAATTAAATCAGAATTTTGTAAAATATGATAGAAACAATATTTTTTAAAATTAAATTAATAACATTTTTATTGTATACGAATGATGGTCAAAGCTATTTTTTTTTTCATAAATTAATATTTGTCTTAGTGCTTATTATTGTCCTATTATTATTATTACTTGACCAAATAAATGCCACCTACATAGTCCAAGTTACTAATTTTTGTAATATTCCACCCTTTACTTCACGTTTTGCTTTGAACCTTCAACACTTGATTCTGGTTAAGTGGAGTGTATTCAGTCTGTGCTGGAGCGTATCACCTGTGGTGGAGCACAATAGCCGTGTGTGCGTGTCACAACAATCGAGCTTGATTATACACTGTCTGCTCCGCTATGCGGCGTATCCACTGTCCAGCGGGCTGTGGAATGTCAACTATGGTTCGGTTACCAGCCCCAGGAATACGAATAGCCAGGGGTCCAGGAATCAACTCTAGATTACATTTTATATCTGTTGGGTATTGTTGGTATTGAACTGTATACAGGGTGATTTGTTGCTACTGTTTGTATTATTGGGTTAGAGGTGTAACAATAGGCAGGTCAGATTGTAACCCGTCCTCACCGCGATGAATCATCACGCTTGACCTGTCTGGACAGGTAGTCGCGTTAAAAGTCAAGAGGGGTATGAGCGACTTAGATATTGATCGGGGAATTTTATAGAGTCTGCAAGGCTGTAGAATGTTCTAGAGATTAATTGGCGGCAGGTATATAAGGGACGCATTGGAGATCTGTGAGTTAGTATCGGAGTGTGCAGAGAATCACTGAAGGAAGTCAGTGTCGGTCAGTGCATGTTAGCGACATGTAAAGTAATATAAATGAATAGTATTAGTACAATTCCTTGTGGTTACCAGCCCTCGGAATGCGAATAGTTCGCTAAGGGTCCCAGGAATCAACCTTGGATTTCATTTTCTGTCTATTGCTTATTGTTGCTGTTGAACTGCACACAGGGTGATTCGTTGCTACTGGTTATATTATTGTACTAGAGGTATAACAATAGCTAGGACAGACTATGGTAGGATTATTTTATTTAGTTTTTTAATAAATTTATAGATAAGCATTAACTATGCAAAAATAAATAAATATTTGAAATAATATTCTATAGAATACGGAATATTTAGTTTTCAAAAGGATTTCCCATTTTAATTGTAATATATGTCCTTTTACTGAGGCAGCGCTTCTAAACAAAATCAGATTAATGTAATCAACGGATGGAATGAAAGTTACGGAATATAACAATTAATCTAGTTTACTTTCCATAAGTGCAAGTTCGCGCCTCCAATTTGTTATAATTTTTTGATAAGCCTTATGTAACATTGCAATTTCATGCTTCTTTAAATCGTTTGAATGAAATGAGATTTAACTTTAAACATTGCCGTGTGTCACGCCTTTCAACGTTGTTTTGTGCTGATTCTGATTTCATTCCATAATTAAATTTTAAAATTCTATTACTCTTCTCTTACATGTTTATACGCCCATTAAATTCACATTATATTTAGAGATTTAGATTACCCATCTTCGTTCTCAAAAATCTAATAAAACGTTGACATTAAAAATATACATAATCTTTATATATTTTTATAAAATTTTGTCAAGAAAATATAAATATGTATGTATAAAAAATATTTTTCTGATTTTTATATTTACACACACTCATTATAGTTTCCGTACATCAGTAAAGGAAAATACTTTTCTATTATTTTAAAGGTTTTAATTGAATATATATACACGAAATATATTTTATATTATAGGTTACTATAAATAAATAAAATAATGTATCGACTTCCTAAATTTATATAATATTGTAAGGAGCAAGACTCACCGCAGAGTCCAGAACGTTCTGGAATGTTCAAGATTAGCTGTCCGCAGATATAAAAGGATCGCCGCTGGAGGATTGAAAAATTAGTGTCGGTCAGTGCATGACAGCGACATGTAAAGTAGAAATAAATAAATTGTGGAAATAAATATTAACAGTTGGTGATATAAATATAGGGTGAAAATAAATATTGCGTAGTATTAAGTGTTAAAATAAAAAATGTTCTTAGTGTTTAAGTCTACTTTAATAATAATTACTCCTATAATAATGTTAATATTTATTTATTCATAGTGTTACTATTTTTATTATCTTTTTATAATTTATTATTCGCCCATTAAATCTAGTTATATAAATTCGTATTTCAATCATTTTTACTTTTTACCTAAATAAATAAAATGATCTTTTGAACCGCCATTCATTAGTTACTTCTCTTAAACGGTTTTTTCTTGGAGTTTGGTGGTCAATTTTACCCCATTTTTCTACCATAAATGTAGTAATTTTTCATAATAATTTATTTACTGTTTTTATATAAATTTGTTTAACTGATATTGTTGATTTGTACTGTATCACTATTTCATTACTTATTACTCCA
Organism: Stenolophus ochropezus; assembly: GCA_035578165.1. Lineage (NCBI taxonomy): Eukaryota > Metazoa > Arthropoda > Insecta > Coleoptera > Carabidae > Stenolophus > Stenolophus ochropezus. The sequence goes on along the minus strand of JAQOWZ010000016.1, from coordinate 3,653,820 downwards.
TCATCAGGTAATACAAATAATTATTTGTATCTCTTCATTGATTTTATTATAAACTACAACCAACAATGGATTCCACTACATCTTTGCTTTTATTATGAAATAATGAAATAATACATGATAAACTTATAAATAGTCAGAATGATGCATTTGAAGTGCATCCCTCGCTATCAGTCACCATAGAGGTGCTCGGTGGCATTACACCGCCGGTGAGTGTAATGCTGTTAATGGCAGCGTAATTTCACTTCAGCCTGATTAATGTTTGCGAGGAGCGTACCCTGCCCGTGGCTGGGCCTACGGCAGCGGCTCCCAGCTCATTATCGCTGCTCACCCGAGGTAGCGATACTGCATCAACAAACAGATCAGGAAGATTGCTGCTTCATTTGCCTTGCCGGTGCTTCATTGTAATTCAACGGAATTTACACTAACAGTAACAGTAACATAGTAGTGTAAACCTATTTGTGGATGTGAGAACAAAATCAGGTTAATTACAATTTAACTTATAAGAAGCACAAGATTTCAATATAGGTTCTTTATTGCGGCTGCCCTTGAAGGATCAAGGTTGTACAAATCGATTAAATCTGTTTCAACATCAGTGTTTACTAGTCAATTATAAAACTGCTTCTTACTGGCAGCAGTGATACAAATGGTTAGATATTAAAACTGAGCGAAATGTTAGATATGTAATCAAAATCACAGCATGAACGCCGACTTTTAAAAATTTTCTAATGACCGAAGACATAAAACTATCTACAAGAAAAAATAAATTCTACAGCAAATCTACTGAAATCAGAGTACAATCCAAAGCAGCCAAATCTGCTCCAGAATGTACTCTGGTTTCAGCAGACAAAGAATTAGAGCAAACATTTACAAGTGCTCTATTTCTTGACCCACTGAAACCAGAGAATAATCCAGAGCAGCCAAATCTGCTCCAGAATGTGCTCTGGTTTCAACCGATCAAGAATTAGAGTAAACCTTTCCAAGTGCTCTACTTCTTGACCCACTGAAACCAGAGCACAATCCAGAGCAGCCAAATCAGCTCCAGAATATGGTTTGGTTTCAGTCGGCCAAGAATTTGAGCAAACTCTTAAACTTGCTCCAATTCCTGACCCACTGAAACCAGAGCACAATCCAGAGCAGTCAAAACTGCTCCAGAATGTGCTCTGATTTCAGTAGGCCACAAATTAGAGCAAACACTTCTACTTGCTCTAATTCCTAACCCACTGAAATCAAAGCACAATCCAGAGCAAACAAATCTGCTTCAGAATGTGCTCTGGTATCAGCAGACCAAGAATTAGAGCACTCGTTGAAACGTGCTCCAATTCTCGGCCGGCTAAACTAGATCACCTTTAGGGAATCAAATGCCCTGGAAGGCGGTCTGGCCAGACCACCAAGCGAGGCGGAAGCCCGGAGACCCACAACCGCCCCGGCGCCCCGCAGAACGGGACTGAGTGCTAGGCGTCTCGGGATCCCCGGTATATCCTGAGACGCGCATTGTTTCCTGTCATGTGGATTCCTATTGGCTGATATTCAATTTGTAATTGTGGCTTTGTTAGTGGGAATTTTAAAATGAAAATTTGTGTATTGCGATACTTATTAAATTATATTAATTTTTATATGTTAAATCTAAATGTATGTTTAAGAATTGTTGCAGAAAATATATTTCAATATATTTTTGTAGAAAATAGTTTAAATTTTCGAGTAAAATAATATTTTCAGTTAAACAATACAATATATAATAAATAATTATTATTATACTCGTAAAATATCTTGAACTTTAAAGAAAATGGCAGTTAATGTACTATTCGTAAAATCATAGCATATTATCTATCATCATCTAGAAAACCATTTCCGGTTGTTACAAGTCACTTCCCCGTTGAAACTGTTAAATGTACGGCTGAAAAGTACCACTATCTGCTGCCTCTTCAGAGATAAAGAGAACAAAAGAGTCTTGAATAAATGTCTAGAAATAAACTATATTTCTTTCTGGGATAAAATAAATAGATCTGAAATAGTTGCTATATATTATATATTTAATATTAAAATTATTGTAAATGTAAACATATGTTACATAAATTATAAATTTAAATATATTTTAAAGATTTCTAGATTTTTTTTTAAATTTTCAACAATAATCTTTCTCTGTAGCAATTGTAACAACTGATTTTTTAACACTATAGTCCTTCCAGTTATTTATTTAATTTTTGTAGTTATTTATTTTATAGAACAAAAATATAAATTTATAAATACAATTACAATGTTTAAATGTTTCCAATAAATGCACAATACGTATTTAAAAAACTAATTGTATGTTAAAAACATGTACTTAAATTCGTTTTCTTACCCAATGTCAAATGGTTTTTAATATGCTCTAGTTTCCAAGTTGAAGAAAGTATTTGAGGCATGTATTTATTTAGAAATTCTTTACCAGACCTTTTTCAAGTAGTTGACGTGTGTCACTTCGCATAATAATAAACAAAGAAGTTCTATATTAAGACCTGAATAACTTTATAAAGAACTTCATTCACATAACTGAAAGAAGTCAATTATTCATTGCATTTAATCTTGATGAAAGATTTTATAGCAAATAGTTTTAAATATATTTACCGATATTTTAAAATATGTAGTGGTATCTCAAAATAAAATCTTAATAAAATCAGAAAATAACTAATCATAAAATTGAATTTTAACACAAATAAAACCACAAGACTTAATTTTATCAATGTTTTTTTTGCTTAGCAATAAATACGAAAATAAACTGCATGGTAAATCTCGACTTTGAAAGAGGAAGGGTTTTACCTTCTGTCAGTTTTCTGAAAAGTAAAAAAAAGAATGCTTAAAAAGAAAATTACAAAAGTTTGTTGTATTTGGTGAGATAAATTCCAAAGACCATGCAAAATGAAACAATTTAATTATTATTATTTTGAAATATTAATTGTCACACTGAAAGTTTTAAACAATAATTAACAACTGTTTATTTATTTGGTAGCGAAAATTTATTGACGTAACGGAATTTTATCAGTATTATTCTGTTCCCATTGGTTAAATTTTCAATTGTTTGGTATCAGGTTTGGTTAAAAATTAATTGTTGAAATATCCTTATAAAACTATAACCTACACGATTTTTTTTTTTAAATTGTTCGTATTTTTAATTTAGATAGAATTCAATTACGTTACATTTCATATTTATTTTTATATTATTTTTTATATAGTGGTTTATCGTTCCCATTTTCATATATTATGTTGAAGATTTCATGTTGTGCTCTGGTTTTGAGAAGAGAAAGATTTATATTATAATTGGCTTAGGTTGGGAATGCAGCAAATATCACGAGTATTACATTCACATTACACAACTACATTCACGCGACTGAAGGTCGCTTACTCAGTAAGCAAATATCAAAAGAAAGGGTATTCATACTCGGCTCTTTTCTCATATTTGCATTCGCTTTTCTTTTTCTGCAGATTTAATTTAAATAAATTTTGTAACCTGCTCTTTAATAATGTACATAAATTTTTCTGGAGAGGTACTTGACAGACAGAGAGACTCTTTATATAGAAACGTTAATTATATTAGGTCGGATTATGCACTTGAAATTTGTCAAGTTTAAATAAAAATAAGGATCAAGCCAGGACCGACGTTATACAGCAAGCAAAAATGAGTGTAGATACAATCTCAACTACTTTACCAGTCGATTCTACAGGAAAAGTTATGTAAAGAAATGTTTTGCACTCATATACGTTCTTTGGAATGATTAGATGAAAATTAAGAAAAACGAAAAAAACCTAAATTTTTATTTTTCGCTTCGAAACTTTTTGTTTCCAAATTTTTTCATTTGGAATTAAATTTTCAGACAGAAATCAGTTATCTCTTCCCGTTTTCGAGATATTTGAGTTCAAAGTTATACCTAAAAAATTATATAGGACCACAGTCTATATTTATTATTTAAAACAAATGTATAATAACATATATTTTATTTGCAAAAATATGTAAATACGTAAATATCGCATAACATATTAATTTTTTTAAGTCCTAAATAAAATACCGGATTTGTTTTTGGTTTAGCTGATGTCAGATCATGCCGTTTTGTATCCTGTTAGATATTTATAGATTAACAAGAATTTTAATATGGTCTGTTCTTTGACGTATGTATATAAGACGTTACGATTTCAATATTATTATTAGTTTTATTTTATTCGTGCACCTATTATTACTATTTACGAAAATATATTAACTTGTTTTCATCGATATATTTATTTTTCCATTAAACATATAAAAGTACAGGTAGTAAACATTACAGTGACTGATTTTTGTGGAGGGTGATTTTGATCCAGTGACATTAGGGAAAGAATTAGAGTATTTTATAGTGAGTGAGCACCCTTCTCTCAGGTAGTAAACATTACAGTGACTGGTTTTCCGGAGGGTGATTTTGACCTAGTGATATTAGGGTAAGAACTAGAGTACTTTACAGTGAGTGAGCACCTTTCTCTAACGTAGTAAACATTACGGTGAGTAATTTTATGGATGATGATTTTGAACAGTACAGTATAGTAGGGCAAGAATTTGTACAGTTCGTGAGCACCCCTGGCAACAATACGTTGACATGGTTTTTTCGGAGGGTTATTTCGGCCTAGTTATATTTTAGGCAAGAATTTGTAGTGAATGAACACTCTTTTCTTAGGTAGTAAATATCAAGTGACTTTTACTAAATTATTCTGAATTTTATTGTACTACAGTTTTTTTACCAGTACCTAATTAATTTTTGGAAATTTAATTTCAATTTCTCAGCCATGCCATCCTCGGTAAAGTTATAAAGAGTGCCTGATCGTACGAATCACACTTAAGAATGAATGCTCAAGTGAAGCAGCTTCGGCACATTCCTTTACTGCATCAGTGTAAATAAAACAGACTTGGGCGGTTGCCGTGACAACAGCAGTAGGGATTCAACTGAGGAAGCTTTTTTTCTGCTTCATTTGTATTTATTCCGTGCTTAGGTTCGCGCTATTCATTTGCAATGTATCCCTCGAATGATTCAGTATGGGTATGTGTATTATTAGAAACATGGTATTTGAAGTTCGATTAGTTGTGCGGCAGTTATTATTTAAATAAATTTTAAAAAAATATTGAGTGAGCTCCCATTAATAGAGAGTAAACATTACAATGACAACTTTTAACGTGGGTGCATGTACACGTACATTTGAGCAAGAAGTACAGTTCATCAGTTTTATTTTAGATCTTATTAATTTGGGCAGTCACTTAAACTGGGTAAAAATGGATAAGGATGTGTCCCAGTTAACTGAAACGACTGTAATATTTTTTATTTACAATCATTATAGTAATATACCGATTCCTATCTTTTTGGAGGTTTGGAAGTTAGTCATTCCTAACTGTATTGACAAATCTCTTGGGTTGGAAGTATTTATGTAGAGGTTGCCTAGTAACATTGTCATAAATCTCTACAATAAAATAGGTTAAAACAAATTATAATAGTTGTCAAAAAATACTGTACCTTATGTAACAATTAATGATTGTGAATAAAATAGTATACTTATCACGGTGGGAGTTTCATTTCGCCTCGCGCTATATCTCACCTCGAGGCTTCGCCTCTCGGTAATATATGCCCTCGGCTGAAATGAAACATTTCGCACCTCGCATGTATAAACAACTATTTTTTGGTTGTTCAAACATACTGAGTAATTAACTTCGACTGTTAACTGAAGAACATGTATTACATATAGATATTTATTTTGTACCACTACCAACAATATCCTATTTTTCTCACAGACATCTCTCTTTTCAGAGTTCCTCCAGCGGCATGTGGGTGTGGGCGCTGTGGCTCGCGGCGCTGACGCTGCTGTTGCGCGGACGCCCGGCGCTGGCGGAGACGGACCAGCTGCGCGCCGGTCGCGCCATCAACCTCTTCAGCCGCTTCGGCTACCTCAGCATCTGCATGCGCGTCGTGCCGCGCAACGACTCCGACAAGACCTGGCTCTTCCGCGAGCCCTCCGTCGACGTGTTCAATAATGTCACGCCGTTCATGCGGTATCCTACCAGAAGGTAAACTTAGGTTCAAGTAGAAATAGTTCATGTATAGGACTGGAAATCAGGGTTAACAAAAATCATGATTTATTTAAAAAAAACAAAAATCGTTGTTTTTTTTAATTAAATAAATCATGATTTTTTGATTTTTTTAATTTTTTTAAGATGTCTAAGTGTTACTGCCAGTTTTATTTGTTTTAAAAGCAATATGAATATATTATTTCGTGATTTTTATTAGAAAAAAACAGTTAATTTAAATCAGTTGAGCTGTGCGGTAGTGAAGAGGTTTATCACATCATCAAACATAACTTTAATCTGTTACATTTTGCTCTTTCTTTACATGTCCTAATATTTTGTGATATGACTAACAATAATTACTTCCTAAATGTATTTTATTGGAAAATTCATTGAAGTATGTAACCAAATTTTGATTTTTAAATACATGATATTACACAAAAAAAGAAAATACCCATATTTTTATTAATCGATTCATTATTCGTAGTTTATAAGAAAATTAATAAAGATTTGGTAAAGGGATGCTGTCACATCATCGTGGTAGAATTGTAACGCGTCCCTTCTCCGGACAAATGTTTAGTTTCTATTATTGTAATGAGAAACTATAGTGGTTCATTTTAATAAAGGAAGGTGATAAATATATCAACACTCAGCTTTCTAGGCACTAAATCATATTTTATTCATATATTGAGAAACACGAGCTGCCCAGATTGACATTAGTAATAACTGCCTAAATTAGTAACTTGCAGTATTTTTTTTATATTTCCTTTGTTTTGATTTACATTCATAAATAAAATATATAAGGAGACTCATTCATAAACTTTTTAGATAAAACTTTTCTTGTACTTATGTCTAAAATTTCGTTTGATGAAACTTCTTCATAATACTATTTCCAAATTTCGCAATATAAAATATATACGTCATTCACTAAAGCAAAAGAAGACGTTTTTCAGAAGTCAGCTTGAGTTGTTAAAACTAATATTTTTTTTCTTATTTTTCTACAATTTACATTTTCAAGAAAATAAGAATGAGAAATATTAAGGATAAACCGGTAAAATCGCTTACCAAAGCTGAAAGATAAATGCATCTAAAAATAATAATAATCAAATTGAATTTCTACCACATTCTTCAATTTTTTCAATAGATTGAAAAGTTGCAACAAATTTATGTAAAATGTTACTCAATAATAAGTAAAATAAAGAAAGAATTCAAAAAAACTAAAAAGCAAATACTTCCTGTCTCGTCCGAGAAATGAGGAACAACTTTTCACTTAGTAAATTATTGAATAACAATTTAGTTATTGATTGACAGACAGTGATTTGCACTTGCAATATTGCACGAAAATTCACTTGCGCGCATTACTGCCGATTTATAATTAATTATATTGATGCCTGATGGAAATTTAATATTCAAATTCCTAAAATTTTAAGTAACATCCGTAGTCCAAAATACACTATTTGGAATTATGTCCATAATCTGCAATATTGCAAATTAAACAATTAAGGCCATCAATTTCAGTTATAATAACTTAAGTACCTAATTATAGAATATTATATAATAACAATTTCAATAATTGTTATATTTAACCACATTTAAATCCTTATTATTTGTATTAGAATGTACTGTTTTCCCTTTCTAAAATTTGTTTCCATTGAGTAAAATTTTTGAAAGTTGATATACTTATGTACATATTTTTTTCTCTATCTAACCTAATAGTGAAGTCTTTAACGTCGTATGTCGGTATGTCCTCCTATATTTTTAGTTTAAATCTAAAAAATCGTAACTTTTTAAATACCTGTTTTGAATAAACCTTCTCATGGGTACATCGTGTTTTGGTTCTAGAATTTTTACTGCTGAAAAGAATGAAATAATATTTTTATATTCAAACGACTGAACATATAGTTTTTGGAGATATTGGTTTTATCAACTATAGAAAATAGTATATTGTGTATCTAGTAGGAAAAGTGATATATTCTCTGACGGTGGTGGAAATTGTGGGACGAGCTATAGGCGAGACCGCAGGAGTTCGGGAAGACACTTTTCCTAGGTGGTACACTTTTTTATCGATCGGTTTATATTAGAAAATAATGAAATAAATGATTGATTTTTACGGAAAACAGTAGACTGTTATTTTTCTTAGGTTAGCAACTGCACTAAAATACCGGAATAATGCAGTTTCCGCTTCGAAATCAAACCGAAAAGATGTCAGTTTTCGTCCGATCGAAAAATCCCTAAAAATGATAGAAAACAACTGTCGGTTTAGTTTCACAAGGAAAAAGGTATATTTATTTTATTGTACAATTTCGCCAGTTACGGCATCATCGGAAGTAATGGCAAAATTGTACAATAAAGTAAATATACTTCTTTGTGGTGAAACTGAACCAAGAGTTGTTTTCTATCATTTTAATATGTTTCACCGAATACCAACAGCATCTCTATTGAATATATTCACCCCTAACTATTTCTTCTTAGGCTCCCCTCGCCGAAGAAATCCCCCGTCCTGGACGGCGACTTCCACATGGAGTTCTGCGACAACCTCCGCCAACTCCTCCAGGCCTACTTCCGCGACTTCACCTTCGAGCGACTGGAGCGCCCGTGGCGAGCGTTCACCGGGAGTTGGCTCCCCGAGGTCGTCGCCCGCCACATGGGCATCAACTCCAGCTTCGTGCACGGCGACCACTGCTACGTCCTGGTGCGGCTCTCCCGCTTCCGGGATAACGTCAAGCTGGAGCCGCTGCCCAGGGACGTGCGGCTCGTGGACGCCGTCGCCGAGGAGGTGGATAGGGTCGAGGTGGGGAATGTGTCGTCCGTGTTGCAGTTTATCAAGAAGTTTGGGAGTCATTATATCGGGAGCTATGTCACCGGGAATTCGTTATATCAGGTAGGAAGATTTTTATTTTTTATTAATACGATTTTTTTGTGATAAGATGTTCGCTAAACCAATAAAGCTACCTAAGTAAAATTATAAGGATCGTGCAAAAAATCTGTATTGGTTTTATGCAAATTTATTTAGAATACAGACACTAATAAATGTAAATAAAAAAATTGATAACAAAAAAAAGTCAGTTACAAAATGTGCTAAAATTATTTTTTATATTTTGCGTTGATAATGAGTCCATTGCGAAACCCAATTGCGTATAGAAAGAATCTTCATTTCAACACGTATTTTTTGTTTTAGAAGATTGTTACTGTATTTACTTATATAAAAGATTCATTTTTTAAAACACGTCTTTTTCACATTTATTATTTAGAAATAAGCACATTCCAAAGTTTGATTTTAATTGCAAAGATGCCTGTTACTACCTAATTTTCAAATAATATAGACTGATCAAATCTTACGAATAAAATAGATGACTTTATTATAAACATTTAATTATTTAATGGTTTTATAAGTTTTATAAACAATAGAATATTTATAGATATAAATTTTAATTCTAGTATGATTTAGTGCAACTTCTATTGTTTCTGAAAATATTTACGAGACTAAAATTTTAATTTATGCTTTAAATTATATAGTGTCTGTCATAAAAACATTATTATGATTAGTTTATTAACTACCTTCATAAAATATATTTCGCCATTGTTGTACTTACTATTTACCTTATGGTATATATATGCGAAACATAGGAAGTTAACATGGGATTTCAAAAAATTGCGGATACTCTCTCCTGATAGATTTAGAGCAACACTAATTAAATTAAATTCTACATCAAATAAGACATTAGTTATAATGACATTATAACTGCCACAAGTGACACATAGATATTTTCTTTTATTTCCATAATTTTCTGATTTCTAACGAAATATATATACATATATATATATATATATATATATATATATATATATATATGTATATATATATATATATATATATATATATATATATATATTCATAATAATGTATTGGTACTCCGAGTAATACATTCAAATACTTTCCATCTCTGATAGAGTTTATGATTTGGACTTATTAAAATATAAACAGTCTGTTTTCTTCCTCTGTGTTGAGCCGTTCAGCGTCTGTTTGTCAGGCAAAGCCGGCTTGAAACTTGCGTTGAGCCGGTGTCAGCGTTGCTTTGTTTTGCTTGCAGTGGGTCGATGGAGTGATTTAGTTGCGCAAGACAATCGATCACGAAATTGAACTTTTTGCCGGTACGGATAGTTTATTCCGGCGCGAAATTAAAAATTGCCGTGTGACTCGGTTCCTTGACACTTACCAGCACTTTTACTATTGCTAAATGATTCCTTTCCGGTCTCACTGCCGCGTGCCAACAGCGCAAGGATTTTCAATCAATCATTTCTAAAGTAACACAGGTATTAATCTAACTACTGAACAACAATATCACAGAATAGTTATATATCTTCCATGTTATCCTATTCAGTTCTATGACGTTGGAGTATTGTGTAGACCTTTATATTTGTTCACATCCCTTATCTCTCTCTAAGATGTGAGGAAACTTTCCGATTTTAAACAATGAGCCCTTTAAATTTGTTCGCTTTCCCCATCTCTCACTAATTTTCGTTTCTGTGTGTTACTGTCGCTTCTGTATAAACCTATTCTGTGGTAATATGTTGAATGATCTGAACACCTCTTCTTGAATTGTCGAATACTGATGACAAGAAGACCTATACAAGGTGTAACAAAAATAAATACATTAAATTTAACCATAGAACTCATCGGGAGTACCAATATTTATTAGCAACATTTTTTCGATTTTTTTTTTTTGAACATTAAAACAATGAAATAATTATTTTTGACAAAAGTGAGTTGTCAAATAAATTTGAACGTTAACAAAGATATTAATTAATAATTATTATAAATGTTCTATCACTGACTAAATTTAATGTATTTCTGTTACACTCTGTAAAAAACAAGTACAATAACTTATGGTACATATTGCAATGACATATAGTACAGATTATGGAACAAAAATATTTCTTTAAAAAATTGCAAAACAAAAAGGGTGGTTTCATCACAGAATAGTTACATTCAGAAGTGACACCTTTCATGTTACCCTTTAAATTTGTTGACTTCCCTTATCTCTCCCTAAGAGGTGACGAAACTTTCCGATTTTAAACAATGAGCCCTTTAAATTTGTTGCCTTTCCCCATCTCTCTCTAATTTTCGTTTCTTTGTCTTACTGTCGCTTCTGTATAAACCTATTCTGTGGTTTACTTATATTATGATATGAATATATTTAAATGTCTGTTAATAAACATTTCAGACAATTAATTTCTCTCACAAACAAAAAAGTATTTTCTTTTTAACTCAAGTATTTGTTCTTAAATTATTTTAATATTTATGTCAAAAGTAACAAAAATTTGTGGAACAGTTTTCTGTTGTCTATTTTGTCTGGGCACCTGTGTTGAATACTAGGTAGTCCCAACAAAAAATGCAGTGTTAAAACAGCGGAAATACATCTCCTAACCACATCCGGTTTACCAATAATCTGTCACTTTTTAATTCAAAATGAATCATACACTTTTTACAATTTGATTATTATGTGAAAAGGAATAATTTCACATTTTTGTATAACAATTTTGAATGTATTAAAATTAGGTTAGTTGTTTCGCAAACTATTAATTAAAACAGAATCTCGTGAGAATTGTATCAACCGGAAAAACATTTATGTAATTTCATTAACATTTGACAATATTTCAACATTTGTTATTCAATTAACTATTATGTAAATCATGCATTCATTTAATTCGCAAAAAATTAACAATTCACGTTTACATATTGTTGTGATACCGTTACTATTTCTTAGTCAAAGTAATACTTTATGCACTGTTACAGGGTTTTAAACTTTTAAATACTTGGAAATTTCTTTTTAATGTTTAATGTACTTCTTCGAACTTTGTAATAGTTTTGTAGCATTAAAGTTATTCGCTAGAATAAGGAGAAACTAGACAAAACTATTGTTAAACGATTTCAGAACCCATTTTTAACTTTTATATAAATAATTCACATTTCTTTATTTTAACGAAAAAAGATTTCATTTCTATTTTTCACCACTTTGATATAAAAGTAGGACACATTAAAACTAATCTAAGTAAACGAATAAATAATAAATTTTAATAAAATTATAAAAAGCAATCACCATAAGATTTACTATTTGAGAGATAGGTGCTCATTCTCTGTAAGGTACTCTAAATTCTAGTCCTAATGTAATTAGTTAAAATCAGCCTCTGTGAAAACCAGTTATACGGTAATGTTTACTACCTTAAAGAGGGGTGCTCTCTCACTGTAAAGAAGTCTAATTCTTACCCTAATGTAATTAGATTCAAATCACCCTTCGGAAAAATCAGTGACAGTAATGTTTACTACCTGAAAGAAGGGTGCTTACTCATTATGCTGTATAATTATTTTTGACCTACCGTAAGTAAATTGAAATCACCCTCCATAAAAACCAGTCACCGAAATGCCTACTACCTGAGAAAAGGGTGATCACTCTCTGAATTACTCTAATTCTTGCCCTAATGTATTTAGTTCAAAATCACCCTCCATAAGAACCAATTACCATAATGTTTACTACCTGAAAGAGGGGTGTTGTCTCACTGTAAAGTACTCTAATTCTTACCCTAATATAATTAGATTAAAAACATCCTTCGAAAAAAACAATTTCAGCAATTTTTGCTACCTGACAGAAGGGTGCTTACTCTCTGAAGTACTCTAATTCTTGCCCTAATGTACTTAGATCAAAATCACTCTCCATAAAAATCAATGACCATAATGGTTACTACCTGAGACAATGGTGCTCACTCACTATGAATTACTCTAATTCTTGCCCTAATGTAATTAGTTCAAAATCACCCTCCATAAGAACCAATTACCATAATGTTTACTACCTGAAAGAGGGGTGTTGTCTCACTGTAAAGTACTCTAATTCTTACCCTAATATAATGAGATTCAAATCATCCTTCGAAAAAAACAATTTCAGCAATTTTTGCTACCTGACAGAAGGGTGCTTACTCTCTGAAGTACTCTAATTCTTGCCCTAATGTACTTAGATCAAAATCACTCTCCATAAAAATCAATGACCATAATGGTTACTACCTGAGACAATGGTGCTCACTCACTATGAATTACTCTAATTCTTGCCCTAATGTAATTAGTTCAAAATCACCCTCCATAAGAACCAATTACCATAATGTTTACTACCTGAAAGAGGGGTGTTGTCTCACTGTAAAGTACTCTAATTCTTACCCTAATATAATGAGATTCAAATCATCCTTCGAAAAAAACAATTTCAGCAATTTTTGCTACCTGACAGAAGGGTGCTTACTCTCTGAAGTACTCTAATTCTTGCCCTAATGTACTTAGATCAAAATCACTCTCCATAAAAATCAATGACCATAATGGTTACTACCTGAGACAATGGTGCTCACTCACTATGAATTACTCTAATTCTTGCCCTAATGTAATTAGTTCAAAATCACCCTCCATAAGAACCAATTACCATAATGTTTACTACCTGAAAGAGGGGTGTTGTCTCACTGTAAAGTACTCTAATTCTTACCCTAATATAATGAGATTCAAATCATCCTTCGAAAAAAACAATTTCAGCAATTTTTGCTACCTGACAGAAGGGTGCTTACTCTCTGAAGTACTCTAATTCTTGCCCTAATGTACTTAGATCAAAATCATTCTCCATAAAAATCAATGACCATAATGTTTACTACCTGAGAGAATGGTGCTCACTCACTATGAAGTACTCTAATTCTTGACCTAATGTAATTAGTTCAAAATCAACCTCCATAAGAACCAATCACCATAATGTTTACTACCTGAGAAAATTGTGCTCTCTCACTGTGAATTTTTGCCCCAATGTAATTAATTCTAAATCACCCTCCATAAAAATCAGTAACCATAATGTTTACTACCAGTGAGAAGGGTACTCATTTACTGTAAACTACTGTAATTCTTGCCCTCATGTAATTAAATTGAAGTTACCCTCCGTAAAAACTAGTCACCGTAATGTTTACTACCTGAAAGAGGTCTATTCACTCACTGTGAAGTACTGTAATTCTTACTTAATGTTATTAAATTACACTCCAAAAACTGTCACAATTAATTTATGGATTAGTTTATTAGTTTGGTTCTTTGAAATTTGAAAATATTTGAAAATAGTGTTTGAATTTAGCATGACAGATTGGACACAATTTATAGAATTCATATCATGTTTTTTATGAAAGCGCGCTGTCATATGAATGAATTCATTCTTCATTGATATTGCCCGGTCCCTTTTTGCACAGATGTGAAATATAAATGTGTTTTTTTCGAGGAATTTGCATAAAAAATTGAAAGCGGTAATTATTCCATTACAGTACAGTATTCACTATAGTATCTTCCACACACGTCAATGTGCTGATCAAAGCGTTAAATGTCAAAAGCAAGATTGTTTTCGTAAACATGGAAAAGTTGAAAAGCTTATTCGGAATACTGCCTAGGGGCTGATTCAGCCGCACAAAGACTTTCTTACTACGTAACTTGCAAAGAACGCGTCTACGCAATGCATAAGCGTACGCAAGAATTTTCCCTTATACAAGAAATTCTAACATATTTTTCCAAAAATATTAAATTCTAATTTTATACTGTAAACAAAACAATAGGATACAATTTTATTTTTCCTTTTCCTTTTTCGAAATTAAAACCATTATTATTTAAAGATGATTGCTCCGTGATATAAACTTTCTTATTTTTAATTAAGTGTAAGATACTGTTCAATTTATAAAGTAATAGAAATATTTCTTTTGTGGTCCAGTAGTTTTCTAGTGCACTATATGCTCTCAAGTTCAAACAGGTAATTTGACCTCGATTCGAGTTCGAATATCGCAACATATCTTAATGACAATGTCCATAATTTTACACAATCTATGACCAAATTGACCAAATGATTTAGAAACTACAATATACAGATAGTTACCTATCTTGCATCATTCTAAAATCTGAATCCATGTCAATTGCTGACATTATTATAACAATTGCAATTAAAATTCTTAGTCTAAATTTAATTTAGGATACATAAAAAAATTAATGAAATATTTATACAATAAAATTCTACGATACATTAATGTATTAATAGCAAAAACGTAAATTAAAGAAAAAAAACTTTTATTTATGTATTTATTTTTCTACTATGTACTATAAACTAAGTTTTCATGACTAGTAAAAAAAATTCAAAATCAAAATCGTCCATTTAACAATCGGCACCAGTTTAAACTAGTATAATTAAAAGTTAAATCATATTATAACAATTAATTTATTTGCCACAAAACTTTGAAATACAGCTAACTAGGAAAACCATTTACGAGAATGAATTTTTCATAGGTCAATCACCACTGATTGCATATGTGTTGTCCCACGTAGATAAAATTTTCAATCTTTTAATATTAGTGAGTGCATGCAGTATTTAGTGATTATTCTATAAACTATTCAAAATAATTATTGATCGTCAAAACTCATATTTTATTTTTCAATTTGCACTGACGAGTATTGTACAAGCTACAAAATAAACTGTTGTATCGCATCAAATGTTTAGAATTGCAAATGACTCACAAAACAACATAAATAACAACATTAATTACTAAAAAAAGTTAAGTTAAAATAAGGAATCGATTTTCAGCGACAGATGTATGTATAAAAAGTAACAATTTTCACCAGAAGTATCAGATTGTTATTGGTAATCGCTTTGAATGGGCAGAGGAAGACCTGTCCTAAGGGAATCTCTGTCCTGATTGCAAAAAGGACCTTAGAATAATGACAGGAATCTTCACTGGCCATTATCCTTTAAAAAACATTTGTACAAAATTGGTAAAGCTGAAAATGATATCTGTCGACTCTGTGAAGAGGACGAAGAATCGTCGGAACACATACTACGTGTATACCCAGTCATAACCTCACTGAGATTCAGTCAACTAGGTAAGAGATATCTTACCGCAGAAGAGATCTAGAACTTGACTCCTGGAGCTATAATTGGCTTCATCAGAAAACTGGAACTGTTTCCGGAAAATTAAATAAGGACTGTGTCACAATAGATCTTCTAGGTCGCGGTAACAAAAGTGGTAAAAGTAAATGATATACAGGGTGTTACATAAAGATCACAAATAATAATCAATAACTTCGAATCTTGAATATAGTGAACATCTAACCAGTGGTTTCACAAACTTAAATATATTTTTTTAGTACACATTTGTAACATTGAAGTACATTTTCCTTCAAAATTTGTGACTATTATTGGTTTTCGTATCCCATTCATCAACCAGTCAAGAAAATCTTCTAATCATAAGTAAATAATGTCGATTGTGAGTATTCGGATGAAAAATAAATACGGATGTAACAAAACTAATTCATCTTATAAGTGCATACGTTTCGGATTTTATTAACGTCGTTGTTGTCACAACATCCCTTCCCCAAATTTGTAATATTTATTTTCTCGTAAAGTAGGAATAATGAATCGATTTAAAAAATGCGGGTATTTTATTTTTTGTCTAGTATCACATATGTGAAAATCAAAATTTGATATACACCTCATTCAAGTCGAAACGCGCTGTGCGCTTACCAATTGAGCCACCTCTATTTATTTTTGCATGAAATAGTTTTAGGGGTAGGATTTTTTGTGGTGCGCCACTGCATCGCTCGCGCCTGCACTTAGGGAAGCGAGTTATAAATTTTCATTTGACATGAGATGGAAGGGGTGACCCAGGGACCATAATTCACTCTAAAAATTGATTCCACGTGCTTGTGGATTAGCAACGTGTTTCTATTTTCGATATTCTGCAGGAATTTGTTGGCTTTTTTACTTTTCAAAAGAAAGTTTTAAAGTTGCTGGGAAAACTTGCGCCATCTGTTACACACTTATGCCAGAGTTTTATTTTTTGACGTTTCCAGCGGAATAAGTATCAAATGGAGGAGCTACATATGCGCGCTTACTTTTATTAAATATTTTCGAACTCATTTACATATAATCGCAATCTGTGTCCCGAATGAGAGCTTCCCAAGCTGCAAAAAACTCAAATTTACCCTTAAAATTAATGAAAACTCTCAAGTTTTCAAATTATATTTTTATTGTACTGCCAAGACTTCAGCTAGAGCAGAGCATTGTTTTTATAACTTATTCTAAAGTTTTTATATATCTGCATTTTTGCATTTGCTTACACACTCTGAACTTTATTCAAATTAAAATTTTATTTTTCATATATCTATCAAGTTTTAATCATATTTTAAATTAAAATATTCACGTTCATTAATATAACGGAACTTTGCGTTACCCAGTGGAAGGTCCGGTACGTTGTTCTGGTACTTTGTTTTAGGGATGAATCACATCACATCCCTGACATCTGGGCGCTAAAATTTAAAGGGCGAAATAATTTCAGAACAATATTCTATTGAAAGATGTTTAGCAAATTGATCTTAGGAATGAGGTAAAGAACTTCTTGCTCAATTACATCAATTAATATAATAATATACACCAACCACCAACGTTTTGACTTTAACTAATGGATATTGAACAAATATCACCTTAAAGAAGATTTATTTGAAGTCGAAACGTTAGTGCCTATTTATATTTTAATGAATTAACTGAATTTTCCAAGATCTTGTTTAACTTGAAAAATTTCGTTCATTTTCAGTTTCTTAGAAAACTTTTATCCACCTCTAAAAATTAATACTATATTATTATCAGGGCATGTAACCGGTTAAAAAAACCGGTTAATAAAAACCGGTAACCGATATTTTTAACAAAAATTGCGAACTTTAACCGTAATTTTAACCGATATTTTTTAGGCCGAAAATAACAATAATAGTTAAACATTAAAAATTACAATTTATTGTTTTTCACTGTAAAATTTTTCATATACAGCCAAAATAATCCAAAAATACCCATTTTTGCTCAAAAATGTTGATTTTTTAAAATACTCCGTATTAATAAAAGTTATTGGTATTGTGAATTGTAGAAACAATCATTTAAACTTTGTTCGATGTTTTTCTCTACATCAAGTCAAATTTGGGTCCTTTGCTACCCATTTTAACGTGTGCCAAACATCCAAATTTACTGTACAATATGTTGAGACACTTCTCAACTCATTTTTGGGTATAAAATGCAATACATAATCGTGTTAAACTTATTTATTTTTAGTTTTGTACACCTAAATATGTTTTAAGCACTTTAAACCCTTTTTAGGGTGTGAAATAATCCAAATATACCCATTTTTGGGTCAAAATTTTGATTTTTTGGGAAAAACCAAACAGATAGATCTCCCTTCGCTGATTTCAAATTTTCAAACCGAATTCAATTATCTCTTCTCGTTCCTGAGATATTTGGCCTCAAATTTGCACCTCAAAAAAGTGTGTTTTTTGACTATATCTCTAAAATAGTAGGAGATACAGTCTAAACGATTACACCAGTCGATTCTACGCGCAAAGTTACATAAAGAAATGTTTTCTCCGCATATACGTTCTTTGGAACGATTTTGTGAAAAATGAGAAAAACGAAAAAAACAGGAATTTCAGTTTTTCGCTCGAGAACTTTTTGTCTCCAAATATTTCCATATTCTGGACTTAAGTAAACACAGATGCGCTGATTCTAAATTTTCAAACCGATTTCAATTATCTCTTACCGTTCTCGAGATATTTGCGTTCAAAGTCAGACCTGAAAAAAATCGTTTTTCAGGAATAATCCTGAAATGGGTCGAGATACGACCTCGGCGACCTCACCAATCGATTCTGCGGGCAAAATTACATAAGTATACCAATTTTTAGATATTTATTCCAGCGGATACAATTTTTAGAGCAAAAAAACGAAAATCGCAAAAATCGAAAAATCGCCTGATGAACCCCTTGCGATTTTTTTCGATTTTTGGCCATTTTCGTTTTTTCGCTATAAAAATTGTATCCATTGGAATATAAATCTGAAAATTGGTACAAAAATCTAATTTAGCCTGTAGAATCGATTGGTGAGGTCGCCGAGGTCGTATCTCGACACATTTCAGGACTATTCCTGAAAAACTGATTTTTTCAGGTGTAACTTTGAATGCAAATATCTCGAGAACGGTAAGAGATAATTGAATTCGGTTTGAAAATTTAGAATCAGCGCATCTGTGTTTACTTAAGTCCAGAATATGGAAATATTTGGAGACAAAAAGTTTCCGAGCGAAAAACTGAAATTCCTGTTTTTTCGTTTTTCTCATTTTTCACCAAATCGGTCCAAAGAACGTATATGCGGAGAAAACATTTCTTTATGTAAATTTGCGCGTAGAATCGACTGGTATAATCGTTGAGATTGTATCTCTAACCACTTTAGAGATATAGTCAAAAAACACACTTTTTTGAGGTTCAACTTTGAGGCCAAATATCTCAGGAATGGAAAGAGATAATTAAATTCGGTTCGAAAATTTGGAATCAGCGCATTGTGGACTATCAATTTAGACTATTTTCAAAAACCAAAATTTTTGACCCAAAAATGGGTATTTTTGGGTGTAGAAACAAAATTTTACGTTAAAAACCTTAAAGTTGTATTTTTTAAGGTTCATTATTGGTTCATATTAAACTATTTTGTATGTTATAGTGTAAATCTAGATTTAATATTACAAAAATGTCTATTCAAATAGTTTTGCATTTTATCTCATTCGTATAATGGAATTTTTTTGTATACACACCCAAATTTGGGTAGATTGTAATCTAGGGATATAAACGTGAAATATGGTAACTTTGTTGAATGAATTTGGGCACATTTATCTGTCAATATGCATTTAAAATATGAAAATGTTCATAAATATTTACAAATGAGTTATAAAATTTTAAGATCCTTTTAAATTAGTTATGTTTATTCGGTTTTCTTACTCAGAAACTGGGCATGTAACCGGTTAAAAAAACCGGGTAATAAAAACCGGTAACTGATATTTTTAACGAAAATTGCGAACTTTAATCGTAATTTTAACCGATATTTTTTAGGTCGAAAATACCGGTAACCGTTAACCAAAAAAAAAGATAAACCGGTTTTAGCGAACATTAACCTTTATTTTTCATTTAGCGAGAAAAATTTTAATATTTTTTTATATCTGTGTTTTCTACTTGTATTTGAACATGAGTCATGACAGTTTTTACAATTTCCATTTTATTGGAGAGTCATAAATGTAGGTAGTCTCTTTGGCCGTTAAGGTTACTTAAAATGTCCCAAATAAATACGGCCTTTGTCAACACAGGCAAGTTTAAAATTGAAAAGTGACGTGCGTTTTTCTAAAGATATTATGGGAATTTTTGTGAATATTCATTAATTAAATTGGTTTTTTTAATTGTTATATTTTTTTCAGATGATTTTTTTTTCGATTTTTTTTAATTAATTATTTTGTAATTTTTTTAATCAAATTTTTATAATTAATTTGTTTTAATTAATTTTAATTATTTTTTTAACCGATATATTAACCGGTTTAAACCGTTTTCCAAATTTCAAAAACCGGTTTTCGAACTAAAACCGTTATTATTATAACGTTCTCTATAAGGGTTAACCGTTAACCAGTATTTTTTTCGGTTACATGCCCTGATTATTATATAAGGGATTATGATAGTCATTATTCGCAAAGATGGAATTTGCGTCATGAGCCGTAGGTACTTCATGTACACGATATTTATATCACCAAATACTTATATTCAATACTCGTATTAATATAGACTACCCTCGCGGTGTTTTCTGCTTGGCTTTATATATCCGAGTAATTAAACCCTCGAATATTCTCGCAGCTTCGATGCGTCAGCACATTAGAAGGGTATATGACTCATAATTCACTCTTCCCGGGTAATCACAGAACCAGAAATATAGCTACAATAATTAATAAAAAAAAATGGATACATATTTGTAAAGGAGTAGAAAAATTTTATTTTTAATATTAGCAAATAAAATGTATTCCATATTAATGTAAGAAGTGATTTTAATTTTAAATATATTTCTACTTGTGAACTACAATTTTTAATAGTTTTGAAACATTTAAACAAAGAACTATTATATGATTTTATTAATAATTTTATATTTTATCTTCCCTCTAAGAACAAGCATGCTAATCTTTTAGCCATCATTACTACCCTTGTTATGTAACATAATAAAACATACGTATTCATATTTTTTATTACCTATAAAGAAGTAGTTCAGGCTTCTGTTCTAGAATCTTGCGAACAAGACTTCCGTGAGATTAGGGTGATTTATTATAATTTCCAATCTAGATATTACATTTAATTAATGTAATGTAATTGATGAATAATCAACTAAGTTTTAGCAGTTATTTCTTTTGCTAATTACAAATTCTGCTACAAAATTATTCGATTGTCAAAGAAGATCAAATTAAAAAGTTATCTTAATGATAAAACTTCATTTTAATAATTAATACATGTTTCCTTTATTAAGCGTGACACATGTAATAAGGCAATGTAAGAGAACAAAAGAAAATGTGTGCAAGAATATAATGCAAACATGTTCATAAAACTTTTGCATGTATACGTCATTCTCATATGTTTAAGCCTTAGAGCTATTATTTCAAAATCCGGCTATTGAATATTTCATTGTTTTCTAATTAATTCATTTCTTGTAAGACATATATTAATATATCAGGTATTTTCCTATAATATGTGGAATAAACAACATATTAAAGGAAAAATAATTATAAACGTAAATATCGTTTTCTTCTTCCATTAAAATATAACTTAAAACAAGTGCATTAAGTTATGTTTTCAAATTATAATTATTTTAAAATAATTACCCTAAAATATTGTTTAGCTTTAATCGATAGAATAATGAAAAATATTAGACCCGTATTTTTTGTTTTTCCCTAAATTAATTTTTAATAATGAAAAAACTGCAATTAAAAATAAAGTGCGTGAAAACGCGGCTGAATTCATTTCTCCTCTTGTCTAGTGACGTATCAGGGTTCTTGCCCAACTTCACTTCGTTTCAAACGTCAAATATAATGTTTTAACTTCCAAACTGACAAATTGAATATTTTTTTGCAAATATAGTGGCACATAAAAGCTTTAAAATGTTTTAAATCATAGACTGTCCACCAACTTTCAAATACGCCAAACCACAATATTTGGGATCTGGCATCCACACGTGGATAATTTCACACCGGAACATACGGACGTCACAATTTTTGCCATTTTTTTTTTAGTATGATACATTAAAGCGATAAATAACATAAAATGGAAATAAAAAAATGACATCATAAGAGCAAATTAGACATTGTAGGTTCGATTTAAACAAAAAAGGTTCACATATTTTTTTTTGTAAGACCTCATTTTAAAGAAATGAATAAATCAGTACGACAAGTTACAATTATTATTATATTATTAATTATATCAAATTAAAAATTTTATAATATATAGTTAAGATTCGACCGGAACCGGATATTTTATTAACTACTATCATTACTGATAATGATAACTTATTTCATGTAGATGAAATTTGTTTTTTACTGTTCGTTTTTAATTTCCGTTTGTTTCATGTCGCATACTGAAGTGTGTTTTAATTTTATTATAAGAGTCCGATGCTTATCATATTGATTATGTATTTAACAATTTAACCTTGTTTGAAGTGCTCGTAATTCATTATAAAGACGGAAGTTAAAGCGTTATCAAATAATCTGAAACACATTCTAATTTTATTGTGTTGTTAAACTTTTCATAATAATTTCATAGCCTCGTAAAGAGAAATAATTTTTTAAGAGAGACATAATGTTTAACGTCCATCTTTACGTTTCCATTAAAGTTTGATATAAAGCATGAAAGATACCGTTCGGGGATCGGGTATAAAGAGAATTGAATATAAATGTTTGTATTATTCCTACCTATATCCTCAAATTTATAGCTCACTATTTTTTCACTAAGCCAGTGTCTTCATTTTCATACAGATCCTCATGTATAAGTTATTTTTCATACTGGCGAATTTTATACTTTTTCCAAATGTTTTTGACGGTATCAGCCAATCTTTCCTTCGTCTTTTTATGGCACTTTCAACATTTTACGTCAGGGATAAAATATGACTTTCATAAAAAATCTGTGGGCTTTGAATGGACAGTGTCCGATACGTTTTAAAGTCTGATTTGACGCAAGAATGGTCGCTACCTTGATAACTAATATCACACGCGACAATGACTTATTTCATTCAAATTTAAACCATGTGTATGAGTAGTTGTTGTAAGGTTGAAGTAAAAAATTAATTAACAATTTAATTTTGAAAGTATTAGTAGTTTGTACTTGGTGAAATATGTATATGAATCACTTATGTATAAATAATGTCACATATTTGGTTATTCCAGTAATAGGGTATTGTAAGCCTACGGCTTTTAAAAAAATAATTATTGGATATGAATATTCATCATGTACTCGTACAATTATTATTAAGGTGAAAATTATTTTCGCGAATTACCTTCTTTTAAGTAAAAATAACAATACATTTTCAGAATAATGTTAAAAACAAAATTTATTAATGAACTCAGAATCATTTAAAAAAATTATACACACAACAGACTCACTACATAATCAAATTTAATCATACAAAAGGGCACAACCTTAAAAGACTTTTTTTTAACATTCGGTTTCTTCTCAACTCTTTTTAAAGAAAAATATCTTTCAAGGCGGAAAAGGATCGAAATATTCAGTGGAAAATTAAATCTAATTTTTGATAGAATTCATAGGTATATGATAGTAATTCGCGAAGAATAGTTTTTATATACATCTACTATATATCCCGTACTTGATCCTAATGTCATTAATTTCTGCTACAAGAATGTGTATCTTACATCTTTGTTGTATATGCATGGTATAGATGAGACTTTTATTCATAATCGTACGTGTTACAGAGGAGTATACATATATGTTATTTGTGTTTAATTAATGATAAAAATGAAATAGAAACAGTAATTTAAAAAACCTTGAATATATCATTCATGTCATTCCTGTGATTCTGGCGTGGACAATTTGTGCTTCATTGTGTTAAATAATTTCGTTAGTTTACTGAACAACTCTTTTCGTATGTTTCATTCATTATTATACCTGTATATACTACTGTCTGTTTTGATATTTATTTACTTCGTAAATGACACGATTTCACCCGACATGTCATCAATCCTTCTTCCCCTCAATGATTTGAATAACATAATTACAATTGATGACGTGAGGATCCACTGTAGGAAATAGAGTGTATGTGTATGGCATTAATTAATATCAAATTGAATTTCGGTTAAAAATAATACTGTATATCGACTACATATTACTCACTCTAGAATCTGGTTTGTCAGGTATTACAGAGACTGTGGTAACCGATATTATTCGGTTCATTTCCCTGTCAATGAATTGCGTTATTCTGACCATATTTCACTTTTCACTTAAACAATGTCACTTTGTAGCTAATAGTCACTAGTTCTTGCTTTCGTAATCAATTGTAAATTTGCATATTTCGTGTTCTGTGGTAATTAGCAATAAATCATAATTTGGATATAAATTTTATTGTTCCATTTGAACCAATTAGTCACAGTAGTATTAATTTAATTTATTGTTAATCTTTCTATTCAGCTAATACATAAAAGAGTAATTGTGAAATTATAACTTATTATTGATTTTAGAAATAATTCTATCACCTATTAATATTAATCAATTCATTTCCTATATTTCACCGTATAAATTAAGAGTTGAGATGTGAGAAAGAAAAATATCGATACTTTTAAAACGTAAACATATTTTCTATTAAATGTCCCACTCTTCTACATTGCAAGCACCTAGAACAAGGAGTTAGTTTTGTGATCAATTATTTTGATTAAATTAATTAAAGTTTTCCGATATTGGATTAAACGTTAAAGATACTGATATTAATAAAATGTCGGAAGATTGGTATCGATACTAAAATACTGGAATCGAAAGAAAAGTATCGATACTGGTACATAAAATCGAAATAAAAAAAAAACATAGAAATTATAAAAGAAAATATGCAGTGGCGTAAAACTGTAAATAAAAAAAGAGTTTATAATGACACAGGAATACATCATTCAAAAGGCAGCGCGTCGAGTCGAACGCCGGTTGAAATTGGGAAATCTTCCTGATTTACAAAACGACAGCCCGTAGTTCGCAATAAAATTGCTCAGAAAAAGGATAAAAAGATAAACATAGACATGTTTTAATCAAGAAAAATATGTTTCCAAGATCAAGAAGTAAATTTACCAAACTGTGTTTACAGGAAAAATTAAAATATTTTTGAAAAGTGTCACTGGATTAAAATTTAAATAATTTGCAGAACACCAGTTGTTACGCCACTGGAAATATGTTGCGAAAAGAATGTTAAGCATTAGTACTTTTTTCATTGAGGATCGTAGTAGAACGTTTTCAAATATTTAATAACTGTTTCATGCGTACATCATATTAAATATTTGATATTTATATCTCAAAGTATGTCAATATTTAGGATTGATATAAGGTATTTATTTACAAATTCAACTTTCTTCGCATCGGTTACCATTGAATAAAAATGTAGGACATTATGTCAAGTTCAACCAATTAAATTACTATTTTACTCTTCGCAATATAAGTTGCGTTATAATTTTCTTTATTAGAAATTGAAGAAATCTGAGGAACTGGCTTGTGATATAACACACTACAAAGCTGATATGTTAATAAGGTTAAGTTCTCGGGTGATGTAAAATGTCATATCAGTTGGAATTTAGCAAGACAATGACCTCTTTTTTATATTTCGACATTTTTACAAGTAATGGTATTTAAAACAGTTTACTTTTTATTTGGACTTTAAAAGTCATGGTGTGATTTATATAAGCTTTCAAAATTAATGTATTGTTTCTTTTGGCATTGCAGTTTTCATTTGTTATGCAGTAAAAACCTGTTTCTTTTGTTCTCTTATTTATTATATATTATTTTAATGTGAGTATTATTATACTATGTACATCCCTCTAACCAATTATGGAAGATAGAAATAATTCGAAAAATCACTTCGGAGTGTTTATGAATACAAATCCGATTTTTTTAAAAACATTTTTCACTAAATAAAAAAAAATAAATAACGTATAGTTTTTGACAACTTATGTTTCGATGTTTCGATGAGACATTTTTCTATTAGCTGAAATTTATGGTAACAGGCACTTTAACCAGAAGTGAAAAATATCGACCATTAAATTTTTCTTAGAAAAACTGTTCTGTATTTCATACATGAATATACAAAAGCTAAGACTTAATAAATGAAAGCAGTCCAATGATAATGATGGTATTGACTGAGATATTTGATGATGGTGAATTCAAAAGCTACGGCTTAGAAAAGGTTTAAAAACAACATAATATACACTATAAAACTTCTTTTCATGGTAAATCACTACTTTATAATAATATAAAATATTATGAAAATACACATAGGTATAACCTGATGACAGTGCTCGTTACTGAGAACGGTGATAAAATTATGATATATAAGCAACAAGTAAACTATAAATCTCGCAATAAATGGTTTTAAAATATTTTTTAAAATTTATATTATATTCCTGGAATTTAAAATGATTTGTTATTCTCGATTCCTGTAAACATAAAATGTTCAAGACAAACACAATGTTAAACAAATTTTGCAAACGTTTGTTCCAACCCCAGTGTGGGGATTGGTTAAGCTCTGCCGCCACGTCAAGGCCCCTTCACTAGGTAGAGAGGGATGGGAACCGTCTTCGTAGCTCTTCCGGTTCCTGAGACAGATATAGTGAACAAAGTAAACAGAGCTTGAAGTAAAGAATTCCACTAAATCCAAAGTGGAAGCATAAAAAAATGTAAAACAAAAATGCAAACAAAATAATATTTTTGACATTTTTTACCCTTTAAATCCAAATCTTCGTTGTTATGCAAGCCACGCAATACTTAATGATAGTTTATATCAGGTAGTAAAGTAAAAAGAAACATAATGCACTTAATTAGCGTAGTTAGCGTTATCCGGCAAAAACGGAAGTAGAATTAACTTCAAAACGGAACCAGCCGTTTTGCTGGCGACTGGCTGTAATTGTTGCATAAAGGAATCTAAATATTCATACGCAAAACTCATTGTATCATTCATAACATGTAAAGTACTCATTAAGTCATAAATTACACGAATGTTACTCTTTGTTCGTCAAACTGGTATTTAAAATTTGGAAAATTTCGGCTTCGGTTCCTGTTTCCAAGGATATATTTACAGTTACTATTTGCATTAATTTGTTGAAATACTGTTACAGTTTAAAAGGCTATTAGGTAGAAAAAAAGTAGTTAGTTATTTATAATAAATATTTATTATATATTTGCTGACACATGGCTAGATAGAGACCCTTATTCAACTGGGGACATGGAATGATGAAAATAGGGAAAATAATGAAAAATATATGTCCTATACAGGATGTCCGTTTAAGGGGCTAACCATTAGGATAATGAGAATTGTAAGTAATATGAAGTTGGTTAAATTGGGGCAAAGTTGCCGCATTATTTGGCCATTTTAATGATGTTTTTGTTTTCTCAAAAAAATGTATAGTGCACTAGATATGAGCAGATTTTGGCAAATTTACTTTTTGACTCTTTTTTTAGGAAGAATTGACAGCGATCCTTAAAATTTTTAGAGCTTGAACAAATTTCAATTTTCTTATGAGGTTCAAAGTTGTCTTTAGTATTGTGAAATAATAGGATGATAATCTTTAATTATTATATTTTTACAATAAAATATGCGATTGCAATATTATGTGTTTTAAAATAAAGAAAGTCAATCTAGAAAATTTTAATAGCTAAAATTGATTAAATGTTTAATTTTCTTGTTGATTATGTATTTTAAATCTTTATAATCCTGTAATTGACATTTTATTTATGTCCTAAACTAATTATTTTCGTGGAACAACTATACACATATATCACCGTATTAAATTTATGGTTACAAGTTTATGTAGCTCACATTAATTATAAACTATTTTATGAACGATATTAATAAGTATAGAATTTCAAATTTGACATATTGATATAGTAACTATACTAGGTACAGTTTATTACACAAAACGACATTTCTACAGGTATCAATTTCTAATATCATACCGAAATATTTCTATGTTTACAATATTATTGGAATAGTATATTGTACAACAAGCATGAAATGGACGTTTTAAACAATATACTTTTTCTACGACCCCGATATTATTTCCTAATTGATTTATGATGTTGTAAAATTTATTTTTTCTATTTAATCACATCAATTCTGCAAATATACTTCAGTTTTTTCTTTTTTAATTTACTCTGTTTGGATCTTATTGCATTCTAAATGTATTTAAATAAGGAAAGTAAACGTTTCGTACCCTATTTCCCGTCTAATTTTCTTGTAGCGTCCTATTGGTTAGCAAGTAAACAACAGACAATCTAATAATGAAGTAAGCAGAGCACGAGGAAATATTTCACCCGTAATGTACCGGCAAATAAATGAAACATCTAATTGACCCGTATGTGAACTGAGCACCGTAATAGTTTAAACACTTCAAGGTAAAAACAATCGATACCAAACAAACAAACAACATAGTCTTAATATCCACATGCAAAAACAAACATGAACAAAGACATTACTGCATTAGTTGCCATGGTAACAAAGAACTGTCTCTCGAAATAAATAAATACTTACCGCACTGGAAACTCGTATGGTGTGCGAACAATTGTTTCTTAATTTGTTTAGCAAATAACAAAAGAAAGGTTGCTATAACAATATAGATATTTTTTCGACCTATATAACGTCGGTAATTAAGTTATTTTCTTAAACTGTGAGTGGTAATACACAAGTACCATTATAATACGAATATAATGACATAATGAAACTTAAGCGATTCACTTTTAACATTTTACTTTAGCTCACAATTATTTTAATGGGCTAGGATGTTAGGTTTATGATTTTTAAATTCTAAAGCACGCATGTGTACGTGTGTAAAATATAATTATGCTATTTAAGTACACAATAATTAAAGAACAATTATTATTTATTTAATAAATAATGCCTAATAGTGAATAAATGCATTCATTATTATATTTTTTAATTATTGCTAGTATTGCACAGAAAAAAAGCAGAATAAAATCGTTTATGCATGTAGAAAATTATAAAGATATATAATTTTTTAACCTTCTCCACTCAGTAAGATTTTTTTATTTTTACGATGATGGATTATTATTGTAACGAATACTTCAATAATAGTGAATAAAAAAGTTGAAATTTTTGATATAACATTCTGATACCCTAGAATAAATCTGATTAGATTTTGGTATTAATCGTGTAATCGGAAGTAGTGTTTTCAAGAAAATCTAAAGTGTTTTTCTGAAATATCTTAATTATGAATATATGAGAATGTTTGTAAATAATAATTTAATATTTGTCATTAGTTTTATAGTTCAAATTTATTTCTACCTAGCCCCATTTGTCTATTACAAGTAATTAATGATTATGTAAATTTGTTACAATTGTGGTTAATCTGTTTACTTATAGAAAGAAACGTTTTATATTTGCGAGTGACTATTATTATAATTCACATTGAAAATATTATAAAAAAAATTATAGAATACTCTAAAAGGAATTGTACTAATATTGTAAGTACTACAACTTACCATTTATAGATATTGCAAAAATGAGGATAGGTGAGAGTTTATGTGCTGGCTACATCAGATTTTGAATTTTACGTCCAAAAAAAGGAATTGCTATAATTCACAGCAACCAACATTACAATGATGTTAAGCGGTACCAATTATATAATTTTTGGCGCTCCATATGACAGTATAACCACAGTATAGAAAACAAAATTAGTTATCTATACTGTGGTATAACTATGCTCAAATAAATACAGTAAAGATTTGAATAAAATAATTATGTATACTTTTTACAATCACAGTATCATAACAACACTTTCCCAGATAACCACATATTATGTTATTTACATTTCTTTTCCATAAGGTTAAAAAAGAACTCAGTTTTACTTTTTTTTTAATTTTGTATTTATGCTACATAATTATTGTCTGTTTAACTGATAGATTAGTAAAACATTTAAAATTCACATTTCCAATTAATAATGACACCATTTTTATATCTCTAAATTATTTCCAAAGTTGTACATGAAAAGTTAAATTTTTCAGTTTTTCACTACAATTTTTTATATACAACCGAAGTAGTCCAAAAAAGTCCATTTTTGGGTCCAAAATTTTGGTTTTTGAAAATAATCCATATTGATAGAACTAGTTGCTCTGATTTCAAATTTACAAACAGAATTTAATTATCTTTTTTCGTTTCGAAGATATTTACTCTCAAAGTTGTACCTTAAAAAAGTGTGTTTTTTGATTATATTTAAAAAGTGAGTAGAGATACAATCTCAACTACTTTACCACGCGATTCTATGGAAAAATTTATATAAAGAAATGTTTTGACCACATATACGTTCTTTGGAACGATTAGCTGAAAAATAAGAAAAACGAAAAAACCTAAATTTCAATTTTTCACCTCGATACTTTTTGTCTCCAAAATTTTTCATTTTTTGAACTTAAGTAGATATCGATGCGCTGATTTCAAATTTTCAAACCGAATTCCATTATCTTTTCTCGTTCTCGAGATATTTGAGTTCAAAGTTATACCTAAAAAAAAATGGTTTTTTAGGTATACCCCTTAAATGGTTAGGTTTAAGGTTTTGGTGACCTCACCTTTCGATTCTGCGGGCAAAATTACATTAGTGTACCAATTTTCAGATATTTACCTCAACAGATAGAATTTCTAGAACGAAAAAACTGAAAATGGCCAAAATCGAGAAAAATCGTCAGGGGTTCATCAGGCATTTTTTTCGATTTTGGCCATTTTCGTTTTTCCTTTCTACAAATTGTATCCTTTGCAATAAAAATCTAAAAATTGGTACATTTATGTAATTTTGTCCGAAAAATCGATTGGTGAGGTCGCCGAAGTCGTAAACCTAACCTTTGCAGGAGTATACCTAAAAAAACGGTTTTTTTAGGTTTTGCCAAAACTCAACTTTGAATGCGAATATTTCGAGAACGGTAAGAGATAATTCAATTCGGTTTGAAAATCTGAAATCAGCGCATCGATATATACTTAAGGCTAGAAAATGAAAAGTTTCGGAGAAAAAAAGTTCCTTAGAAAAATTTTGAAATTTAGGTTTTTTAGATTTTCTCATTTTTCTTCTAATCGTTCCAAAGAACGTATATGAGGAGAAAACATTTCTTTATGTAACTTTCCCTGTAGAATCGACTGGTTATAATCGTTGAGATTGTATCTGTACCCATTTTAGAGATATACACAAAAAATACCCTTTTTTGAGGTGCTAATTTCGGGGCAAAAATCTCAAGAACGAGTAGAGATAATTAAATTCTGTTTGTAAATTTGAGATCAGCGCAACGGCTTCTATTAATTTGCATCATATTTAGATACCAAAATTTTTGACCCAAAATTGGGCATATTTGGATTATTTCTGGTGTGTATAAAAATTTATGTGTGAGAAACTAAAAATTACAACAGTTTACTCATCCATAAATATGGTTGTGAATTTTTAAAATGTAAATGCAGTGCTTTTAATATTTAAACTTATTTTTTTCGTTTACATTCTGTTTGTTGTCTTTTAAATTTAATGTAGAAGTTGAAAATGTTCATTATGTATTCCTTTAAGCATAAACAAAACATGTAAACAATTGTCAGTATAACAATTAACAATTCTTATTGTTGCAGGTGTTCGTTTATGAGCGTCCAGTGTACATGCGCATCAAAGAGCGCTTGAAATCCCGAGGGGTAGAAGACATCCCAACATCAGAGCTTGTCAACTATTTCTCCCCTTGGTTCGCTGAGCACATGGGCCAAATCCGCGTAGCCAGTGGCAACCAAACAGTTGAAAGATGGGCGAACAGCATGCTGAGGATAAACTACTACATCTTCACATACTCTTCCCTTCTGAAGCTGCACACTGACACATCCCTTCTGCGCACGCTGAACGAACTTCTCCGCAATGAGGCGCTGCTGCAGATCGAGCTCCGCGCGCTCAGCCTCGCCTTCAAGGAGCCTGCCAAGCGCGCGTGGTTTGAAGAGGTGCTGGATAATTACATGAAACTCTGGGACGCGAATATGTGACAGGAACACGGATTGTTCGTGGTTATTGTGCTGTTGATGTGTGAATGGGAGAACTAAGTTTATTGTTTTAATGGTACTAGGGTCGCTCATTACGAAACATTAAGCAAATCTTGTGGTAACTGTACTAATTAGACGCTTTGCCAACAAATATCAACTTACGAGAACAAGTATCAAATTACTTACACACCACTTACCGTACTCCATTAAGAACTTACAAATTTTATTTTAAGATCAACGAAGTTAAACACATTAATGTAAATATGTAAGTAGAAAATTGTATATAAACAAACTCTCATAGAAGTTATTCTTTACTAAATAAAATAAAAAATAATACATTACATAACGAGAATTGTAAACAGCATATAACATGCGAGTGAAAAAGTAATTTCACGAGCAATGTACTTGCATTACAATTAAGTTGTGTTACTTACACTTTTTCTACGACCAGAAAATAATAATAATTACTGTACATATAATAGTAAGGGACTATAGTGCATGATTTAATCCTGAGAGTAAAATATATTTCACAAGCCGTACGCGAGTATTGTCACAACACAACTAAAATTTCTGTCTACTCTATAGTCGAACACAATTCTATTTTGCCTTGAAAAATTATAATAATAAATTATTTTACAACTAAAAGAAACAGTTTTTATTCCGACTAACTAATGACACTTTAGATATCTCCGAAACAAAACATTTCTCGAAAAAATTTATGTAAGAAAAGTTGTTCAAAATTTAATTTTAGAGGGGGTTTATTTGAAGCATTTCTGAGCTAGCTGTTTCAATTTCGAGATATGAGTAATTTAATACTGACGATAATAGTTCGCGATATTGCCCAAAGATGTCAGACTCCATTCTATATCCAGAAATAATTACAATAAATACCAATTTTAAAGTAAATGGTACATTTTACAATGAAATTCGTAGAAAGAAAGTTTTTTGGAATTAAATTTTATGCAGGGTTAGTTAAAAACCTTTTCCAGATTTAGTTATTTGAAAATTTTTGTGGAGTTAAAAAACTGCACAAAAAATATATGAAGAATGAGAATCCTTACAAAACAATTAGAAATCAAAATAATATTTTTCTACGACTAGTATGGAAAGGCACTATATAAAAGCATCAAAGTTGCGTATTTCCCACAATCGTGGGTTAAAGTGTGAGAAATCATTTCTAATACTGGACATGCGTGAAGGTACTCTTTGTGTGGTTACCTGCGCCATATTGTTTTTTTTTTTTATGCCAAATAGCTTTCGTGCCTGTATTTTTGTTCTGAAACGTTTAACAGTATGGTCGTAGAAAAACTATAGTGTGCCACTTCTGCATTTCCCAGCTTGTGTGATTCCAGCATCAGACTTCGTCTCGTGCAATTATTAACATCATAGTTAGCCTAAACATTTTTTTTTTAATTTGTGAAAATATATAGTAGAAATACAAATTTTTATGCTTGCCATTTTGAATTATTTTTAATCAAGTAATATATTTGAGTTAAACTGTTTACCGAAAGAGAATAATATGGACATTAAAGGAACTTGTTTTTACTTGTTGAAAACGAAATGTTTACATAGATATCCTGTATGGAATTGTGAGGTATGTGATCGAGTGAGGCGACCTTAGTACCGCGCGTGGCTGTGCAATGTTGTGCTGTAACCGTAATGTAAATATGATCGACCCGCGAGTAACAGTTAGTGCAATGTGCAACCGAAGAAGTGAACCCGCTTGTATCCGGACTCAGTGAAAGGCCTGAGCCTTGACTTATTTATAATAACGGTCGTACCTGTCTCAGGATAATAAACTTAAACATACATTTTATATAAAAGCAATCTTTATTTTAATTCAAATACAATCATAATAAGGCAATTAGTTAATTATAATAACATTTATAACAATATATAAATTAATTGGTCCGATTAAAAACGTATAAAAGAAATTGTTACGCTAAAAATTTAAATAATTAGTAATATCAACGAATATGAGAATAATGTCATTCGATTTTTTTAAATATTGACATCTGAACGCTGGCCTGTTGGTCTCGGCCTACTTTCTTTCCGTTTACCACCAATATCAATGGTGTTTCCACTCGGATAGAACGAAATTCGTACTTCTGAAAATTAAGTTTAGTTGTAATAAACACACCAAAGATTTATATTATTGTAAGATTCAGCATGCCAATGTTATTATAATACTTAAATTATGTCCTTCAGTTTAACTGTTCATTGCTACTTATGTATGTTTTTATTTTTAAATTTATTTTATTTAAAATATTTTAATATTCCTACTAGTTTTAAAAGTTAGTGCAATAAATTTGGAATCCATTCAAAAAATGGGCTCAATCACCACATTCAAATTTTAAATATTTACACACTTTGAGTTCAAACCAGGGCATGTAACCGAAAAAATTATGGTCAATAGTTAACCAATATCAAGTACTTTATAAGAATAACGGTTTTTGTTCAAAATAGGTTTAAAAATATATTCAAACAAAACAAAACGATAGGTTTGTTCCAACTAGATAGATTTCCAGTTTTTAAATCGCTTGTATGCCCTGGTTTAAACAAATATTTTTAATAAAGAATGGTGGAAGAGCCTATTATGATTAGAATTACTTTAGAAGAAGCCAAGGTTGTTAAATTCCACTATTGTACATAACTGTTTTTATATATTAAACAACTTTGGCACTAATGTACTCTTGTTAGAACTAATTTTATTAAAGTCGCCAGTACTATTATTATAATGTTACAAAGTGCCTGTGTTACTTCAAATATATAAATAGTAAGTTTTAAGTTATAAATATTGTAGAAATTGTAATGAAATGAATGAGATATTAAAAATAATTGTATAATTTATAAAATATTATCTATAGGGTTGTCATAAAATTAAATATTTTAATTTGAATATTTTCTTTTCAGGCTTACCTTGTCTTTATAACTGAAGTTAATTTCAGCAACATAAGGTTCTGGAATCGCTACTGAATCTCCAATTATGACGCCTTTTCCTTCAGCTAAATTATAAACCATCACAGGTATGCAAACTCCTTTTTTGTCTACTAAACAAAATGTACTACAAAACGAAATAGTTAGTGAAGAACAGTAAATATTTCCGCAGTTACTTACAAAGGAACTGAATCGTCGTTATGAACGGAACATACAACTTTGCCAAGAACTAGTTTTTCTAAATTAATACCGGGTTTTAATTCTGATAAAGTCACTTCGCTCAGTTTTACTTTTTGCCCGTTTGTTGAGGTGAAACTACCTCCGTAATACGGGCCTAGCTGTTTTGAGTCGATCGACTAAAACAATATTTCAATAAGGTCTATTTTCATATCCTATTTTCGTTTTATCTTATTGAAAATAATAAAATAGTGATTTAAAAGTCAAATTGTGTAAATAAATTTTATCAAATTTTAAATTAATTGGCACTTATAATACATGTCTATAAAAATTTAATATTAATGTTCAATTTTAAGTAGATTAATAATATTGATATAATGATAACATTTGTTTATTTTGTTCAATAAATTCTTTTTTATTGCAAATTTGAGGAACACATTTTAATCAAACTTTATAGATCAACTATAACTTTTCCAATTGTATTTCAGAAAGAATCAATTGTATTTCGGAATAATCTATTGCAATTGAAAAAGTTTAAAATTTAATTCAGATTAATTAGTTATAATTTAGATATCTTCAAACGTAATTCATATTTGTCAATTGGAAAGCAATTGTAAATTCAGATTTGATAATGTATTTCAGAAAATATCAAATGTAATTCAGAATTGACTAAAATCAATTATGTTTAATATTTTCTGGATTAAAATTTCTTAATCAGAATTAGCGTTACTGTTTTCTGAATTACAAATCACATTTTCTGAAATACAATTTAAGAAGTTGTAGAAGTTTACTCGTGCTATATTTAAAGTTTTATGAATATTTTAAAAGAGAAGAACTTAGAAAAAAGGAAAGAAATAGTAACTATTATTAAAAAAAATATTTATTAATATTTTATAGCAATTTTATTTTGAATTTATAGTTTTGTTGTGTTTACCTGTAATATTTGTTGCAGTCTTTTCTTTCCTTTCATTTTCCCTGTCGTGTTGACTAAATCTATCACATGATCTAAATATTTCACTAGTTGTTGCTCTTGAAGTTTAGGAGCATCCCAAGTGGGATCTAATAAAAGTGCTTGATTGAACGATTCTAAAGCTAAATTGAACTCTTCTTCGTATTTTAACGTCTGAAACAGCAATTTTAGTAACTGTCTATTTCAAGTAAATAAACAATTTACATAACATACCATAGCTTTATTATAATGTAAATCCGGAGTATTCTTAGCTACTATGTCTTTTTCCTACAATGAAAAAAGTTATTGTAAATTTTAATTCGCAAAATTAAGGATAGTAAGTAAAAGAATTTAAATGATGTATTATTTAAAATTAATAACTTTCATGGAGAAATATTAAAATTTCAGTTCCAACTAGTGGCTTAAAAATGTTTTCTTTGAGAACTTTAAAATTAAGTTTCCGAATTTGGAAAAATTTTGGTACAGATTCAGGACATCGAAATATAAAATCCCTTAACATTTATGTCCTTTTTTAACACCCTGTATATCTATTTATGTACAATAACAAGTAAACGAAATAATATAATTTAATATTTTTATCAACTTTGCAGTTTAAATTTTTTTTGAGTATAAATATTTAAAATTTAGTTTAAAATAAACTTACGGCTTGCATATAGGCAGATATACATTGCTTTAAGGTTTTTGGATTCTGTGATATCACAAAAAACGATGATAAATGGGCGTTCCCCAAAACAGCCCAAGATAGACCATCCTGGGGGTCCATCTGGACAGCATCTTTGGCCAGCTGAACACCTCGCTCGACATTTTTGATCTTTTCTTCCTTATTAGAGGCAGTTTCCTGCCTTGCTAACATAGATAAATTCCTTAACGATATTTTATTTCTTTTCTAAAACGAAAATAAACACTTATTTGAAATAAAATGGACGGCGTTGTTCTTACTTGATTTAAAGCACCAGTGAAGCAATTTTTCGCTTCTTTCAAGTTATCATTCTTCCAATAACACTCTCCCAATTCGTTCCATGCATCTACTAATTTAGGATCTAATTTAATTGCTTTTGATAAGAGATCTTCGGCTTCTTTACTGTACTCTGGAACTACGTTTAACGCCCTACCTTTTAGGTAATAAAATTTGGCACGATTGTAACTCGCACAATCTAAAATTGATTCCTATAAAACAGAACTGAGCTTATGACTGTAATTCTTACCTTTTAATTCGTTAAAAACTTCTATGGTACTTTCTAATTCTTTTGATACATCAGAATTTTTACGAATTGCGTTGTCTATTGAATTATTCTCAAAATAGTGATCTCGTAATATATATAATTTCTCTACCCTACTCTAAATAGGAGTAAAAATATTAAATTATAACCTTATAAGGCAAGACTTAACCTACGCGTAGGTGTGAATTACTTCATCAAATACTTACAATCAAGTTATTAAAATTCTTTTCATTTTCATCACATTTCGCTTTACTATCTAATATACTCTCTTCCAGTGACATAATTATAATTCTCAAGTTATTAAAAATTAGCAAATGTCAAATTGACATATTTTGACAATCAAATAAAACAAATGTGATTCTAGTTCACACACAACTGGACAGATGGCAGTACTAATTCTAAATTTATGGTGTGCTATGAACATTTGTTTCTGTAGTGTTTTGTTTTATGAAAATGAATGGAAAAGTGTGTGTAATTAAGAAATATATTATTGTAATATTAAATATATGTAATATATTTCTATTTTATTCGTACAGGTAGCGCTAAAGACTCCACTAGTGTTGAAAAATCCGGGTCAAGGCCCAGCCAATGAGAATGTCGCGTTATATCTATTTTTGAGCAAGTGCTGCCAGTGCGGCAAAAGACGGTAACAGTGGCTGTCAGTTCGCGATCGAGGCCATTTTATAAGTGCGTTTGACGGGTGAAAGACTGGTGCAGTGTGCTGTGCAAATTCGGGTAGTGTTTTGTTTGTTTTTTGCATGATGCGCTCTTAATTTGCCCCGAAAGTTATGGATCGGTAGATCGGCGAGGGCTGGGTGCACTTCGTTGCTCCGTTTCAGTCAAAATGAAGTGGTGAATAACAAAAGTGTCACTTTGTTACTGAGTATTTAGTGCCACTAGTGGATCTACCTACTTGGATATTTTGTATGCTGCCTTTATTCTTCATCCAAACGATGACTTCCAGAAATATTCCTGCAGATAAGGTAAGAAGTAATTTAGTTTGTGTTTGGATTTCTCGTTAGCCGCACCCTTCTTAACAGCATTTCGTGTTTCTCTTTGAGAGAACGACATACATCGACCTACTTCCCTAGCCTACATCAAAGAAAACACTTATTTTACCTCAAAATAGTCATATTTGTTCCATATCCAACTAGTTTGGGTCATGTCATAGCCTGCGTTGGGCTGACATTTCGTGGTGGTGGTGTTTCGATTCGTATGACTCCTTTGTTATTGTGCAGAACAGTACTTACTGCACATAAATTTCCCTTCATTTGTTAAATTAAACGAGCTATTTTAATGAAAGAATGCTTTACATTATGAGTCTTGCAGTATGCAGAGGTTATTCATTTTATTTTTGCTGGTGATATATAGCTGTCATAATAAAGTACAAACATGTTTCAGTTCCCTAGAGCTCGTGTTCTAAAATTAGTAGACACACAACTTGAGTTGTTCTTTTTTACTTTTATGTAGAAAATTATCTTTAGTTCGCTACGGATAACTGTTAAATTCTACAAAAACAAAATGAATTTTTTATTTAACAAGTTCTAACACGGCGTAGCGAGGCAGCAGAGAATGCAAGGGCGTTTGTTTGTGAAAGTTGGTCTTCCCG
Source organism: Stenolophus ochropezus (assembly GCA_035578165.1). NCBI lineage: Eukaryota > Metazoa > Arthropoda > Insecta > Coleoptera > Carabidae > Stenolophus > Stenolophus ochropezus. Next base: position 3,614,741 of record JAQOWZ010000016.1, on the reverse strand, counting down.
GATTCATTGTAACTTCGAAAATTGTTACAATTCATTATCATTGTGTTATGCAATTCCCTATCTAATTATTTGTCTTCTCGATGATTGCTACAGAGGAAATTAACAAGTGATATTATTCTATTATTCACGTTAATGAGTAGTAAATAATTTTCTTGTTATTTAGTAAAACGTCTGCTACTTTATGTTTACGTCTGGCAAATTAAATTCCGTGACATATAATTACATAATTTCTGACATAGGTTTGAATGTGAAACTGGATAATTTGTTTTCGTGAATATGCGAGATATGAAAGATCAAAATACGCATTTTTGTAAGTGGATAATTATGTAGCTGTCTCATATGACATACGTTATTTGAGATTTTAATATATAAGTATTAGTTTCCGGCCGAAACATGATTTTCAGCCGAAAACGAAACCGAAACGTATGTAGTTAAGTAAAAACGTAGTTAAATTTTTCTTAAACACGAAAATATAGTATTTTTTTAACTTTTAAGGTATTATTCGATTATTATTATTAAATAAGAGACTTGAATTTATTAGAAAATCATTTTATTTTTATAGATACTATCTTTACTAAAGAAGTAAAGAGTTTATTAAACTACGACCGAAACCAGCATTTCTGACAGATACCGAAATCGAAATTTCGGTCGGACTAAATAAATATCAATGAGAAAACACATATAGTATCTATCTGTACGTACAGATTATATGTTACATAAATCTATCAGTTACAATTACCATCAATTATGACAATTTTTGATTTTATGACTAAAATAAAAATTCAATATAGCATATAGCACCAAAATGAAAAACAGCAAAACCGTAACAAGAAATCAAAGTTGTTAATATTTAAATTTGATATTAGAGACTTTAAATATAATAAATATAACTTGTCTACGGTATTAAAAGATACTAAAAATAAAATAAAATGGAATATTTTGGTGCAGTTTGGTATAGTCTCTACGTAGTTGAATAGAATACGAATGACTTCTTCAGAAGATATCCAGTCTTTATAAAGAACATGTTACATAAATTATAATTAATAGCTTTTAATAGGTTGATAACACCTACAAGTATATTAAATAAGCGTATCTAAATTAAATACTAATTTAAATACTTTTAAGTTCCTTTCTGATTCATTCTATAACAATCCTAGAATGATTTTAGGCCTATCAGAAAGTTTTAATAAAACATTCGAAGTAATCTAAGAATGCAATTAGTTGTTTTATACACTGTATCCCAATACCCGCGCGGGTATTATATGGTCTAGTTTGTACATAATAAACGAGACTATAAACAATACATTTCCAGCAACAAAAAAAAAATATTTTAAGATTCTGGACAAACATTACACTTTACAATAGGTTATAAGTTTATGATTGTTGAACATAAAACTTATTGAAATGACATTCATTTATCAGAAAATTAATAATATCAAAATAACCTGCTGCCATTTTTTAAAAGTTGTACAAACACATGATGAAGTTTGAGGCAGGAGATTATTTATTTGCCTCAGCACTCCACTACACTATATTATATATAGGAAAATAGTGGGAATTCGACAACTATATCTCGTAGTATATTGCGCGCTGAATTTAAAATTTTTGGTAGATTCAAATTAAAAATATAATGAGAAATTCTTTTCTTCTCATTTTGTATAGTAAGGAACAGCCTCACCTGCTTCTCTTGACGAGTCACCACTGATATAAGATATAAACACAAAATTTCATTACTTTAAAGATAACCATATCAATAAATTTATACGGTAAATATTTATTTTGCTAATGAGACATCTATTATTAATTGCTACTTGAATTAAAATCATAGTTACGAAATTGCAATATTATTTCAAATTTCAAATCCCTAAATGTCAACGTAAAAAAAACTCAAGCAAGCGCACTAATCGGTGAGTATAAATATGACTCTCTTTAATTATTCAAGTAAATAAATATTATTTAAGTTTGACTGTATGTATAAAATGCACAAAAACTTAATAGCCTAATGTGCTCATTAATTTTCCTCCTTCATTTAAAAGGTCCAAAAGTTAAATACTGCAAGTCAAGGCATGTTTGCTGCGACTTTTCTACCATTTTCTCTTCCTGTTGTGTGTAATTATAAACATTGTCGCAACGGTGACGTCACAAGTCATTAGATTTTAACATAAGCGCAATGAATATGACCTACATGGATGCGACTGTGTGGTATCATTCTAAACCCATCTTTTATGGCCAAAGTACCGCTAGGCTGGTACGTTCAACTTGCCTCTGTGAGCGGTTTTTCTCAAGCGAGATCTAGTTTATTGTCTACGGAGAAGGAAGTATTTGTGTTAGAGCAAGCGAAAAAGTAATACAATGTTTGTAAGCCTATTACTGTAGTTTATTTTACGATCACGTACCACGTACTGTATTTATTTTAGCTAATCATATTACAGAAACTTCTGCTTACAATACAAAATTAAATATTTATTACAGGAAGAGGTTTACTGTTTATGTATACTCAGTTTCTTTTATTGTGCATTCTTCTTTTGTTATATTTACAATAAACTATGAACAGCTAATTAATTAATTTCTTTTTATCATATTGATGTAAATTTAAATGACTGATTCAAATAAGATTTAAATCATATCGATTTTTTTTAAAAAAGTCATTGATTTAAATCACTTCTTCTGCAATTGTTATTTAACATTTCAGATTTACGATAATAGGGGGAGAAAGCGTTACCATGTGGCAATACTTTCAAGAACTATAAAATCTTTTTAACTTCTTCGGTAAAACGACTTTATTGGTATATTATTTTGAATTTTTTAAGGAGATTTTTTTGCACTTAAAGTGTGATAAACAATAAAATTAAAATAACGTTAGCTTTAAAAAAAATTGATTTAAATAAATTGATTTTTTGATTTTTTTAATCTGATTTTTATGCAACTGTTTTTCAGTATTTTTGTTTTTATGTGCTTCTTACTGTATAATATTCTATCATTGTCTATTTCTGATTGAAGAACGTAGGGTAGTTGAAATCAAAACGAAAATTCCAGCTGTTTCTAGACAATTTTACTTGCACTTCAGCTGTATTAATTATCAGGCTACTGTCTTTACAAGGGACCTACAGTTAATGTATCATACAAGGAATGTTAAAAATCATGGAAATTTATTGATAAATATATGTATACGTTATTTTGTAAAAACGAAATTAAGCAATTAAAAACAATATTTATTATTTAAATGTCCAGTTACAAATTTGTGGTTACAGTTGCGAAAGTTTCCAATCACATAATCAATACATTTTGTTTTTGTAACAATAAAATGTTCTTCTGTTTCCTGGTATAGATAGTTGTTCGGATTAACGAGTGTCTTGGGAAATTATCCTGGAATAAGAATTAGTTGCAAATACTAATCGAAATATTAAACAAGTTTCCAAGAACCTGATGAATGCGTATATTCTACTAGCTCTTATTTGAAATATAAATTAGTTATATTAGTATTATTTGTTTATATCTAAGATGCAATAGCAAATATTTGTTAGAACTGTCTTGAAATGAGTTCTTATGGTCTGTTATTATCGAAATCAACATTGGTTATTTTATTGTGTTTAATACCTAAATCATGATATGAAATAAAATAAAAACGAAAAATTAAAATATACCTAGCATGAAACAGCACATCTGTACTACAATTAAAACGTACAATTACAATTAAAACATAAAATTAAAACTAAAATATATAATTAAAACTAAAACTTAAAATTAACGAAAGGAAAGAAAACTACTGGAATTCAGTCAGTGGGATAAAATTTTATTCCTCTCCTACCGGTTTCGACCCCACATGGGTCTTCCTCAGGGAGTGAAAGTCATTTTATACATTATTAATGTTTTGTAAATACATTTGTCTATAATTGTAACAGTACAGTTAAAAATCAAATCGTGATGTTTTATAAACTCACAAGTCAAACATATGTAAAACTATTTTATAAATGCAGATATTAAATGTAGAGTAATTTAATAATTTTATTTTTCACAAAAACGTGGTTTCGTGCACCTACGGTAAAAACCAGCTTAGCTTAGTCACTACTATTCGTACAATATTTTTAAATATAGTTAACTGAAAAGTGTGATTCTATTTTTTTCTGATTAGGTGTTAACCTCAAATGTAATAATTTCTGTCAACGTCACAAACGTCTATGTACCTAACGAAATAAATTTATTTGATTGAAGAAAGCTTGTGAACCATCTGAAGATAAATTTGATTCGTTTCTCACATCCTGCGCCACGCCCAATTATTGTAATAGGTTCCGCATTTGCTATCTTCTGCGAAACAACTGTTTCATCTCTTCTTCTACACGCTACACGACGTGTTCGGTTCTTCGTGTTACATCGATAAGTACATCTTGTACAACAGCAAAATGCAAATACTTCAAGTCATCTTCAACTCATTCATTTCTTTCCTTGTACATTAGAATACAATAAGTACATACTTGTATCTCATGGACATATCTCAAGAAAGTACAACAAAATAAATAGAAATATCATGTAATGTTTTATCGGTTCTGTTTTTTAAATATACATTCAAACCTATTAGTCTCCTTACATCAGTAAAGGAAATACGTATTCTATTTTTTAAAAGTTTTGTATTGATTATATATAAACGAACTAAATTTTATGTTATACTTACTATATTAATAAATAATAGTTATTTATATATTAAGACCATAATCAAAAGATTGTAGCACGAGGGAATGTTTAAAGCTCGACGCGGAGCAGAGATCTTTAACACGTTAACTGCCACCATTAAAAAAAAGGTTGGGTCCCATGGGCCATTTTTTCTTTTTTACAGATTTAGGGTGTTTTCATATTAGAAAATACAAGTATGATAACAGAATTAATTTTTTTTAATGTTGCTCTAAAATTTGAAGAATTTTATTGAGGCTCAAAATTTGCAGTATTTTATCATTTCAGAGACTAAAAAACAAAAAAATCATTCGCTATGAATAGGTTTTGGTCTGCCAGGCCACCGAGAATTAAACTACGTTCACAGATATGCGTTGCGAGGTACACACATTAGACCACGAAGCATAATGTGTATTCAAACACTGAGGCACAAACGATGTATCTCAGAGCATACGCGAATATTTTAGTGAGACACATAAGATGTACCTCATGGCAGTTAACGTGTTAAATTTCTTGACATTGTAGATTGGTGTATTACTAAAATTATTAATAATTGATAAAAAAAATGTATTATTTCTTTACTGCATCAGCCTGTGAAAGTGGCATTTTCGATTAAGTTTTTATATTTAAATTTGAGTTATACTTGTGTGAATTATCTGGCCGATATAACCAAATTTAAGATGTCACGGATAACTTGTGACAAAATTACATTCCTTGCATTGAAATTTTAAAGTTCATGTTATAAAATTATAATTTTCAATGACATAATATATTAATTCAAGTTCATATTCTAGTATCTAATCCTCTTACTATTTTTATCTCTTTAATGTCTTATAATTTTTTCCTTATTAGATGCCGACTGTTGATAATATAATTCACAATAGCTTTATCATATTTAATACTTTTGAAGATGGAACAATAGATGTTTACAAGATATAAATCTTACATTTAAGAGGTCCTTAATATCTTGAGATAAAAATATAATTTGGTACTTATAATGTCCTTATAAAGATATTATCATTTTTGAGTAGAATAATAAATAATAGGGTATTAAAAATTCATTTTATTGTTTATTTCATTATTGTAAAAACAATAGAAAAGAAAATTATATTGATTACAGTTAAAATTAATATATTAAAATATAGATACTAAGCAAAAATTAATAAATTTATTTGTACTATATAGAAAATTTCTAGAATTATTTCTTAAGCCAAGGAGCATTGAAAAATAAAGAATTTATCTTCATATTATTACTAACACTTATTAGTATAATTCTATTTATATTTATAATGATTGTAGCATTTTCTGTACAGACACATAAAAGTGAATATTAATGTAAATGTCCTGTCATCTTTATGCACTTTTTATTAATATTTATATTTTATTTATTTATGTCATCATCTCATCATTATAATTGGGATCACTTTTTGTTTCCTTTTATATTTCTAATATTCTAATATTTTTGCTTCTCAGAATTATTAAAAAAATGTACTTACAGTATTTGTATAATTTCTTCTAGATTATCCGATAATTATTTTTATAATATTTTCACTGTCAATTATAATAATTGTCACTGTCAAATATAAAACTAAAACATTTATTTTCATATATAAACACATTAACCGCAATTGTAACAAATTTACTTAAACAAAATTTTAGCTAATACATAATATTAAATTATTATACACAAAAATTCTTATATATTCAAAATTATTTAAGATATTTCAGAAAAACACTTCAGATCTTCATGAAAAGATCACTTTGCACGATTAACACCAAAATCTAAATCAAATCTAATCTAGGGTGTCACAATGTTATCCAATATAAAATTTCAACTTCAATTTCAATCCAAGATGTTTTTTGTAAAACTACTGAGAGATAGCAGTATTTTATTTTGTTAATATTCTCGATTATAGAAATCGAACTGAATATATCATAATTTGAGGCGAAGAAGCAAAGTAAATAGGCCAAAAAATAAATTTGTGAATTGTGTCGAAGGCTTTTTAGGTAAAATATGGAATCATTTATTATAGCATTAGCAATTTGCGGTATTTGAGTTGGATACTTTGGTGCTGTTGAGAAGTTCCATTTATTATGAAACTTTACCTGCGAACTCATAATTCTTTTTCAAATTCGGAAACCGTAGCGAATTACAAGTTCCAGCTCTACACCTTGCATTCTTTATTCGAATAGTTTTCCTAGCGTCTGCACTTCCCAGGCATCTCAGACAATGGGAACTTACTTTATGCGCAGAAGACGACACACGTTGCACTTCCAACTTCTAAAGATCTTTTATCGCCGTTGCCTCACTTCCAGCTTCTCTGTCATTTGCTGTTTCTTTCATTTTAACACAATTCTGCACAACTTTCAACTTTCCAAATGGGGCAACCAGGCGTTTATTAAATTCCATTCTGACGGCTTTTTGTTGGGATGTTTTGTATATGTGACAATGTAATTATTTTGATTTTCATTCCATTGCAAAAACATTAGCTTGTTCGGTTGGTAAACAGGGTTTGGAATTTTTTTTTAGTTTTAAAATGAAATAAACATGAAATTTTGTATGGAAAATTCTGGGAAATTCAATAATTAAAATGTGTGGCGATTTAAATGGAAATAAATGGAACAGTCGGTTTAATTACATTACATACATACAGTCATATGTTTTGGTTGTTTATTATTTTCTCGATTTACTCAAAATAGTAATGTTAATTAATTTTGTACAGAAAAATTACATATTTTTCATATGTACCAAAAAAAGATTGTATAAAAAAATTACATTAAACAACCTTTTTGCATATTTTAATTTTTGGTGAAAATAATAATGTCACTTGACACATTTGGTAAAACTAAGAAAAAAGCTTTGAAATGTTTGAAGTGCCGTAAGTAATTATTAAAACTAGTAACGTACTTTTATTAATTTTACCAATCTCTAAGTAAGGGATGTATTGTAATCATACAGATTTAGACATATTTTTAGATAATTATTTAGCGTAAACTTTGTTTCTCCGGATGTGAAACTGTAGAGCAAAACAGCTGAACAGATTTTAATAAAATATCGTATTTAAGCTTCTGACATCAATGGTACAGTCATCTACACCTGTTCTTTTTTCTATCTCTTTCATCCTGCACTACTGCATCTCTTTCTTCTCCACGTACGACTACTATTTTTAAATTCAAAATTATTCAGGAATAAAATACTTTACTAGTTTATTAATATTTGAATAATTTAAAAAAATAAATTGTATTGGGTTTATTAAGTACTATTTTTTCGAAGGTCTATCAGTTTTTATATTGACACAAAATAGAAAATCTTAACAATACCGTGATACCCACACATTCTGTAAGTACATGCGTAGTGTTGGCAAATACTGCGAGAAATGATTTCTTACACTTTAACCCACGATTGTGGGAAATACGCAATTTTGGAGCTTTATATAGTGTGCAAAAGTGCCACTTTGCTTAACATTAACAACTGTTGCAATATGGTTTTAATTTTAATTTTATTTGCAATTGAATAACAAATAAACTATGTACAATATACGCCAGGTAATAGTTTTTACTGCTTGTAGAAGATGACAGACTTACCTATACGACTCGCTAGTAATTTCCTCTTAACATCAGTAAAAACAGTTTTACTTCGTTAATACTATAAATTAATACTTGCATTAAGCTGTAATAACTGACACCTCAGAAGCCTTGCAAAGGACCTACTGTTTATAGAAATTCATATTCTTTTGCCACAGCGTTATTCTCATTCTCAATAATTGGTGAGACTGAAATTTAAGCCTCAGATCTCACACTCCTATGCCTATGAGTCACAAGCCAACAACATCAAAGCAAAAATCAAGCCCCTGTATAGCTCATAACAGTTCACAAGCAATTACTCCATATCTACCCAATAGAGTTAGTTCTCTCTAGGGAGCTTGGCAAGTGCGACTCTGTAGCATCCAAACACGTCGTTGGCCCCAAGCCAGAGAAAAACTGGAGCGCACCCAAGAAGGGCTGCTGATCACTCCAGGGCCTTATGCTAATTCTTAAACCGGTTACATTCAAACAAATAGGGTAGTGGATACACTGTTGTAAGCAAGAGATGTTATACACGCTTTTGTTTTCTACAGAATGTATAATAATCACGTTACATGGGGTACAATAACAATCAAGGAACTAATAACATAAAAGAACAACTTCAATAATGAGAAACACATGATAATTACAGGGGGAGTACTATTGTATTCTAGTTGTATTTCAAAAGATTTATCTCTAAGTAAAATTATAAAACACAGGGGTGGATCTCAATCTGAGAGACACAGCCTCTTGCAGGTGTTTCTGTCCTTGTCGTACAGTCTGTTCAAAAAGTTTCTAAAGAAATAAAATAGTAAATAAAGACAGTAAAAACTGTATTGTGCAGAAATGATCACTAAAAACCTAAAAGATTTTTCCAAGTGAACTTTTGCAGGCTACTTTTCTTCTCCACTGGGTTGCTACCAAGGATGGAAAACGTAACGTAACGATACCCGATAACGTTATAATAACATTTCATTTGCTATTTTTTTGTTATTGACCTAACAATAACAAAGTAACGTTATGTAACCGTAATATAACAAGTAACGATACACTATAAACGTTATTTGATGTTGAGAGAATATAAATTACTAAATTATCGATATATTAATATTTTTCGTGAAGATGCGAGAACATTTCCGATTTTAATTGTTCTGCTATATAAACCCCGAGCAGGATGACATCTGATATTAGTACACATAGTAAATATAAATAGTTGGTAGAAATAAATATCGTTTGTATAAATAGTGCGTAGTGTTAAATGTTTAAATAAATAATCTTACTCTTTTTAATAATTTTTATTCTTAAATTGGTTTTTGTAGTGTTAGTATTACACTACTACTATATTTCACTGACCAAAAAACGTGGTTTATGTTAATAAATATTTAAGCCTATAAATTGTAAAATATCGTCATTAGTGTAAGTGCTTATTAAATCCCACGTTTGTTTTGTTGGAAAATCCTAATGTAAATAAATAATTTTTGCACACCTTGCAAAATATTATGAGTCATGCACACATGCTCCAACACGTTAAATCCGTAATTAAATGCAAGATTTCCTCACTTCTTGAGAAAAGATAAGCAGATTACTTAGTAATTGTAATTTTTGTTTCAAAACAGTTTCCTCAAAAAATCCGGACAAGGAATGAGTCACGCAACGTAATGTTTGCAAACAGAAAAACAACAGGATATTTGTACACGTTGGCTAATCCAGCCACAAAGATAAAGATAACATTACTCTACACGGATTTTAATATATTATCACTAGGATTAAAAATCGCATTACTCATTTACGGAACATGCTTTGAAAGTGTCGTATGTGTAATCTACTTTATCTCAAAATTAAGTCACTGTTGCAATTCTTGACTTTTCTAGAGAAAATAAAAAAATTTAATTTGTTTGTAGTTATTTTAAAAAGTTGTTTCCTGATTTTATTTTGTCTATGGTACATGGAAAATAAATGCACAGTGCCAGAAAAGTACCTGATCAAACTCGATATATCCAGTTCTACTCTGTATTCACGTGTGACTATAGTCCATTTCTTATATTTAGAAGAGGTCGATAATCTTGTGACAACTCTTTGGAGCAGGTATTCTTAATTCTTGTACGAGATTCCCATATCAGCGAGCAAAAACTATTCTAAGAAAATGTTTTTATTTGGGTCACGGTACACTGCAGAAATAATGTCAATTAACAACTATTCAAGTCTTCAAATTGGGGAATACCAAATGAGATTTTAGTTGTTTCAAAAAACAAACAAAGCAAGCATTTAATAAGTTAATTTTTTTGGTGTTCTTTTTAGAATACTTTGTAAGTTGTGATTGTGACTATAAAGTATTTCATGTTTTTCAATAACACAAAAAAACATTAAACTTTTAAGTTATGTACATTCTCCAATCGAATTTAGTTTTGTATTTTGTTTTTCGCTTTCAGTTTAACAATCATGTAGATATATCTAAAGAAGCCATTTCAGCCACCAGGGTTTAGTTTTGGGTTAAATACAGAACATTGAAATTCCAAATATGTTTTAGTTTTATTTTTTATATTTATATATCGATCAATAGAAATAAGTTTAGAATGGCACAGTTATATGTTCTTGTCTCTGTCCATTATCAAAATTGATGAAAATATAAAAATACACTTGGCCAAAAAAAAAATAAACCAAAGGAGGTATGTTGGGTACATCTCTTAAATAGATTTCGTGATCTTTTTCTGAATTTAGTATTTATTAGTTGTGTCCGACTGAAACACGATTTTCAGCTGAAACCGAAACATTAACCGAATATTCGGTTCCTCTTCTAGTTTCGACCGAAAACCTAACCGAAGCCGAAACTTATGAAAAACTAAGTTAAATTTTTTAATAAACACGGAAATCTAGTGTTTTTCTTTCCTTTGAAGGTAAATTAAATAAAATGCTTTAATTTATTAAAAAATCATATTATTTTTGTAGAGCTACTGGTACGTATTCCGAGCTCACTTTTACAATAAAATCGCTTTTAAGAAGTTTGATTTTACAATATAATCTTACGAGGCCAAACGTTCCTTTTAACAAAAGTAGTCTAATCTTTTACCATTTTACTTATTAAAAACAAAACAGATTTGAATAAAATCATTTGTTTAGAAATTAAAAATGGAATATATGTTTTAAAAGAAAATTTGGAATAGTCTCTTTCGTGACTGCTTCAGTGGAATATGTTTTCGCATTGCATTGGATTTCAGGTTATGTATATTACTTGTTCATGCGTATGGATTTTTAATTAATTTTGCTTCCTTTTTTACTCAATACATAATCAGTTTTGCAATCTTAATTGGTAAATCCATATCACCCATACGTGTGAAAGTTTAGTGAGATATTTGTTTTTTTACTTATACTTATAAAAAACCTTGGTTCAATGAATACGGCGTAATGAACTTGTACCTAATTTTTACTGATTTGAAGCTTTTGTGTATGTAGGTAAAGGTGATATTGATTTTGATTTGACCTGGTTATGAAGTCAAATTAGTAGGTATGGGTACGAAACGCTGAGATTGTTATATTTACTGTTTGCTATGCTAATTTTAATTATATAACTAACTTAATTCCAGTAGTCGTACTAGTTTAAATAAATGCGTGTGTATCAAATCAAATAAAAACATTAATCAGCAAATATAAAATTAGCTTATTTGTTATTCTTTGGATTATATTGTTTGTATTTGCAAAGCGTTCGTTAGTAAATACAACAATTATTATAAATTGTTTTGAAACGTATACATACAATATAAAAGTAAATGAAAAATACACGTCATATTGTCTCTCTATATTCAGAGGTGTGTATTAATTGGAAACAAATGTTAAAAAAAAAAATAGATAATCTGGTGACAAACGTATGACAAATCGTTCTCTAGAAAGTCCTGGAGATACGATTACGTTTCTAAATTTAATTATTTATTTATCAATAATGAGCACTTCATAATCATTTTTTTGTACTCTTAAGTATCATTCCCAGCTACTGTTTTAATTTTATGTTTTAGTTGCAAGAAAAGTATATCATACGGCTATGTGCATACTAATTTCCTGCACATGTTTTATTTTTAATTTTAATTCTATTTATATCTTTTAGCTGTAAGAGTATGCAAACTCCATACTTTCTAAAACTAAAAATTAAAACTGTCAGCTGCCACAAAAGATCAAATTTATCTACCCGAAAATATGAAAAAATATATAAATGATATTATCCAATATAAAAAGTAAAATATATCATAATGGCGGGGTCACCCTTTAAATAAATATTGGTTATTTTATAACCACAAGCATTATATGATATAAAATAAAAACGAAAAATTAAAACCGTAGGTGGGAATGGACCTTTAAAATAAAATACAAAATTGACTGATTTTTTTTACTAATCTGATTAATTTTACGTTGTCGATTTTCTCCCTTAAAAATGGCGTCAAGCAATAACAGGTACAGGTTTTCCTCGTCCCTCTAGTGGAATTTATTTGTACTACTACGAAGTATACCGAGTCGCGTCGAATATGCACGAACATAACTAACAGAAAATTGGTCAATTCCTAAACAGAACAGGTCTATGTTTTATGTTCTGTATTTCATATAAATCATATGTTTTGTGTACTAATTTTGTTCTGTATTTATGTCACTTATAAATCAACCTTAAGTGTAAGCACTATGTGGTAATAGACTATCAAATGGACAGACTGACAGATATCACGTTGAAAATTGTCAATACGTTATTAATGGATCTCAATTGGTGGATATTTGTCAAATCTCAAAATGTCAATAATGTGGTAACATGTCAATGAAATGACAATACCGTCGTTATATCTATATACATACTGGTTTGTGATTATTATTCTGATTTATATATGTATTAGCATTGTGCCTAATAAAATAAATATAGATCACATATATCAATTGCTTAATAATAACATAGTTATATATTTTAACACTTTAAAAGTAAATAATAATTTAATGGCTTGTCCCAATTATTAAATAAAGATATCCTTTCATTTGCTGATAACTGATACTGCTAATTTATAGTTTAGAAAGGCAGCGTTCACTTTAGATTTGTAACAAGTATATATAATTTACGATAATATGTTATTTACTCAACCATAACAATATGTTACAATATTTCTTAATGAACACTACTAAATATAAATAAGAATTAAAGAGCTATAGGAAAAGAATAATTTCTAACTGATATTTATTTTCTATTCCACGTGGTTATAAAAAAGCCATTAGGTAAGATTTATTTTGTTATTTTGTTTATATAACGGTCACATGGCGAACTTTCCGGATTGGTTGTGTAAATATTACCTTTTTTGTTGGCTTTATATCTTACATCTGTCACAATATTGGGCAACATGTAGAACAATTTGATGCTCTTGTGTAAACACCCACCATACTTGCGCAATTTACTACGACAGTGTAAACTGTCACCGAAAGAAGTCATTTAATGCGGAGAAATATAGTTGGTTGACCGGGATAAAAAATAATATAATAGTTTATGTCTGTAGTAATAACAGGGGAAGTAATTTCCAAAGCCGGTGATACTGTATTTTTACGTAAACCCGAAAATATTTGAAAATATCGAATTATTAGTTCAAAAATTTTTAAATTTTACAAAATTTTCCTTGTTATATTTTTTAAAGAACAAGCTACGCTGATACCAAATTTACAAACAGAATTTAATTATCTCTTTTCGTTTCGGAGATATTTGCTCTCAAAGTTGTACCTCAAAAAAGTGTGTTTTTTTAGTATATCTCAAAACTGAGTAGACATACGAATACAAATACATTACCATTCGATTCTACGAGAAAAATTATATTAAGAAATGTTTTGTCCACATATACGTTCTTTGGAACGATTAGGTGAAAAATAAGAAAAACGAAAAAACCTAAATTTAAATTTTTCACCTCGAAACTTTTTGTCTTCAAAATTTTTCATTTTTTGGACTTATGTAGATATCGATACGCTGATTTCAAATTTTCAAACAGAATTCAATTACCTCTTCCCGTTCTCGAGATATTTGAGTTCAAAGTTATACCTAAAAAAATAGTTTTTTTAGGTATATACCTTAAATGGTTAGGTTTACGGCTTTGGCATCTTCACCATTCGATTCTACGGGCAAAATTACATAAGTGTACCAATTTTCAGATTTTTATCTCAACAGATAGAATTTCTAGAAGGAAAAAACTAAAAATGGCCAAAAATCGAAAAAAATCTAGGGTATACCCCTTGCCATTTTTTCAGATTTTGTCATTTTCGTTTTTTCGCTCTAAAAATTGTACCCGTTGGAATAAAAATCTGAAAATTGGTACACTTATGTAATTTTGCTCGTAGAATTGATTGGTGAGGTCGCCGAAGTCGTAAACCTAACCCTAAAAGGGGTAAACCTAAAAAACCTGTTTTTTTAGGTATTGCCAAAACTCAACTTTGAATTCGAATATCTCGAGAACGGTAAGAGATAATTCAATTTGAAAATTTGAAATCAGCGCATCGATATTTACTTAAGTCTAGAAAATGAAAAGCTTTGGAGAAAAAAAGTTCATCGGAGAAATTTTGGAATTTAGTTTTTTTCGATTTTCTCATTTTTCACCTATATGCGGAGTAAACATTTCTTTATGTAACTTTTCCCGTAAAATCGACTGGTATAATCGTTGAGATTGTATCTATTTTAGAGATATAGTCAAAAAACACACTTTTTTAAGGTGCAACTTTCATATCAAATATCTCAGGAACGAAAAGAGATAATTAAATTCCGTTTGAAAATTTGAAATCAGCGCGTCGAGATCTATCAATATACATTATTTCCCAAAATCAAAATTTTGGGCACAAAATTGAGTATTTTTGGGATATTTCGTGTTTGTCAACACAATTTTTGGTGTCATACTATTATTTAGTTCGTTTTAACTCTATACAACTTTGATATGGGATTATAGGTTTGGAAAATAAATAAAAGTTAGATAATAAAGCGACACAATAAAGTTTTATTGTAAAAATATAGTATACATAGGACAGGACATATGATTTAATAAAAAAAAAAGCGCCACCGTTAACATTAAGAATTACTTACGTCTATAGCAACATAAGTCGTATAAGATTATGATAACATTTATTATTTGATTGTCAACGGATTGTAATAGAAAATAATTAACTCTTAGCAGGATAATTATGAAAATCATTAAATTAAATCAAAATTAAGTAATATTTCTTTTACTCAAAATGATTTGTGGTGTAATTTTGTTTCGTTATGGATGACCCTGTATATAACAATTTTTGTAGAAGGGTCCACATGAGAACATCATCCATCTTCCTAATAGAATTTAACAAAGTGAATTTATTATTTTGTGTAAAAAAGGAAGGCCACTTGTCCAAAAATGAAATTAACACAATTGTTTGTTTAAATTATGTACAGCGACTGCTCTCAAGTGTACGTAGAACATGTCCAGAGTACAAAAATAACGAGAAAATAATAACAATAAAGAATATTTGCGGTATTTTATTCTATACAACGACGTGGGTCGGACAGATAAAATCCTTTCATTTGACAAGGGTCGCGAATGCGGGACATTTAAATAAAATTAAATCCTTTACATGAATCCGACGTCTACAAGTAGGCCTTGCGTTTTATACTGCACCCCCCGGAATTTCAATGAATTTATTCCGACAATTATTTCACGAACAATAAATTAAATTAAATATTCCACTGTATCCGCATGAATTTATCATAATCATCGTTACATTTATGTTTAATTGTTTCAATTTAATGTTCCTTTTTGTCGTTTATTTAAATTAATTGACACTTCAATTATCATCGGTATATTAGATTACAATTACTATTAGTACAATTTATAAATCACGTACTGCTATTAAATATGCGTCAAATACAAATTTGATCGCGATGTAATTACATTACGTATAATTAAAATTTAAAATTTTAATCCATTACATTCATTAATCAAGACAAATCGGAGTAAACCGATAAATCAATTTTTTATTCCTACAGTTGACATTGTTAAGAAGAGAATTGATGATCTAAATATTTATTTATTGCATAATCTCAGCATTCAAATGTTTCTTTCAAAAAAAATGTATCATGTAGCGAATAACAAGGTCAATACAAGAAATTTAAATAAATAATTGCATAAACTTCATATATAATTTGTTGATTAGCTGTTTACATCAACGAAGATAAAATGAACTATTAATTATTTTCGTTCTCATTCTTTAAAGAATAGTCTGAAAATATTTCATAGTATGAAGCAAATCAAAATATATAGTCTCACTTAAAATAATAAATTTCGATCCAACTGATTGAGAACCACGATTAAAAAATATATGCTTATTGAAATATAAATTGTTCGCTAATTTAATCAACTTTTTTATAGTTGTCGGATTAGCAATAGTGGACAAAATAAAATGAACACCTGTGTAAGTAGAAATACTTAGGTCATTGCATAACCTCAATATTTTGATTATCATCTACATTTTCTTTTTATTTTTTCTTCTTATTTTTCTACTTTTTCTTCCTTTCCTATTAACAAATATTTTGAAATTTTTAATTATATATAAGAGAGGGGTTTTACATTTGTTATTTTTTTTGACATTGATAAGACGAAATAACCAACTAAAACAATAAATTGCAAGTGGTGTTTCTTGAATTGCAATATTTCTTTTTGTTCTCATACAATAAAATCTGTTATTCCTTTACTAAGTTTAGTATTGTTATTCCTTAAGTATTTCATTTTTATCGCCTGGATTTTATTTTTCATTCTATTTGACAGTATATATGATTCACAGTCGTATGTCAGTTTTGATCTATATATTAAGTTGAAAACCATCCTTTATGTTATATATTTTTGTTTTCTAATTTATCACTAAATTTATTTAGACAATTCCTCAGAAATAAGAAGATTGGAAAAAACTAAACCTCTGTATTGGGCATCTAAATTATGAAGTAAAATCAACATAAAACTGAAAGTACTTCAATGGGAGTTATTTCTCGCATATTATTATTTAATTTATCATATTTGCTTATTGGTTTTTTCCTAACCAATTGCAAATAAAGATTTAAGCAAAATAATATCCTTTCATATACAACAACACCTTGTATGCTGTTACTTTATTTTATTATGCTTAAATATTGTAATTTATTAATTTGTACAAATGTTTCGTTATATACTGCACATCTCAAAATATGTTTAAAAAATAAATGCTTTATTTTTTGTTGGAGTATTATACTTGCGGTTAAATATCTTAGAACCTGAATTTTGTACGACTAACCACACATGACGAATGTAAGACACGGTGATATATATCTCCAATTCCCTTTTCCCAACCGTTTAATTATGTAGTGATTAGTTGTAGACCGCAGGAAGGTTTACCCCAAAATTCCCGGCCGAATTTCTTCTCCGGCATTCCAACCTGGTGACCTAATGCTGCCCAAGGCCTCGAGGCAAAAACCTCGACGAGTTTTTCTCTCGGAGAAACACCTCGCCGAATTGTCCGCAAAATCCAACGTGCAGCCGGTTTGTTGTAATTATACACGTGCTTTTTATACCGGAAAAATTCTACCAGCGATAGAATGCCAGTTAAACCTATTAAGTTAGTAATTATGCAAATTGTGCTCCTATATATAGACTTATGTTGATTCGCCATAAAGGAAAAATTAGAAATGTTGAAGTTTATATTTTATGTCAATACTTAGCTAATTATAAGAGGGAATTTTTAAATAAAGAGATATTCTATTTTGCCTAACTTTAAAATTACCTTTTCCTTACAACCGGTCATGAAGTACTTACTTTATGCCCTTTTTTGAGTTTGTAAAGTTACTTTTCACTTTTAAAAAAAAGCCATTACCTCCAAGATTTATTTCCTATTCAATACGTATGAATGGTTTATTTAATTTTAAAATTAATTTTTATTAATATTGTATATATACAATAACCAACACTTGACTAAAAACATTTACTTTATACGCTAGTTGCATAAATAACTATTTCAGAAATGGGGTATTTTTGTTATTAGTTTGCAAAATGTTATTTTATTTTGGAGTTCAATTTCTGACGTAAATAATAGAGTAAGTTGTTTTAGTTTTGGGAATTAGAACCATCTAGGAATCACTAAAATAAAACTATTCACGAAACATATGTCTTAGTTATTTGATGCTCTGTTCTGTCTAGGAATTTTGAATATAGTAAAGA
Source organism: Stenolophus ochropezus (assembly GCA_035578165.1). Taxonomy (NCBI): domain Eukaryota; kingdom Metazoa; phylum Arthropoda; class Insecta; order Coleoptera; family Carabidae; genus Stenolophus; species Stenolophus ochropezus. The sequence continues at coordinate 3,596,310 of JAQOWZ010000016.1, read as the reverse complement.
AAACTAATTTGCCTTGCAAATTACCTTATTTTTAAATGTTTTGTAGATGTAGACATACGACTTGACACTAATTGCAGGTGTACATTTTTATTTATTGTCTTACCTGTCATTGATAACTGTGCAGGTAACTAACTAGCATAATAAAATATGAAATGATCTTGTACTGTCTAATAAATGATGACATGATTCACTATTATTGTGGGCAGAATATATATGTATACACATTTGTAATGTAACCTTATTTCTTTTGAATACAGAGAACAGATTAATGATATACCTTATATTTCTCTCATAATATCTAATAATTTCACACTTATATTGTCTAATGATTTTACTTTTGTATAATATAGGCAACGATTTCTTAAACTTAAAAATAAATACTTCTCAATCGAGGGTTCGTCTTTGGTTTTCATTGTAGACTTGTAGAAAAATACATATTTCTAATCCATGTATTAAAAGAATTATAAGAAAATTTGGATGTTGTATAAATGTCCTTGATTTCTTGATTATAATATCAATGTGGTTTATGAGATAAAATATGTTGGTACTTATTAAAATGTGGTTAAAAATTATGCGAAAATATTCCTTCTACAATAGTATGTATCAGAACATAACTAATTAGAAGAACGACCTCAGAATTCTTTTCATCTTCCTTTTGAACATGCGGTTAGATTAGAAGTAGAACAAAAGCATTCCATTTTTCCAATGGGGTATATGACCACAATTTAATTTTAGTATGCAGGATATAAAACATAAAAACTAACCAATGTAGCTTCTCATTATGATAATAAAAACTAAACATTAGTTTGCAATAATATAGCTATTAGCAATTGAATCGAAGGGTTAACTACTAACAAAATTTTTGTACAACAAATGAAACTTCCATGAAATTTTCAAGATTTCCATGGAATATCGAAGATTCCATGAAACTTCCAAGACTTCCTAAGATTTCCCTGGAACTTTCATGAAACTTTCTAAACTTCCATGAAATTTTCAAGACATCCATGGTACAAGATTCCATGATTCTTCCAAGACTTCCTGAAACTTCCAACACTTCCATGAAACTTCCAGGACTTACAAGAAAACTTCCAAAACTTCCATAAGACTTCCAAAACTTCCAAAAGACTTTCATGGACCAAACTTCCGACGTGATTAAATCCTTCGAATTAAATATTCTGGAGAAGGGATATGTGACATCAGCATGATATGATCGTGGAAGAATGCTGTCTCTTTCTCACATTCGCTCCCAGTCTTTCTGTCTTCTTTCACGATCCTACTAGGCTGACATTACAATCTCTTTCTCAAATTCTTAATAATTATTTTCTCTTAAACTACGAATAATAAATTAATTAAAAAAAAATACGGGAATTTTTATAAATTCTTTTCAATCTGCTTCATCCTTCTTGCGGTTAGATTAGAAACAGAACAAAAAGCATTCCATTCCCCAATCCCTCATCATGCACGTGTCCTCACCAGTTCACTCTGCATCTGCATGTGGCCATACCTGTGTAATCGCGTCTGCAAATGACACAGCGCCATGAGTCACCCTTGTCTGATGATCCCTGCAGCGATGCTCCGCTGTTCCATCCCTGCAGATGGCGTGGCTGATGTGCACGTGGCGGTAATGGATGCCCAGAGTAGAGGGGGGGGGGAATAGATGAATACAAGTTGATGGTGATGGGACCGGAGTAAAGATGATGAGCAATGACATAAGAGAATTGCTTTGTTTGTGTTTGCTACAGTTTGGAATGTTGTACATGTTATAAAAATAGCTTTATAAGTCCCTTGTGGACACTTCGTAAATGCAATTGTGGATGTGTGTGACAAGATGGCCTCGGAATGCCTTTTTTGATTAAATTTATTGACAATCTCAACTTGGAAATGTATCAATATTCTAAAAAACAATGACTGATTTTGTTTAACTTGCAACAGTGCTGAAAAAATGGCAAATTAGTAAATTCATCTATCTGTACAATGAAATATGAGAAAAACATACAAAAAGTATTTGGGTAATGTTACCATGTTCTTCACGTCAAATATCTTTCGTGTATTTCTGTTTTATAACGTTTAGCAGTGTGTTCGTAGAGAAAGTATAGTGCACCACTCGTGCCGAATCACCTGTCTGCCTAATATGTGGACGTTTCATGAATTGTCGATAGGTATATTCTTTCTCTTTATTATACTGAAAACCTGTGTTAATAAAAGGGCTACAAATCGACGTTGACCGTGATTTTTAACAATTATAAATATAATTTTCATTCTAACACTGATTTAGTTAATAATTTTTTTATATACCTACTGTAACGAGCGTGACTCACAACCGATGAGTCATCGCGGCTGAGCTGTATGGTCAGGTACTCTCACTAAAGGTTAAGTGAAGAGCGACGCCGGTATTGTTTGGAATTTTATAGATTCCGGAAGACTCTAGAAGATTCGAGATTAATTATCCTCAAGTATAAAATGTAGCATCTAAAATAATTGAGTTGGAGTTTGCGGAGACTTATTGAGGTAGTCAGTATAGGCGAATGAAGTAAAGGTCAGAGAATGCAGAGAGTATAAAGTTGGTCGAGTACAGTAGAGTGAAGTGAATCGAATCGAGGCAGTCGGTCCGAACAAGAAAATGTAAAGTAGAAATAAATATTTTGTGGAATAAAAACTGTCATGTGGAAATAAATGAATATTGATTAATATAGTGTGTTAAGTGTGAATTTATAATCTTTAAATTTAATTAGCAATTTACATTTCATTCATGTAAATAAACTTCACAATACTTTTGTGGGTATGGCTATTGAAATTAAAGAACATTGTTCTTTAAAACACAATATGGTACATTTTTTGGCTGGTCTTATCAATGAACTTTTCCTGATTAAAATACGTCGTTTTATTTTGTTTACTTTTCTCAATACCATTGTGCGAACTTCCCGAATGCGATAGCAAGAGGCAACGACTCCGACGACTTACTAGCCGTGCATGAAGCATGACTAGTGACTAGCCACTCTCCCTTTTATCACTATCCGCATTCCGGACCCCACTTGACACATCCAACATCCAACACAACACCTTAACCCGCACTGTCCACAGCGAGCGTTTAGCGCTTAGCCTCTACAAGCCGCAGTATCATGCACGTTAGACCGCCAGCACGTACACCTACACACACAAGGGTCTAGCTGGCCGTTTACAGGGTCGTTCACCGGACAGGCGATAGAGGGAATGGAGAGTTTAAAGTGTGATTGTGATATTCTTGTAGGAATGGTTAGGCCTGACTAAGTTTACTGCTTTAATAGTATAGTTTTTATTTTTGCTTATTTCAAATAGGGCGCCAAAATTGTTATATTAGTCTTCGAAGGACTGATTTTTTCGTCTCTTGTTAAAGTGGCTGTTATCCTAATGGTTAATTAAAAAATATCACATTAAAAACCTGACGTTTGTTGTCAAAAACATAGGGTAAATGGAGGAAAAATGAACCGGAAGGAGAGATGGGACTTTTATTCTTAAAAGTAAGGGGAATGTTAATTTTCTTGTTTGGAGACAGTGTAAGTAGCCAAATTAATGCAGTCAACACTGAATTATCAAAGATTTACTTAAAAAGTTGCCATAAAATTTTTGTACCCTATATACACAATTAGTTAGTTACTACTTCGGTTGGTTTAAACTAATTATTTATGTATATTCTTTAAAATATGTGCATAAGACTAACATAAAAATGTAGTTCTATTTGTACAGAGTCATATGTAATTTGGTGTTCCATTTAACCTCTGCTCTGAGGATAAATGGATCGCATATGTTGAGGACAGATGGATCAAGGCATTTTTATTGTAAAAAAGATCTTTTTGCATATAAAATCGTAGACGATCTAGTTGCTATTCCATGAGTTCTGAAAAACTGTAGTTAAATGTTTATTCAGAAGGTTATGATAATGAAGAAGCTGAAGATTATGAAAATGAATATGCGGGATGCAAGGAAAATTATAAAAAAAAAACGATAAAGGAGGAAGATTGGATAAAATGTGTAATTTGTTGTCGCTGTTTGCATGAAGAGTGTACCACATTTGACAAATCTGTTAAACGATTCATCTCCTCATAGCCTTGGTCCGTCTCATCTATTTAGTGGAGGAGAGTTGGATTTTTATGAACCCGAATAAAATATGTTTTTGTAGTTTTCAGAATATAGTTCAATTTTTTTCTTTATTCTTAAAAGTAAGCCTAGATTATTTGTTGTTATAAATAAATTTTGTTTCTTAAATATTATTTCATATTATAGAGTAATTATTATTTATTGGTCTATCTCACCCCACTTAGCCTATTATTTACCGATGGTTAAGGTAACCGACACTTAAATTTTACTTATCTTATATTTTCTTCTATCTCAGACACTAAATAAAATTGTAAATTATAATCTATCTTTCCGAAAATATTTTTCGTATTTGAATATCATCAAATAATGTTTTAAAATACTAGCAACATTTAATTAAAAACTTGAAAAGTATTGGTTATTACTTCATTAAATTTGTTCAAATTGTGCTCTAGATCTAACCGTGACGTCTATTCATTATATTCCTGTTTTGCTTTTATACATCTTATTTTTTCCATCTTATTGTATAAGTAAAAGGCGGATCAACTATAAACAATTTTGTTATAAAGTACTTTTACGAAAAACTGTTTATTTAATGACAAAAACTTGAAAGCGTGCATTAGCTTATGCGTCAGAAGGGGTAATAAAATATTGATAATAAGCTTGAGTCACCCTTAATATGTAATGCAATAGGGGGAAAAAGTGCATATTCGCTGCAACGTTGCAAAATTATAGCTTATCCTCCCGAAGCTCTAGAACAAAGTTCAATCAATAATATTTACCATAAATTACATGGGCTGTTTTACAGCATGAGTAATATTAGAGTTAGTAATTCCCACTAGGTTTTAAATCCATATCAAGTGTTATTTAATATGGATAATACCATATATTACCTTTAGGTATATAGTGGCATATCACAATCGAGCTAGGGATCTGATTCTTATGGGAATGTTAACCAGATTATGGGTAATAATACATGTCAATATGATTGATTGTCTAACGTCCCATTGTGGACTTAATACTTTTTTGTGTTTGATTTGATGAATCACTCTTGGACTAAATTCAATAAGAGAAATGTAATCCAAGGACCAACGGATGACTTCGCGCTTTTCAAAGGATTTTGAATGTAGTTCAAATTAAGAACATTTTAAAAACTGACAAGTGCTGTCTGAAATATTAACCTACAAATGAAATAATAAATAAAATTCATTCCAAGAAATTTATAATACGTAATGAGCGTCCAAGGAAACAACTTATTAAATTATTTAATTATATTCTACCATGAGTATTTTTTAGCGTAAAACATGGGGTTTATCATATCCATGTTTACGATTTGATATTTGATTAATAGCAATGTGTACTTGCTGGTCTCATTTAAAATGAAACATAAGGAACGAATTTGACATTTGCTTTTTGGGTTATCAAATTTTCTGACAGGCCTACACCAAGTGCAATAACAATTTTAAGGATTATTACTTTAGACGAAATGGTAGAATAGTTGATTGGTCTACTAGATCTCTTGATCTTACACATCTAGATTTTTTTTATTGGTGACCCTTAAAATCAGAAGTTACTGGGAAAATCTTCAAAATTTATATCTGTTAAAAGTAGAAAACAAAGTCCTAATATCCTGAAACCGGTAAAATATAATATAAATAATAAATACTACCGACAAAAATGTATTCTAGAAAAGTACGATATATCATTCATTCGATAAAAAGAAAGAAAAACGAAGAAACCGGAATTGAAGTTTTTCGGTCAAAAACTTTTGTTCTCCAAATGATTGTAAATGACCACTTAATGTTAAGTAATAAAATATATTCAAATTGTTTCTATAAAACAAGAAAGTTTCTGTAATAAAAGTAGCTGTTTTTATATCTTTAATCCTTGTTCTAAATATACTGTAATAAGATAAGGATAAATTAATGATATGGTACTGTAATTTTTATTTTAGTAGTGCAGAGTTACCATAAAAGTTTCTCGCGTAGGTACTATAAGTTCTAGTGTAATTAAATAAATAAAGGTGTAGACTGTTGATAATGTTTAACCTTAAAAGTAATTGCGGAGCGTTATCGTCCATTTTATATTTTTTCTTGCAAGAATGGAGTGCGATAAAGTAGTAAGTAAATTAAATTCTTGCATTAGAAATATCGCTGGAAGTTGCAACAATTCGTGGGGTGAAATATGCCGGTATTCCAGCAGGTAACTACTTCTATGCTGTCTGCACAAAACTCTTCCATTCTTATCTCCAAAACGTTAAATTGCAGCAGCACTCGTTTATTTCTCCACCGAAACACATAAATTCCGCAGTTAATTTTTCATCAAGTAGCGTGTTCCACACGCGACGACTTCACAACCGAAACATTTCTCATGGAAATACACTGGCTGCAGGGACGACGTCGGTCGGGATAACCTACTTCCAAGTCCACCGGGACCAAGCGGCAATGGCGCAGTTCACCACCATGGACGTTTCTACTACTTTATTGCGCTTCTCTTGCTAGCTATACTAATCAACTTATAAATATATGAATGTGACTAAAACAGTAGGGTCTGAAGACAAGACAAAGATGGGACAAATGTATAGTCATTTGTCACGCGATTTGCCAGTCAAAATATTAGGGGATATAATTCGGTGGAACTCTGGCTTATTGTGCATTTCTAATTTTGAAAATGAAAAAAAAAAACTATTTCGGGTTCAAAATTTTATGTTAACAGACGTCGATGCACTTTCCAAAATTACAAACACTTTTTAATTACCTTTTTTTGTTCCTGAAATAGCTGCTCTAAACTTGGAACCCAAATATCTGTAATAAGAGATAATTGAAATCTGTTTGAAAATTTGGAATTTAGGGAAGTGCTGGAGAGCTATAGTGGCCTTTTTTAACTCGACTGTTAATCGAGTTTATCTCGACTGTTAGTCGTCTTTAATCTCGATTGTTAGTCGCATTTATCTAGACTGTTAGTCGAGTTATTGCGAATGGATACACAGGGAAATATATCTGAATTATTAGTCTAGATAAACTTGACCATCAGTCGAGGTAAAGGCGATTGACAGTCGAGATAAAGACAACTAACAGTCGACGTAAAGACAAATAACAGTCGAGATAAACTCGATTAACAGTCAAGATAAAGGCAACTAGCAACAATCGATATAAACTCGACTGACAGTCGAGAGAAAGGCGACTTAGAGTCGAGATAAACATATCTAACAGTCGAGATAAAGTCTAATAACAGTCGCTATATGTAAACTCGACTAACAGTCGCATTTATATCGAGTCGATATTTACTTACTGTACCCAAAAAACACTTTTTAAGCAGCAACTAAAAGCAAAAATTTCAGTTATGAAAAGAGATAAGACTGTAAGTTTGAAATCATCGCATCGATATCTATCAATACGGACCATTTCCAGAAATAAATTGTGGACCAAAAACTGAATATTTTTGGATTATTTCGGCTGTATAAAAACAAAAACAAAAAAAAATCTGATTTAATGAGGGAAGCTTGGAAATAATATCAAAATGCGTTATATTATATTACATCTAAAAATGAAATAAACCTAATCATAATCTAGAATGTAGACAGTACAATACTTTATATATTCCACACATAGCATTATGACATCAGTTTATTGCATTTTTATTATCGTTTATCTGAAATACTATATGTATTATTTATTATGTCGCTGTTCAATGCAACTGATATTGTTTGTTTACGCGACATAATATAGTTTCGAAAATGTATATTGGTATGCAGACAGTACAATGAACATGGAAATTATGTGAATTGTTAATCGATTACTAGTGTCTCAATAAAAACATTTTTGTTGTAATCTAAAGAAATCTTTCGTCAGTATTTGCAACTTTTTGACTTTCCAACTAAATCGTATTATCGTTTGTAAATTTATACAGAATTAAAAAAAAACGCATAGATAGTATAATTTATTTACAAAAATGTTGTTTGTTTTACAAAAATATTCCAAAATAATAGGCTACATTAAATTTTTTCAGTTGTAAATAATACTTTTATAATATTTGTTTTCAGGAATATGGTGTATGCATTTGAATAATTCAATAAATACATCCACAAAAATAAATGTGAACCGACAATGTGTGTCAAAAATAACAAGTTGTATTATATACATATTTACAATGCAAAATTGTGTCGATTTTTTATATGCACAATTTAAATTATTCAGTAATTTGCACAATACTTCGTAAATTTTATTTACACTAGTCGATGCTGTTGACCTGTATTTTAAATAATTAATCATTTTGTGTATTGACTGAAGCGCAACAAATGCAAATTAAAAAAAATATCGTGCAGTTATTATTTCATGACAATTTTACTTCTACGAGGTGTGTAAATTAAGTAATAAAACTAGCGAGCAAAGTAGCGTTCGATCTTGTAACACTTTTGATGCGGGACTTAGAGAAGAGACAGATTATAAGCCGTTAGTAAGATTTTGAAGTCGCTTTTTCGTAAAACAGTTTTTTCTTGTGCGTTCTAAAATGAGTAACGTCAACGGTGTGCTATCAGGTTTTGCTTCAGACTTGGGAACAGTGCTATAGAAGCTTTTACAAAACTTAAGCAGACCTACGGAAACAGTGTTATTTCAAGGGGGTAGGTTTTTCGGTGGTTTCAGACATTTTTAGAAGGATAAGAGTCGATTGAAGATGAAACACGCAGCGGAAAGTCTTCATCTTCAAGAACTAATGAAAATGTCGACAAAAATTGAGATCTTGTGTTTATAGATCTTCGGTTGAAAATACTGAATGATTGAGGAAGAGTTAAATTTGATTCACACCATCGTTCACCAGATTTTGACTAATTCATTGGGGATGAGAAAAATTTGTGCAAAAATGGTTTTAAAAAATGAGATTTTGTGGCTCCTCAGCCTTCTTATTCGCCTGACTTGAGTTCTTGTGACTTTTCCTGTTCCCGTGATTGAAAAATCACTTCAAGGTAACTTATTTTGGAACACTTCAAACATTTAAATGGCAGTAACCGATTATCTGAAGGTGATTCCAGTATCCGACTTCAAGTACTGTTATGAGGATAGAAAGAACCGTCTCCAGTACTGTGTGACTTCCCAAGGAAGTTATTTTGAGAAAGACAATATTGCATTGTAATTTTATTCGAACAATTAAAAAAAAACAGTCTTGTTACTTAATTTACACATCTTTTGTTTTACGAGTGTAGATTGTTACAACGTTACCTTATACATAGAAAGAACATTATGTTTACAGAATAGTTTCTAATAATCTTAAAACATACTTCTGATACTGTGTACTTCGAAATTTGTAAAATAAGCGCGAAAATAATTATTATCTACATTTAACATTTTCCATGAATAACTGTCAAATTTGTAAAAACTAATTGTTAGTAAAAAATCGACTGTGGCTGAGACTTTATGTTTTGTTATTTTAACGACAATCTATTTTAAATTCCCCAATAAATTTTGATTGTTTAGACATCTTCCTTCAGGGAAATACAGACGATTACGACTGATACAGTAAAGTTCTCGGCGCATGTAAATGTAAGATGGCAGGTGGCGTGGAAAATGAAGTTTTACGAGAGTTCTGAACATAGTCTTCATTGCATAATAAGGTGTAAGGTACAACAGAAATAGAACTTAATTTTAGTTTACTACTCTTTTACGACCAGTTTTAAATTAAGTGGATTAAGATGATAGCTTATTTCTCCATTAATCTTGTCTATTACTAATTTATTACTCATTTACTTGAATTATTATTAGCCTTTGTTAGTCAACAAAATGGACCGTAAATGTAAAGTACGGAGATAAAATTATATTAATTGGGTCAAATAAAAAAATTAAAAGTGTTCCCAGACGTCAATACATATTTGAACTCTGGAAAACACGAAATCTAAATATTTATTTTCCATTTTAAAATATTTTCCCTTATTTTTATTATTCCCAAAATAATAAATTTTGAGATAGGATTTATGGAAGATATGCGATAACTGTTTAAGATAAATCTATCATCATATTGAACATTCCATTCCCTGAGAATCGGAAAGAGGTAATATGTCTAGCACTATCACTGCTTGTAATGTTTTCCTCATTTTTATTCCTAGTATTATCCGTTGTTATTAAAACAATCTATATGTATATTTCTTTCTATTTATATATTTCGCGGAATATTTTTTTCATTTCCATATCCGTAATTCACATTCTCACGTTGTCTTAGCAAGGCATTTACATTTTGTAGTTTATTACAAACTAATTGAATAGCGATAATGTTTCTTTAATTGTTTTTGTTCTTACGCAGTACTTAGACTTCAAACAAGTCAGTTACTATAGGTACTTTCTTTTCCCAAAATTTATCATATATTGTAACTATTTCACTTTTTTGGCTTTTCTTTTCGTCACAAATCAACTGTGATAAGGTGATAAAATCTCTTCCTCACTTATGAACTGACGATAAATTATAAAAAAAAGGAAGCCCTTTATATCGACTTATTCATTACTATGGAATTGAAATTATGCTAAAAATCGGATAGTGAGTTTTCAATGGATAAGCATGTTTTGAAGTCCTAGAACACAATTTTAATATTTTTACGATGATATCTGTCCGTGTGTGTAGATAGATGTATGGATCTAATTATATTTTGGTGTTAATCGTTCAATCGGAAGTGGTGCTTTCATGAAGATCTGAAATGTTTTTCTGAAATATATTAATTAATTATGAATATATGAGAATTTTTGTAAATAATAATTTAATATTATGCCATTAGCTAAAATTTTATACTTTAAATTTGTTTCTACCTAGCCCCATTTAACTATTACAAGTAATTAATGACACGATCAATTTGTTAAATTGCAGTTAATATTTTCATCTATAGAAATAAATGTGGCATTTATTATAATTGACAGTGAAAATATTATAAAAATAGTTATCGAATAATATAAAAGGAATTGTACTGTGTATGTTAATAATTCATTTTACCGTGTCAGCAGTCAACGCTTGGATACTCATGTATTACAATTTATAAATGAGAACCAATAGAAAATCTGCGAAGCAAAAAAATGTAGCAGATAAAAAATATAAAAAGAAATTAAGAATTGATCCTGATTATCTGGTTATAATGGAAAGTGTAAAGAGGACAGAGATTGTTTGTATTGTTATTACTGTTTTTATTTGTGCACGAAAGAGAAATGTTGTTTAATTGTAATAATTGGTGACTTTTAGAATCGATTTCCAAATATACGTTTAAATATTCGAACAAAGCTGACAAATCAGCCATCACTGTCCACATTTTTAATTATCATATCATTCCCAGTATTATCTATTATTGAAAAAAATCAATATAAATATCTTCTTATATGCTTCATATAATTTTTTCATCTTATAACTCACTGGTCCAACGTTTAACCGGCACGTAAGGCAGAATGTGTCCACGTGACATAAATTCTCATTGCGGTCAGATCCGCGGTTATTATTTTCTATCCGTCTCGCCCGGAGCCGGGCCCGGACTTGGCACCGGAGCCGTCACCGGATTAATAATTCCGTCAGCGCAGGCGCCTGCCACTGCGGCAGAATTGACACGTGCGAAAGCGTCCCTAGAACGACGGTAATTGGGTATTTTTAGAACTCGAACCGAATAGGGAGAGTGAAATGGTGGATGCGCGTTACTTATGTATATGAAGGTTGCTTTATTTATTTAAAAAGTTTTCTTAAAATATATTTTGAGATAAATAATTTTTGAGCGGTTAAATAATTAATACACTGAACGAAGGTTCAAATAATATCCCATTAATTCATATTACCTTCGTACATTATAGGAAAAAATATTAATAGATTTTTTTTTATTATAGAATACCTTTTATTAAAAGTTCTATGAGTTTTGGGAAATAATAATGTGCTTATTGTTAAGTTCAACGACCTATTCTATTATCATGTTTTTTATCTTTACATGTACCATTATTCATTATCATTCATTAATATCAATATTTTAATTAATTTTTGTTATTACACTTTTCATGTAAAGATAAAATCTCATATGTGCATATATTTTTTATATGTATGAGCTATTATTACAGTAATTTTATTTATAAAATGAGTTGGAAAATAAATAATACCCGATTTATATTTTTGTTGTCTAATAGTCCTTTGTCACAATTGTAATGGAATAAAAGTTAAGTTACTTGATAGAATTATCGTTACAAATTATTAGAAAAAATGAGAAACAAAATATTTTAAGTATTCGGTTAAATCCTACATTTATCAAGATTGTAGTACTTGTGGAACTGATAAGTAATATAATTACTTTTGATTCTAGATTGCGAAATGTCAATTTTGCATCCGAGAATTCAAAAGAATTTCGCAATCAAGTATCAAACATTTCCAAAATTACTAAAAAGTATATTACTTTGAGATTTCCAAATCCAGTGCTTAGCTGGGTACCTAGAACAAACAGTGTATTCTAATGGATTTCGTACAATTCTATACCCTATAGCAGAACGCATAAAGGTCACATTTCTTTCTATTCTTTCACTCAGGGAAAAACTTTGAATAGATACCACAACCATAAAATAATTTAAACGTCAACTCGAGATCTCTTGTCCAACTATACATGAGAAAACGTTCTGTTACGCTTTGGGAAAATGTTTTTTCACCGTGGTGGAAAACATTTCTTCACTCAATTTATATAGATAAATAAAAATATTATAATTAGTGATGCTGATGCAAATTAGTTGTAGAGAAAATTTGTTTGTCGGCAAGCTTCGTCAAAAATGTGACAATCTCACGAACTAAAAAAACAAACTTCACGCACTTAATACAAAAATAACTATTTTAAAATTGATCAGTAATGGATCTTATCGCTGCTGCAAAGTTCAATGTTACCAAATATTTTTTGACAAATATTTCATATTTTAGTATGAAATACGATTATTTATGTGCTTTTATTATATTAACATTCTTTTTATTCATCATTGAAAGACTAACTTTTTCATTTTAAATATATTCTTTCCTTGAAGTCAAATTAAGAATTGCTTTTTCGTTTGAGGGTACTTTTAAATTAGTTGAAATCCTAAAGCGTATCCCTAAAAGGAAAGAAGACAAATAAAATAATGTGTATAACATAGACTAAGCTAGTGCTAGGACATGACACGGGGCGTTCCTTTTAGTCCGCCGTCCATTCACAGCGAGTTGTCGGTGAAAGAAATTTTACGAGCATTTGAACACCTATAGCGTGGCAACAATGTGCCACTATTCAGTATTCACCGCAGGTCTATCATTGTATTAAACCTATGTAAGTAATCTGAATGTCACACATCCACGAAATAGTCTTCAATAAAACCAACCCACAGCCATAAATATCCCTCAGCAAGAAAAAACCATTTCTCTCCTTCATTCGTATTCGGCGGTGGCCCCCAATAAATAACCCGTTTCGGCGCCGCTGTCGGGAAAGAAAAACAAGCTGCGAACAAAGTCGAACATCGGTTCGACACTGCCGCAATAACAAAACGAAACGGAGAGCTGTCACGCAGGGTAGTTATGGAAACTAGAGCTCGAACTCGGCTCATTAAGATTTTAAATTAGTTTTATGGGAGGAATGGTGACACATATATCGCCTTACCATATTTTAGTTTGGCAGTTCTAATTTCAAACGAGCATCAGTAGCGCAAGGATAAAGTTACCGAAAGGTAAATCAAAATGTCTCCTGTGAAATCTTGGTTACAACACAGCCGTTAGAAATACTAAATAGTCAAGATTCAAATTTCGATTAGATTAGAAGAAAAAAAAACAGATTTAATGGTCCCGTATTGCTTTGAAAATTGTTACAGTAAAATCTGGTTATAACGACTTGGAAGGGATCCCAAAATTTTCTATATTCGCATAAAATAAAGTTAAAGAAAAGGTGATTTAAATAAGTAAATCGTATTTTAGAAATTAGAGGATTCTACATGATTGGCACACTATACCTTTTCTACGACCACACCACTAAACGTTTTTCCCATTTTCTATTTGTATTAAGTAATGTTCATTATTAATAATAATTACTAATAATGTTTTTTTTTTGTTGCAGGTATGTAATTCACTTTATCCTGGTTCTAATATTGTAAGTACAATAGTTAAAAAATGAGTATAGCTAAAATTAAATAAATTAGTAATAGATACGTGTTAAAATATAATTACATTCATATGAAAATGATTAAATTTAATTTTTTAATTTATAAATTCAATTAACACCTTTCGAAATAAATGGTATGTTTATATACAAATTAATATCGTTCCGTTTAAAAAATAATTATATTTTATTTTATTATTTTGTTTATTTTCATTCAATTACAATTGTTTTAAACTAGAGCAATATTTTAAAATTTAAATATCTGGAGAACTAAATGAGATATCAAATAGCGGTTCGAAAATAAAAAAAATGTTCTTATTGCTATATATTTGATTTATAATATTTTCTAAATTATCAAATTGGTTCTTCACATTTCTTACCAATGTTGATCACTGAGTTAATTCAAGTCTTCACCACATAACCATATGGTCTAACATGATATATATGCATGTCACGATCATTTTTGAGATATATTATACCTACTATACGGTATATTTGATCTTCGTTTACATTAATTTTAATCGTAGGAAGTTGTGTTTTCAATACAATGATGAGAAAACATTTGATGAATATTGATTAAGGATGTGTATTTCATTGTTACTAGCAGGATAAGTGTTAGGGTATATGGGATTTCCACATTAATATTTATTATATAAAAGCGGTATTTATACTTTATAATATAAAAAACTTACTAAAAATAGCCGGTGAAAGAAATATGTGGACAAATACGGATACAAAAAACTTGACTAGAATTTTTATTTGTTTTGAACCAGCAATTTACTAAGCCTTATAAGTTTACTTTCTGATACCAAATAGAAAACAGAAAATGCTCATGTAATATAAATTAGTTGGTACCTAAAGTCAATTTACGACGAGTAAGTCATCGCCCTTTGCAAATGTTAGTTGCAAATTATTTATGTTACAATGCATTCTTGACAATAGGCTCCTCCACCATAGTAGCAAATTAGGAAATTGATCACTTAGTCAATTCAGACCTTAATTCTGAATTATGGGAACTATATAAGATTAAAAAAAGTTATTCGTTCTTGAGTTATTCGAATTTTTAGTACTCGTAACATCTACGTCACAATATGACACTTTTCTCTCTCACACATCTACCCAATTACAAATTCTTGCTACTTCTAACTCTACAGTCAGTGTCAGATATTTGACAATCTATAGCTGATAATTAAATACAAAATACAAAGCATATTTCAGTGCTAATCTAAATTTAGAAAAAGTAGTTATTAAATATTGTGCGATCAGGAAAATTTGAAAAAAAAATATTCACGATATGGAAATGAAAGATTTGTTGAATGACATAGGCAGCAAAACTTGGATAATAATATTCATAATCACTTATTAATTATTTTTTTACATGCTTGCTATTTATTAGCGAACTCCACTGTTTGAGAACCGAATTACCTTACCATCAACGTCACAGAACCCCTTAAAAAATATTTCGGCTTAACAAATAAGAATTAAGACTTCCTGAAATTACACTACGCTTTCAAATTATATTTGTTTTTATAAAAAAAATGGAGGACCCCATTATACTGTATTGGATAAATTACCTTACAAGCAAAAGTAGAAAATATATAAAATGATAATCTTCTTTTAGTTAAATTATTTCAATGACTTCTTCACGAAGTTACTATCATGGAACAATTAATATTACTATGAATTTATACTGACTTTGCAATTTTTGTACATTAAACGCAATAGATTATAATTTTTGCAACGTGTACATTCATTTTCCGACAGGAAACGACAAGTCCATTAGGAAAACTTCGCCTCAGGTCGATGCTGTAAAATTTTTATTACTTTCCGGTATTTCGTTACCTGTTGGGTTATCTCTTTTCCTCTTCTTTTCCCAAGAACGAATATAGATATAGAACAATGAGAAACATTCCACAAGCAGGCCAGAAATACAAAAATTCCTGAAACTTGGGTTTAAAATATGACAAAAATTTTTGGTATTCTTGTGAGAAACTAATTAATATAATTTTATTTTTTGTGAATATCATTTCACAGAAAAAATGTTTTAGAGTTATGCAGGAACTTGTGGGTTGTGGGTAAGTGGTTGACACAACTATTTAGAAAGCGGAAATTATGGTTAAGTCTCACCACATCACCAGTCAACTATGGATTCATAAAATACTTGCGACAATAATTGAAAAGTTGGATATTATTTTTAAATTTATCTCAACTTCATATCAATTATTTATTTATAAATTTCGAGTCTTAAGTTTACCCCATAATTTTCTCCACTATGAATAATTGGTGTTGTGTCTATTGCCTCATAGTTTTAGTATATGTTAATTGCTGTATTTAGTTGCCTCATGTTCTAATTTATATTAATTTTTTATTGGTAATTCGTAATTCTTTGTTCTTAAGTTTGCTACAAAATTTTCTTTAATTTACCTAGTTGCTTATCTACTAGTATTAGCTATTGCACTTTTGTTTCTCCTGAAATACGGTCTAATTAATTCGATATTACAAATTTTGCTTGTCCTAGATTTTACTCCATTGTATTCATAATAAGTTCTTGGTCTATTTATTGATTAGTTTTGGTTACCTATAGTATTTACTTCAGTTTCTTCCTATTTTAATAATTCTAAATATGCTCTATCGCATGCGCTAGTTTATTTATTTACCTCAAAATAAAATCAACATTCTGTAATTCTGTATTTTTTTTTATTTTTTGCCATAGATTAATTGCTCTATTATTTATTCTACTTCTTATTTTAATTACATTAGAATATGCTCTAACTTCAAAAATTGTTTCTGTTTGCCTAGTTTTTTTACTATTTAATGCTCTTTATTTTTTATCTTGAATTTAATAGATTTTTTTTATTTGCTCTTTTGGATTTTTTTGTTTTTCGGAATTTTCTTTCGTTATTTGATAATTTTATCGTCAGTGCTCTAAATTAACTGAACTCTTCTTATATATGTTTTTTGACTATCTAATTACTTGTTATTACAATTACATTAATCTATATATTTTTCCTACAACCAGGCATAACGTACATATTTTACACCTTTAAGTTTGTTAAGAGTAACATTTTTAAACAGTGTGTTTTTTATCTTGTACTATTAATTCTTAAACATAGCACTTGCTTAAAAAACATCTACTTTACATACTTGTTACATATTTAAATAACTACTATTTTTTCTAATTGCTAATAAAAATAAACCTATCAATATCTACTCCAAAAATATCAGCACGTGTATTTTATTAATGCATTTATTATAAATAATTTATGAAGAGATAAATTAAGAGTCTCTTTTTTGTTTTTATTGTAGTGAGCATAATTATTCTTGTGGATTGACTTGGGTGTATTCTTAGTTCAAAAGTTTTATAGGTTAAGTTAGAAAACGTTTCCCCGTTTTGTTTATTTTGTTAAGAGCATTCGTATTCGTCCCATTGCCATGCAAGTAATTTGTAAAGGATTTGAAAGGAATGTGTCTCTTTGTTAACGACACGATATAGATCTAGACTCGTCTGTTGCTAATCCTCAGACCCGGGGCTGTTAGTCACGGCTCGGCATATCCGGTCCACCCACTTTTTGCACCCCGCCGGAGTAGTGACCTGGACCTGGTGCAAGTCACGCAGTAGACTGGTTCGGAGGAGACTTTCTACTGCAGTTAGCCGCGTCGTGTAGGAATCCGACTGCTTCTAATGTCCCTACAGCTAGGGTAAAGGCTGGTGCACAGTGGTGGGAACCGATCGGCTGGGCGCTGATCGGCAGAAATAAGTTTCCATAGTTACTTATGGAGGTGTGCGATTAGAGCTGGCCGAATACATACGAAATTCATTTGTTATTTCCTTGTACAAAGTAAAGGATGTATAGCAAATGCAAAAAAATCGGTTTTCAGGTTCCAACGGAAATATCCATTTTGACCATCCCAGAATCCATTTTGGCTAGTTTGATTAGTTATAAAATTTTGAAATTTTGTTTAAGGGACTGCTATAACATCTAGTTGTGCACTTCCCTTTTTCATTACAATGGGCAGTGCCAAAGGGAACTTTTTAAAGGGCAGTTTACTTTTGGCAGAAACATAATAATAATTTAGTTGGCTTTTTATTTTTGTAGGAAACATTTTATAATAAATTGACATATATAATATGTATTTTTCTTCTACGACAATTAACGAAAAGTGTCATATTACTCACACTATACAAAACTTAAAGTTGCTTATATTCCACCATCATTTCTCACAGTAATTGCCAACGGTGCGCATGAGTAAAGGTACTCTTTGTGAGGTTACCTGCACCATATTGTTTTTTTTTGTCATATAGCTTTCGTGTATGTATTTTTGTTCTGAAACATTTAGCTGTGTGATCGTAGAAAAAGTATAGTGTGCCACTCGTGCAGAATCACCTATTTTCCATCTTGTGTGATTTCAGCACAATATTTTGGTGCCTCGTGGGAAATGGCGACTATGCACTTGTTGCACAATATACTATTATGTAATGCAATAAGGAATAGTGATAAAAATTTTAAAAGACGATCCATTTCGAAGATATAAAACGAATGGAAGTTGAAGAATGTTCTCACTTTCAAGTAAATAAGTTTAAATGAAGTGCAGCAAAAATGTGTATAATGTAGTACCTATATAAGAAGTCACGTGGTGTCTACATAAGATTTTTTAGATAATCAGTCTATTTTCATTTGCATTGACTTCTAAATTCGTTTATTTTTAAACCATGACTGCCGAGGAAGGAAAACTCATTGATTTAGTTAATTCTAATTAATCAAATCATGAAATGAAAGAAAACTGTTTCCTTCTTTGTTTCCCCCTTCTTTGCTCGCTAGAGTCACAACTACTGTTTCTACATCTGAAGAACTCATATTTCTGTATTGTCTTTCGTTGCTTGTTAACCGTTTGCTATACTTTTCCAGTATGTGAAAGCATCAGATTCTGCCGATCGCCGCACCACCCGGTCTGTGCCGGTCGGTTCCAAACATTATGCGTTGGCCTTTCTGAAGAATTCATATTTCTGTATTTTTTTCCGTTGCTTGTCAACCGCCTGCTACATTTTTTTGCTGTGCAATAGCATCAGATTCTGCCGATCGCGTGGCACCTTGTTTTTGCCGGTCGGTTCCGACCAATGTGCGACGGCCTTTACCGCGCCGTGTAGGAATCCGACTCAGCTTCTAATGTATGTCCTACAGCCAGCCCCATAAATATCCATTTGCCTGGGGGTAGGCTCGTAAATCTAGTCGGCCAGGTAAGCCAGCAAGCCAGGCCCGTATCCACAAAAAGAAAAATCATGAGGTTTTGGATTTTTTGCTGGCACAGTTTCCAGCGTAAATATTTTAACTTTGACACATACTTTCTTTGCTCTATATATCGTTTTAATAATTCTCTTCTGGAAAAGTGGGTTTGAATAAATAAATCGTCATGTCTTGCATCAATAAACTTTGTAGTTTTCATACTGTTTCAGTGCAAGATACTTATATTTTAAAGTGGTCCTATCTCAAGAATGAGCACAATAAATAAGAAATGTAAGACTATTATATATAAATTCACAAATATATGTCGTTTGTTGCTCTATATATTTATGGCCGACAAAAGATATTTATCAGACTGTACTCGTAGGTAGATAAAATATTGTAAAACTTTAAATTGATTTCAAATTTGATGGCTCATATAGTTATTTAATTCGAACTCGAGTTTGAGATTTGAATTCAATTATAGGCAACTATTAATTAAAAATAAAAATATTAGTGATTCATTTAGTTCACTTTTTTTAAAATGTCGAGTAATGAGTACCCAGTGAAATTTAAAAGCCGGGTATCGAGTATCATGAGGCTGTGTACCGAGTACTGGTTACCGAAGAATAATGTCGTGTTAGGTCTTTATTCATTAAATACGATGAATTCATCTTCGATATATAGCAAAATTTGGCAGTTTTTTTTAAATAGATTCTGGAGATGAAACGAAAGCAGTACGTACAACATGCAAAACCAAAATAAGTCTGTAATAGAAAAGTGATAATTAGGAAAGAAAAAAATTTTTTACGTTCCTTTTCTAGTTTCGTATTTAGCAGAATAATAGAAAAAGAAAATGAATGAATAATAATATCCTTTAGTGAATGTGAATGTGTGACACTTTTTTTTATTATAATTATTTATAAAAAATATACATTTTTAAATAATTTGTACATTCATAAACTTTAATTAACCAATTAATAATTTTCAAAGTAAATTTTAGAATATGATTATCGTGCTTAAATTGTTACACATCTTGGAAAATAAATAACTTTTTGCACTTGTTGCACAATGTTCTATATTTATTCCATTTGGAAATTGAATTCAAATGGACACTTTCTATGGTAAAAATATTACCAACAATAGATATGAGAGATATATTATTTTTTTTTGGTTCATATAAAAAATTTTCATGCATTATGCATTGTGTGGTGTTTGTTTGACAGTTTTTCGTACATAAACTTTTTCCTCGTAAGTCCACCCCTGCGTTTCTTGCTCATCCGGCCGATCTTTTCTAGGCCGAACCTTTGTTCTGTGGCTTTTTATCTGCTTTTTCTGGAATGAATCGTTTGTAGGCTCCAGTCAGTTCCTGTCTGTTGTGCGGTATCGCAGCGCGTGTATCTTTTGCCAACTTCCCCTAATAAAATGAATTTCAAACAGGTGAACTCCACTGTCGAATTCTGTGAATGGCTACGTTTGTTTTCTTGTTTGTAGACCCCGCGTACGTCTACTTCGGTAAATTGATTGCAGGTAGATACTTTGGAAAATTGAAAGAATTTAAATTTTTATTTGCGTTGTTTACCGCTAGATGGACTTACAGATGGGGAGATAAGATTAGTGTGTTTACCTGGTCCATAAAAGGATTAAATGTTTCTCCTATTTCGTTTCTTAAAAATTCTTAGAATATGTTTCTTCTTATTAGGTAATTTTGTTCATCACATTTTTCCTTGTATTTTAGTAATGGTGCTTTTGTTGTTATTGCCTATATAAGGTCAATACACACAGAGACGTTATTCTGTAAACAGGTAAATCATTCAAATAGAAATAGATGACTAACAAAGTTAGTCAAATCAAAACTGCATTAGTTTAAATCATGTTATTGAATACTTGAGCATTTTAGGTAATTTTGTCTTGTATTCTACAATAGATTTATCGCCTGTCATTCTTAATGTTTCAATTTTTATTTAGAAATCTTGTCTTGTTTGGTAATTTCTGTTCTTGTCTCGAAAAGCAAAACAAGAAATATAAGTATCTATATCTTGTCTTTCAGTACTCTTGTATATAAAAATCTTGTCTTGATCGTCATTTTCTTGCATATTTCTTGTCTTCTATGTTAATATTCGCAAATGACCTTGAACATATAAATAATATTGTATCATACGTGCAACTTTTTTGTTTAAATAATTATCATATATATATATATATTATATTACAATGATATAATATATATAAAAACATAAATCGTATAACTGCACATAAGGTACTATACGTATATTTTGGAAAAAAAGGGATATCTGTACAAGCAGAAAAGCTTTTTTCAAAGCATCCCTTGTTATAAGAAATCATTTTATGTCTTAACTCTTGGATATAGGATTTCGGAAAATAATTATATAATTTAGTCAATAATTTTTACTATTTTTGAAAATAAAACTTGCTTACACATTATTGTACTTTTATTTATTTGTAGAAATAGGTTCTTATAATAAATCTAGATTTAAAATTTTCAAAAAAAATTGCGACAGTACAAGAATGGAAGAAAATCTTGCTATTCTTGCACATTTCTTGCAAGACAATTTTTTGCCTCTCTTGTTTTGAAATTTATAACTCTTGTCTCGATCTTGTCTTGCATTTTTTACAAGACTGAGTCAAGACCAACAAAAATACAAGACTCTCGTGAAACACAAGTCTTTCTGGATTCGTAAGATTGTAAATTTTATGTTTTTGAAGGAATATACAAATCTGGACTCTTAATAACAAGATATAATAGAGGAAAAAAGATTTAGTTATTTACATAAAAAACCTTGCCGTAGGTACAAATTGATTAAAGTGGGATGAGTCATCGTAGGACGATCCAAGCATCGCCTAGCGTCAATATAATTAATAGTGTGCTACCAAGTCCCAAGATACGCGACACAATTTATTAATGACCCAATTAAAAACGCAGTAGTGGTCATGTTATCGCTCACATCGATGAATTATTCACCCGCCGCCTCCCGAACTGTTCAATTATCGCTTTTCATACGTGGAATATCTCCCTCTCCACACACGGCTACTTGTTAAGCGCTTTACATAATTACTTCCTATCTCTCATCTCGGTTTTTCATTAATACCACAGTCTTTGTGCTACTGGAAGATCTGACAACGAATAAATGAGAAATGATAAATTCAATGCATGCGCTCGTATATATAACTAACAAAAGTAGGTTATTAACGAGAGACCTTTATCTTCAGTATTTTTTAAAATCATCTAGTTTATAGTTGAGTAGAACTTGAAAACGTATATTAATGAATCCGAACTATTAATACAGAAAGCTAAAGTTTCTGAATTCAGTCATAGGGTAAATTACATACACTTAAGAAAAGGTTCTTGTAATAAATCTAGATTTAAATTAGCAAAAAATGCGAGAGCACAAGAATTGAAGAAAATCTTGTTGTTCTTGCACATTTCTTGTAAGACAATTTCTTGCCTTGTCTTGCTTTGAAATTTGTAGCCCTTGTCTTATTCTTCTCTTGCATTTTTTGCAAGACTGATGCAAGACAAAGAAAAATACAAGACTCGTGAAACACTATCCATATTTGTACATATTCGGCGCAATTCGGTATAGTTCGTGGTAGTACAAATAAATTCTACAAGAGGGACAGGAGAAAAGTGTTTTTGTTTATTATATGACGCCGTGTTAAAGGGAGAAAATGGACAACGTAAAATTTATTAGTTTAGTAAAATAAGAAGAAAGTTGATTATGAATCGCTAAATATGTAATTAGTCATACGAATGCTCAAGTTTGTTTTCTGTATCTTGTGTGACATTTTTAAAAACCCATAGTGAACTAAACTAAAATGTTCTATTTTCTGTTCTAATTATAAATTTAGTTGTAGAAAATCCAGCTTTACTGTAGAAAAGGCAAAAAAACCTAAACTAAGTTAACCTACTTAATATATTATTATTATTTCTATTTCTTTCTATTTTGATTGAAAATAATAAATATAAGAATGTATCTCAACCTAACCTGTGAGTATTTAGCTGACATAACCTTAAATATGAGTGTAAGACGTGATAATAAGGAGTTACAACTTAATAACGATTTAACCTAAGCGGTGACAGGGGACAAATTGGGTGAGCACGAGTTGTGAGCGAGCACGTCTTCCATTTATGATTGTATGTAATGCCAGCCATCACGAAGAAATATGTTTCATAATCCTGATAAATATTTGCTCCAGAGCCACGAGATGAATGGGTGTAATTGCTGAATTTGCATTTTGCTTCGCTGCCAGCGATTTGACGCCTGTGTTATTAAGATAATTCTCACCAAATTGCTACAATTATTATAATCATTACTACAAAAAGTTTGAATTAATTTTATAAGCGTGTAATTATTTGTTTGGCAATTTAGATGCTTTTTTTCGCTAAATTATACCAATCTGTTTTTCATTCATGTTTTGTTGGAAATAAAACACTACTTTAAAATTTCTGCAAGTATGAATTTCATTTCAACTGGACAATTTGTCATAAAATGTATACCTAACATTGCAACATGAAAAAATCTACAATCATTGTAGATTTTTTCACCAAATCAGACAGTCTTTTTGAATGACCCGCGTTACAATTATTTCAAAATTGTTTTTTCAATTCGACGATAACCCTATGTTTGAACCTTTTAATTTAAATACGTTATATTGTGTGACTCTAGTCTTTTGCCCTGAAGAAGCTACAAATGGTAGCGAATCGTCGGCCTAAGACCTATCAATAAAATTTATGACTGCATTCCTGCCTATTTGATTTCTCCATCAAATTTTTCAGTTGCTTATCCTCTACAAAAATCATCTTTATTTCTTATGTTCGATCAGAATAAAAAAAAAAAAATATTTTATAAATCTTTCGACAGTTCTGTTGTTATATTAGGCTTGGTAAAGTATAAATTTAACTTATATGTTTTTCGCAGTACTCATATTACAATTATATATTTTAATTTTAAGTACTGAATTGAATTGAGATCTAGGGTTCAAATCCCAACTTCACCTATTCTTATCTAAATAAAAATACCTCGGTATTCGGTTAGTTCGGAACCCACTATAAGCTGCACATTCCTTGTATAGGTTGTAGGTTTTTTCCATCTAAGAATTTTGTCACAGATGATGATGAAGATATATCATTCTTCTAAATTACTATAATTATAAGCATAAAGAATTAAAAGTAGTATGTGATTAAACATACTTGTGACGTCTGTCATCTCGATAAAACTCCGCATCTATTAAAAGCAAGTCTACATAACTTTCCAAACGAAATAATAAAAACTAAAATAGAAATTCTTGGTTAAAAATAGAATTTCAATTTGCGGCATGATTGTGCGTCACATTATTCAGCATCAATTTATTTCAATTAGCCAGTTTTCTTCCATTATTATGCACAAAACATTAATTACGCGCTAGAAAAATCAATAGCCTGTTCTCACTCCTTTAAATCGAATCCAATTTAGCAAATAGCGTCGCATTGGATCCATTACTTCGACCACTCTGCCCATAAATATAGTTTAGCGTAACATGAACACCGGTTGTGCATCTAGGGTTACACTTAGCGTAAAAATGGAAACGAGAAGAGGTGGGAGCCGAAGCCTCACTTGGCTGACATTGCGCTAACAATGGGTCACTTGCGAGTTGAAACCTGCAAGGTGGAACCCGTCCTGCCACAACAAGCCTTTGTTCGGAACTGCAACTGTGACGACGAGTGCATGTAATGCTAGAATGAAGTTGAGATGCATATTAGGAAAGTTAGGTATACGGTCTACGTCAACCTCTTCAGCTATTGTTCCAGGATGCAAGGTTATGTTGCATTCAATCGCTATACGATCTGTTTCAAAAAAATCACTAGTTTAACTTAAGCAGGAATTACATATTACAGACCGTCAGGTACTAGGTGTAATTTTTAAAGGAACCAGCACACTTTTGTTTCCTCTTATCTAAGAAATGTGAAACGTTAAGTTAGAAACAAAATTGGGATAAATTTTGGAAATTCAGAGTGACTGATCATCCTAGCATAAGGTTTTCGTTTAACTAAGAAAATTGTACTATTCCATGCTATTGTTCCAAGATGCAAGGTTATGTTGCATTCAATTGCAATACTATCTCTTTAAGACGAAAAAAATCACCAGTTTAACTTAAACAGGAATTACCTATTACAGACTGTCAGGTACTAGCTGTAATTTGTAAAGGAACCAGCACAATTTTGATTCCTCTTATCTAAAAAATGTAAAACATGAAATTAGAAACAAAATTGGGACAAATTGTTATCGTTTAACCAAGAAGATTAACTCTGAGTAATTTTTATCTACTGTACTGTACTGTACTGTTTCTTGCTATTGTTCCAGGCGGTAAGGTTATGTTGCATTCAATCGCAATACGATATCTTTCAATAAAAAAAAATCACCAATTTAACTTACACAGGAGTTACATATTATTGACCGTCAGGCACTAGGTGTAATCTTTAAAGGAACCAACACACTTATGTTTTCTCTTATCTAAGAAATGTGAAACATGAAGTTAGAAACAAAATTGGGACAAATATTGGAAATTCAGAATGACTGGTTATTCTAGCATAAGGTGTTTTCGTTAACCAAGAAGATCAACTCTGAGTAACTTTTTTCTACCGTACTGTGTCATGCTATTCTTCCAGGATGCAAGGTTAAGTTGCATTCAATCGCAATACGATCTCTTTCAGACAAAAAAATCACCAATTTAACTTAAACAGGAATTACCTGTTACAAAACGCCATATACCAGATGTAATTTTTAAAAGAACCATTAGACTTCTGCTTCCCCTTACATAAGGCGATTTTTTTTTTACTAAGAAAATCAACTCTGGGTATATTATATCTACCGTAAACATTGCTTGCGCATTGCGATAAATGATCTTCTACTATCCAATTTCTTAGGGATGAAGAAGAAATACATGTCTTGGATCAAATCTGAGTTACATATTTCACTAGATCATTTATTTTTCATTTCATTTGATTGAATCAATTTACCTACTCCAGGCAACATGTACTGATTCAAGTGGTCCACTCACCGAGATAGAGCAGAAAGATTAGATTCAGTTGATCCGAACTGAATTTAATTTTAGTGATTTGTTCTGTAAGCATATTTGATTGTCAAAAACAAGAAGTTAAAGTTAAGAGGTTTATTTTCTATCGTTTATTTTTTTCCTAATGTTCTGTTTAGGAGCATTTTAGTTCATTTTAGTACGAAGTAAGATGAACCAAAATTAGAACTCACCTATCGTTTATTAATAAAACGCTTTCCTTGTGTCGTCATGATACATCAGATCCGAAAGAAACATCGTTAAATATATCTTTTAATTTTCTTGTAAATATATGTATAAAAGCAACGTTTATGAATCATATCGGAGTAATGATGATCATCGTCTCTTTTCGGTTTTACCATTTTTGTTATTAAAACTGTTGATTTATTAATAATCATTGCGTCGTTACATCTGTGGTCAGTGTCCATTATTAAATGAAAGTATTACTTGTTTTGTATTTTCCAAGTTTCGCATAACATAAATAATTGATACTTAGTAGTTTCCAATGTAATTAAATTGACGGATTCCAGTAGACTTATTTATAATGCATAATAAATAAGTAATTAGCAGATAAAGAGATACGGTTGTTGGTATGTTGTAAAATAATCATGTTGTTTACATTTACATGATTAAATAATTTACTAACAATGTTGCAACTAATGTAGGTACACCTGACCATGTTCTCTTGATCTAATTCTAATACTATAATTTGACTGTCAAAATATATCAATACTGTGCAATCGCGTTAAATAATAAGAATAAATCTAGCCTTGTTCATCGAATTTATGAAATAAATATAAATAAAGACATACCTACAAATATTTATCCATTATTATGTTCTTGAAAAAACCATTTAAATAAGACTTTTTCCATTATTGGAGTTTTTTATCCGGCTTTATTATCTGACTTACAGTTTTATTTACCGGAAGTTTTTTTTACATAGTAAATATTTATATTCATATATATTCAACTTTTACCCTGTTTTTACGATCTATAAGTAAATAGGGGAAGTCCATACTCTGTGTTTATATTATAACGAGCATGACTTACTGCCGATGACTCATCACGACATGTCTGGTCAGATAGTCTCGCTACATAGGTCTAGGAAACAAAGGCGACGTCGTTATTGTTCGGGAATTTTATAGTCTGGTAGACTCTAGAAGGTTCGAGATTAATTACACGCAGTTATAAAAGAGTCGCAGTATGAAGTGTGGGCTATCAGTTGAAAGTGAAGGAAGGAGAGTGTAAAGCGTGTGGAGTCAGAGTCAGTAGATTTAATCGAGTAGAGTAGAATAAATTGAGTCGAGTCGAGGCAGTCGGTCCAAACAGCGACATGTAAAGTAGAAATAAATATTTTGTGGAAATAAATAGTGATATCTTGTGAAAATAAATACTGTCGTATGAAAATTAATAAATATTAATTAATAATAATTGTTTTTATCATTATTTAATAAACATGTAATATAAATATTCATGTTTTGTGATTATTTACAATTCACCCATATAAATAAACGTTACAATATCATAATGTACTCTATATTAGAAAATATCTATCATGGAGTTCACAAATTCGAGTGTTTATGTTAACGCAATTGTAATTTATTTTAATTGGTGATACAGTACAGAAACTCCTGAAGCTTTTCCTTATAAACTTTTAAAAAACATGAAATTCAAGCTCTAATCTCTCATTAAACATTTGTTATCCTTTTAATGTAATGGACAATTTTCCTCGCAGGGTCGTGAGTTCATTGCTCGAGACCTCTGCGTCAATGTCATAAAACAAACACGAATCACACTCGATCGCTATTTGTCTCACATTCGCAATGACTTTTAAATCATATCTTAGCATACGCCGTCCTTGAACTTTTCGCAAATAAACTTTCCTCTACCTATTCAGATCAAATCGAAAACGTGATTTATTTGTTTGTTAAACCAGACACAAAATGTTTACCCAACTGGTGTACAGGATGTCGAGTGGATAAATAATGTAAAAAGTTTCATATATTTAAATAAGTGAACATTGAACATTGTAAATATTTAGTTACTTCAGACGGTGAATTAATTATGTTGAAAGCATATTGCATGGATGATATAACAACTATATTGTTTACTAAAAGAATGTTTAATAATGCAAAGCATATCGCGATATTGTGTAGAGGAAAATTGTTTTAGAATATTTTATCAGCTAGAAAAAAATAACGTATTGCAGTTGATAAACATATTTTATCCAACACCGTGTAATTATAACGATATAAGTATGCTGTTTTTAGATAAATAAAGTAGGTCATAAGTCACTAGTGAGCTAAATATATTAGCTCACTGTTTATTGGTTCGTATCTTAGTAACTACGTTATAAAACCTTCTCTACACTATTTTGTTCCTAAATGTCATTTCGAAATTCCATCTGTCCAAATCTTATATGTATTTTATATCAATGATTGAAATGTGTTGGATAAAATGTTGTATGGCACACGTGTGTTAATTACCTAAGTCACTTGAAAAAATACCACACTCGGCCTAACGGCCTCGTGAGCTAAACTTTTTCCACGTGACTTATCTGTAATGTAACACACTTGTACCATAAATAACTATTATTTTGTTACGATTTTTTTCCGTTATACCTACAACAAGATTAAAAAATAATAACATTAGATATGTTATTTTCTTCTTTAGTAATAACATTAGATATGTTATTTTCTTTCTTTTATCTAATTTCATATAAAATGCCGTTAGTGTAAGAAAAAATGTCACAAGTGAGTGAAATGTCATCATGTTGGTCACTTGTTATACAATGTACTATTATTACTTAGAATATTAATAGCCAAATCGTTGGGTTTATAGTATTAATAGGATAGGTGATAAAGTTAGCAATATAAAAAAATGTGAATGTATAATTTAAATTTTGGTTTTTCTTGAAAGATCCTAATTTGAAAAACAGTTCGATTTCAAGAACATTATTTTAAAAACTCCCTATACGTAGGGTTTCAGCAACGTAAATAAACAGTTGTTATTGTTTATAACTGTCAGCGTGACAGTAAATTAATATTTCAAAATAGTAACAATCAGGGATGAGATAACGTTATATAACTTAAAAAATCAACAACGTATCTTTATAATAACAATATATTTCGTTATTATAACTTTGAAATTTATTTTTTCTCAAACTTGTAATAAATATTCATAAAATCAAGATGTCTTGTGGTATTGCTTCTAATACTTTTCACTAGTGATATTTTATATGATAATTTTTATCTTTTCATTTGGTTTTTAAGACTATTACGACTTGGATGTTTATACATTCGGACATGTTTTTAAAAATATATTCATGACATAATTTTTGTTAGAAGTGACATTTGTATTAACATTTAGAAGTATTAATTTGTAAACCATGTTGACGAAATGTCATAACATGTTAGAAATGTCAGGCCGAAACAAACACATTTATCTGGGGACATCTGTCGTTGAATTCCTGTCAATTACGAGTTGAATCATCGAGAGGAGCACTGGAGCTTTGGGCACCTTGAGGTCATGCGGTAAATTGATGCAGATTCCTAGCGTCATTTCTCCTATTGAAATAATTCGTTGACCCTCGTAGGTAGAACATAAGGCCAATGCACCGAGACCGAATCATAAAGGAGATGAAATAGAATGAAATGAATTCACGGCTGATGGCGGCTTTGTGCAGCAATCACGGAGACGGAGATGGATGTGTATTAGAGGAGATGATACTGTATTATGCAATCTTCAGCTCCATTGTCTTTCTCATAATCATCATTTCTAATAACGATACATTAGTGAAGCTATCTTCTTTCTATGGACAACATATCAGGGCATCATCCTCTTCCATCTGAGATACTTATTTCTAAGTTTTCTTACACTTTAATACAGTTACAATTATCACGGTTCGTCAGTGTAGGCAAGGTAGACTATCTTTCAATTCCAATATACAAAATATTTTTTTTTTATTTTTACTTTATAATAAATATTAATTTGTGAAACACATCATATAAAATATATATTTTGTTTATTTGGATGCAAGGGAAAATATACTTTTAAATCATGATTGATTAAAAACTAGTAGTTGGAATTTATCACTTATAATACCACTAGTGTAATAACAAGTAAAATTCTAGTCTAGGGCTAATGCCTGGACCACACGATATAAATATGATGCATGGCAACTAAATTAAGTATTTAGTCAATTTGCACTAGTGAAAATTGTCAGTATAATTCAAATGTGGTTGGTTCAATTCACCAAAAAACTTACAACAATTTAATTAGATGATAGATTATGATTGTAATTTTCGATATTAATGTATAAAAATGATTGCTTTTTTTACATTTTATTCACTACAAAATATGTAACCTCCGATATTATCAAGACATTTAATTTTAAATACGTATTTAATGAAAAAAAAAAAAAACATAACATACTTGAAACATCTTAAAAATACGACCTTAAGTATGGGATTTTGATACCTTTTTTTTAAAGGGACTCTGTTTCAATTATATATTTTACAATTAGTTACAATTTTTTTTTTACCGAAATACTGATTTTATGTAAGTTTTTTTTTCACTGACTATACAAATTCAATGGCCATATAGTTTATATACCATTTATTTTCCTTACGTATACAATTTTTTATCGTAATTATTATTTACATGTACTTGTTTACTGCGTTTGAAATGTTACATATTTCTCATTACTGCTGTAGAACAAGTGAACTCCATTACATTTATCATGTAATTATTTCAATCATTCTTGGAATTTCATTACAGATTAATCTTATTTTTCTTTTTTTGTTTACTTATTTCTGTATTAAAAATAATGATATTCTGCGAATGAAACAGTTATTCTTTATAGTGTTTTATGTAAATTATAATGTATGCTAATTTTTTCTTTGTTTTCAGGTAAGGCATCCCGTATTTAGTCACAGACTCCTACGATTCTAAAAGGTATTTTAATAAGAACATGTTTCTTTTTTTGTGTTTTATTTACCGTTTGATACTGTACTGTGTCTAATAGGAGTACATTGGAAACTTATTAGTTTCTTATCTGAAAAGAAATAAAATCACAAATAAAAAATATTTATTTATTACTAATACTCAACTAATACTTTTTATTGCCTACTTTGTTATTCTGTGCGTAAACAATACTATAATTCATTAAGCAAAATAAAAATTTAAATACTGATAACAAAATTGTAAAAATATATGTTTGAATTATTTTTACTATATTTTTATCGCAAATATTATAGCCTCCAAATAAGTTAAGTTAATTGTTTTGGTATTAATTAAAACACATTTCTTTTGTATTGCTATTTACAAACTAAATTCAAAAACCTTAACATAAATTTAACAAAATGTAATTTTTGTTTGTACGTTCAAAGTTAAATGTGAAATAGAGTTCTTGTCACAACTAATGTTATTTTGCTAAATAAACAAAAAAAATATTGTTTTTTTTGTTTATAGTAACTGAAAAAATAAATAATTTTAGCAAAGCAAGAATAATATTATATTGTGCAACAAGTGCAGACAGTAGTGTGAAAGTTTCGTCACAAGACGAAGTCGAGTACTGGAATCACACAAGGTGGGAAATAGGTGAATCTACACGAGTGCAACACTATACATTTTCTACGACCACGCTGCTAAACGTTACAGAACAAAAATACATGCGCAGTGTGGCAATTTCTTTGTGAAATAATATTTTTCACATTGCACATGCGCAGTGTTGGCAAATATTGTGGGAGATACTCAACTTTGAAGCTTTATAGTTTGAGAAAATCGCTACTTTCCAGAGTGGTCGTCGAAAATAGTATATTACTAACCTATGTTACAATCTGAAATTAATAAACTGAATCTAATCCAATTAACGCGTTTATTTATTTAGGTGAAGTGTAAAGATAATTGAAACACTAATATGTATATAACAACGTTTAGT
The DNA here is from genome assembly GCA_035578165.1 of Stenolophus ochropezus. Lineage (NCBI taxonomy): Eukaryota > Metazoa > Arthropoda > Insecta > Coleoptera > Carabidae > Stenolophus > Stenolophus ochropezus. The sequence continues at coordinate 3,563,912 of JAQOWZ010000016.1, read as the reverse complement.
AAATGAAATATGGATAATAAAAAATAATACAAATAAGTAACACTATGAATAAACAAATTTAAACACTAATTTAAGAATGACAGTTATTAATAAAAACTTGAACAATAAGATTATTTATTTGAAGATTTATCACTACGCACTATTTATTTACAAGATATTTATATCACCAACTATTTATTTACACTTCGCGTGTTTCTGCTTAGTGTTTATATAGTAGAGCAATTAAGTTCGAGAATGTTCTCGTACCCTCTAGACCACAGAACAATAGGCCATTGCCCGCGACGCGACCTTGGGATCGCTACATTATGTACATCTAGTTCGAAGAAGTGTACATATTTTCAGAGATTCGAAGGATAGTACAGATTTTTAGAAATAATTCTGAAGCTTTCTTCAATTTTCGTTCTTTTTCGTACTTAAAGATCTTTTTTTCAGTTGATCTCAATTTAAATTTATCTGAGATGAATCGCATAACAAAAATATCTATTTACTTTTTTTTGTTTGAGTGAGGTTTTACTAGTGAAAGCATTTGAATGTTAGTTTCCGTAGTGTAACGAACTTGATGCTTGGTTTCCAAAGTATGTATTGAGCGGCAAGCATGCTTTGATAGTTCAGAGAATTGATACGAGTTTCCTAATTACAAACAGTGGCATAACATTCTCATTTCCGTAAACATTTGTGCAGATCGTCTCGGTGCACATTCTGCTTGAGAGGCGCATGTTGTGTGGCTATTTCCAGCCGTGTTTAGTTACAGTGTTTACGGTCCCTTGCCACGGAAAGCAAATGAGCTGCAGATCAAAGATTTCTTTCTCGCACAGCGGACCGCCGCGCGTAAAGATAAGTGAGGTTAGTTGGCGGAACGCAGACAATGAAACAAGAGCACTCGGAAATAAAATTTTGGGGTTAAACAACTTTTCAGGCTTGGGTACTACCGGAAAATAATATAAACACTAGTTGCCCGGTTGCAGAAAGGCTAATCAGGCTCTAATAAAAAAATCACTGATTAATTTGACGTTGTTACCATGGCCACGTATTAAAAATACATTGCTGTCAAAAAATTAATCATTAATCAAAAATGATGAAGCTTTGTGCAACCCGGGCTAGGTGTATTGTGTTTAATTTTTATTGGCCCTTTTTACTTCCATGCACGATGATGGCGCTGATGCTGTACTTTTGCGTAAATTAGAAAATATTTGAAAATATCGAATTTTTAGCTCGAAAGTTTTCAAATTTTACAAAATTTTATTTATAACATTTTTTAAAGAACTAGTTACGTTGATTCCAAATTTATAAACAGAATTTAATTATATCTTTTCGTTTCGGAGATATTTGCTGACAAAGTTGCACCTCAAAAAAGTGTGTTTTTTTATTATATTTCAAAAATGAGTAAAGATACAATCTCAACTACTTTACCATTCGATTCTACGGAAAAAATTATATAAAGAAATATTTTGCCCTCATATACGTTCTTTTGAACGATTAGGTGAAAAATAAGAAAAACGAAAAAACCTAAATTTCAGTTTTTCGGCTAGAAACTTTTTGTCTCCAAAATTTTTCATTTTTCGCACTTAAGTAGATATCAATCCGCTGATTCCAAATTTTCAAACAGAATTCAATTATCTCTTCCCGTTCTCGAGATATTTGAGTTTAAAGTTGTACCTAAAAAATCAGGTTTTTTAGGTGCACCCCTTAAATGGTTAGGTTTTCAGTTTCGGCGACCTCACCACTCGATTCTACGGACAAAATTAAATAAGTGTACCAATTTTCAGACTTTTATCTCAACGGATACAATTTTTAGAGAGGAAATATTAAAAATGGCCAAAATCGAAAAAAATCCTTTCTACAAATTGTATCCATTGCAATAAAAATCTGAAAATTGGTACACTTATGTAATTTTGCCCGTAGAATCGATTGGTGAAGTCGTCGAAGTCGTAAACCTAACCGTTAAAGGGGTATACCTAAAAAACCTGTTTTTTTAGGTATGGCCAAAACTCAACTTTGAACACGAATATCTCGAGAACGGTAAAAGATAATTCAATTCGGTTTGAAATTTTGAAAGAACGAATATGCAAAGAAAACATTTCTTTATGTAACTTTTTCCGTAGAATCGACTGGTATAATCATTGAAATTGTACCTCTACCCAGTTTAGGGATACAGCCTAAAAACTAATTTTTTTGAGGTGCAAATTTGACAGCAAATATCTCAGGAACGAAAAGAGATAATTAAATTTCGTTTGAAAATTTGAAATCAGCGCGTCGAGCTCTATCAATGCCCACTTTTCACCAAAATCAAAATTTTGGGCACAAAAATGAGTATTTTTGTGATATTTCGCGTTTGTCAACATAATTTTTGGTTTAATACTGTTGTTTAGAGATTGCTCTTCCCTTCCAGAAATTTGTTGTTTCTCTCTTCGTGATCATGATTGTAGTGAAATAATATCGATAAAATATTACTTACTGTGACGATAATACAATCTAAAAATATAAGTGGTAATAAATAAATTCCAATATGCAATATAGATAGTAAGTTTTTCATAGTGTATACCAAGGAATGTAAATATTTGCGAATATACATTACCAGTTTTTATGTATTTGAACATAGAATCATCAGTAAATATTTACTGAACAAAGGTAATGCAATCTTTGCTGATAAGGTTGATACCCACTAATACGCAACCTTATCTGTTTTTGTCATATTACGCCAAGTGAAAACGAAAGTTCATATATCATGAAGCAGACTATTCTAATCTGATTTACTTTCTATAAAAAGTTTCTAAATTTACTTTCCATATTTTTCTTTAATTAAAATGCTTCCTGGGTTTTTTTTATTTGTGGAATTTCTATAACTGTTTTAGGCTTACTTAGGTAATCAAACGTATACTAGAAGCCATTTCCATATTAAATAAAATCAGATGGATAATATAATTTCGCTAATAAGTTCTTCGTAAGTTGTATTCCGTCCTTATTATATTAATAATATTTTTACCTCTCCAAGCAATTTTCAATCACGGTTGTTTAATACATTTAATTATCTCTTTTCGTTCCTGAAATTTGCACCTCATTTTTTTTTTGGTATATCTCTAAAATATGTAGAGATATAATCACAACAATAATACCAGACGATATACAGGGAAAATGAAAATTTGTAAACAGTACATCGATATTAACTTGAGTCCAAAAAATTTAAAATTTTCCAACCTAATTTTTCACCGAATTATTGCAAAGAACTTATACGCAGAGAAAACATTTCTTTGTGTAACTTTGCCCGTATAATTGACTGGTATAATCGTTTTTCTACCCATTTTAGAAATATACCTAAAAAATAAACTTTTTTGAGGTGCAAATTTAAGAGCAAAAATCACAGGAAAGAAAAGACATAATTAAATTCTGTTTGTAAATTTGATATCAGCGCACTAATATTAGAATTTTTTTATGTATTATGCTTCTTTATTTTTTTCCCATATTTCTTTATCAAGGAAGTTTATAATTCATGATTTGTTTAGTATTCGACATATACTTCGATAGCAATTATTATCTAAGGAAGACGATTGCTTACAATGAGCAGGAGGCACTATCGATGTACTTCGCATCTGGGTTTATATCCAGTCACTAGCTTATATACTTAGCAAGTTTCTGAAAATTCGTATGTGGTGTGGCATATTGTACAAATTGCTGACACAGTTTGTAACATTTTGTGTTTGTGTTTGTTATGATGGAAATGTTTCATAAAAGCATTACATACCTTGAAGCATTGTGTAGACCTTTAATTTTAAATTTGTGCTCTTCCCCTATCTCTCTCTAAGATGTGAGGAAACATTCCGATGTTAAACAATGAGCCCTTTAAATTTATGCACATTCTCCATCTCTCTCTAATTTTCGTTTCTCTATCTTACTGTCGCTTCTGTATAAAAATATTCTGTGATCTGAGCTAAAATCCCGTCACTAGCTTATATACTTAACATGTTTCTGAAAATTCGTATGTGGTGCCCATATTGTATAAATTGCTGACACAGTTTGCAATGTGTTGTGTTTGTGTTTGTTATGATGCAAATGTTTCATGAAAGCATTACATAAAGTGCATTAAGTTCCCACAAACAAAGCGCAGCACATCTGCATGTTCATCATCCTCGCATGTAATTCATAACGCCATTGACTTTTATCTCCCCTTTATCTTGCAAGTGGGACACTTGCGCTAAGAAGCAAACGAACAAGTCGCACAGATCCCCAGATGCACTCCAGTGAATGCATCTCATTAAATATAACCCGCGCGCCAAGACCTTTAAAGTAGTGAAAAAGCAAACAGCTCTCGCAGGATCCCAAGTACAGCCCCAACACGTGCCGACTTGTTTAATGCGTCATTTGTCAGGGGACAACACGGGTGTGAACGTGAAAATACCTGCAGCTAAAGGGGATGCTATGTACTAACTAAGATATGCATTCATAATTGATTGATTGAAAATTGTACATGTAGTATAAGTTCTTGATTATAAAATAGATATAGTTCGGTCGAACAACATGGCAAGAGTATGTAGAACACGACAGACCGAATACTTATTTCTCCCCATACGAGCAATGGCACCAAATTACGGATTTATCATTATTATAAAAAAAATGTCTATTTGCTCCGTTCGACAATGTAAAATGTCAAAATCCTGTTTCCTTACGGTACAAGATCAGCGTACTTTACCAAAAGTTGTCACTCCAGTCCAGTTAAACGTCAAATTTAAAACCAATCATGACATATCTGATGTAAGTAATTACCAAAACGTTTTGAATATATTTTGGAAGGTAGAATAGGTTTTATCGACTGGATGTTAATAAAAGAAGATCTTTTTTGGAGTTGCAGTGATTTAATAAAATCCCTAATACACCAACTTTTCGACTGTAAATTAGTCTTCATAAGGATCTTAAATGGTATAAAATATTGTCAAGAAAAACATGTAAATTATTTTACATAAATCTATGTTTGACGAAAGATTTAATGATAATCTAAAGACAAGAAATGAGTAGAACTAACGTTCATTTATAGTTCATATTAACTAAGTACTTACATTTTAAGCTAAACATAATAGTTAAATTTATTTGGCTGCGTTTTAAGTTAAACTTATTTTACTTAAATTACGCATTAATTTTGGAAGCAATAAATTAAAACGCACCGTTTTGTAAATTATATAGTACGTAAATCATATAAGTTCCGCCTGTACGCGTATCCGATGTGACTTTTCAATTGAAAGTTACACTATCAATAGTTTGCGCGCATGCGTAGAAGGGAAACCAACTAAAACCAACTTTAAAATATTAAAGTTGCCCAAATTTTAAGTAAAAGTTAAAGTTAGAGTAAAGAAAGATGATTGCGTCTAGCGTTCCGTAAACCTGCGTACTTTTAACTTATCGGTGTTAAGGTTACTATTAGTTTTAAAGTTGGCTGTATAAATCCAGATTTTAATTAGGATTACTGATTTTTTTTCTTATCTTTGAAGTTTGCTTTTATGTAATATAAGACAATCTTGAATAGTTTTTGGTATTACTTCATCAAAGTGAAATGAATAGTTTTTCTTAAAAAACAAGATGATCTTTTTTAACGCTGTTAAAAATTCAAGATGAATATCAGACCTAAGAGAGAAGAAAAAAGAAGAATAGAAAATTGTTTTGTACTTCATAAAAATGAATAAAAAATGTAAAAAGCCTCCCTCTCGCCTGAACAATTAAAACTATACGCAGTGCACTTTTAAGCTGCGCTTTCTACCCCTGCATAAATTATTGACGTTACGCAAAAATTCAATTACATTAAAAGGAAAGTTTCCTGTGGATCAAGGCGGCTGAGTATCCAGGGAGGCGACAGTCTCTTGTCTGTGGAAGAAAAGCCTTGTAGATAAGCGCAGGCATGGCACACTATGATTCACTCGAGTGGAGACGCTAAGAGCACATCAACACAGGAGAAATGACGGGGATTAAAAAATACTTTCAACCTAAAACAAAAGTTCAGATGAGAATGAATTGTTGCACGAAAGTGGGAGTTAAAAAGCGGAAAAAGCCAAATTGCGTGAAAGGATTGTGAGAAATAAAATAGGCAACACACTTCTAATTATACGCGCTATTATTTAAATTATAAATGTTTTGGAATTTTCACACATTTAAGTAATTACGGTTTTGGTGCTGTTAAATAGGGTGGTTGCAAGAAATTTGAATTCGGAAATCTATATTATATATGGATACATTTATCTATTTAAACATAATTTGGGAAAACAAAATGGTAATAATCCCTATAAATTCAGAGTTATTAATGATTAAAAATGTGTAAATTTTCAAATAAATCACGTGACTTAAAGTGTCCCCTACTATTTGCTGATGGCATTGGTCATGGTGTCGCAGTGCACCAATAAGTAAACAGCTTCACTGGTTGGCGAACACGCGCAGTTTAGAACCATGACCCTTGACGTCATAGGAATGGGGGGTAGATATAAGCAAGAAATTTTGGCGCGATTATTTTTTCTCTAATATTTCAAAAACTATAACGAAAAAAAATTTTTTTCTTTATTTCCTGTGTTTAAATTACAAACTATTTCTAATAAAATAATTTTTAAAAAATGTGCAACCACCCTTGTTGTATCGTAGATGAGACATATTGTTACGAGCGAGACTCATCGCAGATGAGTCATCACAGTTGACCTGTCTGGTCAGGTAGTTGCACTAAAGGTCAAGTAGAATAGGAGCAATGTCGCTATTTTTCGGAAATTTGAAAGAGATTTGAAAAATCTGGAATGTTCGAGAGATTAATAGGCGGCAGGTATATAAGAGTTACCTCGAGCGGCTCAAGGAAGTCAGTAACGGTCAAAGTGAGTAGAGAGTCACTGAAGAAAGTCAGTGTCGGTCATTGAATAAATAAATAAATAGTTGGTGATATAAATAAATAGCTGATGATATAATTTCGGGTAAATAAATGAATTTTCTTAGTGTTTAAGTTTGCATTAATAATTATGATTCTTAACTTAGTGTATATATTTGTTTATTCATAGTGTTAATAATTTTTATTATCTTTTTATAATTTGTTATTCGGTTATAAAACATATTTAAATAAACATTTGTATTTCAATGACTTTTACACTTCAGCTAAATAAACATACGTTACAATAATATGAAAATTGTTTACATAAAAATATGACTATGGTATTTGTTAAAGATATGTTTTCATTGCTTTCGTATTTATTTCTGGTACTTTATACATTGCAGTACACATTCGGAAAACCAAGCTTTCAATATTAGTACCATTTAGGACAATTATTTCCAAAAGCAGATATAGAGAACATATTTTAGAATGTTGTTTATATTAGTAGAAATGTATATTATTTTTAGGTGTATTCATAAGAAAAGATAATATTGATATTATTGTTATTTGCAGCAGCAAACAGTAAATATCCACAAATGACTGTTAATGATAAATATACATTTAGTAATTTACGGTAAATTTGTTGATAACGTTCACCCAAACATCATTTACTCTAATGCATTTCGCGTAACGGTATACGTAGCGAATGCGTGTTATTAATTTAGAAAGTAGAAGTGAAAACAAATGGAATTAGCTCGGCATATATGCCTAGTTAATTGCTATTTATAAGATTTATCAATAATAAAGCCATGGAATCACAAAACCATTAAAACACTATCACCTACGTATCTCGTAATCGAATGTAGTAGTTTATTATTCAGTATTTAAATCATTTATTGTATGCATTAAATAGATTACAACAGCTTTGTACTTGTGCATTATTGTGGAGATTGATGAATTAATTATTAAATTATTCATTAATGATGATAATTCTACAAGTAGGATTTAGATTCGTTGTTCATTTCGGATTATTGCTGCATGCTATTATTCATGTATTATCATTATTTACTTACATCAAATGCATAATGGAATAAAATATGAGTGAACTCTAGATTATTATATATGTCATTTCATTCGCTTGTGATACATTTTCCTACCTTATTTGTAATTCATATCTGCATTTAATTATAATTTATATCATACAATTATTTTGTAACATAGATAGATCCGCTCACGCGAAGAATTGTATCCCAAGGCACAGAATAGGTTTATACAGAAGCGACAGTAAGACAGAGAAACAAGAATTAGAGAGAGATGGGGAAGGTGTACAAATTTAAAGGGCTCATTGTTTAAAATCGGAAAGTTTCCTCACATCTGAGAGAGAGGTAGGGAAAGAGCACAAATTTAAAGGTCTACACAATGCTTCAAGGTCATAGAACTGACTAGCGGAACATGAAAGGTACCGACACGGAGTGTCGCTTCTGTGTGTAACTATTCTGTGCCCAAGGTGCGAAACCTCGGGATACTATTTTGGTGCTAGGTCAATAATAATAGTCTTCTTAATCTTGGTGTGTAATGTACTATTTCTAGCCACCGTTGTAGTAAGCATAACTTACTTCCATAGCAATATAAGTCGTAAATTTCTGATAACATTTATAATTTGTAACCATTGTGAACAGTGTGTTGTAGAAAATAACAGTTCTACTAGTAGGGAGATTAAGAAATTCATTTTAATATCACATTTAGTCGCTTTTTAATTAAAATAAAAATTTTACAGGTTAGTAGCTTGGGAATATTAGGCTTGAAAGTTTTCACAATCGTGGGAGAAAATATCTCACAGTATTTACCAACACTGCGCATGCGTAAAAGTACTCCTTGTGAGGTTACCTACGCTATATTGTTCTTTATGTTAAACAGCTTTCGTACATGTTTTTTGTTCTGTAACGTTTAGCAGTGTAGTCGGTTTTCTCACCTTGTGTGATTCTAGCACTCGACTTTGTCTCGTGCTTTCACACCTTGTGGGAAATAAACGACTTTCTGCACTTGTTCCGCGATATACTATTACAGTTCTTATATGCAAGGTAACAGTTAAACTGCTTCAAGGTAACAGGTTTGCCAGTCATTTCCTATTATCAATCGTAATAGCTGTTTTATCTTTTCAATAATGTAATATAGTAGTTACCATTATTATTTGACAGTAATTGCTTCTGGTGATGTGAAAAATATAATAAGCGACTCCGAATGTAAGTACCTAATACAACTGTTCTCCTACGGTACAAGGAACTTCGGCTCCGCAAACTCCGCCTTAGTTCATACATCCTCAAAGGTTATAATGTACTGTTACCTGATGATGATCGAAAGATCGAAAAGCGTCGTATCTCAACTTTTACCTAGTTTTGTATTCCGTGCAGTATTATATTTGGTTCATTGCATTGAATCTTTTTTACAGCGACCGTTCCTCTAAACCTTATATTACATATCGTATCGGATACAATACTTACTGACGACTTCTTTAAAGGAACAATTACATTTTTTAATTTAATTGTGACATGGTACTTCGGAAATTCAAATATTTTCAGTTATATTGTACTAATATTTCTTACAACATAATAATTATTTAAAATGTAAAAAGGTAGATGGTATGACTGTTTTGTTGAAAAAATATTTTGTCCAGTTTTATGTTAATTAGGTAAAGAGCTGAATTTAGTGACTTTAAATTAATGATGTGCATTCCTGCAGTTGGAGAACAAGTAGAGAACAAGTTAGCATCGCATACATGTAGTTGTAGTGTTTTTGCAGCTAGTAAGCATGTTAACACATTGTCCGTTGCAACTGTTTATCGCTACAACGTAATTACTTCCAAGAAAGCTTGGTTATCTGCTTCATTATTTTCTCCGTTTGCGCAATTTTATTCCGGGCGCTGGCAAGCGTCCATGGAGATATCCGACGCCATTTTGTCCGTTGGCCCCGTTTCAGGAAAGTTGGAGACATCCGAGGAAAAACGCGATGTTTTCAGTAAACAAAGCCAGTCCAGTCTGGGTCAAGGTCATGTGAGTCATTACGCACGAGATTCTCTATCGAACTGATCATCTAACTTTGGCGTGTTTACGTATTGGAAATTTATATTTTAAATGCTTAAAAATACAAAGAGAAGTTAACGGAAAAAGGAAATCCCAAAAAATTGGTATTTTTTATGTACGGAAACCGGAACTGAATTAGTTAAAAAAAAAATCATTTGAAAAAATTTGTTTTAAAATAAAAAGTAAAATTATTTAGAGACAATTTTATGGTTTAACGTATCTATCATGTAACATATCTCTTATATTAAGCGACATAGTTAAACGTTTTTACAGACATTGGTATTAAAATCTTGACACTTGTCAAATATATTTTTTCCTAAATTGTTACACCGTCTCTCTTATTTGTCGACATCGACATCGGTAAAATTTAAAGTGTAGCTGTTTCATTAGCGATACTTGTTACATATTGAGAAATTTAGTAATGCTCGCTTAAAACAATAGTCGATAGTTAAAATTAAGTTACGTCGATAAATATCAACGATTCAGTAATGGTGATCGGTTTGGTAAAACAAAGCCTCAAATAAAATTCTTTTAGTGAAAACGAATTTGGCAGCGTATGAATATTATTCAGGAAATATTAATTCCAAGTAATGAGAAAACTTTGTACTCTTTGCAGAGTATTACAACTCAATCAAAATCCGATCCAAGATCCCCTTCTGGGGAAAATGTTCGAGTCTTTTCCAGCTATTATAAATTTTTCGTCCCCTAGTTCATCTGTCACTTTTTTCCCGTTTTCTATTCAATCACCCTGGTTTATAATTTGACTAATAGTTTTTTTATCCCATTATTTCCGCAATTTCGCAGTCGGTAACACAAGTACCGGATTGAATCTCAATTTTAGAGGGTGACAAAACAATAGATTGTAGGGGATTCACGATAATTTGGAAATGATGAATAATTTAATTATCACCATCATATTTTCAGCCCATTGGAAATATAATTTATGTTAATTATGGCCACCAAATTTATGTGTTTCTAATGCTAACCATTGTGTTAAATATCAATCAATTCAGTACCTAATATTAACAGAACAAATGGACAGAGTTTACATACATAGGTACATAAGGATTTGAGGATGGATAAACATACAGAACAACACAGAAATACTTTAATTCTTAAACATTTTTAACATGTTTGGGCTCCTTGAACTAAGAAAAATCTAATCACATTGAACTTAGCAATATGTTAATGACAAATTATCAAAATTCGTCCACAATTCGCCAAACTGTTCGTGAACTACGTGAAATTTACGGTCGACATAAGATCCTACTGACAGCACAATTCAACGACTGATTACAAAATTTGAGGAAACTGGTTCAGTTTTTGACCGGGCAGTGCCTATGATTCGTCAAAACTTTCGGGCAGACGAAAATATTGTTGCTGTTGAAGAAAGTGTACTTGAGATTATTAATTTCTCAGTTTTTTATGACTATTAACAGCGAGATGTTTCGAGAGATGATAACCATTGTTCTTTGACCAGAATTGGACATAGACGAAATGTGGTTCCAGCAAGATATTTAGGCAATAATTATTACTATTATTTGAAAATGAAATTTACATACATTTGATAAAAAATTGTATTGTTTTAATATGTACATATTTTGTACTTTTATTTAAATATAGGTAGGGTCTGAATAAATCTAGATTTAAAATTTGCAAAAATTGCTAGAATACAAGAATTGTACTATTCTTGCAATTGCAAGATAATTTCTTGCCTTGTCTTGCTTTGAAATTTGTAGCTCTTGTCTTGTTCTCGTCTTGCGTTTTTTGCAAAACTGAGGCAGGTCTACAGAATAAGTTTATACAGAAGTGACAGTAAGACAGAGAAACGAAAGTTAGAGAGACATGGAAAGAGGCAACAAATTTATAGGTCTCATTGTTTAAAATCGGAAAGTTTCGTCACATCTTAGGGAGACATAAGAGAAGTCAACAAATTTAAAGGTCTACACAATGCTTTAAGGTCATAGAACTGAATAGGGTAACATGAAAGGTACCGACACGGAGTGTCGCTTCTGTATGTAACTATTCTGTGGCAAGACCAAGAAAAATGCAAGACTCTCGTGAAACACTAATTGTTTTTCAAAGAGCGGTAGTAAGTGCAATGATATTTTTCATTTATTGGCGTGAAAAGTTTTAATTGGATAAGTCTGGTGGTGAGAAGCAGTGTTTAGCGACAGTTTGAAAGATCGCGGGTATTGTGGGCCCGCCATCCATTCACATGACAGGATAAACACATTATACGGAGCCGTATGAAGACGGATGGCGCGTAAATCACATTTTTATCAGCGCCAGCGACGCATGGGATATACACCCGCACACCACCATAAATTATTTCATTTTATGATGGACTGAGAAAAATATCTCACCAATATTACCTCATATAGCATTACATTTTCTTCGTGATTTAATTTTACATGGCATTCACAAAAATGTAATGTTAAAAAAATTTAAGAAAATTATTATTTTTCGATCAACAAATGTTATTTTGTAATATACAAATTAACCGGATTATGTTAAAATATATATTTTTCAGTTCTTCAGATTTTCTTTAGCGTGCAGATTGAATTGAAAAATTCGTGGATTGACTATATTGTACAATACATTGTAAAACGTTATTCTGGAAAGACAATGATCCTTATTCAGCTCTTGTCTTTATCTCCTTCATTAAGCCTGCTTTAGCTAAAGACGGTTTCTATGTTTAATGAAGGTGTTAAATATAATCATGTTCAACAACCTTCTGCAAGCTTTTTTTAAGAAAAGATATTTTTTTTATACATTTGGAAACATATATTTCTCATTGGGATAATTTTAACACCAAATAATTCTCAAATATTTACCATGTCATCAATATCATGCACAAATTCTGCCATTTTTGTAATTGAACAAGAGTTTGCCTCTAAATAACTAACCTAAATTGAAGCTTTTTTAACGTTAGAGAAGAGAGCATAATAGGAACTATATGTTGATAATTTTATTATTAATGTAATAATGTTGCGAATGTTCATTTTTATTTTTATATTTCAAACTGAGACGTATTTTAAAGACAGAAACAAGTATTTAAATGGAAGTTAAATTAAGGTTAAGATTTTTTTCAATTATTAATATTAAACATTAAGCATATACGAGTATTTAGCGGTGATTTTAAGTAGTTCACAATTTTACGGTTCATTTTTTATTCGATTTTTATGCATTGTTCAACACCTTGAAAGTTTTTTGCGTGTACGGAAATAATTTATATTGCTCACGATGTTTTGTATTTATTGGCGCAAGTAATATTTTTAAGGACAACAATATTTGCATGTCAGTTTCAAGGGAATAGCAAAATTATTTATTTCCTTATACCATACATTTGCGCATAACAATTTTTATTTAAATTAACAACAAAAAACTTTTGTATAACGTGCAAAAATTTTATAGAGCTTGTAGTTTAATTGCTGCATAGAAATGCAAATTAAGAATTTATTGTTTACAGCAAAAAAATAAAAGAAGTGTTTACTTTCTTTAAAATTCTATGCAAACAAAAAAATAAGAAAAAACGTATTATCGTAATGAAAAGTCTAGCCTAGAAGTCTGCGTCTTTTATTTTAATATTTCTAATCGTTCGTTCACTGCAAAAAAGTAGCACCCCCACCTCTAAAATCAACCAGCCATCTCATAACACAAGAAATCAATAATCCCTAGGGAGCCACTTAGCCTCCCCTTGCCCCTGTTTCTACGCCACTGCTCCCCGCTGGATTTTTCTCATTCTTTCCTATAATGAGATTATTCACTTGCGCCGCCCCTGGAATTGGCGTGGGATTGCGACTGCTGGTGTCAGTTCGATGCCCCCAGTGACGGACGACACTGCCCTTGTTTAATTAATGCTTCTAAACAACGATGCTCAGATGTTCCGATGTGAGATTGTTAATTTGGATCCAAGTGGGTAAAGGAAATTTGTTAAGATTTGTAAACAACGTCAAGTGCAAACATGATAAGGGTGCTGTGCTATCGGCACTTCATTTGTTTTTATTAAAAGCGGGGTGAATGAATGTTATTTCAGTTGAAAGCAAACGTCGGTTATTTGCCAGTAGGTGTTTGCACTTCGACTACTAAGAATCAATATTGTATGCCTCCCACGTGCACGATTTGGAATACATAAATGATTCAAAATAATGACGTCATCTAAAACAGGCGAAAATAACAAAAGCAAGTGGGTATTATGCTTTTCATTTCAACTGGACCATTTGTAAAATAAACAGTAATAAGTGTTCACCCATTAAATATTAACAAATATTCTCCAACATTTTTTTAATTGCTCTTAGTTCGACAAAAGGTTTCTTCTCCAGGTTTACTTCAACTTTTCTCTTTTTAACACTGATCTATCATTTTTTATTTACTAAACTGAAAAAAAAATCAACTGATTTACACGAAGAACATTATTTTAAAAAATATATAATTAACGTAATATAATCTTCAAACTTTAAATATAATTCTATTTCCAATTGTTCTCATAACAAATATCTAATCAATTCTGAAAAACTACACAACATGAATATTCTGTGGTGGTTTGGTGTGTGTTTCTCTATAATAGTTATTTATGATATAAGTGTTAAAAGTGACATTTTATGAGTGAGTGGGGAAGTTTGAAACGAGGCGAAGCCGAGTGTAACAAACCTCACGAACGAAATAAAATCACTTTTAACACAAATATCATACACTATTTTTCCTACGACCCTAGTTATATATTAGTAAATAAAAAATATAGAATGACATTTATGACAGATCATGATGTATTTGTTATGAACAACTGAACATAAGTGCTGTTAAAAGTATTTACTGTGTTATACACTGTTATTTTTAACTTGCTAAGCAACAGTTAAAAAGACTATTTTTAACAGTGGTCGTAGGAAAAATTATTATTGACAAATATAAAGTTAATAGATTCGGCTGCCACTTCTCGTTGAAACATATTATCAAACTATTTAAAAGAATTGAAATAAAATACTCGATCAGTTTCAAAATATTTAATATCGAAGATACAATACGTATTTCGCCTTACTAGGCCATCGTCAGATAAATAAATTATTTACCTGACGATATTGAAACTGACCGAGTATTTTATTTAAATTCTTTTAAATAGTTTATTGACAAATATATTTATCTACTGACAAGTTATTCAATTATCTTAATTCAATCTTCTTGGGGGATAGTTTGATGAACGAAAAAAGTTAGACATTATTTTCCAAACTGCGCGTATTTAAATTGTGAAACCATTCTCGTAATATAAATCAGCCAGCATCACTACCTATTAATGAAGTGAATTACTTTCATTACTTCCGTAAATTCCTTCCTTTCGCCTTTCTAGCTGGCGCCTGATGTAGCGATAACAAACAGTCCAAGCAAACGAACTGTCCACCGGGTTATTTATACCGTATCTATATTTGCACTGGCGACTCGTGACTCGCTGCTGGATATAATCGTAGCACTCGGTGCGGTCATCTCGCCACTCATACAGTTATTAAGAGAAAGTGAGAAAGTTGGTTTCTCTGCACGGAAAAAATTCAGACGGGTTTCGTTGTTGCTAGAAGAGGACGAAATGTCTAATGAATGAAGTGGATTTAGGTATTATCCAGTAGCGAAGTTATCATAGAAGCAAGGGAAGATATAAGCATAATTGTGTGATTTTGTTTCATTCGCGTTAACACTTGGAAAATCTCGAATGTATAGTTCTTCTCAAGTTCTTTTTTAAACATTTATATCTCTTACATTATGTAAAGGAGACATTAGTGCCCTTACAATAATTATTTAGTAGATGGGTTCTTACTATATTGGGAGCTAAGTATCTAAGTGGCTATACTTACCAGTGATATTGAGCCTAAAACACTTCGCTTCTTGTACTTTGGATTGGTCAGTATCTTTTACCAAAATTAAAATAATAATAAAAAAACATTATTATTATAAAAAAGATAAATATTTTTATGTCCAGTTGTGTCAACAAGTCTTAAGTAAAATTTAAACAAAAAATGCTACTGAATCGAAACTTTGACAGCAATATTGAATAGTTCATTTGGCATTCTATTCCGATGTGATATTGTCAATGTAAGGGAAACCTAAATATTATAGAGGTAAACAGCAAACGTATTTTTTTTTCTCAAGTATTCCTGATCGCACAATATTTTCTAGTATTTTATTAAAATTTAAAAAACCCTTCAAATATTCTTTGTATTTTGTATTTTAATTATCAGCTATAGATTAATTATCAAATATGACATCTGACATTGACAGTAGGTTTAGAAGTGGGAAGAATTTATAATTGGGTAGACGTGTGACAGAGAACGGTAAAATATTAGGCTATACATATTAAGGGTAAAAAAACTCGAATATCTTAAAAACGAATAAGTTTTTTAAACTTGATAGTTCCTATCACAAAGAATTAAGGTCTGGAATGAATAATTTACTACTATGGTGGAGGACCCGATGGTGAAGAATGCTTTGTAACATAAATAATTTTACCATAAATATATCTTAATTTAACTGTTTTCATAAGGTTAAACAATCATATTTCTAAAATATATCGGGTATTGTAAATCTAATGCTGAAGATTTAAAAGTCAAAGAAAATAACTATTATACAAAGATCAATTATTTTATTTAACGATCTGTTTCTTATTTTCCAAATAGTTATAACAACTATTATGCACAGAAGTTCAGTGGCGATTTAACATTATTATCATGCATTATGTCAAAATATCAAATTGCATATTAGCTACTAAGATTCCCTACAAATTCATATGCATTACAAAATGACTACATGTCCAGCATACAACCTATGCTTACTTAATAAACATTAAAATAGTCTCGGATTCGTGTTTCCCCGTAATTTAGTGTAATTTGAGACCACATAATGAAGAAATTTTATTCGTGAGGTGCGCTAAAGAAATTACACGATTTATCCCGCGTATAATCAAGGCGTTATGATATTTTGATAACCTGCCTTGCATTATATCACTCATATGAAAGTTTCTAACATCAACTGCAGCTGCATTAAATCAAATCATAAATTTGAATTGAAATTTATGTGGCACTTTAACATCAAAGAACTTTTCAGTGTATTATTTATAGTTCGCAGAAAACAATTTGGAGTATGTTTATTGGAACTTTATACGCATTAATAACATTTGCAATTTGTCAAGGTTGAAGTTGCAGAACAATATTTGTAACGCGACGCATCACAAATGCTACGTGAAAATTATATAATATGAGAATTGGATTAGAGTTGCATATTATTTATTATGAACGTATAGTTGATCCAAAGTAAATACGTAAGAGAATCGCTGATTCAGTTGGCATGTTTACATGTAGAATGTTCTCAACTACACTCTGAGTAAAGAACTATTAGGTTATTTGGCATAGTTACTTATTGAGTAATCCTAATTATCTATGTAATTCCGTTTCGCCTAATTTTTTATCAATTCTCATTCGGTTCGCCTTTGGAGGTTCTAAGACTATTTTATTTTTTTTGTTTCTTTGAAGTATTATTGAACTCCATATGGTAACATAACTAGCAATTGTAAGTCACTTGGTTAGTAGGCTCCGACTTGATTTAATTGTGTGAGATTTGAGGTTCAAAATCTGTCAAGCCAAATAAAAATACTCCACGAAGTAGTTCGGAAAGCAATAAAAGCAGTAAGGTATTTATTTGGGTAATTTTAATACAACTCTAAACTTATCCTAAATTGAGTTTGTACCAAATAAACAATCAAATTTTACAGTTGGTGTAAATTTTAAGCGATAAATTTTAGTTATTTGTTTTTTTGATTTCTAAATTCAAGGGTCACCAAGAAAAATATTGCTCAGAGCACCACTTTTGCTAAAGCCGGTCCTGTACTTATTAAATACATAAGTACTACTCTCGAATGAGAGCATAATATAGTGGCCGATTACTTTTAAAAATTGATTTAATACATTATGATTACTCAACTCACAGTAAGAACTACTTCTGTTGTTGTCTATTCTTCAAATGAACCCAAATTAAACTCCTAACTACAAATAAACTCTTTTTATTAGAATAGATATTCTATAGAATGCCATGATTGTTTATTTTAATTACATCATATACTTCAAAATGTGGCATTTATACTGGATTTTGTATGTATTCTGTATTATGGGATTAATTTTCTACGACCATTAAGATGTTTGTTTGTTGCATATTTGTTATTGCTACGGATACAAAGTATATGGAAAACATATTATATCTCACAGTATCTATAGACAACGTGAAATATAAATTCATTTCTAACATTTCTGTCCAAAATAGTATAGATTAATTTTTGTTTTGTAGCTAGTTGCTAGGAAGTAGTGAAATTAAGACTTCTTTATTAATAAAATATAAATTGTGAAATAATATCGCGGTTGTAAAAAAAGTATAGTGTACAACTCGCTTAGAATGTCCATTTCATACACACATAATATTCCATGCTTAACTGTACAATATACTATTTTATACTTCGCATTAATAATTGCACTATTGTTATATCGAAAATGGTTAAATAATATTAAATATTGCTACACTGTTTTTGGTAATGTTTTTTTTTTTTTTTTTTTGTAAAATTGGTATCTTTTTATAAGGCGCCTCACGGTAAATGTAAAATTGATAACCTCAAACATTTTAAAATATTTTTTAATACAATATGGAATTATTATAAATATGAAAGTATATACACAAAACTAATTTACAAGTCTTAACGTATAGATTTGATTTTTTTTACAATATAAATGAATTATTACAATTATAAGTGTTCAACTTCATTCAACAGTGTTACCATATTTTATATAAATCCCTAGATGACACTTAATTAATTTGTGTAATTAAAATTTTTGCGATTTTTATAAAATAAGTGACGAAAAGTATAAAAAATAGTATATTGTACTCATTTTATACGACGAATTGTTCCATTCCTGTTTTTGGAACTTTATGGAACAATGTACTGTCTTATAAAACTCAAATAATAATATAATATTTCTGAAGAAAAAAAATAACATTAAACTTTTTAAATAATATATTACGATATAAAATAACAGTCACCCTAA
The DNA here is from genome assembly GCA_035578165.1 of Stenolophus ochropezus. Lineage (NCBI taxonomy): Eukaryota > Metazoa > Arthropoda > Insecta > Coleoptera > Carabidae > Stenolophus > Stenolophus ochropezus. The sequence goes on along the minus strand of JAQOWZ010000016.1, from coordinate 3,544,941 downwards.
AAGGCCTTTCATATTTTAACACCATCGATATTTAAGCCAGACGACAATCGCACACCCTTCTTCTTGAAGTGCTAGAAGAGACCAAGTATCCCACTGCTCTGAATTATAATTACGTACACACTTTATTACAACTGCCGGAGGATGAGTTCTATTTTCTTTATAGCGGGAGGGCTTTATAAGGTTCCTCCTGCTAGACAGAGTCGGCGAGATGCAAGCCCAATGAGGCAGAGAGGGATAGCTACTAGCTGCTGGCAACAAAGCAAAGCCATCTCTTTTTATGCAAGGGAATTAAATAATGATTAAAGTAACTAACTCCAGTCGTGAGTTCGTTGCGGAGAAGAGTGGATATGCGTACAGAGATGTACTCCTGGAATTTCATTTCGGGACTCGAAAAAATTCCTTCCAACCAAGAATGTTGGTCTTGTAAGGAATTAATGAAATCGGGAAGGAAAATATTTTTTTTTCAACCATCTTAACAGACATTGCTTTTAATAATGTTTTGTTTTAAAAGTTATTGTTTTTAAACAAAATGTTAATAGTAAAGTTATGGTCGATTTCCCTCAGTTGATATTGTAGCGTTATATTTATTTAGCTGAAGTGTAAAGAAACAATTGAAACACGAATATTTGTGTAACTAATAAAAATAAGTAACACTATGAATAAACAAATATAAACACTAATTTAACAATAACAATTATTACTAAAAACTTAAACACTAAGATCATTTAGTTAAACACTTAACACTACGCACTATTTATATACACGATATTTATATCACCAATTATTTATTTTCACAACTCATACTAATATCAGACTGTTCTCGCGATCTCCTGCTCGTGGTTTATATAGTAGAACAATTTAGTTCGGGAATGTTCTCCAACCTTCTGGAAAACAGAACAATAGAAGCGCGCGAACCTGTTGTGACAGATCCGTTAGCGGGCGTCGCCATCGACGTGACCTTTGGATCGCTATAATGTTCTTCAAGACAAGCCAAGAAATAACAAAACAAACAAGAATTCTTGTCTTGTGAAACATTAGTATAAATAGTAAAAAATAAAGTCGGAACTAAAACTATTTTGATTAATAAAGGTGATAATTGGCTATTAATATAAATAGTTCGTATTTATATCTATACTTTTAACCATTTATCTTTTATTCAATCGTTAAAAACTCGTCCAATGAAAACACTGTTTTTAAATGTGAATTAAATAAAAACAAACTTTCAACTGCAGAGAAAAACCGTATTAAATTTCGTCAATAAGTCAACGAACCAACAACAAAAGTTAAAAACATTTATTACCACTACGTGTCAAATACACAATATTGAAACAGAAATTCTTATGCATAAAGTAAAACTTTGCGTGTTTGGAGAGAAATGTATAAATGTACAGAAATTGAAAGAAACGCCAGGGAAAGAATTCGCCGATAGCATCGCAGATATTAGACATGTGAGTTGAATGTAAATAATGACCAATGGCTTGCATGATTAATTAGAAGAAAAGAATTAATGATGGTATTAATTTCCGGAAAAATTAAATCTCCTGAGAAGCAATTGTGCAGAGTATTATGTGGCTATTAATTAGGCCGCTCATGCAAATTAAATGGAGTTTTCCAATTTGTTATGTTAAACCACCGGCATACATACATAATTTATAATATTGCGTTTTTCTCCTTTTTCCTCATTAGATACTAAACAGTTATTTCTGATTCTAGATTATGAAATGTTACTTTTGCATTTGAGAATGTAAAATCATTTCACAATCAAATATCAAACAATGTTGTTTCGTAAAATTTGTCCCAAAATTAGTAAAATACAAATATATAATTCTGACATTTATCAAATCACTATTAAAATATCAGAAAGCGAGGAAGACAATAATAAAGGATGATCTAAATTGGACTTCCAGATTTGTATATATTGGAAAATATTTTTTCTATGACCGTTAAAATATTTGTTTATTGTTTGTTATTGCTACGGATACATAATATATTGTAAACATATTTTCATTTCCCACGGTAACTATGAACAACGTTAAGGTATAAATCCATATAATAATTAAGAAAAAACAGTCGGTAAACGTTTCAAAACTTTAATTAACAATTATTTATTTATTTACCTAAATGTATACTGACATCTCGTGGGATTAACATGTCTTTCTACACTTGTTGCACAATATAATCTTTACGATTTTTCTTTCAACAGATTAATGAATGTGCAAGTGAATGTATGTAAACAATGACAAATTTATTTATTCTTGTTGGATGAAGTAATTATACGGTCAATGAACCTTTGTAGTACAAGTTTCTCTCATTTATTAATTAATTATTTTCTTTCACATCTGCGGACATTTAAAATGTCGTAGCCTCGTTCTTAATATATCAATGAAACATGAGATCATTTTAATCTCAAATGTTTTTGTCAAGTATTTGTCCATTTAGTCTTCTTTTTTAATATTCGAATTCGAGCGATTGAACAGTAATTATAACCAGATTTATTTTAATTGTTCTTATTTATTTTTGATGTGCATTACTTTAGTATGAAAACAGCAAAAGGTTATTGTCATGACAGTTGTCATGTTAGCGCGATAAACGAAATTTATTTAAAAGCGGTTTGTAAAAGTTTGTCTATTGGTTTGAAAAGATGTTTAATCTTTTTCAATTTTCTGTCAATACATGAAACCCAGAAACTGGATCTTTAAAACCGATCATATATAATTTGCTAAGTAGTAAGTTCCTTTCTGTGCTTTACCTCAATGACGGTACGAATGCATAGCTGAAAAGAATCATATTTTTTTATAAAAATAAAAAATCATTACATTTTCGCAAAAATGAAATAATTATTAACGTAAAAAAAGTTTTGTAGAAAAATGAATATTGGAGAATAAATATTACAGTGTGTGCAACGAAACGCGGAACGTAGAACTTCAACATGTGATTTAAAAAAATTGCGGATACTCTCTCCTGATAGATTTAGAGCAAAATTACAAGAGTACAAAGTTATTCAAAATGGATTTCTGCATCTGATCACAGAATACGTTTATACAGAAACGACAGTAAGACAGAAAAACGAAAATTAGAGAGAGATGGGGAAAGCCAACAAATTTAAAGGGCTGATTGATAAAATCGGAAAGTTTCGTCACATCTTAGAGAGAGATAGGGGAAGCCAAAAAATTTTAAAGGTCTACACAATGCTCCAAGGTCATAGAACTGAATAGGGTAACATGAAAGGTACCGACACGGAATGTCGCTGCTGTATATAACTATTCTGTGATCTGATGGAGAATTTAATTTTGAGTCCTATGTTCCGCGTTTTGTTGCACACACTGTATTAGCCGTAATGTACCTCTTTTTCGCGTTATTAATAATCAGTAATCATCAATACAAGTTGATAATCTGATCCATATTCCGTATTCCTGGCGTTTGAATCCTTGGAGCAGCCAGGAAACGCCCGCGAAGTTTCTCTGACAATGCCGTGATGGAAGCGTGGATTCTTATGATGGGTGACTTTCACCTGGGAGCATGGACCTGGAGCAGATGAATGGTCCGCTATAAATAACGCGTGCTCGCCGCAAGTGAAGGGCGAAGGCACAGCGTAAATCACAGCCAGCCTGATTTGCATATTGAGTAGACGGATGATTTGTACGGCTACACTCGCCAACGGAAATGTAATTGCAAACCTGATAATAACTCCCTGATAACGCCCACAAATTACACACTAAATACTACTAACTACATATATTTTTAATTTCCCTCACTTTAGTAAGAGATAAAGGGATCATTCTAAAAAAATGCTTATACAATTTTAATGAATGATACGAATTCACCATTTGTTCATTGTTAATGATCAACTAACTAGATCAACATTTGTTCTAATTCACCAACTTAATTCACAATTTTATTTATGTTTTTGACACTTTATGTAATGAGGTCTTGCACGATTTTTAATTCTTGGCATTAATCAATAGAATATTAAAAAATATTAGACCCGTATTTTTTATTTTTCGCCAAATTAACTTTTAATAATGAAGAAAACTGCTATTAAAAATGATATCCTTCAAAACGTGGCTGTCCAGTGACGTATCAAGGTTCTTATCTAACTCCACTTCGTTGCAAACGTCAAATATAATGTTTTAACTTCCAGCCTGACAAATTGAATAAACTTCTGCAAATATAGTGACACACAAAAGCCTTACAATGCTTTAAATCACAGACTGCCCACTTTAACAACTTTGAAACGCGCAAAACCACAATATTTGATTTAAATCCTGATTTAAATCAACTGAATTTTTTAATAAAAATCATTGATTTTTATCATACATAAAAAATACAAATTATAATAAAAATTTCATCATTCAATGAAAGTTTAGTAATAATTAGATATCTATAAAAATTGAAAAAATCAAAAAATGATGATTTATTTGTTTTTTTTTTAAATTAATGATTTTTTAAAAATAAATTATGATTTTTTCCAAACCTGATAACTTTACACCAGAAACTGCGGACGTCACAATTTTTGACTTTTTTTTAGTATGATACTTTAAAACAATATTATATAAAAAATAATGTAGGTAAATATAAAGGAACTACATCATATAGAGCAATAAATTCAATGTTTACTTGATTTTTTTTTTTATTTCATTATCTGTTAGTAAGAGAATAATGTGAAAATATGAAGATAATAATTTAAAGAAATAGGTATAAGTGTAAAGATTTCTGTTGATATGGATTTAATGAAATATGCGAATGAGATTGGAATAACAGGAAGTTATTAATAATCACTAGTACAAATGATTAATGAAAATGAATATTAATAAGCCCACTTCGTTTACCACATGAAACCAAATTTAAATGTGCATTCATTGATTTTAATTATTACGCACTTCCTATTGTACAAATCAATACTACAACCTACAATATTCCATATTTAATCGCTAATGTTGCTAAATAAAGCTGGTTCCATATATCGCATTAAATAACTATAAATTATATAAATCTTTCCTTGAGAAATATGCGTCTGAGAAAGTACAATTACGTTTAATACGAAATGTTTACGATGCAAGGCGATAGAAGTTTCTAGACGATTAGATACTTTCTAAATCATTCATAGAACGTTGAACAGGGCAGTATCTGCAGGAACTTTGATATTTGTGTACCAAGTCAGCCGGAAAGCGGAAGAAAGATGATGTGTAAACCTTTAAACTACGACGATTTTTATGTACCTTGGTCTAACTTTTCACATCAAATATTTACAAAATATAATATTTGATCTGGGATTCCAATCCTAACGTCGACAATTATTGAGCTAATTAAATTTCGCTGTGTCCGACTGATTCCGAACTTACTATAAGCTGCAGGTCTTTGATGAAACTGTACATTCAACAAGTAACATTAAAATGCAAGTGGCAAGGGTACCTTTTTTTTAATAAAATCTATTACAAAAAATTAAGGGGGTACACTTCACATTTTCCAAATAAATAAAACTCTCTCATATTGTTGAAGCTTCGTACTATGTCTCTCTAATGATGGATTTTTAAATATAAATTAAATTTCTTAATAAAAAAACATGATTTCGTTTTTATATGTACATTTATTTCAAATAAATATATTAGACGATTTTTTTTATTTTAGAAAAAAAAACAATAATACGAGTTTACAAGAAATAAATTAATAAAAGGCAAAAAACATCAAAGTTTGACAAATCGTTTTCAAATTTTAAGGGGGTTCACTACTAGCCTTTGAAATACGCCAAAATGCTGTTTAGTGTTGTTAATCTGTCAAAAATGAGGCCTCTGTACAACGTACTATTAACCTTAGAAATATAAAAAATAATAACGTGATAAATTACAATCATCCATAATTTCATGTTGCACTTATAATTTATTTATAATGGAAATGATGGATGCCCAAGTGTGAAAATATGAATGGTAATGGTAGATGGTTTTATAAATAATACTCCAAAACGTCTTATTCACACTGTTCACTTTAATTAATTTATTTGACCGCGGAATGTACCTATACATTAAAATTAAATGTTTAATTTAAGAAGTGGGGAACGATTAGATTTAGCCCACTTACTACCTCACCCTTTACACTTTCAAAACTTTAGATGGTTTAAGATTAGCAGTGAACTCCCTTAAGTAGCAAAAATAATTAATATGTGACTATATTCATAGAAGAAATAGTAAATTAAATCTATAACAGCAGGACATTGTAACTTATTGATGAGATATATTTGGTAATTAGTGTGTTAAGTACGGCATGTTTGATCGTATTTCAATTTTAAATCAGCCAAGCCAAAGTTCCCCATTAAAAATCGCGGTGAGTTGGAGTGAATTACCCAGATTCAACGAGGCTACTAATAATGCATATTACATCTCATCGCCCTCGAAGGTGAAATTAAGTTTCCGTAAAAGCGCCATCTATCATGCCGGCGTCGGTGCGGGCGCCGCTGATGGCGCTAGCGTCGCGCTGTCACTTGTTCCCGACGCCGACGCTTTGTTAGCCATTCTTACCGCGTCGCCTGATTACAACTTGAGGATTTGGACGCTCGCGAAGGTGATTTGGATGCAGAGCTTGGAAATTGGACTCGTGATGGCTTTCAAAATTGAGACGCTAAAAACAAAATTACTTCTACAAAGGATCTAATACTGCAAATATTTCTTACTTCTTTAATAACTATTGATGGTTATTTTATCTATATACATTATAAATAAAGGGTTGATTGTTTAGAGCAGCGGTTCTCAATCGGTGGTACATAGAAATATATTTAAAAAAATATAATTTGACAATTAACAATGACGTGAATTTTACAACCCATGTTTCATTTTACAGTGATCGCTTTGATACATTGCTGTCAATTAAATATGAAGTCGTAAACATAGCTATGAAATATCCAATTTTCATTTTACCATGTTTCATTTTACAGTGATCGCTTTGATACATTGCTGTCAATTAAATATGAAGTCGTAAACATAGCTATGAAATATCCAATTTTTCACGTTAAAATGAAGTCAGGCTATAATAAATATTATGCAAATAAAATTAGATAATGAAACATTTTTTTATAAATAAAAATAATAAATTGCAGAATTATTGACTTGTAATGTAATTTTTAAATATTGTTAAACATTTAATTTAATTTACAAATAAATAACAAAAACTATTGTACAATATATGCAAGGTAGCAGTATTTACAAATTCAAGGAGATGACAGACTTTCCTCCTGTCAGCATTAAAAAAAATTTCCCCATTAAAAATTGAGTACTGAGAAAAGTGGCACTTTTCTCAAAATATATAAAGCTCGAAAGTTGTGTATTTGTCACAATAGTGGGTTAAAGTGTGAGAAATCATTTCTCACAGTATTTGCCAGCATTGCGCATGTGAAGTTACCTGCGGTATATTATTTTCCATGTCAAATAACTTTCGTGCATATATTTTTGTTCTGTAAGGTTTTGCAGTATGGTCGTAGAAGAAGTATAGCGTGTCACTTGTGCAGAATCACCTATTTCCCACCTTGTGTGATTCCAGAACTTATTGCATAACATACTATTACTTTACTAATAATGTAAAATAATATTATTGAACTATAATACATGCTATATAAAAATATTTAAAACAATAAATTGATGTAAAAACTACTACAATATAAAAACACAATGTCACACAAAAATTCTCGTATTATTAAACTTTTATATTTTTTGTCTGAATTTTTATGTTTCGCCAGTCCATTAATTTCACTATAATTTTTATGAAGAGATGTATTTAAATTCACACCATTCATCATTCTGTGAATAGTTTTTGTTGTTACCAAAAACAATAAAATAAATTGAAACAATTGAGTAAACTGCAACTAAAACAATATCGTATACAAAACTTCCATTTGAAATTCCCGTTACATTTATTTATACGTTTATGTTCCGTATTATAAAACCACTAAAATTGCCATACAACAAAATGAAATTTATGATAGAAGCGTGACATTTATACATATATTAACCCCGATATCCGATCCGATTGGGATTGATATTTCAGCGAGTATTCCACGAATTTATGGTGCATTCTGTAGTAACAAATAGTGCGGAGTGACATCGTTCAGGTTTCACGCTGCTGTGGTAATATGCCTGAAATTACAAAAGAGAATAATGATGAAAGTTTTATGTATTTGTTTTGTTTGTGGTTTAAAGTATAGTTATTGTTACACATTGTTCAGCTTTCAAATGTTTTTGAAAAATTGAATGACGGAAAAAATAACACGATCGTTCATCAGTTTGTATGGGCTGTTCAATTGTTTTATCATTGTTCTTTTATTGATACTTTTATGTGAAAAACTGTTTCCAAATTTTACGTCAATATAAAAAAAGTTGAACATACTTATAAAAAATAAATTAATCAATACTGTCTTGTGTTTTTATTCCTTCATATCACCTTCATTCGACTTTAGATGACTTTTGTAATGTTATATTTAAATATTTTATTCATAACATCGTCTTATAATAACATCATTTAAGGAAACTACTTTTACATAAAGTTAATTTGAAATATATTCTATATAAAATAAAAATAAATAAAATAAAATATGCTTTAGTGTCAGCGGGTGCCGAAGAAAACCACTAAAAAAACTGCGACTTTATGTAAATGTTAAAAAATAATAATAATGATAATTTATATGATTTTTTTAACAAAAATCCTTGGTTGAGGAGAGTGATATAATTTTGTATATTATTTTTTTACTAATAATAAAAATAAAGTAATGTAGCTAACTTGACAGATAAACCGTTAAACATTTGTTATTTTTAATACCCAATTTCTGAGTTTACAAGGCACGTAAAACTAATTTTGCTTATTGATTTAAAAGCAGAATTTTATGTTCTACAACTTTTTTTAACTAAAATAATTAGAGAAGCATGAAATTATAAAAATATGATTTTACATTAAGTATTAAGTTTACAAAATTTGTATATTCATTATGGATTTATTTATTAAAGTCCATTTCTTTCCTTTCAAAGGATGACTTCAAGTTAAAATCATTTATTACCCCTGACCACTAATCTTCCCATTCCTCCATAAAGGGTTGTATACTTTGCATCATTCAGTTTCAAATAACAGTAAAGCAAAATTTTATAAGATGGATGTCTATTTTTAACTTTAAAAGAAAATAAAATTTAGCGTTTGTAATTTTAGTTAAAAAGATTAAACTTCTATTGGTTATATTGAATACTATCTTTTACTGTTATCTTGACAATAATTTCCTTTACTGAATACGCTATAGTAAGGTCAGCATTGAAATCACCGATTGGCAATTGTGTGAAAAACCACTAGCTGTTGGTCACCAGCAATAAAACAGCAATAAAACTTAACTTTCTTGCATTAAGATATCATGATTTGACGTGAAAAGCCACATTGTGCTGAGAGACATTAAACGTACAACTGGATTTTATCAACAATTGTAAATTATTCAATAAAAAGTAACGTTCATTCTATTAAGTATAGAAAACGGTTCTACACAAGATGCAATCCCGTTACGGTATAACTGTGTGATCTAACGTAATGACAAAACGCGAAACAGTTAGAAAGAACAAAAACTGAAGGTGTCACAATGAAATTAAATAACCTTAAAACAATTGAGCAATTATTTCGAAACGCCATTGTGAGAGCGAGAATAATTAAAAAGAAATTTGGCGACAAAAACGTTTCACAATTTCTCAATACAAAGGTTTGCGCACTAGTAAGATTATTGGACTGAAGAAATAGGCAATTTGAAACGAAGACTGATTAATTATTAATGGATGTGGTCGATATTAATTGTTTTTTCTTTGTTTCAGGTGAGTCATGAGTCTTGAGTCATGATATTGCGATGCCCTTTTGAAGGTTTGTCTACTATTTTTACTTTTTTCTAATAAAATAGATAAACCATATTAATAGAGAAAATACTACTTGCTATAGTTTTCAGTCAGTTCATTCCTTAATAATTCCGTAATAAATTACATTTATGTAAATATATTAAGCATTAGCATCGACTTTTTAAAATTTCTTTGGGGGAAAAATGTCTTATAAATGACCATAATCAAATTACAAGAAAAAATAAAGATTTTAGAATGCTCTAACTCTTCACCTGCTAAAACTAGAACAAAATTTAGAGTAGCCCAAAACTCTTAGAGAATGTGCTCTGGTTTTAGTAGGCCAAGAATTAGAACAAATATTTCAGAATGCTCTAATTCCTGACCCACTGAAACCAAAACACAATCCAGAGCAATTAAATCTGCTCTAGAAAAAGGTCTGGTTTCAGCAGGCCAAGAATTAGAGCAAACTTTGGCAAGTACAGATAAAATGATGAGTTTTCTTTATGTTAGTTATATTGTAAAATACGTAGAAAATATATTTTTATTTTCAATTTTTCGTAAATAATCCATCATAACTGTCAAAAACTTCAAAAGAACAACAACAAATAATTTGATATATAATTCAAAATGTCGTCATATTTTTATACTTTTTCATTTAAACATCAAGCAAAAAATAACATCAATATGGCATCTGACATCTAAAGAAATTAGATAAACCTTCTATAATACCGAATGAGATGTAAAAGAAATTTTATAAGAAATTAAATGTCAATGTCAACAGTCATGAAAGAAAATCAAAGAGCTACGGAAAATTACTTTTCAAAGGCTGTTTTCTGAAGAAATACTCGTACATTACTTAAAGCGAAAATGTAAATGTCAGGTGTACCTATAATTAAAATAAAACTGATAATAAAATTTGTCTATGATCATAGATGACCTACAGAGACAAGGATATATATGAAACATCACAGTTTATTGATATATAAAACCATAAAGTACTATTTACTTACTATTACTTCAGAGACATTACATATTCTGAAAATGTCAATACATGCATTTATTTGAAAAAAAGTTTATTATTTATAGTTTTAACAAAACAAAGAAATAGGAAATTATTGTTCCTAAATAGAAAAACCTATTCGAAATATTCACAAAAAAGTGTTAATAATAATTCCAAATCTGTATAACAATATTTAGTATAGTAAACCTTCTATAAATTCAATTAGTATGCTTTTCCTACAATTTAGAAATAATAATTATTAATGAAGACTTGAACACTACGAACATTTATTTAAACATTTAAATCTACGCAATATTTATTTATATAATATTTATTTATATCACCAACTATTTATTTATATCACCAACTATTCATTTGTATGATCAACTATTTATTTATTTCTACTTTACATGTCAGTGACATGCACTGACCGACACTGACTATTTTCAGTGACTCTGCACACTCTGACCGATTCTAACTTTCTTGAGCCATTCGCCGCGATACTTTTATACCTGGGGGCAGCTAATCTTGAACATTCCAGAACCTTCTGGGCTCTATAAAATTCCCGAACAATATTGGCGCCGTTCCTACCCTACTTGACCTTTAGCGTAACTACCTGTCCAGACGGTCAGCCGTGATGACTCATCTACGGTGTCTCGCTCGTTACAATAGTAATGCACACGTCATCACCAAAATTTAAAACTCATATGTAATTTGCTACGTTCTTATAAAAAATAAATTAGAGCGATATTTTTATTGTACTATAGTGGCGACCATTTATGTGGAGATTTTTATATGACGATCTCTATTACTGTCTTTATAGTGATGCGAATGCATTTTTCATAATCCATATTAAAATATTTTGGACGTGTGCAGATAAATTTGTAAATGAAAACTTCTTTTTTATGTGATGTGTTAACCATTTAAACTGTTTACTGCCATGAAAGGTAGTCTAGTACCCCGGAATGAAATGTATGATTATGATAATTGTGACAACATTAATTCATTGTAAATCCAGGTTTAGACACGTCGGCCGGCTATTATACGACTCGCAAACCAAAAATTCATAATCTGGGAAATTTAAAAGCACGCAAGAGTTATGTGCAGGGGTAACACAGGAGGGAAACCGCGTAATCCTGCACAGTGCTGGATATTGCCTGCTGTACCCATAACGCGCAGAATTATTACCTTTTGATTTTTCATTTGTTGTTTTGTACAGCGGTATTACTGCTACAACAGAATTTGTGTTCCATTTATTACCGACACTAATTCTACCAAAATAATAGAAACTCTTTTTCAATTCATTACGAGATTTGTGCGATAAAATCTTTAGTAGTGTATAGTTCATCATGCCAAAATAAATGAAAAGGAAATTGGGTGACATTAAGCTGTCTCTACGGTGGTATTATGACAGTTGTCTTATTCGGGAAATGATAAATAAGTTGTTCAAATATTTACAATATATTTAACTGTACAGTTTCATGTTGATTATAGGATTTTATGGACTGGTCTATTAATAATATGACAAAATTTTTGAAAATGAGTCAAATGTGGGAAGGCCTTATTTCGTGTCCGACCGGTTTCGAAATCATTTGGGTCTTTTTCAGGGAGTATAATATATATATCCTACTATAAGCTGCAGATTCATTGCTAAGTCTTAAGATTATTATTATTTTATTATTAGAAATATATTTATAGCTAATTAAATAAACAATTGTAATAGTTATTTACATGCGAGGTGGGAAATGTTTCATTTCAGCCGAGGGTTTATATATATTACCGAGAGGTGAAGCCTCCAGGTGAGATATAGCGCGAGGCGAAATGAAACTCCCACCGAGGTATGTATACTATTTTATTCACAATCATACAAAGCAGACGTACAGTTAATTGTTACATAAGGTACAGTATTTTTTGACAACTATTATAATTTGTTTTAACCTATTTTATTGTAGAGATTTATGACAATGTTACTAGGCAACCTCTACATAAATACTTCCAACCCAAGAGATGAAAGTGCAATAAGTTACTTCCAACCCAAGAGATTTATCAATACAGTTTGGAATGACTAACTTCCAAACCTCTAAAAAGTTAGGAATCGGCATATTACTATAATGATTGTGAATAAAATTTAATAATTTATTATTTTCTTCATCAAGGTGAAGCACACAAATAATAAGAAAAATTCCCAATTGCATTTGTACACAAAAGGGTTTGCGGCAAAAAAAATAATTACCTTAAAAAAGTTTTCATCCTGAAATTAGTACTGAAACATTGTTTCAGAGATCTTATGAAAATACATACCTACATTTTATTTAAAATTTTGTTATTTACCCACAGTTTTTTTGTTCTGAAAATAAGAAACTTAGATCAATATTATGAGAAATATACAAAGTCTTCCTCTAAAAAGTGTCAAATATGAAATGATTAAAAAGGTTTTATATCAACGTGAAAAATATAAAATAAGCAGCAGTGGGTCACTTGGTTCAAATAACAGGAAAGTTTTGTTCGTTTTACGTATTCGATTTACATTTTTTGGAATTGACAGTATGTCTGAAATATAAAATATTTGAGAGAGAAACGTTGACAAACAGTGATATCCGTAACAATATGTCCATGGAGTTCTCACGCGACTGAGCCATAACTAGTCCGACGTCAACAAACCATCTCTGGCACCCTATACATATTCCATCCAGATGTCACATCCACATTTCTCATTCACAAGCATCGGCGACGTGTTTGCTGCACATATCCGGGTTTGCACAAATCTAACGACGCGTCGCCATGGCGACCATGTGCTCGTGGTTTCCCGGCCCAGATGCTGAAGATTACTTGCTGATGGTCAGACGCAATCGATCAGGGTGAACGCCCCCCGCCTTGTTTTTCAGGGGGCAGGAATTTGGAAATGAAATAGAAGGTATGTGGAGGACAATACGGAAAAAATGAAAGCAAATTGGAAGTGGAAGAATGAGGAATTTAATTTGATGATATATTCCAGACAATTGACGGGAAAACAGTTGAAATTCCCAGTCTAACACTCATAAAGAGACAAGTAATAATATCATTTGCTAAGAAACACTTTCGTTTTTTTTATAAAGCAAAGGATAACGCTGCCGAGTTTCATATATACTTCTAGTAACAAGAATTTTACTTGAAATTTTTGTGGTCATAATTTCCTTCGAATATAGATTTGGGACATTTGATGTTAATTAGGCCTCTCTACTAGTTACTATTAATCCTGGAAATAGGAAAAAATAGGAAAACAATAATTTACTAATCATTCATAATTTCATGTTACACTTATAATTATTTGACCACAGATTGTATATACAATAGATAAATGTTTATTTTAAGAAGTGAGAGAAATTACACTTCCAAAACCTTAAATGGTTTAAGATTGGTAGTAAACCCCTTTAAAATATATATTACAGTACTGCTCTTTAATTAATTAATTTTCGAGTACCTAATCAAATTTTCATTCTGAAAATAATAATCCTCATAGTTTGAGCTGCTTTGGTTCAAATTTAGATTCTGTTTCAATTTTGTTGAAATTTCCGACATTTTGATCTCGGATTTAAATCCCAGAGTCACCAATCTTTAAAAAAATTAAAATTTCGCTATGTTAGAGTAGGTTGACAATTATTGTAGCTATGGTCAAGTCTTGAAAATGAGCACAAGAAAAAAAGAAAAAAAAATACAAAAAATGATTTCAATAAATTTAAAAAATACATACTCCTGTGCCGTCAATAATAAGTTGTACACTGTACGTTTTCTACGACCACGATATTATTTCCGAATTCATTTATATTTTAATAAGAAAGATGTCTTCATTTCGCTACTTTCTATGATTTTTGATAGAACCTTAACGTTGTCTATGGTTACCGTATGAAATGAAAATGTGTTTCAATCCAACTATGTATCCGTAGCAATAACAAACATACAACAATCAAGTATCTTAATGGTCGTAGAAATAATAATTTGTGTAGTAGATCTTCTGTCGAAATCAAACGATTATGAGTTTCAAATTCATCTCCAATATTTTTTATTCTTACGTGGAAATGGCTATTAGAAATATGAGTGTATGAGTAACAGTTGTGACGTGAATAATTTACAGTTTTTAAATCTTTTTACGATTGGTAATATTTTATATATTTTATCTTTATGTGAAAATACCGGTGCTTCCATTTTAGTTCAGAAGACTAATGTCTTTAAATTGTATTTCCACATACCGATACCGTTAGGCAGTTAACCACCCTCACACAAAAGAAACAAATAGATATAATTACTAAGCATGTAAGTAAGAAGTCCCATAACAGTATCTCATAAGCAGCTTCCCACCACAGGTACGGTTACGGGTACCGCTTGGTCCATTACACCCTACGTACTTTGTCGCATGTGTTGTAGTTTGTAATTTCCACGCATGGCGCTGCCGTCGTGAGTAACGGCGTCGTAAACTCTAATTAAATATGTATTTTAAAATGAATTGGCCATTTGGTCTGCGCAGGCCGCTGGCTATCGCACGGACTGTAATTCATGTGGGTACCCCTTCTGTGTACCCCTCAGGATTAGGGCAGATGAACGACCGGAGGGAGGGAGTTGTCCTGGGAAGAGGATTCTTAACCATGTTTTGCAAAATGTACCACGAATTTAACTACGGTTTATTTAATTGGTTCAATTTCATTTTCTCACATTTCTACATTTACAGTTTTTGCTATAACAATAAGAGTGTAAAGTTGGTTTCTTAGAGTTGATCCTCACGTTATCAATTTCTGATGATAAGACTTTTATTCGCTATATCTTATTATTTACATTCAACCAAATGATAAAAAAAATACAAATGGATATTTCAAATATTTAAAAGAATTTAATATGTTATTCATGTAATTTATTAAGGTGATTTTGGTGTCGACATTTTGTGCTTCATTGTACGTTATTAGTTTCGTTAGTTTAATCTACAACTCTTTTTGTATAGGATCTTTCAACAGCTACACCCATTCTTTAAATTCATCATAAATACTGGTCCATGGATTACACCACGAATTTTTATGGCGACTTGAAATCAGGGTTACGTTGTTTCATAACGATATAAAAAAAATAATTCGTTATATAACGTTATATATAAAGCCGTAGCTAGACAATTTTCTTTAAGGGAGCTAGTCATTTTAGGGGGAGCTGTAAAATAAAAATTTAAAAAGTGCTGTGTATTACTTGTATTTAATTAAGAACGGTAAATTAAAATAATATACCAGAGATTTAACGAAGCCTCAAAGAAAAAAAAATAAGGGCGTTAAATTACACGACCTTCCTGGAAAATTGATGTCACCTCTTCTCAAAATAACGCGCCCTGGAAATTTTTCTTGCAATAATTTCGCTGTTACCCCGCTGTGTGGTACGTAGCGCTATTTTGCTGGAACCATATTTCATCTATGTTCATATTATCTAATTCTGGCCAAAAAAACACTGGTTATCATCTCTCGGTACCTCTAACGAAAAACGAAGAGATTTTTGTTTTCACGTACACTTTCTACAACAGCAACAATATTTTGGGCTGCCCGATCAGCAACTGTACCAGTTACCTCAAATTTTGTAATTAGTCGTTGAATTATGTTCTTGGTAGGGTGGTTATGTTGATCATAAATTTCACGTAACACACGAAAACAGCAATCAACTGTGAAAGTTAAGGCTGAAAAATTTTATAAAGCAACAACAAGAAAACTAAATAGGATCAAATGGTGTGTACAATCATGGTAGATCTTTTATCACTGTGAAAAACAGTGTACTTGTATTCCTATTGATTTATCACAAAAGCTTCAACATTTCCTGTTGTCTTTAAATGTGTAATTTTGAACAATGTGCATAATTTCCTTAAATGACGTTTGTAATGAACGCGGAAATAAATCTAGCCTTAAATTATAAAGTATGTTGCAATTTTGTAATTCAGGCATTGTTAAAAAGAGAAATCTTAAACACTGTCCTTAATATTTTCATTTTTCATTAAGTATATTAAAAACACATTTCAACAAAGATTGTTTGATGTCTACGCTTTCAGCGTTCAACAAATCTTAAATAATCATGTCACTGTAAATTATCATCACGACTAATTCAAACTGTATACTGTCTCATAAAATTAGCAATGACCTTATTAATAATATAGCTAACAGTCCCACATGGAGGTTAAAATTAGAAATGATACTGTGACGATTACCTCCCACAGGCAGTACATCGCTTTATGAATTTCCCAAAATAATCAAACAAATGCAGAATGGACCTGCCCGTTTGATCAACAACGATTAATTAACTTAATGAAATGGGAGACAAACATTATGAAAGATTTCTCATTTTCATCGATATTTCGTACTACATTTAGCTCGGTTGTTGGTTATACAAATAATTTAAATGTCAAACAAAAGGTATCTGTCGATAGTAGATGATAGCTTCATAAATTAACGTACTTCTTTGAAAATTTTATACTCAAACTGCTTTAAGTTAGGTTGTTGATACTTCATCAAGCCTTCCTATTTTCTGTTTTCTTCTTCCAATTTGTTACTCCTATTCTTTTTAAATTATCTTCTATTTCTCTTCTTCTTTTCCCTCCTGACTCCCACAGTAGTATTGATTTTATTATATCTATTTCTTTTGATCTCCATACGTGTTCCAGCCATTTGACTTGCTGCTGCTTTATTTTCTTCACTATGTCTTCTATTTCCGGTTCAATTTGTTGATTCATTTTGGATCCATATTCGTTTTCTGCAATTTTTAATGGTCCTTGTACAGTTTGCAGTATCTTTCTTTCCGCTCTTCTTAGATCTTCTTCGTCCTTTTTATCATAGTCATTGTTTCTGCGGAGTACAATACAATAGGTCTTATATTATTTTATAAATATTTATTTTAGATTTTTTTGAAATAAGTTTATTTTGCAGTAAGTTTTTATTTTTCTTCTTTATTTCCGTTTCTTTTTCTCCATTATTTGATAGTATTATTACCAAATATTTGAATCTTTTATCTTCTTGAAAAGAGCAGTCCCCTATTTTGATCCTTCTATTCTCTATGCCTTTCCCTTCATAAGTTTTGTTTAATCATCGTTTATTTTTAGTCCTGTGTTATCGCCTTCTGATACGATATCCTTTAACATTTTTATAATTTTGTTTCTGTTTTTTGTTACTAAAACTATATCGTCACAATTTGGACTCATCTTGTTCTCAATGTTCGTTTGCTTATTTTTCTAGAGTGACTACTGACAAGTTTTTATAATTGCGAAATAATAATTTTACCTTGATTTTATAGATATGTAAGCTGCATGGAATAAAATATAGATAAGGTATGAACTGAGGTGGAGCTTGCAGAGTCAAAAAGTAGCAGGTGTATAAAACCATAATAACTAAACGGTTGTTATTAACGGAAAACAAAACAAAAAAATATTCCTCATATAATGAATATTTGAATTCATATATTTTTAAAATAATAATTTAAATAATAACCGTTTAAATGAGATCCAAGTCAACTAAACAACGAAAAGCGATAAAAATACATTGTTATTAGTTTAAATAAATTTTGAATTTATTTACTAGAAGTAATAGCCCAATAATAATTTTATTATGGAACAATAAATGTTTAAATTCACCGTAACTAGTAGCAATATCAAGCATATAAATATAATTTATGATATCAAACTACGGCTATAAATACGGTTTTATTATTGCAAATATACCTTTGATATAATAATTGCTTTTGAGTTCTGATATCGTAATTACTTTCCAATGGTTGAAACCGCGTAACTATTATCGTTTATTTTTTATGCGTCTAGACTTGCATTTCATTTTATCCTTGTAAATATTTAATTTTATTTTCCAATAATAAAAATTATTTTAACTGTTGCCGTAACGATAAGCGATATCTACTTTACGATGTTATTAGTAAAAAATTAAGGAAATATTGTTAGTACTATACCTTAAACAGAACTTAGTAAATTGAATTATCGTTTCGTATTATATTACATTCAATCTATTGATAATATTTATATTGTAATAAAATATAATAATACTTTTCATATCGAACTTAAAAAGTTTATGTAGACTTGCATGAATATTATCATCATGAAAATTTAAAAAAATGCTTTTCTTTTATTTCCAAATGCATTTGCATTTTATAAAAATAGAAGCTTTTATGTTTTCATTGAATTGAAGATTATCATAAGTTTAATCGTTGTTAGTAAATTTTTAAACATAATATTGTTTCAACAGGCACTGACTAAGATAATATTTTTATCAGTTTATTTTAGAGTGAAAATTGTTGCCATTAATATCAAAATTTAAATATCTTTAAGGAGGCTTTAGACAATTAAATTAAATTGATTAATAAATTCCATTGATCTCTAGATACATTTTGTAACGTTTATTATTTAAGGTGAAGTGTAAAAAAACAATTGAAACAAGAATAATTATATAACTGATTTTAATAACGAGCAATATTTTTTATTTCGAAATCGATACTAAAGTACACGATATCAATAACTATCTATAACCTGTAACGAGCGAGACTTAACGGTCAACGCAGATGAGTCATCGCGACTGACCACTCTGGGCAGGTAGTCGCGTTAAAGATCAAATGGGAAAGGAACGAGACAGCTATTCTTTGGGAATTTTGTAGATTTTGGAAGACTCTGGATTATGCTAGAAATGCTAGGCAGGTATATAAGGGTCGCATCGGGCGGATTATGGAAGTCAGTATCGCTCGAAGTGTGCAGCGAGTCACTGATGAATATCAGTGTCGGTCAGTGCATGTCAGCGACATGTAAAGTAGAAATAAATAAATAGATAGTGATATAAATAAATAATTGGTAATATAAATAAATAATTGGTAATATAAATAAATAGTTGGTGATATAAATATCGTTTAAATACATATAGCGTGATATTAATATTTATTATGTTACTGGATGGCTGAGCGAGCTAGCGCATATCTCTAACTCGCTGTGACGTCATTCGAACTTGAGATCCTCAGTTCAAGTCTCAGCGACCGACAACGTGTGATATGTCGTAAAAATAAAAAACACAGCTACTTGCGTATCACAGTCGGATGCTATAGACTTGCCATCTATACAGCTTAAATAGAAGTAGCGCTGGCATGAAACAATCGACTGTATGGTAATTAAAACTGCGGCTCGGTGAGTTCGGTTGCCCTATGCTCCGCTTGGGAGATACAGGGACACATTATTTTATTATTATTAATCAGGGCATGTAACCGAAAAAAATACTGGTTAACGGTTAACCCTTATAGAGAACGTTATAATAATAACGGTTTTAGTTCGAAAACCGGTTTTTGAAAATTGGAAACCGGTTTAAACCGGTTATCTATATTCGCAAATATATTCCAAAACATATCCAAATAAAAATTAATATCTTTTCTCATCTCCAAGTAATTTACAATCATAGTTAATCATGAAAACTAACAATATTTAGATTTGCACCTTAAAATTTTGATTTTACAGCCGAAAAAATCCAAAATGACCCATTTTTCGGTCAAAAATTTTGGTTTTTTAAAATAGTCGCCGATGAGCTGATTCTAAATTTTCAAACCGAATTTAATTATCTCTTCCCATTCCTGAGATATTAGGCTTCAAAGTTGCACCTCAAAAAAGTGTGTTTTTTGACTATATCTCTAAAATGGATAGAGATACAGTGTCAACGATTATACCAGTCGCACAAAGTTACATAAAGAAATGTTTTCTTCGCATATATGTTCTTTGGAACGATTTGGTGTAAAATGAGAAAAAAGAAAAAAAACGGAATTTCAGTTTTTCGCTGGAGAATTTTTTGGCTCCAAATCTTTTCATTTTTCAGACTTAAGTAAACACAGATGCGCTGATTTCAAATTTTCAATCCGATTTCAATTATCTCTTACCGTTCTCGAGATATTTGGGTTAAAAGTTGGAACTGAAAAAAATCGTTTTTCAGGAATATCCCTGAAATGGGTCAAGATACGATCTCGACGACTTCACCAATCGATTCTACGGGCAAAATTACATAAGTGTACCAATTTTCAGATTAATATTCCAATGGATACAATTTTTAGAGCGAAAAAACGAAAATCGCGAAAATCGAAAAATCGCCTGATGAACCCCTTGCGATTTTTTTCGATTTTTGACGATTTTCGTTTTTTCTTTATAAAATTTGTATCCATTGGAATAAAAATCTGAAAATTGGTACAAAAATGTAATTTTGCCCGTAGAATCGATTGGTGAGGTCGCCAAAGTCGTATCTGAACCCATTTCAGAATTATTCCTGAAAAACTGATTTTTTCAGGTCTAACTTTGAACACAAATATCTCGAGAACGGTAAAAGATAATTGAAATCGGTTTGAAAATTTGGAATCAGCGCATCTGTATTTACTTAAGTCCAGAATATAAAAAATTTTGGTGACAAAAAGTTTCCAAGCGAAAAATTGAAATTCAGGTTTTTTTCGTTTTTCTCATTTTTCACCAAATCGTTCCAAAGATCGTATATGCGGAGAAAACATTTCTTTATGTAACTTTGCGCGTAGAATCGACTGGTGTAATCGTTGATACTGTATCCCTACCCATTTTAGAGATATGTTCAAAAAACACACTTTTTTGAGGTGCAACTTTGAGGCCAAATATCTCAGGAATGGGAAGAGATAATTAAATTCGGTTTGAAATTTTGAAATCAGCGCATCGGCGACTATCAATTTGGATTTTTCAAAAAAATCAATAAATTTTACCTAAAAATGGGTTTATTTGGGTTGTTTCACACCCTGGAATGGGTTTAAAGTAGTTAACAATGATTTAGGTGTTCATAATTAAAAAACTAAGTTTAACACGATTATGTGTTGCATTTTATACCCAAAAATGAGTTGAAAAGTGTCTAAACATATTGTATAGTACATTTGGAAATTTGTCACACCTTAAAATGGGTAAAAAGGAACCCAAACGACCTAAAATTGGATTTAAAGGGTGTCAACAATCAAAAACCAAAATTTTGGACTCATACATGGGTATTTTTTTTTGAAAAACTGTTTAAAGCTTCAAGTACACACAGACACACACACACACACAGACATACAGACATCACGGTCAAAATTGTAAAATCGTATTTTAGGGACCCTAATTCGTGCTCATATGTTGAAAACACACACTCCAGAAATCTGACCAAAAACAATACCTCCTTTATCTATATATTGATAGGCGGGAGGTAAAAACAATTTAATTAATAAATATTCACAAAAATTCCCGTAATTTATTCAGAAAAACGCAGGTCACTTTTCAATTTTAAACTTGCCTGTGTTGACAAAGGCCGTATTTATTTGGACTTTTTAAGTAACCTTAACGGCCAAAGAGACCTACATTTATGACTCTCCAATAAAATGTTAATTGTAAAAACTGTCATGACTCATGTTCAAATACAAGACACAGATATAAAAAAAAATATTACTTTTTTTTCTCGCTAAATGATATTAAAATAAAGGTTATGTTCGCTAAAACCGGTTTATTTTTTTTGGTTAACGGTTACCGGTATTTTCGGCCTGAAAAATATCGGTTAAAATTACGGTTAAAGTTCGCAATTTTCGTTAAAAATATCGGTTACCGGTTTTTATTAACCGGTTTTTTTACCGGTTACATGCCCTGTTATTAATATTTATTATCTTTTTATAATTTATTATTTGTTTATAAAAATAAATAAACATTACAATCCTTTACCTATTTAACATACTGGTTGGCATTTGACTTAATTGTTCAGTCTTTATTTTTGTGGAATAAACCAAAAATTGCTTATAATAATGCATAAGTGTCTATTATGGAAATTATTAGTTGATGATCGCAGGTGTTCTGTAGCAGCTATTATGAATGAAATTACAAATTGCGAAGCCCCTTTTCTCTTTGATCACGCTCGCGTCATTTTCACTCTGGTGTGGCACGTTCCGTCACCTGTCCGCGTTGCTCGCGTTTTTGCTCACCTGCGGTCCGCTTGCCTTTGTGCTTCCCCTTGCCCCCCCCTGTTCCCCCCATGCGAATGCAGCAGTTATTCCCCACAGACGCCCGCCTTGTTTTTGTTTCATTCTCTATGCATCGCTCGCCTTTCATTCTCTACACCGCATGAATTCAGGTTAATTAATTTGATAATTGGGATATTTACCTACTTTTTGTAACTTTTTCTGCTCCATTGTTTGTGGCTTTCAGTTGGAATGAGATTTGAAATTGTAATTGTATGTATATGATTATTAATTTAGTGGATAATTTTTAATTACCCGCATTATATGTTTACATTGTAATTACAGATATATTTCACGGTGATATGGAGATATAAATAAAATTTTGCGGTAATGATATATCACAATAAAATTATAATTATGTATTTATTATACATTTTAAATTTAATGTAACATGTCATATTATAAATTTGTAATTTTCTGATATTACTGTTATTGATGTTTTTTAATTTATTTAACATTTTAATAATTATTCATTGTTATTGATATTGTTCCTCATGAACGGACAAATATATAATATATTGATATTATTTTGATTTTTATTTGAATGTTATCTGTACTTTGTTATTTGTATGAATACAATGAAAATTGAATAATCATTTCAGTTATTGTACTTTAAAAATTCTGAAATTTAACCTGGAAATTATAGCAGTGGCATATTAAAATCGAAACGAAACGAACAAATTTTTTTCGTAATAAAAAATAAATTTAAATAGTAAATTGATCACAGATGGTAGTCATTGATTTATTATAACAAGTAAAAATTGCAAATTAAGCAATAATTATTATTCTTCCTAAAGAATGACAACTAAAAAATAATAAACTGTGGTCTCCATCGAAGTAGAATTGAAATTTAGAATAGTTTTTACTTTTTACAGTAACTTTCCTTAATTTTTTTGTTTTTATTCAAAATATTAATTTGTTTTGAACTGACACATTTAATTGACTGATTTTACCAAAATTTTATGAACACTAGCCATTGGTGTCAAAAACTAAAGTTTTATTCATATACTTGTACATCTGAATTAGCGGAACAGGTATACCTTACGCTAAAAAATAAGCAAAACGTATTTTAAAAACCTTAATTCGTGGATATCCGTTGAAATGTAAATATCATTTACAGTTGTTAAAAGCTGGGTGTCAGAAGTACAAACTAAACAGAATTACATGAACATTTCGACAATCTGAGTTTTCAACTAGTATATTACACGCACTCATAAAACTTTGTGAAACATAAAAAGAAAGTAAACGGAAAGTTGGTAAGTTGGTCCTGCAGAGATATGCTTGTGACAATTCCTAGTTGCACGATAACCCAGTACTACTTGGCAATATATCCTGCAAGCACCGACATTTCACTTACAAAGCGTGACTAAACACCCACAAACCATTTCTTGCAATAACTGCGATTTGCTCAAATGTCTTTTCCTCACGCCACGGTCCTCCAGTCTCCTAGCTGCCGCGATTCCGATAAATCGTTGGTTCCCAACCTTTTTCATTCAAGGAACATCTTTGGATAGTTAAAAATTTGACAATACATTACGTTATTTAAAAAAAAAATATGTTCGTGTAAGCATATTTATATTTCAAACAAATTATTGGTTGACAGTTCAGTTGTATTACGCGGTTTCATTTCAGATAATGTTTTAAATTATGAAAATAAATTTTCTCCTTCGATAATTGGTGAGATGTTTGACTTTTTTCTACAAATGATACAAAACGGAATATCCTAATTTTCTTCTTTATACGTGCTAAATCCAAAGTTTCGATAATCTTCACCATTAACGATAAAATTTAGGCTTTTTGGGTATATTTTTGCTTGCGCAATGTTCTGGCTCTGTTTTAGGAAGACTGTTTATGGAATTCGGATACGGGAATCACCTTCAGTATGAGTTGCAGGAATGTTTTTGCTGGCCAAAATTTTATTTTTGAAACCATATTCGCGCAGATTTTACGCTTCCCCAATGAATATGTCAAAATCTGATTAAGGGTGGTGTGAATCAAATTTAACTTCCCCAATCATTCAGTACTGTCAACCAACGATCTGAATGTACAAAATCCTAGGTTCTACCGACATTTTCATCAGTTTTTGAAGATGAAGATCTTCCGCTGCCTGTTTCATCTTCAGTCGATTCTTTTCCTTCTGAAAACGGTGTTGTGAGTCAAGTTTAACTCGTCCTCAATCATTCAGTACTGTGAACCGACGATCTGAATGCACAAGATTCCAGAGTTATGTGACAATTTCATCAGTTCTAGAAAATGAAGGTCTTCTGCTGCTTTTTTCATCTTCAGTTGATTCTTTTCCTTCTGGAAACGGTGATTTGTGTTCAAATTAGTATTGAAGGCATATAACATGTTCACCTGTCTCTTTTACAAGTTCCGCGTCCCAAGTATTACCAGTTCGAATATTACCTTGCCAGTCTTATTACTTAATTTACACACCTCGCACATTGTGACGTACCGACTATGACTGAACTTCGGCTAAGAATTACTAACGCTGTATTCTTAAAACTTACAAACATTCAGGAAAAGGCAGATATGCAATATATAAATTTTCTGTGAACTGTTATCTCATCGGCATCTGGCCCCATAACTTAAAATGTTTATGACAAAGATGACAACGTCTAGATGCCAGTAACAAAACTACAATCATAACGGAAATCAGGGCTTTAATTTCCATGCGTTCCCATGGAACTCAGTCAGATACGATATCAAATTCCAGATTTTGTCGTATCGATCTTGGATGATTGTTTTCAATCCCAAAACGGTTTTCAGTTGGTTTGAAACAGTGGTCTTAGAATAGTTACATACAGAAACGACACTCCGTGTCGGTACCTTTCAAGTTCCCCTATTCAGTTCTATGACCTTGAAGCATTGTGTAGACCATTAAATTTGTGCTCTTTCCCTATCTTTCTCTAAGATGTTAGGAAACTTTCCGATTTTAAATAATGAGCCCTTTAAATTTGTGCACATTCTCCATCTCTCTCTAATTTTCGTTTCTCTGTCTTACTGTCGCTTCTGTATAAACCTATTCAGTGCAGTGGTTGAGAATCACTGCAATAAGTGAATCCAGGTCCGAATTTCCCTGCCATAAAAATTATGCCATCATATTTATCGCGGGCGGCCACGCTAGGGGGGTGGGGTATCTAAATATAGCATCGCGTTTATCACAAAAGGAAAATCTGCAGACAGGCGCGCGCTGCATAACGGCCTTAATATGCAAATTGGGCCACTTTATCAGGGGTGTCCTGCTGCCCTCTCGGCCAATAACCGCGCCCTGGACACCCCTGGATGCAAGATAAAAATATAAATCATTGGCTGAGATTCGGATGGGATGTGGGTAATGAATTTGTGGAGAATGGCCTACTATGTAAGGGTTAAATTTAGGAGCTTTTTTGTGACAATTTTATCGTGAATCTTGTACGCTATATTTTTTACAAAATGGCGGAAGCGGAAGCTTTTACGTTTTGATGTATAGAGATAACCAAATTCATTTTTTACTAGGAAAACAAAAACGTTTGCTGACTAGTTTTCTTACCCTCGAAATTTGATATTTGGCTTTCTGTTATCAGATCATAATTATGGGATAGAAATATACTCCTGTGCAGTGATGCACGATATTTGACGAACTGATTTTATTCACTGATATTGAATAATTACAGATTGTGATTACTACCCAATATTTTAAAAATCTATGGTTTATGATCACAGTTACCAAGTCACCACTCACTGTTGTATACGTTTAACTTTTAACCTACGCTCCATGATCCAAAAATATTTTAATTTTTCCTTAAAACTAGTATGGAATATTTTTTTGCTGGCCCTAAAAATTATTTTTTCTTGGTTGAAAAACTATTTTCATGCGACTAGACAAAATGTTGCCAGTGTTACAAACTTTTGTGTAATTGTAAATTGGTACAATTTTCCACTTTCAAGTGCCCGACTCGACGCGCTGCCTTTTCAATTTTTTGTGTGGTCCAACTAAAAAGTCTGTGACGATAGGACATGTCGGCGTCAGACTCTTAGTATATATGTACGTATATCCCCGTCTTAAAACCATATCCCTTATTTAGAAATTGTTTTCAAAAAGGTTTATCCAAAATTAATTCTATTAGGGAATTTAATCGAATATCGCAATTTTTATAAAAAAATATGCCGTAGTTTCACTGAATATTTATCTACATGTTATATTTTTTTTTTCACTATGCCTGTTTCGGTTGCCTCAGCAGAGAGGTCCTTTTGGAAGTTAAAATTATTAAAAAAAATTGTAAGAAACATTTTGGGGCAATAATGATTATCAGATTGTTTCAATAGGAACTTTTCTACTTAAGACAAGAAGAAAAGCAGTAAATTTAATTTAAAAGTATTTTGTATAGTGTTCTGTTAGGGATCATTTTTTTTTTATTTTACATTGTGGTCTAGGCCTGTAATTAATCAAGAACACAGGCCCATGTATGCATTGATGAAATGAATTCTCATGTCGATTTCATCTGCCATTTATTCCTAAATGAATAATGAAATAGTACCAATATAATACAGTTAAAAATATATAATAATTTTAAAATTTGTAATTTTGTCTGAATTTTTTTTTTATTATTAATTTTGTATTCCTTTGTTTCAGGTGAGTGACAACTACACTTTTCTATGGACCTTTAAAGTTTTGTGTACAATATTGTAAGTATACTTATTAATATCAATCTGGTAGTTTTAAGTTCTAATTTGCAAAACAATTTACCATATTACTACTTCAAGAATAATCCATTGTTAAATTACATTCACCAATAACAGGGAGACTATTAAATTGACATTTCCACTTACAGTTATCACATTTGATTTTTTTACTATTACCAGACCTTTTTTTTGTAACAGCCATAGTCGATTTATCCGGATGAATATTTAAACTGTACTGAACACTGAACATGAAGTGATTAGGGCATTAGGAGTAATGAGAGGAATTTGTTATGTGAATATTGTATGCGGTGTGAAAGGTCAAGGCGTTGGTTAATATTTGAGTGACGCTTGTCCAAACTCCTGGTTTTTGGAGATTCGACCTTGTTTTGATGTCCTCGTCCGTTCCCCGCGGAGTAGATGCGTCAGACTTAGAATCGATAGTTCGGTAGCGGGTAGCCATGCCTCATTTGCCCAGAGTAACTGAAAAAATAGATTTCCGCCATAGAAAAACATTCGGAAACTGTATGATATATGAGAATGAAAAGAGGTAGCGAATTGGAAATGAAATGAAAAATATAATAGATGCAAATGGGGTTTCCTATATATTAATCTTGGAATAAAAATATTAGACATGTATTTTTCTTATTTTTAAACATACTTAATAATACACGAGACATAAATTAATAAAGATTTATCGTGACGTCATTACCCGAATGGTAGCTTCGAAAAAGATAACTATTGTTTTATGTTAGACATAAACTAGGCATAAGTAAGGGTGGTAGCATTTCAGTGAAGTTAAAAATCCGTTGACTATTCGGGTTACTACGTCACAGGCAGTCACAAGACATTTCCCCTTTTTTAATTTTGGAATTTCCTTTTTAAATATTTAACATTTTATAATAAATTTTACATCATTCCCTTTTATTTAATGTAAATTTTAATTTGCAATATAAATTTATTTAAAAAATTACTATCTGAATCTTTTCTTTAATTCTGTTTAGTGTTGCCGTCTAGACAAGACAAGATTTGACTAAGTCTATGTCTAAATTAAAAAGTCTTGTCTAAATATCAAGACTCTAGATTGTTTCAAGACTTCTACATTAGTCTGCGCATATGTTTCAGATATGGACAGATAATTCTTCGGCAGCGTTCTTTTTCTTTTACTTCAAGCTTCGCATGATATATTTATATTATTGAAAATTTAAATTTTTTAACTAATCTATAGTCTTAAAATTGTTTAGAATTTTCTAGTTCTGATCTAGATTAAGAAAGTCTTGTCTGGTCTTGATACTAGTTTTGTTTTTCTTTGCGGTTTACATTTTTAAAGTTTAGGTTTCGGTTTCTTGTTTTGTAATTAAGAATCTGGATTTCTTTTTAAGATATTCATTAAAAAGTTGGAGATATCGAAATATCAAGGAAAAAATATAAATATGTGTTTTGATTACTGATTCAAATGTATATTTTATTATATTTTAGTCCTTGATTCAACGTGTAAATTTATAATTATATTTTTAATGAATTGTAGTAAAGTGAAAACATTGCTTATTGCTATAAACGAAAATATGTTGTAATCTGAAATAGTACTGTCTTAATTGTTAACTTTTCGGATATATCACAAGTACCATAATAAAATATAAAACGATATTATCTTGTTTTCTAGATTAAGTAAAGTATATATTAGTAATTTATACATTTTATTGTTGACTTCAATTCACTGTATTGTTGTACAACTATAACATTCTTTACTATTCTATTTTTTTTTTTTACTGAGTGAAGTACGATGTAATTTTTTTACTTATATACGTAGATACGAGTTTTTTTATTCTACGTTATAAATTTAAATTTTCAAGTATACGTTGCCACATGCTAGTAAAATGTAGCAAAATTTATTCATGCTGTACATTTTTTACATGACAACTACTTGAAATTCATGAACTAATTTTCAGACCTAATCTTAGTAACATACTTTGTGAAATATAAAAATGAAATAATTTCACAAATAAATAAAGTTTCTACAAATTACATAATTTATGCAAAGAAGTGATATAAACTAACCTTGCAAATTTTACTACTTCTATTGCGTAGCTTGCGAAATGAAATTTATTGTTTTATAACATAATTAAATAATTAATAATAGAATTTGCGAATCACGTAGCTATATAAAGAAATTCAGGACTATATTATTAGTCCTTTTTTATTTCCAGTTGTAATACTGAAAATTAGAAACAAACCTAACAGTATATGAAGTATTAAGAACAGTAAGGTTATTTTACCGATCGAAGACTATTGTATGGAATATTAGCAAAGCAACGACTTCAATTATTATCTGAGAATAATATCCTTACCGTTCGTAATAGTTATTTACATTATACGTGCGGTAGGTGTTATTTTACAACGCGAGGTTTCATATTGCAATAAAACCGAGCGTTGTACAAATTAGGTACGCACACATAATGTATTAAATTTTTTGTCCGAGATATCTATTAAAATATGAATTTTCTATAAAAATTAAGGTTAGGTAGACTATTATAATTGAAACAGACTACATGAATGATTCTAATGTTACTTACCGTTTTTAACATTATTAAAATTAATTCCATATATTTTAAATAAAATAATCAATTCTCGTTAGTCATTCATTGAATATTTTGACATTCTCACTGATTATTATTGTATGTTAACAGATGGCGCCAGCAGATTAAATTAAAAGAAATTCAGGTTTATTTATTTATTTATTTATTTATTATTATTATTATTGAACGATGAACTGCGGTAGCTAGCGTTTTTGTAAGTACTATTTATTATTACAAAGCAGCTTTATTTATTAGAGGTCTCTTAAAACTTAAAAATGTGGGTGCGTATTACTTTACTGAGTGCGGTAAAGTTCCGCGCATGTGTAAAATCGCAAGTACCATAGACGTCAACGATGTGTGATTGTTAAGTTTACAGTTCATGAGGACAAAAAGTATATTTTTGCACGATCAAAATTAAATTTTACTCAACATTAGGACTCTCAGATGTTCCCGAAAACTGAGATTGTTTCGATTTTGAAGTGTATGTCCCGGTATTCTAGACGTGAAATGTTTTACGTTCTAATTAATTTCCCGACAAGTTTTACCTTTACCAAACCTGCACCGTCTCGTTATTATAATGACGGCATATCTGATGGCAGAGGTGTGTGATATCTTTGGTGTATGTCACGTTCGGTGGAGAGCATCACAGCATCAGACACGAGACACGAGACACGAGCATCAGAGAACAGATCAGCACGCAACATCGACACGGTGTGCAGCGAGCTAGTGTAATCAGCGACATGTGTACACGATAATTAGGAGTAATGATTGCAGGGCGCGACGCGATCTAATGGGATTTCGACGTTTTGTTTTGAGATGAGACAAAATTAATAAACGGGGATGAATAGACAAATTGTTTTTAAAGCTAAGGTATAAAAAATCTATCTAATTACAATTATTTCTAGACTGGTCTGCTATGAACAACAAAACATTTAATTTTGTCACAAATGTATTAGAAATAGTCATAAAAGGACTAGTATTTTGTCGATTATGGTTACGATAAGTAAAATAATCGTACGATTTTTCTTGTCTGCTTTTAAAAAAAACCTATACATTAGTTTTTTCACTACACCAACTATTATTAACTTTTATTTGACATAAGAAATTGTTCTTCACTATTGTTTACTTGGTAACCACAGTTACCTAGGTCAATAATAAAGTATTATTAATAAATAGACAATATTTGGTGTTGTCTTGACTACTTATTTATTTGTTATTTACCTGACGAAGGCAGCCCTGAGCTGTCGAAACGTTGTAATTAATAAAATTTTTACAGAACTAAAACCCAAATATTGTCTATTTATTAATTATGAGTTCTGAAAGCTTCTTTCAATATTTAAGTATTATTAACCATGGTCGATAATGAAACCTATCACTTTTTAAAGACACTCAAGTTTTAAAATCCATATATTGTATGAATAATTTAATTCAAGAAAAGTGTAATGTGTAATGTATGGATTCACAATTTAAAAATGTCGTCTAAATTAAATAAGATAATAAAATAAAACCAAATTAAAATCAAAAGTTAGGTTGACAAACTATAACTTCAAATATAAAAACAGAGACAGCCTACACTTCATTTGTTGTGAATATTAATAAACAAGTTAATGTTTATGGCAAAATGTTTATTATTGACAATATTTTTTATTAGTAGAATTTGGATTGAAATGTTTGTAGTGAAAAATATTATATATATACATATAATATTATGTGTACGTTAATTATTCGTACCTAACTGCACTTATAATATAAATAACTATTTATTCCTAGATGTATATTGTCAGCCTACAACCTCTGTAAATGCTACAGTTTATAGTGGTTTCCAAACCAGTCGGATATAAAAGACTTTTTTGATAAAGATTTCGAAGCTGGTATTTGAACCAAGATCTCACATTCCACTCAATTATAGATGGAACGCGTTAACTAACTTAGTATGTTATTGTTTATTAACGACGTGAGTACGAGATACGTTATGAGGTATATCATACCTGAGTGATCATTATGATATGGTATGATAATATTCATAATAAGCTACTATTTTTAGAACGAGTATAAACATCTTAATAATGCCCGTGATCCATAAATTGCAAATTAAAGCAAATACCCTTATTGCAATAATATTTAATAAAAAATAATTGAATCCGTTTTCAGACAAATCCTCATAATGAAGCATAAATTTCCCAATTCCATAAAAATAAAAAATACAGCTCTGTCTGAGTGTCCACTAATATTACACCCCTCTATTAGCTCACCAATCATTCACAGGGCAATTTTCCAGCAAATCCTAATTTAGCTGAATCCACCCCTGCCTGGGGGAGAGATAAATCAACTGCTCCATGACGGGTTTTTACATAATTAAATCACTGTATTGATTAACGCCACGTAGATTCGTCTTGTCTTCGTCTTCCCCATTGTGTTCCCCATAAGTTTGTCTCCCTCAGGAACGTGGGATAGGTTAAGTAGATGAGGTTGTGGTCAAATGAAATTTCATACCGTTTGCGGTACAATTAAGTTTATAAATATAACACGAGATTATATTTTAACAGTGAAGATTAATTTTCTAGTTGATGGATGGCATTCTAGATGATTAAATTTGTGAATTTTTGATGTAGTTATTACGAAATTGGATTTTGTAGTTACACTAAACACTGAACAGTTTTTATTTTTTAATAATTGCGAAATGCAATGAATATTCATTTTGTGCTGAAATCATTTATTTCCCTAAATAATGAGGTTAAAATTTCTATTTGAAATGTAATATTGGTTCAATAATGCGGAATAAAATGCAGTTGCCGTGGTTAAGTGTGATAAAATGCAATATACTGTTTGATTGTTACATTTGTTTACAGCTATTCAAACACAAATACATTGTAGCTTTTGAAGTAATAATTATTGTGAATGACATTATTCCAAAATGAGATTACATATATAAAATAAAAAAATTGACGCTATGGAAGATTTTTCAACGCCTTAAGAACAAATTTCCTTAATAAAATAAAAGTTCCAAAAGTAGTAAAGGGGGATATGCAAAAAATTCTTACTTCTTGATGTGAATATTAGACAATAAAACAAGAACATAAAAGTAACGAAATCACTAGTGTAGAATCGCCTCACTGTATCAATGCTAATGCGTAATTTTTTTCTGAAATGATAACCAACTGTCATATACTCATGTATGACAATGACAGCAGATATTATGGTTGTTGGTTATCATTTCAGAAAACAATGACGCAATTGCATTGATTCAGCGAGAGGCGACTATAGTACATGGAAGAAGAACAGCTAAGATAGTACACGTAAACTATATGGATAACGATAACACGAATCAAATAGTAGCAACAATCATTGGAAAAAGAGATAGAGGAAGACCGATTAAACCATGGAAAAAAAGGAAAAGTATCAAGAGAGACCTACAGAAGCCTGGAAGACTTGGAGAGAATTTTGCAGAAAGGACATAGAATATAACTCTACTTCTTGCTAGCCTTCATTATTTTTGAGATCCCTTCGATGTCATTATAACCGGATTTTACTGTAACCCATCTCAAAGTAAATTAAATAAAAAGAACACACATTAATGAAAAAAATATGCGTTATAAATTCAAAATACATAATATACCAATAATGTCGTTTTACTTTCAAAGTTGATCAGATTTAGTAGTTCTTGAAAGTATTGTCATATGGTAACATTACTTACACGTTTTTCTCCCAATTTTCCTAAATCTGAAATGTTAAGTAACAATTGCAGAACAAGTGATTTAAAACAATATAATCATGAATTAATTTATGTTATGAACAACGAGAAATTGTTCTTCAGTTTTATTAAAGATCTTCAAATCTACTAGTTACATTTTTTTTAACCTTGTTCAAAACCATAAAATCAAATGTATTTGCTTTGATTACCAATTAGCAAAAGTTTGCATTACAACTTTGGAGCATAGAAAAATACATTGACTTGTTTTTTTTGTGATACTTGAAAATTACATTCCATTACCATTGATCTTCTACCGCTATATTTTCTATTTATGTTTATCTTATCAGCATTTAAAAAACCTTTGCTTTCATTCTCTACTCACATCCGATTCTCTCATTATCTTATCTGTCCCCAAGTATCACCAATTCACCCATCATTCACCCATGCTCATTTCCATCACATTCTCGTTGGGATAATGCCGCTCTGTCCTCGGTACAACAACCCTCAGCCCGTTGCACGCAATGAGGGCCGAACGACAACGGCCATTGCACGCATCAATAATTAGCTATTGAAGCTGTGGACTAGCTACACCGCCTCTCACAGAGTGAAGGGTGAATCTCTCCTCTCTTGTGGTGCTGACCGCTCCAAGGAGTGGGATTAACGGATTGGAGTGTTAGGGAAGTTGGGGCGAAATGGTTTTGTAAATTCGTGCTAGATTAGTGTTAGGCTATTCCTGTTTAAAGCTTTCTTTCGGATGTGTCTAGTGCTGGTGGGATTCAAGATAATTGTAAATGACTTGGCTTCGTAATGGCTCAGTGTACCGCATCACATGAGAGGTTTTTATGTTCCTATTCTCAAAGTGAGGATTATCCAAATTTAGAAAAACGATAAATTGTTACTTTTTCAAAACATTTTGTGTGCCACTATTCGAATATTTTGTTACACCCCTCTTTTAGATAAGGATAATTCAAAACAGAAAAATAAAAATACCATCCTATTGTAAGTACCTTATATTTATAGGATAGGACTCTACTATCAATAAATAATAATGTAGCATTTATTTATATGGGTTAGTGTAAAAAGTCATAAAATTCTAATATCTATATTATAAGGTTTATTAAATAATGATCAAAATAACAATCACTCTTATTTAAACAAAAATAACATAAATTAGTAGTTCACACTAACATTATTAACAGTTTTTATTTTTACAACATATATATTTATTTGCACAATATCTTTATTTCTACTTTACATGTCGCTGCCTCGTCTCGACTCACTTCTCTCTACTCTACTCAAATAACTCTACTGACTCAGACTTCACATTCTTTACACGCTCCTTCTCTCTCCATTGACTACCTTCAGTAACTCTCTACACATTCTCACTAACTCAATTCCCCAGACCACGACTCCTTTAATACCTGCAAGAAATTAATCTCGATTCTTCTAGAGTCTTTCAGACTTTGTAAAACCTCGAAGTCTCGAACAATAGCGGCGTTGCTCTTATCTTACTTAATCTTTAGTGAGACTACCTGACCAGACATGTTAGCCGTGATGACTCATCGGCAATGAGTCACGCTCGTTACAATAAAATAAATATAAAAAAATTGTACCTTTATTATAATCTAGATAATTATAGTTACATACATGCGAGTTAAATGCTAACTCTTAGTAGATGCGTACACTTGTATTTAAAATATGCAAGGATTTCTCATTATGTGAAACTACATTTTTAATACATTATACATTTTATTGATGCGGAAGCCATTAAACAAAAAACTTAATCATTGTAATTTCAAGGTATATCTTAAACTGCAGATAATTTAGTAATTTACTAAAGTTTAAACGATCGTATACGGGTAGCATTTATATTTCAATAATAACTATAACGATAACAAAAATTTAGCATTTCCTCAATATATTATAAGGGTATTATTTGCAATATTTATAAAGACATTAAGGTTGCCTCACCTTTTTTTATAATCATGAAACTATCAATTCAATAAGTACAAGTAAGAACACGGGTATTATTATTTTTAATGAGCAATGTTGACGATTTAGTTACTAAATTTTATATTTTATGTAAGTGGTTATTTCAAAGGTAGTTTATAACCTAGTTTTTTTTTTTTGTAAATCCATTTTAAATATGACCAGATTTTTTTTTCTGACACATATGATGGAACTGTGAAAAAAATTACTATAAAATATACAAATACCTAACAATTTTTTTTATGAAAAAATAATTTTATATAGTAAAAGAGTAGGTTAAAAAATAAATAGTGCGAAGTGTTGTGTTAAGTGTCTAAATAAATATTTTTAGTGTTTAAGTCAATATTAATAATTATTACTCTTAAATTACTGTTTATATTTGTTTATTCATACTGTTACTAATTTTTATTATCTTTTTATAGTTTACTATTGGTTTATTAATCGTAGATATATAAATATTTTTTTCTACTAATGCTTTGAAAATACAATTTTCTGGTTTGTTTTTCATGCTGAAAGTGACTCTTTGCAGCACTAATAAATGTTTATTGCATTGTTGCTGCCATGGATACGCATCACAAATACAAAATTTGCAATAAATGTCAAATTATGTTTAAAAAATATATTTTTTTTCTATAACCTATATGAAATGATGACATTTCATACCTCCTGCCAGTGGCAGAAACATCACATTTTATCTCAAGGGACAGAAGTATTAGTATTTTTATCCCTTGAGATAGAAATACTTTGTCACCAAGACAACAAGTTGAAAAATGCGATAACATTAGAACAAGTAACAACCTACTATTCCAAAATTAATTTGAAAAACATGTTTCGCTTTTCATATTGAACTTAATTTTTTAAATATTTCAAAGTGGTTATAGAAAAAAATATTGTATTATATACGGGGTAAATAACAGATTTTAGCGCTCTGTGTGATTGTAACCCTCCGCTGCGCGTCGGGATACAAATGTCACACTTTGCGCTAAAATCTGTTACTTTTACCCCTTATATAATAAATATCTATTATTTCCTTATTAAAAATAGTGTGTATAACACGTGTTGAAAGTCCTTTGTCGAACACAAACGATTGCAACCTTCGCTTCGCTTTCGTTTTGGTTCGACAAAGATAGACTTTCAGCACTTGATATACAAATAACTAATATTTGAATTATTTTTACAATACACCCAAATAAATAAACGTTACATTATATTTGTAAATATTTCACTGACGCCAGAGGCCTAGGGAATGCTAATTCAACACTTATTCGGTTGTGTCTTATTATTTTTTGTATAATTTTGTTTAAATCCATTAAAGTTAATGTTGCAAATTTATCTTCAAAAAAGTTTTCTTAATTTTTCCTAGTTCTAACATAACAATTGGAGCTAATGTTATTAAAACTAAGTTTTGTTATGTAAATAGTGCAGAGTGCGAGAAAAATTAATAAAGTAAAAGCGCGCACAAGTTTCATTGTTATCCTTCGAGTAATTTTATTACAAGCTATAAAAAGAAATAGCAGATCAGATACATTAACCTGATTAAAGCAACAAATCACAAACAACCTGCATGGTATATTCTATTTACGATGCCTTTCAATTAATATTTACAGAATAACTAATATTCCGGGAACCCTGGCCGATCAAAGAGGATGCATAAATTAGTTAAGTTAATACAGGTCTGTGATAGCGGCTTTTATCCTTTGTTGTGATACCGTATTGATTTTAGTGTCATTGCTGATGCAGGAATGAAATGTCACTAATACTAATTGGATATACATATCAGTGTGTGTGGTCTTGTTCAAACAATGTACGCAAACATCAAATAATTGATACATTAATTCATTTTAATCTTTTCGTAGTGGAATTATGTTTGTTGTTGTATATTACCAAGGGGATATGTAATTACTGTTTATGATTTTCATGAAAATTTAAATGAGCAAAAATTTCAATTAGCAATTACTTTTATAAGTATTGGTAATTAATGAGATACATATTTGGTATTTTTTATTATGTCTAAATGACCAATAAAGAACCTTAAAAAATACAATTTTTAGGTTTTCAGCAAAAAAATATGTTTGTACATTCGAAATAATCCAAAAATACTATTTTTGGGGTCCAAAATTTTTGTTTTTGAAAATAGGCCTTATTGATAGAGCTCATGCGTTGATTTCAAATTTACAAACAGAATTTAATTATCTCCTTTCGTTCCGGAGCTATTTTCTGTCAAAATTGCACCTCAAAAAAGTGTGTTTTTTAGCTTTATCTCTAAAATGAGTAGACATATGATCTTAACTATTATACCAGTCGATTCTACGGGCAAAGTTACATAAAGAAATGTTTTCTCTGCATATACGTTCTTTGGAACGATTCGGTGAAAAATGAGAAAAACGAAAAAACCTAAATTTCAAAATTTCTCCCATGAACTTTTTTTCTCCAAAACTTTTCATTTTCTGAACTTAAGTAGACATCGATGCGCTGATTTCAAATATCCAAACCGATTTGAATTATCTCTCACCGTTCTCGAGATATTGGTACTCAAAGTTGAGTTTTGGCAATACCTAAAAAATAGGTTTTTTAGGTATACCCTTTTAAGGGTTAGGTTTACGACTTCAGCAACTTCACCAATTGATTCTACGGGCAAAATTACAGAAGTATACCAATTTTCAGATTTTTATTCCAATGGATGCAATTTGTAGAAAAGAAGAATGAAAATGGCAAAATCTGAAAAAATGGCAAGGGGTATACCTTAGATTTTTTTCGATTTTTGGCCATTTTCAGTTTTTTTTTTCTAGAAATTCTATCTGTTGAGATAAAAATCTGAAAATTGGTACACTTATGTAATTTTGCCCGTAGAATCGTATGGTGAGGTCGCCGAAGTCGTAAACCTAATCATTTAAGGGGTATACCTAAAAACCTAATTTTTTTAGGTATAACTTTGAACTCAAATATCTCGGGAACGGGAAGAGATAATTGAATTCTGTTTGAAAATTTGGAATCAGCGCATCGAAGTCTCTCAATATGGACTATTTTCAGAAACAAAAATTTTTGACCTAAAAATGGTCATTTTTTATTTTAGAGTAAAAAAACTAAAAATTTTAACTTTCCATGTTTAACTATGATTGGAAATCATTTGGTGATATAAAAGGAATTTAGTTTTTAGTTGGAAATGCGAATTTATAATTGTTTACTAACCTATTTTTATCTCAAAAAGTGAAAGATTTTGTAAAACATTGTGTTTTCTCCTTATAATGAAATGAACATTACATAAGAAGTGGTAAAATGGAGGAAGTCTGTTAAATAAATGTAGGAAAAATGGCGAGTAAACAACTGATCGCAGTTTTAAAAAAACATGATAAATTTTAACACTATAACTTCCAAACTTTATTCACAAGTATTTCTGAAAAATTCGTTTTGTTACTTTTTTACAATTTTAAATATTTATGGTTTTTCATAGAACGATAAAATTGAACTCTTTAACATTTCATATAGACGTAGTCTGTTTTACGATTTAAAAAATCCCCAGGTCTATAAGTCACTTTCCAGGATAAATTTGTCAGCGTTTGTCAGAGGAATAATTTCTGGAAGTTTAGTAAAAACTAACTTTCTGATGGGAGAGAATTTCTAACGCCGAAGAAGTCATAAAAACTAAACCGAAGCGATTTAGTTGATGGCGTAGCTGAGGCTTCAGACCTGTTTTTCTATTTCCTCGCTGATTTGTAGTGCAAAAGTTATTTGGAATCGTTAGTTTTATTGGGAAAGTGAATCACTGTTGATATCTACCCGAGCTGGATTTATGTGACACTCCGTAGCCGTAAATTAGACTTGTACGTATTATTTTTATTGTGAAATGCAACACTACTGCTATCGTTAAGTAGCATAACAATTTATTATTACTGTATATTATGTAATAATACTGGAATTTTGATATACTGGTATCTAAACTATGCATTAAATGTCTCATAAATTATCAGAAACAGTGCATAGTGCAGGAACAATTATGAAAAGGTGACAGTACAAATTCCTATTTTTTTTTTAAATTATTAGCTTAACATATGCGTTCATTTTTATTTTTGAGATTAATACTATTAGCTGACGCGATATTTTGGATAATGGTAACACAATCAAACAAAGTGTTGTAGTAATTACATACCTAGAATATAAATATACCTATACTACTTGCAATACCTGATGTGGTACTCGTTTCTACAAAGACATATACTTATATGTTTGTTATTAATTCTTGATTTTAGCATACTGAAAATGATTCTAGGTCTACTAAAATCAGAGCACAATATACGTGGAGTTGATATTGATTCTCAGGTTTAGAATAGATAGGCTTAGAAAAGATTATTAATTAATATTATAGGTATTGTTACTTGCTTTTTAGTAGAGTGCTTGCTAGTCAATAGGTTCTGTTAAGTCACTAAAATCTCTGTAGGTTATAGGGATACCAAATTTTTGATATTAAAAAAAAAGAAAATTAAGGTGCTGATTTCCGTTTTGATTATAGTGCTGAATTTCTGATGTGGACTATGGTTCTGCTATTTGAATCAGACTTGGGCACAGTGTAATAGAAACTTTTACAAAACTTAAATAGACCTACGAAGACAGTTTCAAGGGGGCAGATTTTTCGGTGGTTTTAGGGATTTTCTGAAGGAAAAGAGTGGATTGAAAATTAAACACGCAGCGGAAGGCCAGATCGTCGGTTTATAGTACAGAATGATTGGGGAAGAGTTAAATTTGATTCACACCACCGTTCATCAGATTTTGACTAATTCTTTGGGGATGAGAAAAATTTGCGCGCATTCCTGTGGCTTTTCCTCTTCCCAAGATTGAAAAATCACCACAAGGTAACTTATTCTGGGGACACTTCAAAATATTTAAATGGCTGTAACTGACCAGCTGAATGTGATTTACTTAATTTGCTCACCTCGTATATAGTCAGTTTACTTCAATTTTGTCTTAGTTTAGTTAAGTTGTAAAGTAGATAAGTTATTCAGACGCACTTTAGGTCAGAGCTTTTAAAGCTTAATTTAGTTTTACTAATATTAAAGTAAGTAAAGAATAGTTTAAATAAAAGTATCGTGTGCATCTTTAAAGTCCTTATATGAGTCCCTGTTGTATCCGAAATCATCAGTCATCAGTTTTAGCACATTGCGTCCGAAACTTGTTTACTATATTTGGAAATACAGGAAAATATGTGGTTGCTATTGATTGTTTTTGACTCGTGCAAATTTCTCTATTTTAATAGTGGTGTAAATTCCGATGAAGGATAAATCTGGGCTATATTAAGCTATATTAATATTTTAGTCTATGTTTACTGATCTTATCAGCGCATGCAAAACACGTAATTAATTTGATTCGATTTACTCAGGGCCGGCAAGATACAGAGGCATTCACATCTACGAGAAGTAGCTGAGCACTAAATAGTTTTAAGGTTATCCATCAAGCCGCTAACTAGTTTCTGACCGCGTAAACATCTAATGACTAATAGAATTTAATAAGATTATGTAACACAAATCAATTGCTCAATTCATTCACAACATCTGGACTTGGCAATCGTTTCATCAACTTCTCACTAGACAACCGGATGAGACTTGGAGTAAACAATTTTAATGTTTGTTGGTGAAATCAATCGTCTTATTTATAGCCAGTTGAGTGTTTTACTAACTGTAAATTGGGAAATAAAAATTGACGAACGATCATTATGATCTGAAGGAAATTTAAATATAAACATCAAACGATTTCTGTGACGAGTTTTCGTTGACAGCTTTCTATGCTTG
Organism: Stenolophus ochropezus; assembly: GCA_035578165.1. Classification (NCBI taxonomy): domain Eukaryota; kingdom Metazoa; phylum Arthropoda; class Insecta; order Coleoptera; family Carabidae; genus Stenolophus; species Stenolophus ochropezus. Next base: position 3,503,401 of record JAQOWZ010000016.1, on the reverse strand, counting down.
GCTAAATTTTAGCCAATCCATTTATCAAAATCACAAATAATTGGCTAATGATTTCTGGTTGAATTTCATTAAACTTCATGTATCTATTTATAAGTTTTATTAATTCTATACATCTTGTTAGTGCCGTAATTAGCCAATGCATTTAGGCCCTTTAATTCTGTAGGTGTTCGAAAATAATAAAACAAATGCAGAACAATTGATTTATTCTAAGGCACTATTTTAGCTTCCATTTCAGCAAATTCATTAAATACATCATTATAATTAATAGTTTTAACGATATTGTATTCTATTGAAATAATAGAAAAATCAGATGTCCATTCAATAGAAATGGAACTAGTTAGAAATATCCAAAGAACGGCATTGATATTTGGGTAAGACACAATTAAACCAAAATCATGAAGAGCCTGTAGACTGCAGTTTCTATATTTTTTACAAAAGTGACTTCAAGCTCAAAACTTTAAATTTCACATGTGAATTTGTACTGTTTAAAATATATGCTATATTTAATAGCGAAAAATGCAGCCGATTTTTTTTAATCAGCAACACATTGTAAACACGAGCCATAGAAAAATAAAAAATCAGTCAGTTCTGCCATTCATTCGAATGTTCATGGTAAACTCACTAGTTTCTAAAGAACGTTGCAACTTCAGGATAGAATCTAGTGATTTTAGGATCGGAAAGATGGGACCTAGTGACTTTAGTTCATGTTGGTGAACAGACATCTACAGTTTAAATAGTAAAATATAAAAAAACCGAAGTGGTCCGATCTTAAGAGTAAGTAAATGTGATACTCAGCGTTGTATTGGGGCGCTAATTTTTTGATTCCCAAGGAGAGAAGCTATAAAGTTGAAGAAACAACTAAAACGAGCTGAATTAGTGCATTCTTTGTTTTTATATAAAAAAGATATATAATTATCTATGGAATGGAAGATTTCTTGACTGGTCGTTAATTTTAAAGGAAGGAATTGCTTGGTTTCAGTCAATAAAACAATTACTCCACATCGACGTCCTGAGGATGATCCCGGCTTGGATCGAAACGTCGATGTGAAGTAATTGTTTTATTGACTGAAACCCAGCAATTCCGTCCTTTATAATTATCTATATTAGGAGATTATTTAGCCTAAAATAAAATATTTATTTTTTATTTTCTACTCGCGCCCTTGCGACCTTATAGACCAGCTCCTACTAATTGTTCTATTCTTTTGTAAAGGTACTGCCTTTGCCAGTCCCATTCTTTTCCATTAATTATATCTATTATATTTATCCTAAAGCTTCTCATTCTTTCTACTTCCGATATCCTATTTGTCTCCCAGATTGTCTTTGCTTTTCCTATCTTGTTATTTTGTTTTTATTTGTTTCTCCCTTTTTGTTTTCACTGATGGGATAGTGTTATTATAACCCACAATGAAATGCAAGGTACAAATTATACAATGATTTTAATGTTTCATTATGAATTGTAACAATAAATAATAACCTTTGCTAATAAATTGCCATAATCACAATGCGGGCAGATTTAAAGCATATTTCGAGGTGACCCACTTTATGTTATCTGATAACGCTAATAATGAATTAACTCTTTAATTACAGCTAAGTCAAGGTGTCAAAGCATTTTTCATTCTTCATTACTTTGTTAATTGTTTTTGCATTGATTTTTACTGGTTAACCTTTCGTCAGTTTATGTATTTGATCTCGTTTTTAAAATAAATTGTAGCAAACCTTGGAAATCAGATGATCTTCCTTAGCGAGGTTGGGAAAGAAATATCTTTATTGTTTTACAATGACAGCACGTGGTTACTGATAATTACTAACTAGAATGTTAAAAAAGTCATTACATTGTCAAGGCGTAATTAAAAGTTTAAAGATGATTCAATAATGACGTATAATTTGCAAGGAGATTGTTATAATCATATAATTTACGACAGTTTTACACATCAACTTGGGTTTAATATTTTAATAAGAATATTGTTCAAACTTTACTGAGCGAGAATTTTATGATATAATATCAGGAATGAAAAATAATAAAAGTAAAGGAGAAAATGGAATTCAGGAAGAACTATTAAAAGAAGGTGGAGAAGTACTACAAATAATAATTTACGACCTTTCAGTTAAAATTTGGAAAAACGAAAAAGTGCCAGAAAAGAGGAGAACAGCAATATTGTGCCCTGTACCGAAAAAAGGGATGTAAGCTTATGCCAAAACTATCGAGGGATGGAATTATTAGATATTATTAATAAAATAATGGCGGAACTTATAAGAATGAAAGAAAGACCGAAGAAAATATGATTAAATATAGTGAAAGAAGATCTACGGGAACAAAATGTGATAAACTGGACAAAGACAACCAAAGATAGAAAGAAATAGGAAGATATTGTGAAGAATTCAGTAGAAGATTTTTTTGCACTAGTGAAAATTATCAGTGTAATTCTAATGTGATTAAATTGAATAGATTTTAAATGACATTTTCAAAATTTTAATAACTATGAAAGAAATATATAATTCAATCAGTGATCTGTATTTTAAATGAAGCTTTAAAATTTAAAATAGGTCACATAGAATTCATTTTAATCTGTATTGTCCCTGTCGACAATTCTCCGTATACGGTTATTTGATTATTTATTGTAATAATTATAAATTCAAACTCGCTGTCGGTATAATTATTGTTTTATTCAGATTAATAGAACAATGCTAATTTTATATAATTAATGCGTTGCATATTGAAAATATTTGGCACACATACCGGCAGGTAAATGCTCAATGCATATAATTTTCTATTAGTGCACGTATTCATTTTGGTGAAACTGTTTATTGAAATAATGCAGCTGCAGATACAATTGAAATTTAGTTTCAAACGGCACTATATCAACCCATATTTCACGATAATATATTTGAAAATAATGTATATTCATTAAAATTTTCAGCATTCATTATTGAAAATTATTATGTTGCTTTTGCTTTTTGATATATAAAAGAACTTTTAATTGGTTATTTACGAGCAATGAAATTGGTAAATCAAAAGCAAAAAATGATGTTATTTTTAACGAAATTTTTAATTTTGTATCTACATTTACATATCAATACATTAAACTTCTCATTTTTAATATGCAATATTCATATATTTTTAGGTATTGTATTGTTTATAAGTTTATTGGTGTCAAGATATTAAGCATTTGTTTACATAGACAAAAGTAAACAGAGTAACTAAGTCATAATTGTATACCATGTAATTTTGACAATTCAGTATGGTAATAATAATTTTCTACTTCCGTTTATTAAGAGACTCTTTATTTTACTAATTTCATTTAGGTTATTGATCAAATATGTAATTAAACTCTAAGAATATGCATATAACTATAATTATATGTAAACATAACAACATAATTCTGTTTGTTGACAATGACAAGGATATATGCGCAAAACGTCAAATTTTCTGCGTCGTATATGAAATATGACTGCCTCCCTCATTTTATTTGTCTTTTTCTATAGAATCCGTCATCTCACAGCTAAACAATCATAATTCAATAATTTATTATAAGTGGACTTTGTATAGCAAATTATTAAAAACATTTCCAAATATGTTAAAGTTTAATAAGCGGGAAGATCTCATTGCTGTCGTAAGATTTAAATGAAATTCTTTGTATTTTACTTTCTCTATGTTTATGGTGATTTTAAGATCTTTGTAAATAAATATAAAAGTTAATTTTCAGTCCGAAATTTTAAATTGGTTTTTCAAAAGTTTATTTGTTTTTATGGCTTCGTCACATTTAATTATTCATTATATTAAAAGTTTGAAATTACGTTCGATATAAATAAATAAAAAGGACGATGTCTTATATTAATTTCATGAGATTCTTCCAGTGCGTATTTTTTCTTTTTGCCACGACACTTTGACTTTTATTGTACGTCAATTTTTTATAATGTACCTACATTAAAAGTTTCCTTTTTTCAATTACATTTCTGTATAAATGTCTGTTCCGAATTAAGTTAATTTAATAGTTAATAATTTACTTTTAATTATAAATTATTATTTAGGAAACTATTCCTACAGAATCTTCAAATACTGTACTATAAATGAACATGTTAGCTACATCTAAAAAAACACTGAAAATTTTTTGTTGTGAATTCACGTGTTTTAATACTAGAAGGTAAAAATTTAAATTGAAAATTGATTCTAATGACTGCGTTACAGTTATCAACAAATATTTTTAAAACAAATGTGTTCAATTTATTGTTAAAACATCAGCTGTGAACTTAAAACAAGAGTAGATAAATATTTTATTTTAATAAATGTAATTGTAAATAAATATTTTGTTTTAAAAAAAATGCAATTTTAATTTTACAGATATACATATTTCATTTATGGCATTAAAATATTTTATTATCTATATAATGAAAATAAATTGTGAAATAATTAAAATATAATTATTAAGAAGTACTAAAAGAATAATATTTTTTTGCTGAAGAAAATTGATTAAAATTAGATAGGTAAATTTCAATTTTTGATAATATCTTTTCATGTTGCGGAATGTTTCCGCATTGAAACTCCCTTTCAGGTTATATACTTTCTCACCGCCGCCGTTATCTTCTTTCCCCGCTGGACCTTCTGGCGGGATATGAGCTCCAGGAAGCCGAAGTGTGGAGGATGGATGCTGATGCAAATTTCAATCGCTACATGATGTTTGAACATTGCCTAATGACGCGATGTCGTCGCGTGAGGTCGCCTCGTATATCATGAATTGCTTCTATGGCGCAGGGGCGGACTATATTACACCAGGAATTTGTCATTATGATTGGATAATTTTTTATGAGATACTTTTGTTAATGCAGACAGTAATTCAATGTTGTATTCCAAGCAAAAATTAAACGTGTATTCTACCTATACTAAATCAGACATTACAGAAATTAAATACATAATAATAAATAATAAAAATAGAACCAAATTACAATAACGAATAATATGATTTCACGATTTGTGAATTAAATGAAAATAGTGAACAATTTTATGCAGTATTCCTGATCTGTTTTGATCTCACTTGAGTTCAGTATGTTTTGTTATAAAATAAATAGTAACCATTTATAGCTATTAACACAACTAGCATAGTTATGAGCATCATAACTGCCCTAGATGGCAATTAAATTCCGAGCTCGGAGAACGACAATTTTAAGACATCTATGACCTGGTATGATTCATAATATCCGTAGTTTGTTCAATAGTTTATTAATAAATATTATTAACGTTTTCGTGATCATGTCTGTATGGGTTGATATAACAGCTATATTATCCAATTGTCCCAAGTTATTTTGACAATTCTCAAGGGTAATATTTTTACCATACTGACTTGTCAAAATTACATGGTATATAATTATGACTTAGCTATTCTGCTTACATTTGTCTCTGTAAAAAAAGTTTAATATCCTGAAAAGGACATTTATGACTTTATTTAGGAACATTTCAAAATTACAACTAATTAAAACAGTCGTACCAATTATTAATTATATGAATGCAGATACAAATATTAATACATATAATAAAACTTATATTTGCCCATATGTTCAAATAAGAACAATTTATAATTATATCCATTTACAGAAGTAAATTAAACTCAAATTAAGAACAACTTTCAATATTTCAAATCAGGTTTATTTAACATTATAAAATAGTTTATATTTCAGTGCAAATACTGATTTAACATTTCAGCAATTTATGATCCAAGTTATTATATTCGCATAACTTACTATTTATTTTACATGTGTAATTTATCTCAATTTGAATGTGCTAATATTAATATTTTTGTTTCAGGTCAGTTTCTATTCCATTCTATTCTGTGAATGTAAGTACGAACAAACATTATTTTTGTATAACATGAAACTACACTATATTTTCCGCGATGTTGATAATCACGTCATCACATATGTGATTCAAATCTTTGGGAGGAAGGGGGATTGATGACATTATCTTATCGGGTGAAATCGTATGATTTCCTAAATAAATAAATGCCATAGCTGATGACAGTATTATACACAAATATAAAAATGGATGAAATATACGCAAAGAGTTATAGAACAAACTAACGAAACTACCAACACACAATAAAGCACAAACTTTTCACGACACCGTCATCAATGACAGCAATAACATGAATGACGTATTCAAGTATTTTAAATATTTAAAAATATTGGACACAGATAGTATATCCCATGTGTATTTTTTAACGTGAAACATGGGATTTATCATTTCTATGGTTACTTGATATTTGATTGATAGCAATATATATTTGCTTGTCTTATTTGAAATGAAACATAAGGAACGAATTTGACATTTGTTTTTGGGTTATAACATTTTCAGACAACCTACAGCAAGTACAATAACAACTTTAAGAATTATTAATAACTTGAGAGAAAACGGTAAAATAGTAAAATTGGATAGATCACTCGATCTTATAAATCCAGATTCCTTTTATTGGTGACCTTTAAAATCGGAAGTTTGTAATTGGGATAGATGAAGATATCATATATACCCCTGTGTAACATGTACCGTAATGAGATAGCGAATAAGTCTCATCTTATGCGTATACGACAAAGATGCAAGATAAAAGTTTAATAAGTATTGCAATAGATATTTATGATATGAGGATCACCTGCAAGAAATAGAGCATATATTTCAGAAATGTACCATTTTCCGCTGGCATGAAATTCTTTTTTGTGAAGTTAATTGCAGTTTGTTTAATTGCAGATGTGAGTGATGATATAGTTTACCTTGAAAAACAATTACCATTAATCACGATATTAATATGTCACTGTGAGAACTCTTGTAATCAATTCCAACTATGCGGACATTTTTCCCGCGGTGTAATTGTGCAAGTTTGGAAGTTGTACAATACAGCCCTCATGTCTTTGTTGAGTCCGGCCCTGCGCCGATAGTTCGTGATCAAACTTGAAAGTTTGGGGGCGTGGAGCGATGAGCATCCTTCATCCAACGGGGGTGGGGGGTGGAGGCAGAGACATGAATTCAGAGGGTGGGGTTCAAGTGAAATTCATGTTGGGCAGAGTAAAAAATTTAGTGGATGGATATTTTTTGGTACTTTCTCTAGATCGGTGTTTCCTGAACTTAAAATCCAAGCACCTTTTGAGTATTTTTAACAATTTGTACCCCTTAGTAAAAAGTTTCTGGGGTATTATTATTAAAAACAAAAACTATACTAATATATTTCTAGTAACAGCCTTGATTTATAACGCGAGTATCAAAACTTTTAACAGTTTTTTAGGGCAGGTCATTTCGAGTAAACAAAAGTCATATCAACATGTAGGTTCTATTCTATCTACCGCAGGGATTTTAATTTGTCTAGAAACCAATTTAAAGTGAAATGTTAAAAAATTATTGATACACTTGGTGTAGACCTGTCAGAAAATTTTATAACTCAAAAAGCAAATGTCAAATTCGTCCCTTTGTTTCATTTCAAATGAGACAAGCAAGTATACATTGCTGCCAACCAAATATCAAGTCGTAAGTCACGTTAAAAAAAACTCACGGTACGTCCTATGTATACAGTACGTATATTAATACTTTGCTATCTCTCTTGCTATCAACAGTGACTAACCAATCAGCATGAAGTAAATCGTATTTCTATTATTACTGATTTTCTTGACATTGCGCGATTATTACAACTTAACCTAGCTGTTTTGTTAATACAGTTCGGTGTTTTATAACGTACTTTGGCTGAATTGCAATATAATAATTAGAGACAATGGTTAGAATGTTTGATATGTAAAACAACAAAAATGAAGTATTATTCTCAGGGAAGGTTTCCGTCAATGTTTTTCTAAGATGCTTATATATCCGTAAATGAAAATTTTGAGGAGAGAAGTATAACGTAAAATCAAAGAATATATGCCCCACAGGGATCCATATTAAGTCCAGGCCTTTTGAACAAATATTATGATGGACTTATTAGATTGTTGTTCTTTTTCTTCAAATTTAATATAATCGAAGAGTCACTGTCACTGTCAAATTTATAGACCGTCAGGTACAGATTAGTCTAGTGAAATATTAATGGAATTTGAGTTGGTTTCAAAAAATTAAAAAAATTTACAAGAAAATAAATTTGAATAGTTTTGTGAATACTAAATTTATTGTATTGTTTGACATTTATTCATTAACCATAATTTTATTGATTTCCAATTTGATTGAGTTACTATTGCTAAGCAACTTTATGCGCCCTCGGGCGTTAAAGACAAACAACGCCCGCATTTGAGATCGTGAAATATTCCAAAATGATATAAATGTATTTAATTAAAAATGTCTAAATATGAAATTTCAATATTTTTCTTATAAATTCGTGCCAATAATAATTAATATTTATCTGTCGTTTAATAATTTCTGCAATTGCATCTCATTAGCTTCATTTATCTGCATAAAACCATAATAATTAAGTAGTCGACAAACATAAAAAATTAATTGCACTGTATCATATTTCATACAAAAACAAACCTCAAATTATAAGTATGTCTTTCAATTTAACTGCCTGTCTAGAAACTCCTAACCTTATAAATTCCAAACTAAAATTAGACTAGTTTTGAAGTTTCAGTGAAATATAGAACTCATGTACATTCAAATTTAACTTTCACGTTTGCGTGTGCAATTGTGCAGATAATATTTCTATTTGAACTAGTTTCTAGTGCGATCAATTCCACAAAGTATTGTTTTCAGTTCTATAAATTGCAATTTAATTAAATACTCTATTTTATTGATATGCCAATAAATCAATTGGTATTATTGTATCAATAAAATTAACTATGTTTTATGATTGACTTAATTATATTAATAATTAATCATTTATTATTATTTTATACAAATTTAACCATGTACGTCAAAGTACAACCTTGAAGTCATATTTTCCCAGAAAACATAAATTTGTAATACAAAGTAAATTTTCTATAAGTGGATTACTCTTTACAAAGTAACTTAATATTTATATGTTTGAAATTTATTAAATATGTAAGATATTATCTATAGGGTACATGTCTACGTCACAGAATACATTATCAGTATTATGTATAAAAATAAAACCAGTACTTAACCTCATAATGTCAAACTTTTTCCGTATTGTATACACGCTCCTTTAATGTAATAAATATTTTAAAACATAAATTACTCGGTCGTTGTATGTACGATGTAATTTAAAGTCATTTTAATATGGTGACAGTTTTTGCAATCTGATTGTAATTAAAAAAAAAATACGAAAAGACTTACTTCCGTGTTTCAACAACAATGCTGTACATAAAATATATTCTTCTTTTAAAGACACAAAACAGTTGTAAAAGTATTTCTGGATATCAAACCACGAATCGTGTAGATTAAGCTGTTAGCAAACAATTCTATTTATAATTTCAGTCTCTGATCAAAATGAGATATATTTATTAATATGTTTGAAAGAGATTTATTAAAAACGGTTTATACATAAAAGCAAAACCTCTTAAAGTTTTAATTAACACACATTTTATTTACTTTGTAGTATCTAAATACTTTTCAGCTCATATATCAAAGCAGGGATTTTATGAAAGAGTCTTTTGGAATAAATATATTTATTAAACAGAACTCGTATTTCATTATAACTACATATGTAGTCTTTTTGTAACATGTATTTACAATATTAATTTAAAAATGTAATAAAACATACTCCTAATCAATTTTAGCAGAGTATTTATTAAAAAAAATAATTTTGTGAAAAATAGAACCTTGCAAGTGATGATTAAAAAATTAGAAGATATAATAGTAATTTTTATAAACAATCAATATGATAAAATATACAATTATAAATGTACTGTCTAAATGTTTAATGTATAAAGAATAATATAAGTAAAAATATTTTTTTGTCAAATATTTTAAGATCATATTAAGTTTAATAAGCATATAAGAAAAAAAATCTATAAAATGCTAATAATTTTGAATAATTATTTGTGTTATTAAAAATTATACTTTGCAATATACCTTTATTTCATATTGTGTAACATTTTCATTTTTATAAGTGTGATTACAGTCCGGTAAATGAAACTTTACATTTACAGGTTATCTCAGTGTCACTTTATGTAAGGCCGAAAAGTAGCCAATCGGACAGTTAAAAATTTTTTGATTTATCGAAATTATATGTTTGTAGTACAATTAGGACAAAATAATTATAATTAAATTAAAACATTAAAACTAATCAAAAAATAAACAAGAAAAGTTCTTCATAGTATTGTATTAATGTGTCGTAAATAGTTTTAATTTCTTATTTTCAGGTTGACAGTTTGACATAGTTATGTTATGATTTTAGTTGGCACTATTTACTACACCAAATATTTCAATGTAATGTGTGATCGTGGTGTGATCGAAATACAGTCAAATAATGGTTGTAGAAAAAGTGTAATACATAAATTGAGTTCTTACCAGAGTTATAACGTAAGTTACTATTTTTTTTACACATGATAAAAAGGAATATTTAGGCTTTAATGTAAAGTATGAATTTTAGAAATCGAACGCCTACTAGAAAAGTTATTAATGTTTATTTCCGACTGACTATAATTATTTCTCCGATAGTTGTGATATATTTATTAGTTTCAACCCCATGTATATCCTTTTCAGGAATTCTAATTACTAATTACTTGTATGAATACCTCTGCACTCCTTTGCCATATTGCAAGTCATCCTCCAGAGATTATTCACAAGCAAACAATAGCTCGATGTAAGCATCTAGCCCTGGCATTTGCGATATCATAATGCGAGTCGAATTGAAACACAGTGTACAGTGTACAGTGTAGATGTAGAATGTAGAGTGTACATGTGATAATTCTGTTTGTGTGTCACTTGTGCCTGACGAACGGCACTGGCGTCAGCTGGTTTGGTGGAGGCGCAACGCCCTGGCGCGACCCTTGGCATTGATCGGGACTCGCGGGGCGTGTATGGCGCTGCCACCATAAAGCACCAGCAGAAATTGCTGCACAAACCAGCAAAAATGGATAGTGTCAACATATTGCAATCATAATGGTGCTAGGTTAGAACTAATATGTTCAGATAAAATATCAAAAATATTCGGTGATTATTTACATTTATATATTAGTGCTGTTGACAGTAAAAATGGAAACTAAAATTAATTTTTCAAATAAAAATTATAGTTGTATGAAAAGATATTTGAAACTCATTATATGATAAGTTTATTTTCACATATTTTGGGATTTGTAGTCTTCTGTCCTATAATGTTATAGACCTAACCTGAAATTTGTGTTCAAGATTTTTTCTGTAATGTAATTTTTAATCTACATTAAAGTATTTCAGTAACAATGCTTTCTAAATATACTTTAATTGGTAACTTGAAAAGAAGTTAAGATTAACTTTTCGATGTAGTAATTTAGTTACGATTTGAAATTTGAAAAAAAAAGTTAGTACTAAGCATGACTAATATGAGGAAAATAAAAAATGAGATCGCTGTTTTTTGTTTTTAAAGTTATTTAATACAAAAGGTATATACACATACATGCATGTAACCTGTGTAGAGTTAAAACAAACTAAACAACAGTATTAACCCAAAAATTATGTTGACAAACGCGAAATATCCAAAAAATACTCATTTTTCTTCTCAAAATTTTGATTTTGGGAAATAGTGTACATTTATAGATCTCGTTGCGCTGATTTAAAATTTTCAAACGGAATTTAATTATCTCTTTTCGTTCCTGAGATATTTGCTGTCAAAGTTGCACCTTAAAAAAGTATGTTTTTTGGTTATATCTCTAAAATGGGTAGAGATACAATCTCGGCGATTTTACCAGTCGATTCTCCGGGAAAAGTTACATAAAGAAATGTTTTCTCCGCATATACGTTCTTTAGAACGATTTGGTGAAAAATGAGAAAATCGAAAAAACCTAAATTTCAAAATTTCTCCGGTGAACTTTTTTTCTCCATAACTTTTCATTTTCTAGACTTAAGTTAATACCGATGCGCTGATTTCAAATTTTCAAACCGAATTCAATTATCTATTACCGTTCCCGAGATATTCGTATTCAAAGTTGAGTTTTGGCAATACCTAAAAAAATAGGTTTTTTAGGTATACCCTTTTAAGGGTTAGGTTTACGACTTCGCCGACCTCACCAATCGATTCTACGGGCAAAATTACATAAGTGTACCAATTTTTAGATTTTTATTCCAAAGGATACAATTTTTAGAAAGGAAAAACGAAATTGGCAAAATCTGAAAAAATGGCAAGGGGTATACCTTAGATTTTTTCGATTTTTGGCCATTTTCAGTTTTTTCGTTCTAGAAATTATATCTGTTGAGGTAAAAATCTGAAAATTGGTACACTTATGTAATTTTGCCCGTAGAATCGATTGGTGAGGTCGCCGACACCTTAAACCTAACCTTTTAAGGGGTATACCTAAAAACCTGATTTTTTTAGGTATAACTTTGAACTCAAATATCTCGAAAACGCGAAGAGATAATTGAATTCGGTTTGAAAATTTGGAATCAGCGCATCGATATCTACTTAAGTCCAAAAAATAAAAAAATTTGGAGACAAAAAAATTCGAGGCGAAAAATTGAAATTTAGGTTTTTTCGTTTTTCCTATTTTTCACCTAATCGTTCTAAAGAACGTATATATGGATAAAACATTTCTTTATATAACTTTTCCCGTAGAATCAAATGGTAAAGTAATTAAGATTGTATCTCTACTCATTTTTGAAATATACTAAAAAAACACACTTTTTTGAGGTACAACTTTGAGAGCAAATATCTCCGAAACGGAAGGTGATAATTAAATTCTGTTTGTAGACTTAGTATCAGCGTATATAATTCTTTAAAATGTATTAAGAACAAAATTTTTAAAAATTTGAAAATTTTCGAACTGAAAATTCGATTTATTCAGGTATTTTCGGGTTTTATAAATTTTCCAAGGCATGTGGATCATAAATTATCATATCTACTATCTTATTAGTTTGTATTTTGTACCTAGGTATGTAGAAACCACTCTGGATCACGTAACTTGTACAAACAGTTGACGCTCATTTGGTTAGACGTTAGTTTTACGTGGTATGTTGTGCTGTGATAATGTATTCATGATAAAATTAAATACAAACGTTTGTTGTGCTATTTAATGGTGATCATTGTGATTCTTATTAGTGACAATACTGTGTTTGTGAGCATAAATGACAATGATAAAACAACATTTATATAATAAAAACAGAGGTTAGAACATATCGTGATTTGGATGAAACATTGGGAGTTCTACTGTGATAAGGTTTTTTTTTACTATTTAACATAGAAGTATTTTAGTGTATAACAGTAATATTAAATAGATTTTTTAGTTCTTCTAGTAAAGAAGTACAATTATATAATTTGGGATAATAGTTTTTTATTGGAAACAAATATAAAATTTTATTCTCTTGTTAAAACGACCAGACAGTAATGTAATTTAACTTTAATCAAATCTAATTTATCGAATTTATGCTTAATTTATCGAGTTTATAGCTGGAGTAATGAAAACCCGTGACAGTTGAGACAAATTTAATGAATTATAAAATTCCTTAATAGTTTACTTAGTCTTCGAAACAAGATTAAATGAGTTTAATCGACATTTCTCTCGTACGTTTCAAATTTAAAGCATTAATTATTCATTTCTTTTAAATTGCTCGCTGCTCTAAAAGTGCACTTAATTTACACTTAAAATGGACTTTATGTGTTGCACATTTTATTTCACACAGGAAATGCACTTTTTAATGAGTTAATTTCAAGAGGGACGAAATAATTTACAGGAGTTAAATAATAAACAAAATAATAATAAAATATCTATTTATGTAATAAGTTACGAAACAAAGGTGGTTATTTAACGTATGCGAAAATTACAATACGAGACGAAGGTGAGTTATGTAAAAGCTAAAATTAAATAAACACCCAGTTTTGTTAGGTGTTTCATACAATATTTTTCTTTTTCCTTTTGAATAAGTACAAAAATGTATTTTAAATTATGAATTTTTGACATTTGGTAACATTTGTTGGTTATATATAATTAACTAAATTATATAAAATAAAGTTGATATTTAAGTTTTTTATATAAATATATAATTAAATTACTAATATTTGTAAAGATAATAATAACTAAATATTATATTTATGTAGCTGTCACTGTTTCTGTATTTGTCTACTTTCCAATTTGAATTCACGTAAAATAATGATCTCATTATTTCACTAGAGAAATAATAAAATCAATAACCTAACTGAAACTAAGAAAATAAAGAGTATCTTGTTAAACAGAAGTAGAAAAAACATATTACTTTTCGCCATTAATAGTTTAACTTGTTCATATGTTGATATTTTAAAACAACCAAATGGTCATTTAATGTGATTACTGTTGTTTAGTATTTGCTATTGTGACAGTGTGATTAACAAATTAACCGGTACATTGATTATGGTGCGTCAAATTATCATGTCATATGTGATATGTGTAAGCGATTAACATGTTTCATTATTGTACTATACCGGAACTTTATCAAAATATGTTGGTTGACGTTGACATTATGTATTGATTTATTTTATTTCTTTATTTTTCGTACTCTACTTTTTACAGGATATAGTATATGATAAATAACTCTGTACTTGACGTTTGGTAATTAATTTAAATAAATATAGCTGATACCTTAGATTTAGTAGTGAGCACTCAAGGTTCGCAATTCAGGAGTTGTTAGTTCGAACCACGCAAAAGCGGGTGAGTGTTATTATAATAGACAGTGAAAATATTATAAAAATAATTATGGAATACTCTAAAAAATTGTACTAATTCTGTAAGTACTAATTAATTTAATAATTAATTTTACCGTGTCAGCAGTCAACGCATGGATTCTTATATATTCAAAATATATTATGTACTGGCCACGTCAGATTTTTATAAATTCGATTTAAATTAAATGTGACATCTGAAGTTCTATTCGTAACACCAACTATTATTGAGACTGTAGACTAACAAACTTATAACTGCAATGCAAGTAAAACTTCGAAACTAGTACCCCTGGTTAATTTTTCATTTAAGATTGTTATGTCAAGATTTAAAATTTCAACATAGTTTTACATTAGTACAATTTAAAAAAAAATTGAATTACTTGTGAATACAATTTTATGTGAGAAATTATTATGTACAATATTATAATATTGAGTATAATGCTTCATAAGTAATTACAGCTATGAAAATACAAGTTATCTGTAGAAATGATCATTAATCCTTTTCATAGAACATGTAGATAAATTAGACGATATGAATATATCCATGTTAAGTAACTACGACAAAGAAAATGCGTAGGTATTGAATGTTGAAGATAAAAATAGAAACAATTTCCACCATTGGTTTAGATATTTTGAAAGTGGAACTTGAATTCCTTTTATTTCATTTCCGCGGAATTATACTTTGAATTCGTCAATTCGCCGTTAAAAATAAAAATAACAGAAGCGACCCGACACAAACTCAACAACCACCAAATTAAACGGAATTCGATTCGTTAAAAATTCGGTTTCCGTCGACACGAGAAAAAATCAACTTTATTTATTCAAGTACAAAATTCAATCAGTATAATTCCATCATTCAAGCATAAATTAACGTTATTTGAACATTGCTAACGCAACGGAACGACTTCAAACATTCACGGGCGAATAAACAGCGAAAGAAAATATTTCCTTTTGGCGAGAGCGAGAGGGCTGGAGAAGAAAAATAAGAAGCGAAATGGAAGGCGAGGGAATTTGGGTCAGGACTCGCGCCATTTTGATGTGAAGATATCTTATTAACCACAGACGTTCCGGTTTACAACTATGCGATCGAACACTCGGGCGATTGTTGGGTATTCAACACCCGTCCGCCGACATCTCTACAATGGGAAATAGTGTGGAAATGAGTATTAGCTGACTATTATAAATATCTCACAAATACACCACAATACATATCAACTATGGCACAGAAAATTGCAGTAATATAAAGAATCCGTAACTAAGGTTTTGAGCGCCTGTGGCAATATTTTTATATGCCCCCTTACATATCAAGAAAATTAAAAGGAACATCAATTTCTGATAAATAAATATTTAAATATTTCGTTGTGAATACAAACAAAAATTTAGCAAACCAGATATTGAAATTTTAATTTCCCGATTATTTTCATTAGTATGTAATCTTATTTTGAAAGGACCTTGTATACGGTGCTTTTAACACGGTATATGAAATCTCATTTGCATTACATTGTTTTACTTTAAATAATTAAAATGACGTCATCGTAATTTAATTTTTTAGATATATATTTTTCAATTGATGTATTAGCCATATTTGTCAGGCTTCCTGGTGCAATTGATGAACAGAGGTAAGATTTAACAATTTTCATTTTGCTAAAAGAGCGTTCACAAAAGGCTGTAGTAACTGATAAAACTGTTGCAGCTGTAAATAAAAAGAAACCTATTTAATTAGAGGAACAAATATAGATTGTCTCTTTGAACTTCTGAGAACCACTGAATTAATAAATAAATTTTGTACGAAGAACAATAAACCCCTCTAAATAACTTTTTTTTTTCAAAAACCAATAAGTTTCAGAATAAATAAAGGAGTTATATTTCTATGAAACACACTGTATAGATACACAAACATATTTTTCTATGATCATTAATGTATAGTTTTCTACATTATTGTACAAATTATAGGTTATCTAATTGTCACATTATAAATGGCAGTATCTGAAGTATACCGATTGCACAATTAGGGAATTTCTAAATTATTCTGATTATTCTCATTAATATAAAACATTGCAACTAATGAAGAAATAAACAAGAAATGTTCTATGTAGTATTATTTTATTGGGTTGTAAATAGTTTCAATTTATTATTTAGAGGTAACAGTTTGAAATTGTTGTTTTCTATTTCATAATTGGCGCTATTTCCTAGTGATTTGTCACTGTCTTTCAGTGTAATCTGTGATCGTGGCACAGAATAGTTTTATACAGAAGCGACAGTAAGACAGAGAAGCGAAAATTAAAGAGAGATGGAGAATGTGCATAAATTTAAAGGACCCATTGTTTAAAATCGGAAAGTTTCCTCACATCTGAGGGAGAGATAGGGGAAGAGCACAAATTTAAAGGTTTACACAATGCTACAAGGTCATAGAACTGACGAGGGGAAAATGAAAGTTACCGACACGGAGTGTCGCTTCTGTGTGTAACTATTCTGTGATTGTGGTGTGATCGAAAAACGGTGTAATAATGGTCTTGGAAAAAGTATAGTACATAATTCGAATTGTAAAGTAATTAAGCATTTGTAGAATTACACACAAAGTGTAATAATGCATCTTACAACTCTTAACAAGTAATATTTTTATTGAGTTATAAATAATTTCAATTTATTATTTAGAGGTTAACACTTTGACATTGTTGTTTTTATATTTCATAATTTGCCCTATGTACTAGTGATTTGTCAATGTCTTTCATTTAATCTGTGATCGTGGTGTGATCGTAAAACAGTCTTATAATGATTGTAGAAAAAGTAAAGTACATAATCCGAATTGTAAAGTATTTTAGTAGTAGTTTAGTGAACATAGTAAGTGTAGAGCAATTTAGTGCGGTCTCCCCTGCTCGTACACCTACACATCCATTACTGTCCGTGTACGTCGCATGGTAATCAGCCACTTCCTTCCGAGATCAAGTGGCCATCGCCAGACATGGCGCAGACCTACAGACGTCCGCACTCCAACTTAACTAACCCAATTACACATGGAAATCAGACACAGAAACGCTTCCTTCATACCACCACAGGACACAGGACTGAGTTAAGACATGTGGGATACATCCGTGTGTATGAGGTTTTCCAATAGTACCACATTCTTAAGACTGTATGCATAGGTGTTTGATTGGTGCTAGTTGTATGCCTACAGTCTCAAAAAGGCATCTACAGTAACTCAAAATCGAAAAATCTGTTATACCTGAATAGGTACTGTGCGTTCAGCATAAGTTGGCGTATCAGAGCAATTCTCAATATCAATGCGGTTAAGGGAAAGTAATAAAATACATAGGCGTACCAAAATAGAATGAAGTTTAATAAAGTTAAGATTATTACAAAAAAAATATTTATGTTTTATGAATTCGTATGAATGCTCATCAACATTTATTAAAAAAAATATATTTATATATTTAAAACATATTACAAAATTAGGAAGATGTAATGGGAGGTAGGACCTCTGGTCTTAAAACACACTGTTCGATTTTTTTTTATTTAATTACCGGTTTCACTTTAATTAAATAAAAAAAATTGGAACAGTGTGTTTTAAGACCAGAGGTCCTACCTCCCATTACATTTTCCTAATACATTAAACACATTTGGGTTACCTATTTCATTATATTAAAAAAAATATTTATACATCGTCGTCATGTTCAATTCTAAGTGTCCGAATCGGTAGTAGAATCGTCGTCAACATTAATTATGAAAGAATGGATTACTTCCTTTGCCCATCAATTTTCCAATAATGATCTTCTAATGATGTAATTTTTTTACATAGTTTTAGGATATTAGCTTTTAAATTTACTGAGTTTAAATTTCAGAAAGATTGTTTTTCTGGATGTACCTTTTCATCTATTCCCATCTATTCTAAATGGGATTTAATTCATACATATAAGGCGGCAAATGTAGTGGTATATTAACGCTTTCATTAATAATTAAATCTATAGTATATTTTCTTTCTTTTGGCCGATAATTATCTATAATCTCGATGAGCACCGACTTTCGAAAAGATGGATCATAAGCTAAATTTTAATGATGAGTGATGAGTACATATGTTTATATAAAATAAAATTTATATTATTAAAAATAAAATTTGTATTGCTATTAAAATATATGCACTATATGCTTATGTCTAAATATAACTTCTGGGGTTGAAATGTAACTGACACTCCAAGTTTGGAAGGATTACGTAGAAATTTTCTTTGTGTAATTTTTACTTCTGGAGCCATGCGGTATCGAAGTAAAAATAAATATTTGACAGAATGCAACTTAGGAATAGTGAACTGTATTACATTCTTTTGAAACTACAGACATAAGCATCTTCAACAAGTTTCATAGGAAAATCCAATGGTCACGATATAATATGTACGATGTACTTGAGACCGATTTCTGATGCTTCAAAGTTATGCCATAGAAGAATTGCATATAGTTATGCAAAACAAGACATTATGAATGAAAATATATAATGATGTGGTCCGCATTGCAGCAGAGGTTGAAGAATATGCAATAATCCATTTTGGAGTTGAGTAATATTTCTTAATACAATATACATGTAAACGCATTGTGAAATATCGTATCGTGCAGTAATTTACTAAGAGAGTAAAGTACTGAAGCTTTAATAAATTGCTGGAAACATTCTAAATCAATGATGCATGCAAACAAAATATTAGCTAATGCTTTCGCTGCGACCTCACAAATTCATCTTTCCTAATCGCTCTTCGTGCAATTCCAACTTTCAAAACCCGGCCAAACAATCTACAACAACCTTCGACCTCAAGCAACCGTGCTCCGTACTCCTACAACTACATTTCACTCTTAATTCAATGAAAAACTAATTTAGATGTCATTAAGTATAATCAATTTACCATTAAATTCTTGAAGATGGAATGAAATCTGAAAGTAAAAGACAGATAACTAACGTTTTCAAATATAATTGCTAGTTGGATATTAATTTGTAGAAAACGTTTTACAAAATTTATGAGAAACTAATAATTTATATGTAGTTTTTAATTTTTTTTTTTGTGTTAAAGAAGATAAATGAAAATTAATAAATAAAAAACATGAAAAAAGTTGTAGAATAAACAAACAAAATTACTAACACACAATCAAGCACAACTTGACGCTAAAATCAAATTTATGTCAGGAAAGACAAGAGTGACATATTTAAGTTTTTTAAATACTTCAAAATATCCTTTACCGTGGTTGCAGTACTGTGTCTTTTCATGATGCAAAGATGGAAGATAAAAGTTTAATAATTCTTGTAGGAGAAATTGATGACGTGAGGATCAACTGCGAACAAAAGAATGTACATTACAATAACAGTGTTTTTGGTATCGTTTATGTATATTTTTATGTATTATAGTTTTTCTAATATATTTAATTTGTAGTAACAATTTTTGTGAGTACAAATATAATCATCTTTGCTTAATAAATATATTTAAGTTACAAGGGTACCTAAATTGAATAGACCTGTTAATGTTAATCACATCATTATTACAATTGTGTATTAAACACCAAAGGCCTATTTTCCATTACACTCTCATGAATAATTATCTCTGGTATTAAATTATAATAAGGTTAGTGCAATGCACCGAGAGACCAAATGAGATTTCGACAAATGAATTGGACCAAAATCAATTTAAATTATTTATATCTTTACTTTCTCTAATTAAGACAAACGCCAACGAGCAGCTAACTCTCAGAAAAATGGATATTAGAATAATGACAGGAGTCTTACCTGGCTATTGGTCTTTAAAATACCAGTTGTACAAAATTGGTAAACCTGAAAATTACATATACGACTCTGAAGAGAACGAAGTATCTTTGGTGCTCAACCAACTAGATAAGAAGTAACTTCCACCTAAATCAAATTCTGACCGTTAGTCGGTTATTCTTACTGATTTCTGACCGATCTCGAATCAGTTCTCTGACGGTTAAAACAGTCAGGGTATTGGAGCATGTACTATCAGTCAGGACTTCTAAATGTCTATTTGAATTAACCTCAAAATTGTATTTAAGTTTAAAAATAAGGTGTTTGTAATGGAGTATATCAGTTTTTTTTTATCTATCTTCCACGGTACATGAACTAATCACAAACCGTCAGGAATATCTATTTGGAACCTTGGAACAAAGTTAATTGAAGGCCCAGTCGTAACCACACAGAGACAGCCAGTTAGGCAAGTGGTACTTTACTCCAGATGAGATCATGAAATTGACGTCTGTAGCTTTAAATGTTTGTATTAAAAATCTGGAACTATGTCCGGAAAACTAAGTAAGAACTGTGTCACAATAGATCTTGTAGGTGACAAAACTCTTAAACCCTTACTCTTAATTTGTAAATACAATATGTGGCGATCAAAGGAAAGGTTTAATCTTGAAACAATTTCAGTTCAAGTGGTACAGTTCAATAAATTTAGAGTTCATATCTCACGAGAACTAATAATGTTCTTATCGTAATACACCCATAAACGCCGCCCTCTTTGATGTGTTCATAATACGTTGATCTGAGATACTATTCCACCGTCAAAAACCGTAAAATTGAATGGCGCCTTAACACAAAGCCGTTAAAAACAATTACCTCCCATTGCTCATATCGCGTATGAGTTCTATATTCTGTAGCCCTGCCTGCTGGGATTGCAGGGCTCTGCGTTAGCGACAGCGCTGCTGTTGTGTATTATAAATGGCCACCATTTGTCCTGCCCTCTAATGAAAGGATGTGTAATGACATGAAAATTTTAACGACTCTTAAGACGTTCATTTTTTATTCCAATTAATGTCATAGCACCAAGCGTAATTAAGTATTTGCTAATTACACGCTTGTAATTGAACCGTGATAAATATTTAATTGAGCTTTGATGTATTTTAAGGATTTATATTTTATAATAATTTTATGAAAGTCTACGTGAGAGTCACTTTTCAAATTCATTTCACTTTGAAATTTAAAAGAACGGTACATCACCATTGTAATTTATTCAATTAAGTGAAGCAAACTAAGAATCCCAAACTAATTTCTAAAATAAATTTATTTTTAATTCTTCCAGTTTAAGGGCTGCAAAGGAATCATGATAAAAACTACATATTTTTTTTATAAATAAGCACATTTTAATTATACAATTTTTTTGTGAAGAAGACTGATGGTACATAAGAAAAGATCATAAACTTCGTTATTTAATTTTTATTAAACTTAAAATTAATAACGTTCCTTTATTATCAACTCGAAGAACCTTGAAACTGTATCTAGTAGAAAAATATTAATAATTAAATATTTTATTGTATTATATTTGTCGTCGCAACTTAGAAGATCTATTAGTTTTTCAGAAACAGTTGCAGTTTTCTGAGGAAGCCAATTAAAACTCCAAAAGTCAAGTTCTTGATCTCATCTGCCGTAAGATTCTTCGTCCTCGTCACAGAGTCGACAGTTTTTTCAATTTTGCACAAATAATATTTTAAAGGACAATGGCCTGTGAAGAGTGTTGTCTTTATTCTAAGGTTGTTTTTGCTAAAATAAATAAAAAAAATACAAAGGGGAATAGTAAATTAGAAGTTAATAGTGGAAGATTCTGAGTTGAAAACATATTTTTTTATGAGATTTTATGAAACCTCCTCATTATTATTATGTTCAAAATTAACGAATTTGTGAGTTGAAACTAAGATTAAAAGAAGCAATATTGCATTATTGTATTTATTGAGGTAATGCAGAAAATGTACATCAACTGACCTTTTCAATTATAACCTACTATGGATGTATCAGACATTACAATTTTCAAAGGATGTTGTTCCGATTAATAGTAAGTTAATATAGGATGTAAATTTTCAAAGTTAGACACAGATTATGGAACGTCCTAGCATGTATGATCTTGTTAATAAATTCCTACCTACAGATTTTATTTATAGCAACAATTTCCACCTCACAAAGGACGTGGCATTTTCCTTTGTGCCAATATAACAGGAAGGCCGGTGCTGGCATAATTGAATCCTAGTTTATCAATTAAAACATTACTCTCCTTTATCAGGCTGTCAGTGAAATGAGAAATACATGATCCTGTACAGCGCAAACAAGAAAATCAAATTACCAAATCAGTCCCTCAATAAATCCTGGCGGATTACTAACCCGCGCGGCGCAAAAGTGTCCAGTCATGTTATTACAATTAATTATGCCCTGGGACTGTAAACAGCAATAATTCCAGCTCGGAACAGACCGCCGGGAGACGACGGTCGGCCTGCCTAATCGCCAGGTGATCACGATACAATTACACAATTCGTTCCGGAAAAATGAAGATACTAATCAATTTTCCAACGGTACAAGCGGAAAAAGATTGCATATACATAAATTCAATCATTCGTGATATGATCAACTTCGTTGGATAAATAATCTGAAACTGAAAAAATGCTCAACTGTTATTTTAACACCTGTTTTCACTATAATTAGCGTGATGTCTGTATAAAACAAAGTGAGTTGAATTAATTTTAATTAATCTTCATACTTATACTTCTGACATAAATTTTGTTGATCAGTTTTTAGCACAAATTTAAGTCTTTTTGGTACGTTTTGTTTATTTTATTGGTCGATCCATTTGTCCATCTTTTTAAAACATTATCATCTTTTTGTCTTATGAGAGACATTCTTCAAATTGAATTCTTTATAGGACATTTAATTATATTTTACAAAGACAACTATCTGTTATACTGTTATCTAGAGGTTTTAGACACGTATATTTTATTTTAAAGAATACATTTAAAAGTGTAACATTAATGGCAAGAATTTACCGACTTTCCATAAAACGGTCCACCGTAATTAGAAGTTAGTTCATACCTTTTTAGGTATATTTCTAATACTAAAAGATATTTGAAGAAAGTGCAAATTTGTAAATTGTAATATTAGTTAGCAAACACTGCTACTAAACATTGGTACGCAACGTGACCGTCCAATTTGCTTGCTTCTCGAGCATCAGCTAACTATAAATGCGTTGGTCGTACATATGCGACATCTCTTCTATTGTGCCGAAAGAAGAAATTATTATAAATTATAACTAATATTTTTTACATTTTAATTCGTCCTGTGACTATATTGGAATAAAAGCAAGTGCGTTGGAAGTTTAGCTGGTGGCTGATGTATTTACCAATTCTGGCCGTACATATGCGACACCTGTTCTACTGTGCCAAAGGAAAGAATTATTATAACTGACATTTTTTACATTTTAATTCGTACTGTGACCGACTTGGAATAAAAGCAGGTATTTAGGTTTATTTTAGTGAATTTCCAACTCGCAATGACCGTCCCTCACCGGAGGCTTAGCTGGTGGCTGATGTATTTACCAATTCCTCGGCTCCGGAAGATGTAATCTCCCTCCGCGCCACTAATTGCTGCGCCACCAGTGCTGCCGTCTCGTTGCATTTATATTACGTTTTTATAGAAAACTGCGCGGCTGGGAGATGCCCCGACGCTTTTCAATTACGCCATGGTGGGACCTGATTACTATGGGGGAAATGGGGTTACTGAGTTTGTGAGTTTGGTAAACACGATTGGATTTGGGGACAGGAAGTTGGGGTTTGAGTGACAGATGTTTAAAATATATAGTTTTAGAGTTACATTTTCATGGCGTATTGAGTTATTCTAAAGTTTAGGAAAAAAATATTGGGGAGGATTACACTAACATTTTTTTTGTGTGATTTTTGCTTCACGCAGTGAAGTGTTATTGCATCCGTTGGAATACAAATCTGAAAATTGGTATACCCAGGGTGAACTGTTTTTTATAAGTCTAATTTTGAACGTAAATATATGGGAACGGTAAGAGATAATGGAGTTTTGTTTGAAAGTATGGAATCAGAGCATTGAAATTTACTTAAGTCCATTATAAGAAAAATGTTTGATAAAGTTTCGGAGCTAGAAACAAAAATAGAGGTTTTTTCATTTTTCTCGTTTTTTCGCAGAATTGTTCCAAGAAACGAATATAGATAGAAAACATTTCTTTAATATAACTTTGCCGTGAGATCTTGTTTCTGCCCATTTTTCAGACATGCCTAAAAAAAATTTTTTGCTTTGCAACTTTGAGAAAATATGTTCGTAAATTTGAAACCAGCACATCGACCTATATCAATATGAACTATTTTCAGAAACAAAAATATTAGTATTTTTCGTATTGTGCAAGAAGTGCAGAAAGTGGCCTATTTCTAATGAGGTTTAAAAATTTCGGTACGAGACGAAGTCGAAATGCTGGAATCACAAAAGGTGGGGAATGGGTGATTCTGTACTTTTTCTTTGTCCACACTGCGAAACATTATAGAACATAAAAAAACAATATTGCGCACGTAACCTCACAAAAAGTACATTCACGCATGAACATTGTTGGCAATTACTGTGAGAAATTATATTTCCTACAATGCAATAAATAAATAAATAAACAGTAGCGACAATATATCGGCACCATTGACTTTTCATGTATTCTTCAATGCATATTGAGCGCGTTTGAAATCTGCCGCTGCCAATAATTAGAAAATTGTCGCTTCTGGAATATCACTTTCATGGATTTTTCAATGCACTTTAACCCACGATTGTGGGAAATACGTCACTTTCAAGTTACAAATTTAAAAGTTGTATTACATGTACTTCGCATCAGGGCCTACTACTCTCGGTTCCCTGGATATTCTCATGTACTGCTTTGAAATGTTCGAAAGAGTTTATTGTTTCTTATGTCATATTTCATGTTCCATATTTGTACTTTAAAGATCAAAATGGTATGTAGATAGAAAACTTGTCTCAATAGTTTTGTTTGTAATTGAAATTTTCTAAATGAGGTAGAAATTTTAATAGAGCACAGCTTCTGCTAACTATGTTGGTAATGTGCGGATGATGTGGTATCGAAGTTAGGTAACAGGAACTTACAGTCTGCGAAGCGCTAACAACTAGATCCGAACTAGTTGTGCGAGTTTGTATATAAGATCATTAAAGAGATCCGTATCCTGCATAATAGAAAAGTTTTATCCTTGAGCTTAGCGGATTGCAATCCACATTCCCATTACACTAATATGACAAAAAGGCTCTCCATTAAAACAGCCCATTACATCGCACAACAAACCCAACTATTAATTAAGCATCCAAAGTGAAATTACATCTTCTTCCACCGCCGAAACTTGTAATAGCAAATGAAATTAGCAAGTTCCATGTAACTAGTGCAGTTAATTCTCACTGGCTGGTAACCGTTACGGATGTGACGTCATTACCTTGTAACGACATTACCAAACAAAGCAATTTGTTATCTCACATGCAGCATCGCCGCATCAGCGCAGGCATACATCCTGCAAGAACCCGGCTCCAGTGGAACTGGAGCACCATTTGTCTTGTGCATTTGGCGCCCGAGTAATGAGCTCACTTCAGCCTTAATTGGACCTACACCGAGTTTTATTGTCACGGGATCATCCTTTACCCGATTCCCGACATTCAACTACCGGGTATTATACCGTATATTCTAAACTGATAAGCAAAATGATTACCTACATGATAAAAGGCATAAAGTTACACTGCAAGAATTACACAAGGAATAAATTAAGGAATATTATTACACATTGATAAATATATAAAATTGATTCCTAATTGAACTGTTTTTTTTTGAAAATCCTTACGGAAACAAAATAAAACTTAACCTAACTAAATAATAGACTAAAATCTGATCTCGTTTCTATAGTAAAAGAAGCTTCATTAAATAAATTAGAAACGTTTATAACTAAACATAAATGCCGTCTGTAACTGTAACTAAAGAAGGTAATAAATTCGACCGAATGATTTTAAGTAATTTGGAACTAACATAAATTTAATGCAATGAATTTAAAATTTAAAAAATTGGATTTTTTAATCTTATTTTTTTTAATATGTATTTTCATTTTTGTGAAATTTATTCTCTATTTATTTCTTCCTTGTTTTTGTTTTATCTGGTGAATATATATTTCGTGTAATTTTTTCCTGTGTAATTCTGTCCGTACAGTAACCAAAAAATATGAAGTCGTTAACCGAGAAAATATCCAATACATTCAATTATTCGTCAATATCATTTCAGTTAATTGTATATGTTAGGTTAGTTTTACTTTTACCTGAAAATAAATCTATAAATATAAAAGAAAAATCAAAAACTCACTGACTTTTTTACAAACACCTTATTTCTTCTGACTAACAGATCGATTAGAAATCAGTAGGAACAGTCGACTAACGGTCAGAGTTTGGGTTTGAAGTTAGTAGAAATTGATTTGGAGGTTAGTTGGAACAAACCAATGTTTTACTTGCGTTTTAGTTGTATAGTATAGTCAATGTAAGGGACACACTAATATTTTAATTACCTACATTTAATAAAACATTAATTATCAAAAGTATTGTTTAGTTTAATAGTACAGTGTAAAAGTCATCGAAAACTTTCAAATAAAACAAAAAAAAATACTATACAAATTTGCTCTTTTGGATTGTCAAGTAATTTGACTAAAAACTATACGTCCTGTATCTACAGATCGAAAAATGGTCATCTTCTTTAAAGGCTTATGGCAAAACAAAAAAGTAGAAAAATCGTAATAGATATACGGAAGCGGAAATGTTATCAAAAACAATCTAGAATGATGAAATAAATAGAATGTGGTATTCTTTTTCTTTTATATAGCTTATTTCTCTTTTCTCATTTCGTTGTTATTACTTTTATGTTTTCGTATTGAAGGTAAATAAAATAGTCATTAGCAATGATGAAATATCTTGTGGAAGTTCATAAGAAATGATTGCTTCCAAATCTTTTGGGTGTAAAGGTGAACGACATTATTACGACAAAATAATGATGTCATTTTGTTCTCTAATATTTCCTTTTTGTTGCAGGTATGTTCAATATTCCATCCATACAGCCGCTACATTCCATGCATACGTAAGTTATCAAAATATGAATTTCCCAGTCTATTGTGCGTACATGTATACGGCATATTTATCCCATATGAAATATGCAAAGTAAGGAAATTGCACTGAGGCCTATCCTCAGATATTAGCAATTATAATTCTACGTTTCTACCAGTCAATACAACTAAATAATGCTCTAGTTTTAATGGAAACAGATAAGAAAAGAATGATCTATAATTCATGTAAATTATTAAACTTATCTTTCTGTTTTAACGGATAACTAATTTACTAATTAAGAATAATAATATTTTTTCTGGTTTCAACTTCACTTGAATGTTCTTCAGTTCTGTGGATCTCATAACGTTCTTATTCATTAAAAATACGAATACATATTCTAGCGACTGCAAAGTCACGCCTCAGGCAACGTCTGCAGGTATATTACAGACAGGTCGTGACAAGTTTAGTCACCCTTCTGTTGTATTAACGACGTATCGAAACTGCCGGTACATTCGAGAGTTTAATTGTTCGGGTATATACACCCAAGCAAAAAAGACCTCGAGGACAGTCTGATATTAATATGAGTGGTGAACATAACTAGTTGGTGATATAAATATCATTTAAAAAAATATTTAAATAAACATTCTTAGTGTTTAAGAGTAATAATTATTAATACTTAAATTAGTGTTTATATCACCACTACTGCATATGTACATAAAAAAATAATTTTTCAAAATATTCTATTGCGAATACCAAAAATGATATTCTTAAATATGAAATTTCCTTAAAAGATTTAATTTGTCGACATTTGTTATAATCTCGAAACGTCAAAGTCATTTTGATAACAATACCTTTTTCAACTGCAATAAAAGCTCGGTAAAAAAAGCTAGATTTATAGCAAAATATTCTTTGTCTAAACTTGTCTTGTCTAGTTTTTTTTTGCAATGATTCATACACGATCAATAATTTTCTTGTAAAATTTATAAATTTTTATATTCCTTGATTGAAGAGTTATTAAATGTAAACGAAGAGCAGTTCGTCTCTTTCAATTAACCTCAACCGAGTAAGAAAACACAATCTAGATGTCTGCATCTAAATAAAAGCCTATCGATCTCGATACGCAATAACTTCCTTGACACGTGCTGTCGAATTCGTTTAATTATTAAACCCGCCGCTGTTTCGATACGGATACGACGCTGTCGTACCCTCAACGTGACTTCTTCCGGTTAAATATTTAAATTCATTCGTTAGAGAGGAAAAAGAAGCGACAAGGACGTTGGCTTATTTGACCACGTACTTCCGGAATTTCTTTTAATTAATTGTCACACTGCTTTGCATGTTAACATTCGTGCTAATGTTTGTATTTTGTTTTGTTTCCTTCGTGCTTTATTATTCCGGTGCTTGACATAGATTTTTTATTGAATTGTGGGGTTATAACTGTTTTAATTTGCATAATGAATTTTATTATTTTTCAATATTCTTAGAAATGTTCATGTTTTTTAATTATAATTCTTTTAACACTTAAACAATTCATGAAATTAATATTTGTAACTAGATTTAATAATGATCTAAGTTTATACTGGGATCCAAACTATTTGGATACGGACATGATTCAACTCTAATTGAGTAAAATGTGAGTTCTAGGGTACAAATCCAAACTTCGGCAATCTTTATCTAAATGTAAATTTTGAGACCTACTATAGGCTGTAGATACGTTGCAGAATCTGTAGACTGACAATAAATACCACTTAAATGCAAGTAAACCTTGCATGATACATGTACGTATATATAATATACCATAGGTATTAGCCCATATAGCGGAAGGCACACAGAAATTTTATTTTGAAAAATATGAAGCTAATTTATAAGTGAAATAAAAGACAAAACATAATTTAGCACAGAAAACATAGGATTTAAATATCCATTTATAGGATACACGTAGCAATAAAATGATCTGCATAATGGGGTATGTGACCATAATCCAATATCTGTATACTTGTTATAAAATATAAAAACTAAGCACTATAGCTTCTCATTAAAATAATAAAAACTAGGCTATTATATAATTATTAACAATTTAATGTTTCGGTTAAGGGATACATGACGTCAGCATGGTAAGATCATGAAAAAAAGTAGGTAGACTGTCTCGTATGCTCCCAGTCGTAACTGTCTTTTTTCACGATTCTACCACAGTGACGTTGCAATACCTCTTCTCCAAATTTTTAATAATTATTTTTTCGTAAACTACGAATATTTAATCAAATTTATTTAAAAAAAAATACCACCCAAAATTAATTAGTTTAGTAGAAAATTTTGTATGATAAGAAGAACGCTGATTATAAAAACAAAAAGAAAATTTAAGATTGTTAAGCAAAAAATTGATTTTTCCTATTAAAGGATCTAGTATGATAACATTCTTAAAACACCCAAACAAAATTCTATGTTTTCTGTGTTACACTAAAGCCTGCTAAACTATGTTCTTGATTCTGTATGAGATATAAATTCAGCTTTTGATAAAGATGTATTTAATTTAGAAAGAAGGTTAACAGTCCAACCACCACTGCAATAATTCATTTAGTTTGTTATAATCTTATTATAGTGCAGTAGTGATTCCCTTAGTCATTTACCGTTTCTCTTAACGACTTCTGTTGTGGGGCACACAATTTCCATTTCCAAGTGAGAAATGAATCCTGTGGCGAAACATTAATAATAGTTCATAAATATTCCGTGAAGTGTTTGAAATCCGGTTGTGTAAAAAGCAAAACAAAGCACGGTAGTTAATATCGGCGGCCACGCATTCGCCCGCGGCCATGTTGGCGCGGCAGATGTAACCTAACCTCTTTCTGCAGATTACACAGTAGCTTACATGCTGACATATTTATTAGGCTCGTTTGAAACATGTGCAGAGGAGTCTTTTTGTGACTTGTCTCGCCGCGGGCCATCAGCGTTCAACCACTCCCAATCCGCACTTCCTGCTTCTTACTTTACTCATTATGCAGCTTAGTAAACTCTGACTCGAACTGAGTGGTTCGGAAGCCACTATGAGCTTCAGGTCCCTTGCAGATGCCGTTAAAATACAAGTAAAGCTTGTCATTTTAGTCATTACTTGGTTAGTGCGCTCCAACTCGATCTGAGCAGAGATGAGATCTCGGGGTCAAATTCGAGTTTAGTCAATCTTTAACCAAAAAAAAATATCGCTGCATCCGAGTAGTTCAGAAACCATTATAAACTACAGGTTCCTTGTAGAAACTTTAGGCTGATAACTTATTTGTAAAAATGACCATAGTAAACTGTAATTTTAAGGTTTTGTTTGTTATTTTACTCATTAAAGTAAAATTTGTCATTTTACTCACTCCTTGGTTAGTGCGCTCCAACTCGATCTAAGCAGAGATGAGATCTTGGATTCAAATTCGAGTTTAGTCAATCGTTATTTAAATAGAAATACCACTTTATATCCGAGTGGTTCGAAAACCATTATAAACGAAACAAGTACCTTAGTTACAGATGATAAAAATAACCATAGTAAACTGTCTTTTTAAGATCCTGCTTCTTTTACTCATTACTTGGTTAGTTAAAATATCCATTATAAACGAAACAAGTACCTTAGTTACAGATGATAAAAATAACCATATATAGTAAACTGTCTTTTTAAGATCCTGCTTCTTTTACTCATTACTTGGTTAGTTAAAATATCCATACGTCAAAATCAATATGATTACATTTCCTTCCTTAAATGCCTTAGTAAAAGGTAGCTTATTTTTAAGTAAGATATGAAAAGTAAAATTGTCTAGAAATATATAGATCAAATTTTCATCTGCAATATTTTTCTCAACGGGATTATGGGATACTAATATTACACATCTACTTAGTAAAATATTTTTCCTCGTATGATTTTTTAAATTTGTGGAAAGTATTTAGTTTACAAATTTTCGAGATGTACAAATGATTTCGATAATAATTTTTAGCTTATTTGATGATCTACTCGTATTTTAAGGTTTCGTTTCATATATAGAATATTCGAGTGATAAAATCTTTTAAACACCTTCTATAGTTCCAACAAATAAAAAATGTTCGTTCAACTAATAATAAGAATCAAACAAGGACTTACTGGGCTCCCACAGTTATTTGTGATCTGATTTGTGAAACAAAATACTTAAATATTATTATGCAATAGAGTAGAACAGAACTACAATTTAACAAGCAAATATATTCGTAAAAATCGTGTTAGAAATAGTGAAATAGAGCATTGAAGTCGAACAGCATATAAGGACATGACAAACGCAGAATACCAAATAAGAAGAAATCAAATTAGCCTACTAAATTCTATTCTAAATATGTAAAGTACAATATACTTGTTAATATTGTTACATACCGCGAACAAGCTTATAAAACAAGATAGATAGTCCACAAATCTTTACGAAATTAGGTCATGTTAAATTGGCAATGTCGAAATTGCAAAATGCCTACCTCTAAATTATAGACTATATACATAAATAATGGTAAACTTGTCGAAATTTGAATACACCGACATCTTTCCAATCGAAAGTATCATAGAGTATTTTTATGCTTAGCTTAGTACTATCTCAGGAAGGCAAAGAGAAAATTCAATTTTGTCTAAAAATTTTAAATCAGCTCATCAACACCTGTAATGTATCTTCTATTTACTAAAGCCGAAATACTTTTACACAATTTTATCACCTCTGGTTAAAGTGCCGGTTATAATCGATTATTATAAAAATATCGCTTGGAAAAACTGAGGTAAGTTCTTTTTATTTTTTTTATTTACTATTTCGAAGCGATGGTTATAGTAACAAGCACTTTAACAGGAGGTGAAAAAACCGGCCCTTAATGGATTTTTGGCTTGCTCTTTTCTTAAATTTTGTATATTATAAGTAAAGCTGTCTATTAAAATCAATCTTGTAGTATAAGGCGGAAGGAAAAGATCCATAGTTTGTTCTCAAAAGATGAAATTATAAATTGACATCTAAATGAAAGACGAAAAAGATTGTTCAGATGAACCATTTCATTTTAGAAACAACCCACTCTGAATTGGCAACGCAAAAATAGGTCAAATCCTGTAATATAAGAAAAAAGGAAAAGGAGTTACAGTTTGTCTTAAAAAATATGAAATTAAGAAGACATAAAGTTAGACAAGGCAACTTAGTCTAAACCTTGAATGAAAGACGAAAAATTGTTTCATTTAGAATGAACCCACGTTGAATTGGCACCGCCCGAATTGCAAAAACTTGGTGCGTGCTGCTCACGCGGTGGTTTTTTGACTGTGCTTATTAGCTGGGTGGCTCGCAGGTGTTTCCGTTTCTTTTTACTGGCGCGCGTTTTCTTAGCGGGTTAATTCATGCCTCCCCCGGGAACAAAGCGGCATTGTCCGCCCTGGGTAACGACCGGAACAATGTCATACGGGCTCTAATGAAGACGGCCACAGGATCTGCGTAATTTAAACCTGCCTTCCTATTCGCTTCTTTCATTTTTCTGGATCTTAAATGAAATGGCACCCTTTTAGGGATGAAGTCATTTCTGTGACAGGTAGAATCGTTTCCTTTAAAATAATTACTTACCGCTTTTCAAAAGAGGCCAACATTGAATGGAGAAACGCAAATAGCACGAAATGTAACTTTAAATGGATATTTTGTTGAGATATAAACAAATATATTGTCCTCATGCTTGTTCTTACTGGGAATATAAATTTACTGAAAGATAAAAGAAAATGGATATCATTACTAGAATATGAAGTTGTTAGTTCATTCGATTTAGTTAGTTAATTTTAATATATTTTCTTGTAAATAATATGTAAATAAACGTGAAATGGAAATTGTATGTTCGTCTCTTATATACCTATAGTGTCATAGATCTGGAACAGTCGGGAACGTTCCAGTATTTTTTTGTAAGGGACGGAAAATTTTCCTGAAATCATGGTGCTAAAATTAAAAAGACGTTAATTTTGTTAAAAATATAAATAAATAGCACTATAAGTTTGTAAAACGTCAGCTAGCTATTGAGACGGGGATGGCTGTGATAACAAACGTACTGTAGCGAACCCAGGGTCGCGGCGCGGGCGGCGGCGCGGGCGGCGACCGCTAGCGTGCAGGTCAGAACACGTTCGTTCGTTCCCCATTGTTCTGATCGGGGTCGGCGAATATTCGAGAAGTTAAAAGGTCAAAGAATATTCCAGAATGCAGCGTTTTAATATAAATACCCCAAGCAAAAGATCGCGAGGACAGTCTTGTGTTAATACGCGTAGTGTACAGATGGTGATATAAATAAATAGACAGTGATATAAATATTGTTGAAATAAATATCGCGTAGTTTTAATTGTTCAAATAAATTATCTTAGTATTTAAGTCTTTAGTAATAATAATTAGTTCTTAAATTAGTGTCTATATTTGTTAATTCTTAGTGATAGTTATTTTACATTATTCTTTATAATTCATATTTCTTTTTATTAAACATAGTTATATAAATATTAGTGTTTTAATCAATTTTACACTTCACCTAAATAAATAAAACGTTACAATTGGTGTCAGGTGTGGGGTTATTAAAAACTGTGAAGTGTAAAATAAAAATAAATAAAATGGCTACTAAACAAGTAAAATTAAGTGAATTAAAAGTTGCCGATCTCAAGAGGGAACTGGAAGAACGAGATTTGGAGACATCGGGAACCAAGTCTGTTCTACAACTTCGTCTACGCCAATCTTTAATAGAAGCTGGTGAAAATCCAGATGAGTTTTTATTCGAAATTGATGATTTTGTTAAAAAAATGATGGAAAATTCTAGAACTTTAGAACAAAAATTAGAAGAAATGAAAGAAAGTTCTAAAACATTAGAACAAAAATTAGAGGAAAGTTCTAGAAAGTCTGAAGAAAATTCTCGAACTTTGGAAGAAAAAATGATGGAAAATTCTAGAACATTGAAAGAAGAATTAATAGAAAATTCCAGAAGTTTAGAACAAAAATTGGAAGAAAAATTAACAAAAAATTCGAGAACTTTAAAAGAAGAATTAAAAGAAAAGTCTAGAATGTTGGAAGAGAGAATAGAAATTTACGAGAAGAAAGTTGAAGAGTTACAGCAAAATTTCTCTAAAATTACGCCAGCGGTGTCAAATTCTAATGTGGCAGATATAATTCAAGAAAACAAAATAGTAAAAGTGGAACATAATTCAAAACTGCACATTAAAACACCCGAATTCGACGGCAAGTCATCATGGCCGAATTATGTAAAACAATTTGAAGCCGCTGCCAAAGCAAATGGTTGGACATCTAAGGAGAAGGCTACAGCGCTGACAGTTTCACTGCGTGGAGAAGCCATCGATATCCTACAGACGCTAAAAGAGGATGAACAGGAAGACTACGAACAACTTGTTAAGCGATTGGATATGCGATATGGCAATGCGCATTTGGAGCAGGTGTACCAGACGCAATTGAGGAACCGGTATCAAAATTCTAAAGAGAACTTGCAAGAATTTGAAGCTGACATAGCTCGCCTGGTTCGTCTTGCACATCCTACAGCCCCTGACAGCGTTTTGGAATGCCTAGCCACTCAAGCATTTATCTATGGGGTCCGTGACAGTGAAACTCAACAAGCACTGCGATTGGCTCGACCAAAAACTCTGGTTGATGCACTTTCATATGCCTTAGATCATGAAGCTGCAAAACAAGCTTCACGCAACCAATCGCGAGTGCGAAATATCGATGCTGAGAGGTCCGAAGACACCGAAGATCTAGAAGACAAGATAAGACGAATTACGTCTGAAATTAATGCTGCTGGAAGAAAGAAACTCCGCTGTTGGAATTGCGGTGAATTAGGTCACCCGCAAAGGCTCTGCAGAAAACAGCAGAAGAAAGCAGAATCAAGAAAAGATGAAAAGGAGTCGGGAAACTAAGTCGGGTTGATGCGAAGGGGCAATCGTCGACCCGTAATCCAGTAGCCCCAGAATCCATTAGTTATGTCGCATCCCTACATCATCAAGCTAATAGCGTCTATGTAGACGGCTCTATCGACAGCAGGCCGCTTAAAATGTTGCTAGATACGGGTGCGACAAAAACAATAATCAGACCCGACTTAGCAAGAAAACTGAGCAGAAAACATCTACTTCCAACAAAGTGGCAAATACGAACAGCCACAGGAGAACAAGCTTCCGCATCTGGAGAAATAGATTTGAGCATCGCTGTTGGAAAAACTTACATTAAACATCGTGTGCTGGTAGCTGACGTAGAAGATGAATTCATTCTCGGCATGGACATTATGAAAAAGCATGGATTTAAACTTGACCTGAAGAATGGAGTGATGATGGTCAATGATGAAGAACTGGTATTAAATCCACGAGACGACAATGCCATGCGAGTATTAATAACGGAAGATGTAACCCTCCCAGAACGGAGTGAATCAATCGTGGAAGCACAGATAGAGGGTAGCTTCTGTGAGGGAAACATTATCATGCTCCAGCCGAAAAACGATGATGCCAAAACTGGGACTGGAGTTGTAATTGGAAAAGCCTTGTTTAAAACCGACAAGATAATCCCAGTTCGAGTAATGAACATTAATTTTTATCCCGTTACACTGAAGAAAGGGACCATAGTAGGAGAATGCTCAACGGTATCATCGATTATTCGAACTGTGAAGGCCAAAGATAGCACAACCTGTGAAGTTCCGGATATTCTATTGAAGGAGCTGTCAACATCGTTCCAGGACTTGACCGCCGACCAGAAAACCAAGGCTAAGGGTTTAATTGGAAACTTTCAAGATGTGTTCCAATTGGACAAGAAGGACAAAGGAAGAACCAATGTAGTCCATCATAAAATAGACACCGGAGACGCAAGACCCATCCGCCAAACAGCAAGAAGATTACCACTGGCAAAGCGGGAAGAAGCAGAAGAAATTATTGAGGACATGAGGACGGAAGGTGTGATTGAACCTTCAAGCAGTCCATGGGCTTCACCAGTGGTGCTAGTGAAGAAGAAGGATGGCTCTACAAGATTTTGCGTCGATTATCGTCAACTTAACAACGTGACGAAGAAGGATAGCTACCCGCTACCCCGAATAGACGATACTCTGGACACATTGGCAGGATCAAAGATTTTCTCTACTCTTGATCTAAAGAGCGGATACTGGCAAGTGGATTTAGACCCAAGAGACAAAGAAAAGACGGCGTTTACCATCGGTACCGGTCTTTGGCAATTTACTGTTATGCCATTTGGGCTCTGCAATGCCCCTGCAACGTTTGAACGGCTTATGGAAACCGTGTTGGCTGGACTGTCGTGGAAAACATGTTTGGTCTATCTCGACGATATTATTGTGGTAGGAAAAACGTTCGAGGACCACATGAAGAATTTGGAAGAGGTTTTCCAAAGATTGAGACAGGCTAACCTGAAACTCAGTCCAAAGAAGTGTCACTTATTTCAAAAAGAAGTGCATTATCTTGGACACGTAGTTTCTGGTAAGGGCATTGCAGTTGACCCGGAGAAAATAAGGGCTGTGAGTGACTGGCCAGTACCGAGAGATAAACATGAGTTGAGAAGTTTCCTTGGTCTCTGTACATACTACCGACGTTATGTACCTGGATTTGCCAACATAGCGAAGCCATTGACAAGGCTTACTGAAGAAGGCAGAAAATTTATCTGGGAGATGGACTGTCAAGCTGCGTTCAAACAACTTAAATATTCCTTGACAAGCGCACCTGTCCTAAGTTATCCTTTACAAGAAGGAGAATTCGTTTTAGATACAGATGCCAGCAACGTTGGAATTGGTGGCGTTCTTTCCCAGATACAAGACGGACAAGAGAAGGTTATTGCCTATTTTAGTAAGACCTTGTCAAAACCAGAGAGGAATTATTGCGTCACCAGAAAAGAACTTTTGGCTGTCGTGAAATCTGTGGAACACTTCTACAAATATTTATACGGTAGAAGATTTCTTATAAGAACTGACCACGCTGCTCTCAAATGGCTGCTACAATTTAAGAATCCTGAAGGTCAGGCAGCTAGATGGATTGAAAGATTGCAAGAATATAACTTTGTTATTGAGCATCGAGCAGGTACAAGCCATCGTAATGCTGACGCATTATCAAGAAGACCTTGCCTAGATGAATGCAAGCACTGCAGTCGCCTAGAGGAAAAACTCTCTACCATCGCTAGAACAACAGTGGTGAATGATAGTTGGCAAACAGAAGACCTTCGCAAGGACCAAGAGAATGACTCGGACTTAAAAATCATACTGGATTGGAAACGTGGAGATAGCAGACCAGTTTGGGAAGATGTTGCACGACACTCACAAAGTGTAAAATCGTACTGGGCGCAGTGGGACTCTATTGTTGTTGAAGAGGGCCTCTTGAAACGTGTCATAGAGAATACTGAAGGTACTGAGAGTAGAACTCAGCTGATAATCCCTAGAAATAGAGTACCGGAAGTATTGGAGGAGATCCACGACGGATCTGGACATTTTGGAGTAAATAAAACCCTCGAGAGATTGCGCCAACGATTTTACTGGGTAAATTGCAAAGAAGATGTTAAAGAGTGGTGCAAGAAATGTGTGGTCTGCGCGGGAAGTAACGGGCCACATAGGAAAAGAAGAGCTCCTATGCGCCAATATAACGTTGGAAGTCCCTTTGAACGCATTGCGATTGACGTGGCCGGACCATTCCCCGAAACTGATGATGGAAATAAATACATAGTAGTAGTAATGGACTACTTTACTAAGTGGGTCGAAGCCTATCCATTACCCAACCAGGAAGCCGTAACGGTCGCTGAAGTCTTGGTAAAAGAATGCATCTGCCGATTTGGAGTACCGCGAGAGATACATTCCGACCAAGGAAGGAATTTCGAGTCTGCTCTGTTCCAAAATATCTGTAAGATATTAGGAATAAAGAAAACCAGAACTACTGCATTACACCCGCAGTCTGATGGCATGGTTGAACGGATGAATAGAACAATAAATCGGTATTTGTCAAAGGTAGTCTCTAACCATCAACGAGACTGGGACCAACATCTTCATCTGTTCTTGTTGGCTTACCGTTCATCCGTGCATGAGACAACAGGGCAGACACCAGCTAACATCTTATTCGGACGGGAGTTGCGCTTACCATGCGACCTGGTATTTGGCAGTAAACCCGGTGAAGATCTAGCCGGGGAGGACTATGTAACGGACTTACGGAGAAGAATGAATGACATCCATGAACAAGTCCGCACAAACATTCAAGGTGCCAGCGATCGGATGAAGGACCAGTATGACGTCAAGGCTGAAAAAGGTGGTTTTCAACCTGGGAATTTGGTGTGGCTTTACAATCCACATAGACGTCGTGGCTTATCACCGAAGCTACAAAAGAATTGGGAAGGGCCCTACGAGATCGTAAAGAGAATAAATGATGTGGTCTACAGAATTAGGAAAACACCTAATGGAAAGCCGAGAGTAGTCCACTTCAATCGGTTAGCCCCTTTCGCTGGTGATAATTTTGACGATCATTGTGGAGCGACGGTTCGCCGGGTTGTAGCCGAGGAACCCACATATGATGACTTTATGGAAAGCCATTCCACTGGTCACAAAGTACGGTATGGCGTGACACGAGAAGAACAACGAGATCTGTTCACCGTGTCCCCAGAATATTCCCTCGCTCACTGTGTAGCGAAAGACATTAAAATGTCCCGCGGCATCGCTTCAGTTTTTAAAAGAAAATTTGGACGAGTACAAGAACTGGCCAACCAACGTCCAACTGTCGGGAAAACGCTACAACTGAAGGATGATAACGTAGAACACAAGCGGTACATTTACTATCTCGTTACGAAACAATACTCACATCAGAAGCCGTCATACCGCAATTTATGGGACTCACTGTGCGACATGAAGGACCATCTGTTGGAAAACGACATCATGAAACTGGCAGTACCGAAGATAGGCTGTGGACTAGATGGTTTGGATTGGAGGATTGTTAGAAGCATGTTAGAAACAATCTTCCGCTTTACCGGAGTGGAAATTCTAGTCTGCAGCTTCAACTCTACCGGGCAAGAAGAGCTCAAACGGACCGTCGACTGTTACTTCTTCAAGACTTCCAGATGCACCAAGGGTGATGCATGCAGATTTCGTCATAACGAACTGTTCCGGGACGAAACAGTCTTAAGGAGGGGGCAATGTAGCGAACCCAGGGTCGCGGCGCGGGCGGCGGCGCGGGCGGCGACCGCTAGCGTGCAGGTCAGAACACGTTCGTTCGTTCCCCATTGTTCTGATCGGGGTCGGCGAATATTCGAGAAGTTAAAAGGTCAAAGAATATTCCAGAATGCAGCGTTTTAATATAAATACCCCAAGCAAAAGATCGCGAGGACAGTCTTGTGTTAATACGCGTAGTGTACAGATGGTGATATAAATAAATAGACAGTGATATAAATATTGTTGAAATAAATATCGCGTAGTTTTAATTGTTCAAATAAATTATCTTAGTATTTAAGTCTTTAGTAATAATAATTAGTTCTTAAATTAGTGTCTATATTTGTTAATTCTTAGTGATAGTTATTTTACATTATTCTTTATAATTCATATTTCTTTTTATTAAACATAGTTATATAAATATTAGTGTTTTAATCAATTTTACACTTCACCTAAATAAATAAAACGTTACAGTACTTTGAAAGTGTCAAATATTTCTTTATTATTTTCATTTATATTTACATCTGCTGTGACGTCGCCTGTATGAAATCAGATAAATTATTGTCAAAGGTAAATAATAAATAAATTAACCAATAATGTTATAGAATGATAAGTTTGTTATTTTAGGTAGTGCTAAAATAAACTGCAAAAATATAATACTATTAAAATATAGGTTAATTCAGTTTGTCAGTTGAGTCCGTAAAGCAATTTTAACATAAGAGTCTGTGAAGTTTTACTTTAGTTACTACTTTGGCACTTTGGCTAACTTCGGGGAGTGATATCGTGTACTTTAGTATTGGTTTCAAAAAAATGATTTTTATAATAACCAATTGGATACCTTAAAGTTTGTAATCCTAGAAATGTATAACAATGGATTAAAACAATTGAAGATTAATTCGTTTTTGATTTATTTGCTACAAGCACTGCCGAAACTTAATTGAACTAAATTAAACATTCAACGCTATTTAAATTGCAGATTTTACACCGACTAGAATTGATTTTATATTCTGAACTAGTTTTATACAGAATTTCATTTGTATAATTTTCTTGATTTTGCATTCGTTCGCACTGTTTTTAATCTCCCTACACTATTCTAACAAGCTGTTAATTTTACGCAAATCTTTAATTAAGCTGCTTGCCTAATTCTCTAAAACAAGAGCTCTCCAGTTTCTTTTTATACATGTTTTTATTACGCAATAAATTTAACACGAGAGTAATGAATATTTCGCTTTTTCTTTTCTCGAGCACATTTCTTAATAACTGAAACTAAATGGTACGACGGTCGTCGACTTAGAAATAGAAAAAGAGTGCAGCTGAAAAACAGAGCCAAGTTGCACATTTAGAATTAAATTTTAATGAAAATGAAGATTATACTTAGTAGTTAGTATTTCCTTCACGAAACACTTTACTGCATTAATGCATATTACAAAAATACATTTTACTACTTGTATTATTTTTACAACATAACTATTTGAAAGTGTATATAGTTTATGACATTAAAGAGTTATATAAATAACTATTGTTCAGAAAAGCGCAATTAGTAATATTACAGAAGATATAAGAATACAAATTCTGATGTACAATATTTTATTCATCATTAAAAATATTAAATGTCTCAAAATTAATTTTACAGTGAATCGTAGGCTACTAGGGTAAGAGGAAAAAATAGCTTATTAAATTAGCTACTCATGCTAATCAGTGTCTAATAACCCTTTTTGAAAAATCTTTTTTCATTAAAAACATCGGTTTTTCAGAGTCTTTCAAGATCCAAAAACCTCTAATAAATCTGGAAAATGTGTCCTACATTAAGAAATGACTTCAAGTAATTAATATAACCGATCGTAGTGATATAATTTCCGGATTCGACTACGCTTTATGTGTATATGCACTCGATTAAAAAACACTTGTTTACACACTAGTCATAAAAGTGGCATCTTTTTTGAAGTAATTCAAAAGGTAGAAATTTGATTTCTACGTTGCCGGTGTAGAGGTAAAAATAAATAAGTATTCATAGGAACTTTGTAGAACTTGTACAATAGAAACCTGTAATATCGCCCAATATATTACTATAAAACTAGAAAACCTAAAAATAAAGTTACTAAAAACCATCAACAAATGACAGATTTAAATTGATAATCTAGAAATTGTCCAAGTCGTTTCGCTCGTTTTCGCTTCACAAAACATCACTTTTACTCGTAATAACAGAATATACTATTGAACATTTTGGACCATAAGGAATATCTGAGGTTAACTAATTTTCTGAACGTATTATCACAGTCATAAAAAGTGTCTTAAGTTTGGAATCGCAACAGAATCATTTTCCACTGCCCCCTTTATGACGCTTTTACAATCTTTCGATAACTCCTGTTTAATTTAGCGCACAATAGTAAGTAATTAATGACTGTTTCATTAATGATGAAAATGGATTTGACACCATGAGCATGAGCGTTAATACATAATGCAGAAGTTGAGAAAAGGAGGCAAGTGTACAAGACATGTAGTACTACCACTACCCCCTTTACAGACTTACATTCTTTCGATAACTCCTGTTTAATTTAGCGCACAATAGTAAGTAATTAATGACTGTTTCATTAATGATGAAAATGGATTTGACACCATGAGCATGAGCGTTAATACATAATGCAGAAGTTGAGAAAAGGAGGCGAGTTTACAAGACATGCAGTAATCCAACACGCCAACAATAACTTGATGAAATAGCGCAAAGTTAGATTGAGGCGCCGAGCAGCCTCCAACGATTATTCCCAGGAGGAAGCGGAAGCCTCCGACGGCTTCCGACGCTGCCCGACGCCGCCTCGGGCTGCAGCGTCGCTTCCTTCGCCAACCGCCTCTAATTACAACAAAAAATACCCAACTAGGGCATCGCAGATGAACGTCGTTAAGGTCACGAGGTCGTTCATAACGAATATTATGTCAATGTTTTGTTGCTACTCTCTACATGATGTGTTGTGCCATTGTTGGCCTGGTTCTTACTAAACATATTACTTATTTTTCTAGAATTCACAAAACGGACATCATCTTTATAGCTATTAACATACTTAGGATTGTTATCAGTGTCATAACCGACCCACAATTTATTGAATTTTAAGCTCGTTCTACGACCACTACAAAAAGTGGCACATTTCTCACACTAATAAAACTGTTTCTTTATTTTTATTGTATGTAATGTGATTATAAAAAACTTAGTGTTACTGCTGGTAAAGTTGTAAGTATTGCAAACCTTAAATGTAAATGAATTTATGGTTTGCTTTGCTTCTCACATTGACATATTCAAGTGCGCAGAATCAGAGCCAATATATTGTACAATTTATTGCATTAGTATCATACAAAACTTCGTCAAAATCTAACAATTTTTGGTACAAGGTATTGTACCATTTCTTGTACTATTTATTGTCCTATGTATAGACTAATCTAAAACGGCCTTTACTTAGTTTTTCGAAGATAAATTTAACTCCTGGAGTCAAACTACTTCTTACCTAGTTGTTTAAGCTCCAAAGATTCTTCGTCCTCTTCAAAGTCGTCAGATGTCATTTCCAGGTTTACCAATTTAGACAAATGATATCTTAAAGGACAATGGTCAGTAAAAACTCCTGTCATTATTCAAAGATCCTTTTTGCTGAGTAGATCCTCGGCATTTGTCGTAGCTGGAGAAATAAATTTTCTTGCTTGCATGCCTGGAATGTTTTTTCAAAATATGGACATCCCAGTTTTTGACTGCCTTCTTGTAATAACTTTATAGAAGCCCAAATGAAGGTTCCTGTAATTAGTAAGTGGCTATTCATTGATTATATTATAAGTAACATTTGATCCGCTTTACTAACAGTGTACTTGCTGGATATTATCAGGTGATTACAAGGTTATGACTTGTTAAATCAAGTACTTAGTCATGATACAATCTATGTGTAGTCACTAGCTAATCACCAATCATGTAACTAGCGTGTGCTTCATACATTTGACTTTGTAGTGGTATTTAAACCATGTAAACCGGTGCAATAAGACATTGTAAAAGCAGAAACAAAATTGTTATTTTTGTGTTAAGTGCGCGAAGTTTGTGTTGTGTTGAAAAAAGTCAATAGACATTTCGCTCACAAAATACAAACTATATTACAACTAATTTGCATCAATTAATGTTTTCCATCACCATTAAAAGACCTGTTCC
Source organism: Stenolophus ochropezus (assembly GCA_035578165.1). NCBI lineage: Eukaryota > Metazoa > Arthropoda > Insecta > Coleoptera > Carabidae > Stenolophus > Stenolophus ochropezus. The sequence goes on along the minus strand of JAQOWZ010000016.1, from coordinate 3,459,471 downwards.
GTGAAACGATATCAAGATAACCTAACAACTATAAAACAATTGTCTATTTTATGCATTGTTGTTAGAATAAAAATATTAACATTTTTTGACAGTTGTAGACAAAAATATTTTTAGAACATTAATGTTTTAATTTCGAAACAATCTATCATTTAGATTTAGGTATTTTTTGTAGAAAAAATACAAAAAGTTTGTTTTTCAACTAGAATGGAATGTTATGAAAGATAGAAGTATCACTAAGGTCAACCAACAAATATCGAGTCGCATCTCGAGCCCCGATGTTGTGAATTTTTATGAGAGAAAGTTTGTGAGTGATGAATCGTCGTTTATATGCCCAGTCACACTCATTTCATGAGCCAATAAACACAAATTTAAACCGCTATGACCTAATAACCAATAAAAATACTACTGACCTTGCACGGTCTACAACTTGACAGCGCCTACTAAATATAGACAAATGAATGCTTCAGATGCTTGATCATTCACCAGGAAGTACAACAGAGTAAGAACGGAGCATAAATAAACATCGCAAAAAACAAACACAAAGGATTTTACAAAACAAATAATAGGAAAGAAACATTGTTGAGATAGTGGTTAACAGTCAGGCTTCACAATCCAGATGTTGCAGGTTCAAATCTCTTCAAATGACCTTAGTAGTTCACCGGTTGTTAAACATTTGAAGATCAGTAATTTATTATTTATTCAAGAACTGCTTTTTAAAGTTATGAATTATTAAAGACATTCCAGTGATATGCCAATAAGTCTTTGTTCAGGGATAGTCCAAAATTCACCTCCTATAACATCCGAAGTGTGTAAATTAAGTAATAAGAATATATTTTTTTATTTATTCGAATATAATTACAATTCAGTATTGTATCCCTCAAAATAACTTCCTTGGGAAGTCACATAATACTGAAGACGGTTCTTCCTATCCTCATGGCAATGCTGGAACTAGGATACTGGAATCACTTTGTCAGTTAAAGTCATTTAAATGTTTTGATGTATCCTAAAATGAGTTCCTTCGAGATAATTTTTTAATCTCGGGAAGAGGAAAAATCACAACAACTCAAGTCAGACAAATAAGGAGGCTGAGGAGCCACAAGAATGTTTTCTTAAATCATTTTGGCGCATATTTTTCTCATCCTCAATGAATTAGTCAAAATCTGATGAACGGTGGTGTGAATCAAAAACTCTTCCTCAATCAGTCAATATTGTTAATCGACGATCTGTACGCAAAAGATCCCAGATTCTGTCGACATTATCACCAGTTATTCAATAGACTCTTTTCCTTCTGAAAATGCCTAAAATATTTTCCAATGAATATCAATACATTCATATATGGCAATGAATTAAAGACCAATATGGTTATACCGTGTTAGTGATAATGAACATAAATAGATAAAATATATGTATTCATATCAATTGCGACAATTTAGTTGAATTATTAGTTATTATCTCAAGTGCGCTCATGTACGGTATGCTGCCAGGAATTCAGGATCAATTAGTAAGTAATTAGGTCAAAATTGAACCTGAATGAACCGTTCTAAACAGTTACATAGTGTTTGTGCTATATTTGTTCGCCTGTATAAAACGTAAATTGTTCATAATAATTAATAAAAGCTCTATGTATACTGGATAAGTAATACGGTAGCTATTATAACTATTAACATACATAGGATAGTTATGAGTATCATAACTTCCGCAGATGTCAATTGAATTTCGAGCTAGGAGAGCGAGGATTTTAAAACATCTCAGGCCTAAATTGATTCATAACATCCGTAGTTTATTCAATAGTTCACCGAATTCACGTTAATCATAAATATTATTTTATAAAATTCTCTTATGAGTAACGTTTTCGTGATCAAGTTTGTATGGGTTGATTTGATATGACAATTGACAATTGTCTCGTTATTTTGACAATTCTATATGGTAAATATTAATTATCGTACTGACATGATACACTTAGTTACCCTGCTTACTTGTATCTATGTAAACAGAAGATTAATATCATAAAACCAGTAAACTGTATTTAATGACGTCATACGTCAAACGTTCAGATTTTCATCAGTTCGTCAAAGGCTCCAAATGGAAAGGACCTATTATTGTCAGTCAAAACTGATCAGTCATACTTTGTAAATGTAAATTAATTTATTAATATGTAACGGATTTAGAAGATTCTATATTCTTCTAAAAACGACAAAAATTAAATACAATTAGTGTAATCCCAATAACAGCTTAAGGTCATTTTGGCCTCGACAATTAGTACTTCATAGTTTGTTGATAGTTTCGTTAGTTTAATCTGCAAGTATTTTCGTATATTTTATCTATTATGTACATAACAATGTCAGTTTCGACATTTATTTACTTCGGAAATCTCACTATTTCACATCTACCCACCAAGATGACGTCATCAATCTCATTTTCCCCTTAACGATTTGAATCTCATGGTTAGGATTAATAACATGAGGTTGAACTAATGGAAACAAAATCTACATTGTTCAATATATTAAGTGAATATTTAAGTCATATTATGACAAAGTGGGCAATTAAATGAAACGCGTTATTTATTGATTTCGTCTCTTCGTATGTGGGATCGCATATTTCTTGACACTAAGCGATTTATTTTTATAAAGCACCCTTTTGACAAATCATTATTTCGGCGTTGTTGGTAGATGGAGTTCCTGATGGAGTTCATTTTGCATGAAATGTTTTTTCAGCGCCTTTCAATTTTTCGGCTGTCATAGAGCTCTGGGATCTTCTTAACTCATAGCCTTTCATATGAAGAACACGAATCCGCGCATCGCTTTTCCTGATCCAGATTTAAATAAATTCCAGGGAAATTGACATCCGTAAACTCTCTTAAATCTCGCCAAATTTCCCCTACGAAGATGACGATTCTGCCCTCTGGCTGCAGGCGTCGAACTTATCTCGGACACTGCGGAAATTTGATCGCGGATTGACTGCATCTATGGTTGGCTTATTTCATATTCATTGCTAAATAGAGTTGTTACTACTGGGGAAAATATTTGCAAAGTTAATTTATTTACATTATATATACATACATTTAAGTTGACTGCTTCACTCAAGTTGAATTAGTGTTTTGATTAGTTGACCCATCAAAATTTATATAAAGTTAATAATAATTTGTTAATATTGACTACAATTTTTAAAGTCGTAAATAACTACACTCCTATGTTGAATGTATATAGTAATGTTCTAGACTCATGTCTTACCTTGTCTAGATTATCAAGACTAAACTGACAAAAGTCTTGTCTTGAAATTTCTATACAATTTTCAAGACTCTCGATTAACTTTTAAGTTGTAGGTAATATGGTTTTTTATTGCCGTACATTATTAAGTAGATGATTGTGAAAAATAAATCGCATACGGATGTCAATCTAGCGTCTTGATATCTAGACATAGACTTGTCTTGTCTAGACGGCAACACTAAATGTATGACATCACTCAGTTGTGAAAATAGTTGTAGTTGTTAATTGTAAATCGTAAAAGTATCACGTTGGTCAATAAATTGTAATTCAATGATCATTTATCAATGTCTCTCAAACTACTTTTCAATCATGACAATCAGCAGGATTTTCCAAAACCCATTGGATATTTTTAAGAAAAAAAATCTAACTGGAAATTATTGGGAAAAATGTGGATTTATTAATAAAATTGCAGGGTTGCATAAAAATCCTATTTAAAAAAAAAAAATATGAAACAGATTTTTAAAAATTTTTTTAAAAAGGAATATTATAATTTCTAAAATGTCTTTCAGAAAATAGCATTTATTATGAAAAAAAAAAAAACTATTGTAAAGAATAAATAAAAATTTAAAGAAACAGTAAACAATCATTTAAGTCCGTTTCTAATGGTACCACTTATAGCGACAAACTGGTTATAACGTCGAAATACGCTGTTATTGTTAGTTTACTTTTATTAGTTATAGCGAAGAAATTTATTCCCTTCCATGTTGTCATAACCGGATTTTACAATAACACATTGTGCAAAAATTTCTGCGTTATAAGTTCAAAATAATATACCAGTAAAGTCGTTTTATCGGCGAAGTGAAACATATTTAGTAGTTCTTGAAAGTATAGCTACAATAAGAAAGTGATATTTACGTAAATCTAGAATGTTAAATATAAATTGCAGAACAAGTGATTTAAATCAATGATTTCTTTTTAACACGTTAACTGCCATGAGGTACATCTTATGTGTCTTACTAAAATATCCTCGAATGCTCTGAGGTACATCGTTTGTGCCTCAGTGTTTGAATACACATTATGATTCCTGGTCTAACGTTTGTACCTCGCAACGCATATCTGTGAACGTAGTTTAATTCTCGGTGGCCTGACAGACCAAAACCTATTCTTATCGCATGATTTTTTTGTTTTTTAGTCTCTGAAATGATAAAATACTGAGATGAGGTGCATATATTGTGCCTCAATAAAATTCTTCAAATTTTAGAGCAACATTAAAAAAATTAATTCTGTTATCATACTTGTATTTTCTAATATGAAAACACCCTAAATCTGTAAAAAAGAAAAAATGGCCCAAGGGACCCATCTTTTTTTTAATGGTGGCAGTTAACGTGTTAAAGAATCAATGTTAATGTTCAAATATTCTTTAAAGTAGTAAATATAGTTTGAAAAGAAAAGTAAGAAGTTTTCTAAGGAAAATGTAATAAAATACTGCCGACCTCTGCACTGTCATTACTGCGATATTCATTGCACTTTCACTTCCATCTTGTCTTTTCCCGGCACTCCATCAACCACTTGAAAGCCATATAAAATCCCGTTGTATCTTCGATGTTTGCCCACCAGCTACTCAGCTGGAAGAATCATCAGTCTGGATTCGCCGTCCTTCGGGACCCTTCAACCGTGCTTAGGGAGACAGGCCCGGGATAGCCCCGGGCTGCTGACGAGGGAGAGCACTCGGATTTTACGGAAATTACCAACCACTGAAGGACCACTTAATTGGGGAACCCGTACAAGATGTTGATCTAATCTGTTTGCAGGAAACATGGGGAATTTGTAGCCGGTATCCACCGATGTAAATATTGCTCAGTGTAAATGGAATATGGTACGAACAACGGGATTACCAACTGAGAAAAACGTTGAGTCAAATTCAATAAAAATTACAAAAGTAATTCACATCTTTCAAGGCAATACTTACCTGCATTTTATTAGCAATTTATCGGAATTTCCCAAGATAACGGTTACTAAACATCTTTCAACAGATTTTTTAATCAGGATCACTTATGTTTCATTTCATTTGACTAGAGCAGCATATTCCCTTCTAACATGTACAAATTTAAGTGATCCAAATGTTACAAAACGATCTTGAAGGTATGATAAATTAGATGATTAAAAGATTCACTTAATAATTTTTTTGATGTGAATTCATTATGAACGTAGAATGAAACAGGAATCACTTCTATGCAATTTATAGAAACAAAGGTCTTTGATTTTGGAATAGAAAATAAGAAATATAAAATGATCTTATAGTACAAGATGGGGCAAAGCAGCCTCCCTAGTTTTGAAGGTGAATTAAAAAAAATAGAACACATTTTTAGTGTCTTCAACTAGAACACGAGAAGTTTCAAGTCACCTTGTTTTAAAAATAATTTCTTACAAGTGGTGGTCGTTGTTAAAATTATATCCTCCAGAGTTTGTATAGTTCTGGAACGATGCTAAAACATTTCAGTCTTTAGATACCCCCACAAGAAATTGTCGTAGGGCGTTAAATCCGACAAGCGCAGGGCCAGAAAATGTCGTCTCTTAGCTCTTACAGAAGTCAGGGTGGACTGTGGTACAATCCTGTTGGAACCAGACATTTCCTGCATTAAATTTTTCAAGAGCTGGCGCAAGAACTCTTGGATCATGGTAACATACCGAACAGAATTTACGGTAACACGCGATTTCCTTAATAGTAAAGTGAGTACCACTTCTTCGGTGTTCGAGAGGTCCGTTGTTGCTCATTTCTTTAATAGACACACTTTTTGTTTCTCTGAAGTTGTCAACTCTGAACAGAACAAATTTTCTGGCAACTAAACCCCTTGGGGGATTTGGTAGTGAGTAGGAAATGCACTCTGCATCGCTGCGATTCAGTAGATTTTCGAAAAATAAGTTTTGGACCACGCTTTATTTCTAATTGAGAGGAATTATAAACATAACTTCTGGACTATCTGTTCCTTTTGCAAAAGTAGGAAGGTTACAGTGCCCACCCTGTACGATAAATTACATGTGTAAAGGATTCACTTCAAGTAGTATTTCTTTTTATGTGAATTCATTATTGACGAATATGCACGTCTATGCAATTTATAGAAACAAAGGTCTTTGATTTGGCGTAGACAAAGTATCGTTTTATTTATTGCTCTCGAGATTGAATATTGGTATTCGCTCGCGTATTCTCATTGTCATTTTCCCGTCTCTGATTACAATCGTGCCCTCAGTAACCTTTGATTCCATCAATATCCTGCGATCCTCCACACCCATGTGAAGTGAAGTAATTTGTTTGTGGCCCCGCCCGCCGGCCGGATCGCTTATCACGCGTGATTATCTCGCCCGGCGCACTGTTTTGTTTATTGCTCGTTCCGAGGCAGACCGCTAGGTGCGACCCGAGAGGTATACTCCTCTTTTTTCAGGTTACGTGCATCAGCCAACTATAAATTAGAGGGAATTAACGTCCAGCGAGATCATCTGAATATTGGAAGAGGTGGATGAACTTTTTTTAAGGTGTGAGAAATGGGTGATTATCTTGGGGAAATAATTATCTGGATCTCGCACTTTTATTCGTATTGCAAGGAAAATAAGCCTATACTCATAATTATGTTGTCGCTTATTATAAACCTATTTCGAAAATTGATTGGGGAAGAATAGACAGATGAATAGGTTATGCAGTTAAAATTACTTTCAAACATCTCGCGAGAGATACTGTATTTATTTATGACATTCGTTAACATAAGTTTAGAGATATTTTAAAATCGTTATAAAATAAGCCGATTGTCCCTTATAAAGTTCTTGTAGGTAGATAGGTAGTTTTTGCTGTCCTGGAACGAGTCCGAAATTTGTGATTAAGACCTTTTCTAATTATGTATTATTTTTTTTTGTAACATGTGCACGCAAAACGAGCTGAAAAGTGCTTATTTAAAGGGAGCAAAACGCATTTTTGCTCCCTAGGAAGAAAAATATCCCAATTTCAACAGATATTTTCCGTCCCATTTTTCTTTGCACTCGTTACAAAAACTATCGTAATCTCCTCTGGAAGAACGTTTTTGTTCTCTCGGGTGAAGTGACAGGACGAGACTGACTCGAAGGCTGCCAAAGGCAAAATCGAGTTTTCCTTCCTTGGTGTATAATGTACTATTAAATCTAGATTAAAGTACTTATACATTTTGTAATAACTATTCACTCTAGAAATAAAAATAATTTAAAGCATTAATAAATTTCACCAATTCGTCCTCTTCGTCACCTTGTAGAAAACTGTCAAAAAAATTACAAATGCTACAGAATATTTAACATTCGAGGACATTCGATCCAACTTTGTAAATTTGTTCTTCTGGTAAAATTTTACCTTCAGTGTCTATCGAAAACTTATTCTACCAAACCAAAATTCGTGGTTAACATGAGGATTAATTTAACAAGAACTTACCAAACACTTATCAGGATAATTATAAACCGGACCTAAAGGTAATAAGTTATAGTTATTAACATTCCTAGGATAGTTATGAGTACCATAACCGCCGCAGATGTCAATTGAATTCCGAGCTCGGAGAGTGAGGATTTTAAGACATCTAAGGCCTAGTATAATTCATAACACCCATCGTTTGTTCATTACTATAGCGGTTTTACATTATTAATAAATTTAATATTAGTTCAGTTTTCTTGTTAGTAACGTTTTCGTGATCATGTCCATATTGTTTGATATGATATGACAATTTTCCCATGTTATTTTGACTTAGATACTCTGCTTACATTTGTCAATGTAAAGCAAAGTTCAATTTACCGAAACCGATAAAATTATAGAATAGGAAATAAAAAGTAAGTTCCCAATAAGCACTTCTTTGAATGCAATCTTCTTTTCAAATTTCTCAATGCTCGGCGCCGCTATAATAAATCTTGCAGGATTATCTATAAATATAGACAAGAACACTTTCTACGTGTTATGTAGGAAAATTAAGCGACCAATATGGTCTCATTCCTTCACACAACTACTTTTTTCTATCATTACAAAATCATATAACCATATAAGAGAATATACGTGTATGAGTACGTAAAAATACCAGAAGCTAGTCGTGCAATATTATATTTTATAGCAGTAATATCGGTTTCTATCTATACGTCCAACTTTTACCTTCAAGAATGTACCGTCTATTGCAAATTGCAGCGAGGTTTTATTTCACTTTTATTTGAAGATAAATATGTATGTAGAAAGACTAGAAAGTATAGCAATTTAAACACTCGTTTATGGATTCCTGCAGCATCGGTTATTTAAATACAGGAATTTCAAATATTTTAAGTGTATAGCAACTGCTTCTCAAATAACACTATTTTATAAATCTTAATATTATTGCAAAATCTTTTATTAAGAACTATAAACCCTTGAAAATATTAGTGTTTCACAAGACAAGATTTCTTGTCCCCCATGGGATTTCGTATTTATATTGGTGTAACATACCCAATAATATTGTTTTAAAATACAAATGTACAAATTTATAAATTAAGCAGACAAAATGTCTTTCTTATCAACTTGATATTTCTTATTTTCGCTCTTACATATCAAACAACTATTGTCAGTAGTTTGTATGACTGCAATGAACATTCAATTATTTTATTTTAATCCCATATTTTTTCAGTAGATGCCCCCTTTAATGTTAGGTTCAGTGAGATTTAATGAAGCCATTATATGTACGATATCCCCTGTTTCATATTCTATATCCATATAGTAAGATTAAGTAAATCTGCTGTTTCTTGTCTATATTACGTTAAAATGTGAGTAACCTAATATACACCTCGGTGTGGTAAACAAATATGAACAAATTCCCATGAAAATGTGCATCGTTTACGACGCCATAAACATAAAGCTGAGTTTTTCCTTGCAATATCCTCCGGCTCGCTATCCTTGCATCGGTCGTTATCCTGCCGCAGGACTGAAATATTAAAAGAAGCGCACGTTTGGTTATTATTTAACGTGACTTGCAGGAGTGCAACCCACTGGGTCGAAATCGCAAACGTCGAATGCGACAAATCTTAACCCCTTTTATTTCCCCCCCCCTACTTTTTCATACCACATGGTAATCGCTATTGAAAATTAAAATCATAAACCTAATAAATAAAGAAACTGAAAGTTTATTAATAATGAATTCGTTATCTGTGGTTTCTGTAGTTGAGAAGAAATCGAATGGGGGAGGAAAGACTTTTGGGTCTTGTCTTTTTGCAATTGCATTAAGATAAAGAGTTGGATCCAAAGAAATTTATATTTTTATATAAACCATTTCACAGTTATAAAGAATTATTGATTAACATTACGATATCCACATATATAAATCTCAATAACAGATTAGGAAAAGCCCAATAAAATAATACAGTGAGTTACCCAATATATTACAACAGCAAACAGAAACATAAAAAAATTAATTTGAATGACACAGTTTCTTAAAAGGTTTGTAGCTACAAGAGAAAATATCAGCACTAGATTAATTATTAATATTGTAAATATAAAACATAGGCTAAATAATTTCATGTCTTTATATGGGGCTTTCAATAAGGAAAAATTCAAAAAAATCTACACAAAGTTATTTGCAGAAAGGTAATTAAAAAAAAACTCTGATAACTGTTATAAAAATGAATAGTCAATGACTGTCAAATAGCAAGAAAGTAAAGATTGTTGGAGAAAAATTTTGTCAAAGAAAACAGTATATGGGGAAATAATAGGGGGAGGTCTTCAAATGCAAAGACGTGAAAAAGCTGAACTATTCGCTTAAGATTTCAGTTTCGGAAACATTAGCCAGTGATAGTCAAGTAACCAAAATAAAACTGGTAAAGTAAACTTCGACAAAATGGAAACGGTGTAGGATAAGTAGTAGGGGTAAAATTCGAAAAGAAATGTGGGAATCCTGTACTATTCTACTTGGGAATTCAGCTCATGGGGTTTCAGTCCATAGAATTCGGTCACATGGGATTTTGATCCATAGAATTCGGTCAGTGGGATTCGGTCGTTGGAATCGATAGAAAGGAAGTATTAGGAGGTAAAATTCTACGTAAGAATACTCAACTATGTCATTGGGAATTCAGCCACATGGGATTTCGGTTCATATAATTCGATCACATGGGATTTCGGTGTTTAGAATTCGGTCGCGTGGGATTCGTTTATATGGATGCTACGATATGCAGCAAAGTAAAAACCCAATCCCCCGACACAATAAACCTGCATCTTCACGTGCTTGAGAAGTTTATGATCGTCAAGCTCGCATATTTATTGCTTTCATCCTCCTGTCGTTTATTATCGCTTTATTCTTACACAACTTCCTATGCTGTTTTATTGCTTCACTTTTTGTTAATTCGCACTTATTTCAACGGAGGAATGATACATTCTCTCTGGAATTTATGGTTCCAGTTGGACACTTTGTGCAGAATGTTTCAAAGTTTACACAAACTTCAAAACTACACACACAGTGATGTTCTTATTTTTGAAATAAATATCACATTAACTGCAAGTTGTGTTTATTTCTCACACTTACATTGTGTTAAAAGTTGCAAATGAAAGTTCAGGAAACATGAATCATAAATTGTTAAATTTGATTGAATCCACTGTCACTTCACGTTGAAACATTGTAATAATTAAGGTATAAAATAATATTCAGTATAAGTTTCAAATATTTTATTAATTTTCTATACGTATTTCGGCTTGTTAGGCCATCATCAGGAAATTCTGTATTTCCTGATGATGGCCTAACAAGCCGAAATACGTATAGAAAATTAATAAAATATTTGAAACTTATACTGAATATTATTTTATACCTTAATCATAAATTGTTATTTCAGAGACAAGAAATTTACTCTTCGTCACATTGTAACAATCGAAGAATATACAGACTGAGTCACAAATATAAAAATGGCCCATTTGTAAATGCAATTTTTTGTACCTTAGTATATTTTTTTATTATTAGAACGAAACACTCAAATTTAGGGAAATAACCAATTTGCTACTTTTTAAGGTTAACTTATATTAATTACTGTATCAAGAGCCATGAATTTATTTGAAAAATTTACGAATAGTTGTTGACATTTAGATTTAGCAGCAGAAATGATTTAAGAATCATTTTTGATCCGAGTTGTCATTACTTCGCAGGAATAATGACTAAATTTTACCAATTAAATTTATAGTTTGAATTATATTTGCTTAATTATTTTACGAATTACAACAGGTCAAATATAAAATTTTTGATATCCACAAAATGTAAACGTGATACTGTGGTTTTATGAATTTTTTTCACTGAAAAACTAGCTACAACCATTAAATGAAGCATTCTGATTAAATTAAAATGACGTATGTGGAATAATCACTAAAAAAACTGCATATTTCCATCAAATGAAGCATTCTAATTGTATGAAATAAGCATTCCAAAGTTTTATAAAACATGCATACTATAATAGAGACCTTCATGAACAAAAAATCTATTAATATTGTTTAATTAGTATAAGTTCTAAAAGTTTTTCTTGTTACAGGTATGTAAATCTTCATTTTCCGTCTCAATTATAATAAGTTCATGTAAGTACAACTATACGATCTTATTTTCTTTTGAAAATATATATAATTTAAATTGTTTTTATTGAAGAAAATTGATTATTTCCAATAAAAAAGTAAATTGGTTTAAATTAACGCTACACGTGTTGGTGTTACCTTTGTAATTATTTAAAATTAGCAAAACATAATGCAAATTGATATCCGTTTCTAATTTCAAATTAATCTATAACTAATTAGATCAATTTTGACACACTCTTGCGGCAACACTATTAGCTTAGCAGTGAATTATATAACATTAAAAACCATTTCCTGTAGAACTTTGAAAGTACAAAGTATTTTCTTTTTATAGAATTAATTGCTACTGATCTAAAAAAAGTTTTATTATCTATTCTTCCAAAAACGGAAACCATTACCAAATTGGTAAATTATTTAATTGGGTCGTTTAGTAGTTAAACGATTCTGAAAGCATTTTGGAGATATTTAAAGCATCAAAGAAATGGGCTTTAAATTATTGATGTGGGATGTCAGACCGTTGAATGAAAGTTTTATTTTAAGGAGATGGAAGACGTAGTAAAAATACCAGCGTCCATGGATTAAATGGATTAGTAAAATTGAAAATTTATCGATGGAACGTTTACAGAATGAAAGGTCATAGCAAATATCGGCAAAGATCAAGGATTGTTATAATTGATGAAGCTTCTACTTCAGGAATGTTTACTTTAACCCAATTTATTACACGATTACTTAAAATAATAGAAATATTTGCTTCACTTTTTATACAGAATAATCCAAAAATATTAAAATGTTAGTAACTATATATAAAATCTGTTTCTTTGAGTAGTGGTCCTCACGTCATCAAACGTGATCATTTGATTCAATCGCTAAAGGGAAAAGTGAAATTAATGATATCATCTTGTCGTCATCTTAGGTTAAATCGTGAGATTTCCGAAATAAAAAAATGTCAAAACTAACAGTATTATAAAGTAACCTATACTATTCAATAATTGCTTTATAATTTCTGACCTAATTGTATCGCACAAATGAATTTTTATAAATGCAACACTTGAAATTGTAGAGTTTTTAAGAAGTAAAACTCATCTTGTGTAGCTTCAAACATTTACTGACTAATTAAAATCCTTCTTAATTATTTATTAAAGAAAGTGTAACAACTTCATAAACAACCATCAAGGATCATGTATTTTTAATTAATATCTACTGCCGAAACCTTTACTTAATTTTGCAAATATGCACAGACTTTGCAAATAATTTAATCATAATCCATAATGCATAAGAAAATTCGCAAGTAAAATAAAGTTAAAATTTTCCTACTTGTGCATAATAGTTGCAAGCTATTGCGAAAAGGATTTTGAGAATTAATAAAAAGAACATTTATTATAAAACAAATTATTTATTATAGAAGGATAGAACAAAAGATGAATAGTGAGTAATGAAATATAAATAGTTGTCTGCGTTTTAAGTACTCTATAAAACATTCGGTGCAATAGTAATTTTTACCATCTTTATCATTATTATTATTATTTCTGGCTTTACAATTTTTATGCTCACAAAAAGAGATGTATAAATTATGTTTCAATTAACACATATTAACTGTAGCCCACAGAAATATAAATTTTTTTTTTAGAAAAATGTTTAATTTATTTTTTTATTTTTTCATCGAATCGTTCCAAACAAACATTTCTTTATGTAACTTTTCTCTTAGAATGAAATTCTCAAGTCGTCAAGATTGAATCTTTATCCATTTTCAGAATATAGTAAAAAATACATATTAATAGGTACAAATTGGCGGTCAAATATTTCAAGAAAAAAAAAAGAGATAAGTTTATTTTGTTTGAAAATTTTAAATTAGCTCCTCGATATCTATTAATATATCTACTATTTTCTAGCCAAAATATTTGACAGAAAATAGGTATGTTTAAAAAAAAATCATGTTTGTGAAAACATTTTTACACAATTTTCTCACATCTGATTAAAATGCTGGTTATCTTAAATGACGATTCATAGAAAAGTATCGCATCGAAAAACAGATGTACCTAAGTTGTGAAAAATATATGTAAGTTACTATTTCGATGCGATATTTGTCTATTAACCGTTGGTTAAGGTAACCTGCACTTTAATCAGAATTGAAAAAAATCAGTCCTTAAAATGTTAAAATTAATCTTAAATTATTAAGATTCAAATGTACTTCTTAATGAGTTCACTATATATCATTTTTAATTTTTAGTTGAATTGTTGAACAAACAGGAAAATATATAACAATGACACCGAAATACTTCTCTGTCCATTTCCACCCCTTGTCTAAACGGCACAAACTATTTGTTTATTTGAAGAAATAACAATCCTTTCTAATAGCAACTATCCAACTTCAACCCTTCGCGGTCACAACAGAGTTATCCCGACCATTTCAGATCCTGCTATCAGGAGCTGTAACAGCTCTCTCGCTTGTTCTTGTTCCGCTGACGTCACTGACATAGGCGGCGCATGTAGGCAGGAATAACCTCGACTGGGAGATGTCAGACAGCGGTTAGATGAATATGAGTGGGTTGGGAGTTACTGTTTGGGGAAAAAGTAAAAGGTTCGAGACAGTGGAGAAAAGATATATGACTATTTTAATGCCATGTTATTTCCTTATCTTGCAGTCATATGTGGAATTTCTTTACATAAATGATTTTATGAACTATTATATAATGTTATACTGTCGAAGAAATGGCAAGGTTTTAGGATCTATAAAATCTTGAGTTTAATTATATGCATGTTTATACCATTTGTTTATTTCCTGTAATTTTTAATAGACAAAGTTAACCTCAATAACTGTACCAAATTGTAAGATAGACATAATTCAATTGCAATAGCATGATAACGTGTCAAATTTAACTTTAGTCAAGAGTGTTTCTAATTCTTACCTAGGTGGTTGAAAGTATGATTCTTTAACGATGTGTCTCATGTGTCTCCCTACATAGGACAAGTGAGATAAGATTGCCACCGTTATTGTTCGGGAATTTTATATCCGGAAAACCCTAGAGGGGTCAAGATTAATTACTCGCAGGTATAAAGTGTCGCAGCCCGGGGTGCGGGACGTCAGTTGAGGGTGAAGGAGTATATAGAGTGTGTAGTCAGAGTCAGTAGAATATATTCGTGTTTTATGACTTTTTACACTTCACCCATTTAAATAAACGTTACAGTATATTATGTAACAAGTTTTATAAATGTCACTTTAGTCACAAATGTGTAGAAATAATTACTGTCAATTATTTAACTTGACATTTTACTTACGGTGGTGGAAATAAAAAATATTCTGATATTTGGAAAAGAAGTACGGAATACATACATAGTTTTTTATATAACAACTTGTACGTGAAAATACCAGTAGTATTAATCAAAACTGTAGTACCAAGTGTACTTAAGGATGTTTTCCTTCTAGAAATTTTGCGCCAAGTAGGATAATAATAGTAAAGACACAATATATTGTATAGGATGTGTGCATATGAGAATAAAATATAAATTTATACATCTTCTCTTAGGTAGGTATAATAAAAAAGATCTCGAATTAAATAAATATTTCATAAAATTGTTATGAAGTATAAATGTACATGCTACTTCAAAGGACAAGTATACTTCTTATTCTAATTAACTTTTAGTCTCGTTTTAATATTTGCTCACATGTTATTAAGTTTTTACCATGTGCTTATTAAAGTCAGGACATGCATAAAATATTTATAGCGTGGTATTTAAAACGTAATTTACATATGAGTGAACAGTGTAGAATGATTTACAGTTGAGAAATGTGAAACAGAAACCTGAGTTATATGAGTTGAAGCTCACAAACTATTAACCAGGGAATTGCGGTTCGTAGATTAGTGGTTAGCGTAGCCATAACCAATTCATCTATTCCTATTTGAGTGATGAAATATAATCGTGGGTCTAGGTTAACAATGATATAACCACCACTTGTAATTAGGTAATATATTAGATTAGATTAAAATTTCAATATTGAAAATGGACGGTATGATGAAAATATTTCGGAAAAAATTGATTGTTTAATAAACGAATAACAACTTATAAAAAAAATAAAATTTAGTAACACTATGAATAACAAATATTTACACTAACTAAAGAATAATAATTATTAATAACGTATGTATATTTAAACACATAAAACTATGCAATATTTATTTACACGATATTTATATCACCAACTATTTATTTATTTCATCTTTACATGTCGCTTACATGTACCTACCGACCCTTATATATCAAGCGCCAATTAATCTCTCGAATATTCCAGAGCCTTGGGCTCTATAAAATTCTTGAACAATAACGGCGTCGCTTCTACCCCACCTGACTATCTGACCAAACAGGTCAGCCGTGATTTTTCCAGAGTCAATGTTTGTAGGTAATTACTAAAATACAAATTTGGGTTTAATCTTAGTGATTTTTTTCATTACTCTACTTTAAAACATGCAAAATTAATTTGAATAATGACATAAATCATATAAGTATTTATTAAATAATTAAGAAGAACCGAGAACAAATAATAGAGAAAAAATGTGGAGTAATAAATAAATTAAGAATGTTGGATCACATTTCTGAAGAAATTACAGCAATTTTTGAGAAATATAACTAGAGAATTTAAGCTTAAACTAGATTAAGTACTAGATCAGAAAGGTACGGCAAAAAAATAGATCAAAAATAAGATGAATTGGATTCAATAATTTGAGTAATTACTCAACAAAAAATTTTGGGATAATAAAATAATATGGTTGTAAATTGAGAATTCCTTGGCATAGTTTTCAGTAGGTGTATCTATTTTAATGTTTCTCAAGAATTATAATATAATATAAAGAAACTCTTATAGTAAAATAAATATTCTAGTAGGTATTCTAAAATACGTAGCTAATTAAGTACTAAATATCGAAAAATTTGAGTAAGAAAGGTTTGCAAATTTCGTGAGAACTTTGCCACCTCATGCGGTTTGAAGACATCTGATCTGATCGATGGTGCAGATCAAATATTTGCGAGTAATTTAACCCCTGTGAGATAATCGAGCACGCCACTGGCCCACCCACATCCTACGCAGCAAAACAACGGTATCCGTAATCTTGAAAACTTGAATCCTCTCCCGTCCAATTTAGGGCTTCGCCTTGCCGACCAGCAGAATGCCGCTGGAATTTTTACCGATATTATACAACTTCTGGCCAATCCACCCTCTCTTTCTACCCTTCGCATTCTCCCATAATCCCCTCTTTGTTTTCATTCCGCGATCCAACGAATACATATTTAAGAGATTTGGTACAAAGTTTACCAGGAAAACAGTTGGCTTAGCTTAACTTCGATTTTCAGTAACAAACGAATCGCGGCTCGAGTTTCTGGAAGCGTGAAATTTTACATATTGTATTGGTTTTGTTTCTTTAGCAAATAACAACACTCATGTTACACTGTGACAGAATTGGACACCGATGGATTTTGTTACTTTTTCGACTTTTGTCATGACAGTGACATCAAACATAAACAAAACAATTTTAGTCATTTATTTCGACAATTCAAATTGAACGAATTCCTGTATAATTAAAACTTAAATGACAAGCTGACAGAGATTTATGGATAACCAGTTTTTTCTTTACAACTTTATGGATTTTCCTCATTTTACGAAACAAATTACCTTTAATAAAATTTTATAGCAAATTATATTTTAGATTGAAATCATTTCAATTTTTTTACAATAATTAAAAATGGATTGTATGAATCTTGAAACGTATTTTATCTTACGGCATATAATATGACTCATCAGTGGCATACAGTTCATGGCAGTTTTGAAAGTGCCGCTAATTTTAACATACTTACTTTAAATTACTTAAAATATATATATCATTACATACCTTTTATACTGCAAGACAAAAGAAAATAATCAAGGACCAAAGCCAAAATTTCTAAAGAGCATACCTAGCTCAACGGATTATATTGTATATTCGAATAGAAATTCATATATACCTACTCCCAATGGAGTAACTCGTGGATGCTACACTACAGAATTTAGCATAGCGCTTTCAATGATTCTATTCATTAGTCACTTGTAACTCGTAGGGAGTTATTTGGATTGCTTTTTAATTTAGCAAAGAATATTTTATTATGAAATATTTTTATATTTAACAGGAAATAATTATTGTATAATATTTAAAAGTATATTTGTAAATTATAAAATATTTTATACCAGATATTGGTATCCACCATAAATTTAGTTTGACCAAGTTTTCATAGTTTCATTTTAATTTTAATCCTAAAATGCAACTCAAGTCTATATAATAAAAAAAAATGTAAAAAGTGAAGACCTATACCGAAATTAAACTAGTAATACGACAACAAGAAAAACTGTTCGATATTTTCACAATAAATTTTTTGTTTCATGTTAAAGTATATATTTTAATATAAAAATTGTCGTGATTTAAGAATCATTTTCACCCGAGTTGTCATTACGTCACAGAAATTATGAGTAAATTTTACTTGTTAAATTCATACCTTGAATTATATTTGCTTGATTATTTCACAAGTTCAAGCAATCAAGAAAATGTAGCCATGACAATGCTAATGTAGTTTTATCATTTTTTTTTCATTAAAAAAATTTAAATGAAGCAATCTGATTTAGTGAAAATGACTTGTGTGGAATTATCATTAAAATATTTATAAATATAATTTTCTACTTTATATTCTTATTAACTAAGTAACAAGAAGTAAAAATACCAGTTGAAATAAAATTCTTTTCACACGCTTCACTTCAGAAGAAAAAGGAACTTATTTATTTTGACGACTCAATAAATTCTACTTCTATAATTAAAATTTAAACGAATCTCTTTCCCTTTTAACTTATTGAAATATTTCACAGCTAATGAAATTAAAAATAAGATTTCTAGAATGCAGCAAGAAAACATTTCCTTGTGTTCGTTAGTGCAGATGCGTGTGTTCTAGTGAATTAATAAAGCCATGTTTATTTCTAAAAATAAGCGCCCAATCTATTTTGTAAGGCTGACACCTGCCAGATATTTAAATCTATGAGCTAGTCTTGTTTTTTACAGTTGTAGAAAATATTTATATTTCGTGCCAGTACGGTTCCTATTCCTATTCAAGTTCATATCTTGATCTGTTGACATCAACTTGAATGTTCTGCATAGTTTCACTGTTATGTAACTGACATTTTCACACTTCTAACACTAGGTTTGTAAATCATTCATTTGTGACGTGCAATTAACTAGTTACTAGTTCATAAATTTATATTATAACTATGATTGATTTTAAGTTGCAACATTTATAATAGAATCAAAAGTTAAAATTAATTATAACAGATTATTTATTGCTTTAATATTTATACTTAATTGTAGTTACGGATTTATGTGAATTGTCCCAGACAAGTGTTTAAATAAATAAAAACTGTCCGTCTAAGGATGTATATTCTCTTTCAGAATATTTTTCTATGAAGAACTGTTTAATCTTAAATCAATCTTTCCAATATAATAACGTGAATAAATTTTAAAATTGTGCCATATTGAAAGTGTAAAAATTTGATTGAAACAATCTTATCCATGAACTATCGAAAAAATATTTTGAGCATAAATCTTATACCTTAGAGTAGCCAAAGGTATAAATGGAATTCTATCTATATATTTATAAAAAAAAAAAAATTAACCCGTAAGTAAGAGAATATCGTCCATTAGTGATTCTATTCCTACTGTGTATAATATCAAAAAATCCTGTAATTGTGGACACACTAATATAAATATTGATAAAATAAAAGAATATTACAATGTCCTGACATTATCTTTACTATTTATTTCATAAATGAAAATGGATCTTCTGTTGGTACATGGTACTATGCAAGCGAAAGTATTAAGGTGTTCAAAAAAGCAAATTGGCAAACTCAGTAATAGGAAATAAGCCATGAATTATATATTTACTTTAATAAAAATTCTTATTACGTTTGTATGAATGAGCCAATTGATGAGTCATTATTGGCACGACATTCGCTGTTGGAACAGATCAGAATTTTAATTAACATCAGGTACCAGATTTGTAAGTCACGTCAAATAGGTATATTTTTTATTAAAACATACAGGGCGATTTATAACGAGCGTATCAAATTTAACAGTTTGGTAGCTTAGTCATTTCGAGTCAAAAATGTCATATGAACATAAGTCCTATTCTATCGTCACGTATCGACAATTAAAGTTTAGTTAGTGGCATAGTAAACTTCCCAGTTAATTAACAAGTTATTTAAGAAAAACAAAATAAAATAATAGATGTCTATGCATAAACACAAACGGTTTAAATTTGGTCTTATATTGTATATGCAATAGTTTCAACATGAACCATCTCATTTTCAAAGACAAGTGACCGCTAAGTTAAATTTGAACTATTCAGATAGATGGATTGGATTTGGAGGTCTTGTCGCATGAACAACATCGCCAGATTTAAATCAAATGTATTATTATCTTTGAGAACATTTGAAGTAGCTTGTAGACTGTGTGGAAATAATAATAAACACTCGTAAACAGTTAGTGGAAATAATTATGTTAGCTTTCGTCGGTATTGAAGTTCAAGGAGCTCACTTTGAACATTTGTTTGAAAATATAATAGTAGTGCTCCAAAAACACGAATGGAACAGTACGTCTTATAAAACTAGTATAGTACATTATTTTTTATAATTTGCTTCCCTTATTTAATAAAAATCTAAAAATTTACATTCAAAAAAATAATAGATTGTAATCTAGGCATTTATAAATGTGAAATATGGTAAATCTGTTAAATGAAGTAGGGCACATTTATCTGTCAATATGCATTTAAAATATTATAAAAATATCTATAAATCTATACATATGAGTTATGAAATTTTAATATCCTTTTAAATTAGTTTTGTTTATTTGGTTTCCTAGTAAGGAAATAATATAAATTGTATTAAAAAAAAAACATTTAAAAATATTTGAGGTTATCAATTTGACATTTAAAAAGGGGTGTAGTTGTTAGAAGTACCAATTTACAACAACAAAAATACTAAAAACCGTTTAACAATATTTTATATTATTAAGCTGTTTTCAATTTAATAATATGGAAATTGTTAACGCAAAGTATAAAAAATAATATTACTTAACTCTCGATTGTATTACTTTCTTTTTTTACAGTAAACTTGTAAATTTACTGTGCCACTAATAAAAATTTAATTTCTTGTAGGTACTAAATATGGTAGGACATATGACATAGGAAATGCAATCCCTAACAAACCGCTTGATACACTAGTTATAATTCACCCTGTATAAGTATGACTTTATTATTAATATCTTGGTTTATGTTTAGCAAAGTATAAGAAAGAGGAAACTAATTATACACAATGTAGTAGTTGTGCTATTAAAACAGGTAATACACCTTAAACGTAGCTAATCGGGGCATATATTCACGAACACAATTTCCGTCAACCTATAAAACCTCATGTAAACCTGTCTAATTTACTCTTACATCACGCGCCTTTTATTTCTTCCTGTGTTTGAGAAAAATCCGTGTAGCTGGAACATATCTGCATATCCGGCATAGCGTGGCATAGCCAATGCATCGCCGTATCCGTGCCATTAAACCAAGCGGATTCTAATCCCAATCTTAAATCAATTCCAGGCCTGACAAGCCTATAACCGCCTTGCCATTTAGTAACCATTCGCACGTCACAGAACTACGAGTCACGAAAGCACGGAAGTCTGCCTGTGTTTCACTTTTTATACGGAGGAAGTATTGAAATACAATGTAAGGAAATATGCAAAGTGTCAAAATTGGGTTCACTGACACACATTACTGCATATACTGTAGCGGATTAAACTCAAGTGTGAATGACCCAAACAATTTCGTCTATAACTGAATAAATACAATTGCTGGAACTGTAAATCTATTCTTGTAGAGATTATAAAAGAAAAACATAAGCTGCTATGAATACTTTACTAACAGCATACATGTACACACCATATTAACTAATAAATCTATTTTTTTTAAGTGGTAAAATGATTTTGAATAATCAAATCTTACCAGGGTTGCATAAAAATCCCATGAAAAAATCTGATTCTTTTTTGGGGCCTATACATTTTATCCTCCACACATGTTATATTAATCGACATCGTACCTTGCAGATCTTTTATCGTCACACTTTTAATCCGCAAAAAAATTCTTACACACATTTTATCTTCCAAATCATTTTATTATCCACACATTTTATCTTTCACTTATTTTATGTTCCACAAATTTTATCTTTTACATATTTTATCTTCAGAAACATTTAACACTGAATATTTTATCTAATTATAAATACGTTAATTGCATGGGCAATCAAATTAAACAGAGGTACTATTGCAATGTTTTATAGATGAAACGTTGGCGAAGATAAAATGTGTTGTAATTTTTTTTTTCACGGATTGAAAATATGCACGATAAAAGGTGTGCAAGATTGAATGTTTAAAAGATGCAATGTCAAGCAATATAACATGTGTGGAGAATAAAATGTATACGCCTTTTTTTTTAAATTGAATATTTTTGGTGCAAATCATTTTTTTTGATTTTTTTAAAAAGTATATTATAATTTCAGACTTGTTTAACAAAATAGCATTATTGATGAAAATTTAACTGGAAATTGTTGAGAAAACAGAAAATGTGGATTTATTAATAAAATCAGTAATAAATTATACAAATAGCAGGATTGCACCATACACATGCACATACTGTAAAATTGTATGCATTTTATTCTGTCTGATTTATCTCGTCTGTTTACATTGTTATTATACTGAATAAATGTTTCATCTGACTTGGTAAATTGTAATTTAGATGAGAAAAAGTTATTTATATCTGACATTTTGACCTTTATATATAACGCAATTGACTTTTGACATAACAAGAGAATCAATTGTGTTAATTTATGTATAACAACTTTTTAAGAGAAGTTAAAAAGGAAAAGAACTTGTGAGTTTCATCAAATATTCAAGAAAAACACAAATAAAACCGTAATATCTTCACGAAAATATAAAATTCATATTTCCATGGAATTCTTAACAACATACTTAACCCAGATAATCACAATTATCAAGCCCCAAATATAAAAACTTGGCCAAGCTCCAAACAGGCATTCATCTCGATGACATCTCCTACGTAAGCACTCTATAGAGCTTTACATTCTGCCTCGTTGCCAGAGCTTTTGTGGGAGAACTTATTATATCGACAAACTTCTACTTCGACATATTACAAGAATTCGGACACTAGCTTGAATCGTTCAATTGACTTTACGGACTATCAAACTTAATTAACCTATATTTTAATAGTATTATATTTTTGCAGTTTATTTTAGCACTACCTAAAATAACAAATATATCGTTCTATAACTTTATTGGTGAATTATTATTTACTTTTGATAATAATTTATTTAATTTCATACAGATGACGTCTAAGCAGGTGTAAACATAAATGAAAATTATAAAGAAATATTTGACAGTAGGTTTGTTATTACACAGAGTGACCCTTTATTTTTTTAATGAAATCAGTATAAAACCTATGTTCTATATTTAGATTACTTATTTTTGTGTGTATTTTAGCAAATACTGTTTTAGTTTCTTTAAATTTGATTTCTTGGAGGCTTTTATTATTCTTAGGCAAAACATTTATGAATCCAAATATAATATATTGTTTTTGCATTTTCTACATTAGGTTTAAAAACAAGTCGAAAAATCATAGCGATATTTCTGCTATAATTTTATTGCTATTACTAAAGTTAAATGTTCCTCTCAAAATCAAACCTTTTAACCAAGTCACTTACTAATAAAATCAAACCATGTCGAGAGATAGAAATTTTAGTTAATACTTAAATTATATGAAAATGTTTAAACATCTACCAAAAATAATTATAAAATATCGAAAATCAGTACAGTCAGTACAGTATGTAAAAAATCAGTACAAAATATGTTACAATTTGTTTATCAGTACAAGGATCTAAAAGTCAGTACTGTACTGATATAATCAGTACGAATGGTCACTCTAAGCCATCCCCGTATCTATAGCTAGCTAACATTTTACAAACACATAATGCTATTTATTTATGTTTTTAATTAATAATTCAACGATTTTCGAAAATATATAATGTATATCTAACGACTAAAGTATTTTTTATTACTCACATGGTTTATTCTACGAGGCGATATGTATAATAAAAAATTGTTCTTTAGTCCTTTCATATAAAAATAACTATTATCATTATTATTGGTTGTCACAATAGTTAAGATTTAGTTGTTATACTTTTTTTTCTTAAATTTGACAGATTATTGAGATCCGTTGTCCGTTTTAAATTCAGCACTTTATTGGAAAACTGTATTTCTTACTATTTTTTTAGAAGTATAATTTTTAGTACTCGATTAAGATCCTATTAATTTCGGTGTCAGATTTGCAAGTTAATGGGCTGTTAGTTGTCGACGTTCAAGCTGTCGGTATAACGCGCCTCTCCTCATGAAACAAGTGCTCTATGAAGAGCTTTGCAAGCTGCTTTTGCTTGTCCGCTATCTCCGCTCTCCATGTGGCTGGAGCTTTAGCTTTAGGGAGTCTAGTTGGCGCGGAGTGACAGCTTGGTTTTTGTTTTTACGCTGTCACAGCACACTAACATTTTGACGGAAGCGGAGAATTATGAGTAAATATGAGCGTCGGAGCGTCGTAAAAGTTTTATTGTTGGTTGGATTAAATGTGAATTTGTTATGACCGGCAGTGAAATTATTTTTTATACGAGGGTTTATTTCTGTGTAATTCAATTTGTGAGAGATGAGATTTTGCAAAGCACGCGGTGGAAACATATGGGATTGTAATTGAAATGTAATTCCGCTTTAATTTGGAAATGATCGCTGGTGCATTGTTTGACTATGTGGCTTAATGTACCGCATTTATATTTCGTTTTATTATATCCAAACACATGTCGTGTTTGTAAACAAACAACAATATTTTGCACATTGATGTATTTATTAATCATTGAATTATATGTACCATGTAAAACAAAATAAAATTGTAACGTATTTTATAGTTTCGTACATTCCTCAATATAAATTTTTGATTTTATGATATTGAACATAAACTACACATTTAATTTCTAAAAATAATTAACATGTAAAATGCTTTATCAAAATTCATTTGATTGAACTTAATCCCTAAGATTAGATCAAACCTTTACCACAATTGCAACTTTGGTAATGTCCTAGAAACTAAGAAGATTCAAACATCCAGTTATAGTTTCTCATTTCTGCTTTATAAGGGTTACTATTGACCTCTTGTTACGGAAAGGGTTCTGAAAAATCTTGTTCGATTTCGGCTACACTTGAGTCTTGATCATTGTCCGAAACGAATCGAGAATTGAGGTTTATTGAATTTTCAAATTCTAATATTGTTTTACTACCCTATAAGTTCCTTGATCAAGATGCTTCCATCACTTACTTAGTACACTCTACATATAAGCGAAATGTGTAATCTATGGATCGGACTATAAGTTGAAGGACCCTAACAAGGTGTCGCGAAACATGTATCTCAAGTACTTGAGGATCTGGCTATCCAGGAATGATAACAATGCTGAAGAAATTCCAATTTATTAGACGATTTATTCTTTCAACCTCGACAGTTTCGACTCCACATGGGTCTTTCCAAATATCATCTCCTGAGGAACACCAACATGGTATAGAAACCGTCTAGGATAACAGAATAAACCGTTTAATAAATTGAAATTTTTTCATCATCGTTATTATTCCTAGATATCACAAATTCTCAAGTACTTAAGCTACATCTTTAACAGCACCTTTTACATATATTCTAGCGGTACAGATTGTTAGGGATCTACACCTTTTAATACGATCCATAGATTATGAATCATGAATTCCAGGAACTGTCATCTATTCTAATATCTAAATTCCAATTTATTTCCTGTAGTTACTTCAATTGTCCATTTTCTGCTCACTTTTCAAACCTCCAATGCCATCTCCTCCTACTTGTCAATCTTACACGTCACCCCATTGTGCTCCCAAACTCTCCCCAAACAATAAACTTTCCTGGTCGTATTTCACATCTGCACCTCGAGCAGTAAACTGCTCGCCGGCGTGCAGCTCGGATTTCAGTGAAACCACACGGGAGATGATCATTGGGTTTCATTCGAATCAAACACCGGGTCGCCAGGTGCAGCGAGGGTGACACGTCGTAAACGAGATGGGTCTCAGGGAGAAGGAACGAAAGTGGATCGTCAAGAGAAGTGATTATAGAGAGTGATCGGTTGTAAATAAATCGTGCTATAGGGTGGTATAGACAGTGGAAATTACAAATTGTAATCAAATGTCATTCCTAAAAAGATAAAGATATATTTAAAACAGTTATTTAGTAAGTAAGTTTTACTTGCATGGTACAAAAATGAATTATAAACTAAGGGTCAGTATTTTCACCTCTGGTTAAAGTGCCAGTTACATTAAGCATTAATAAAAAAATATCGCATTGAAAAATTGATCTACCTGGTCAAAAATTTACGTTATTTACTATTTTGATGCGATATTTTTCTATTATCCGATGTTTAAGGTAACCGGCACTTTAATCTGAGGTGGAAAAACCTGCTCTAAGAAGTAAGAAAATCTGATTTCTTCATATAAACCTCTATTATGTAAAGTACATGTTTTGTTTTATATGCAAGGAAGATACTTTATATACAATATTAGCAGAACTGGGGTGGGATTCTGTAACTCATAACAACCATATATAACAATTGTACGTGCGCTTCCCACATTGCTTACAACCTAAATCAAGTATTTGTTAATAAATTTTCATCTTTAATACAAACGATTAAATATTAAACATTTCAAATATAACTAAAATAACAATTTTAGTAAAATATTTTTTCTTGTTTTAGGTATGAGAGTCCGTTTTCCTTTTTTCATTCTTACGTAAGTAATCATAATTGTTTAAAAAAAGGGTTATACTTAATTATTTCTTTTACCATGGGTTTTTATTGGTCTTACTCTGTAGTAAATAAAAAAAAATGACATCTCCTAGGCAAATTAAATCAATTATACTCGTACACTATTTACCTTATAATCGTGATTACTGTGGAGTACTTTTAATGTCAGATATCCAATAGGTAAAATTTAGTAAAAAAAATATATATACTACCCTTAAAGCAGTAGGTATTTATACCCAAGAATAGATAACATACTAGACTTATTCGAAATTCAATATATAATAGTAGAATTGAAAATTTTAAATTAAGTTTTTGCTAGAATGTTACAAAAACCAAAAATAAATTTCCCCCCTAGAAATACGTAAAAAAGGATTTAGAAAACTAACACTTTTTCTGTCTGTAATGCTGTAAACTATGAAATAATTTGCCCATTGTGTGTTGATGTTATAACACCGTACCAGTCTAAACACAAATGAAACCAAATCCCTTTCTAAAAGTGTTTAGACTAACACTATTACATATCCCCTACTCCTAGTCTTTAAATCCTGGTAGTACATCCACCAGCTTATAAATCTAAAAATACCTCTATCTCTAATGCACTGGCGGCACTATGAATCTAGTAGGTGCATTCTCCTCTACAGGATGCGGCCTGTGTCGCTTCTTAACTTGACGGATGAGAACCAGATGACGTGTATCGAGCGGGATTAAGTTACAGATTAGTCCCTGGGGCGTCCTTAGCGAGATTTCTTTTTCTTTTAGGCTTAGTTGTCGCTAAGTGGGGGTATTGATGGAAGAGTTTTTAGCTACCTGATTTTACCAAATTGGAGATATAAATAGAGAGATTACCAAAAGCAGGGAAACATTATATTTTTTATAATAATTTTTGTGATAATAAAAGGTTACTAAAACAATAGTTTACACATGAAAATATATATTTTTCGTTATACAATAATATTTATAAATAACGTGAATTTGGTAAACTATTGAACAAACCACGGATGTTATGAATCATACCAGGCCTTAGTCATCTGCGGCAATTAAGATACTCATTCATAACTATCCTAGTTATGTTAATAGTTATTATTGGTTTCAGAATATTAAGCCTTTATTTATATAGACAAAAGTAAGTAAGTCATAATATTATTACCGTTTTAACATGTCAAAATATCATGAGATATGAAGCATGTTACAAGGGCGTCATATCAACCCATACAGACTGGATCAGGAAAACGTTATTGACAAGAGATTTTATAAAATAATATTTATTAATAATGTCTTCATTTGGCAGTTATGATACTCTAACAATTCTACTTTACACTTTTCTTGAGTTTTAGTTTTATTTAAAATGACAGTTTTCATTATCGACTATGATTAATAATAATTTATTATAGACCTAGGCGACCATGGTTACAAGTAAGCAGTAATGAAAAACAATTTCTCATGTCAAATAAAAGTTGATAATAGTGGATTACTAGGCTAATAGTGAAAAAAATAGTTGTTTTTATTAAATTTGCAATCGTATGCTTTATAATAAGCACCAAAGACATTATGAATAATGAGACGAAATAAAACGACTAACTTTTAATAACAATCCATCGATAACAAGAAAAGTAATAAAGTTATGAATTTATAATAAAGCTACATTTATTTTAAGTTCATTATAATTTCACAGTTGAATAGATAAAAATGGATGAGTAAAAAGTGAGTTTGATTAATTCATAGTTCACTAACAGCGGAAGTTGACTGTATAATTAAATAACATCAATTTAAATTAATGTAGTTGAACTGTTGTATCTATAAATACTCAGACAGCAGTTTTAATAAGTGCGGCATGAATCACCGATGATTCGACGTTATAAACAGTGTCACAACTCGACGAGTCGGAGTCAATAGCTTGGAAGAACCGCTGGGCTTAGATCAAGCCAGCGCTGACGTCGGAGACAATGGGAGGAAAGTGATGCGGTTTTGTTCTTGTTTCTTTCTCTTTTGTCAGTCGATCCTGGAATTGCGGAATATCAAGCTGGCTGCGCAGGGCTTGTTTTGTTATGTTGCCAAGCGACGAGTACGCCGTTGTTTTGTTATGCGAACAATAATTTTGTTGTTGAGGTAAACAGAATACTGAATGCGTTTCTTAATGCAGGGACTTAGAGTGTCAAGGCTGAGATTTGCGAAATGCTGCACAATAAAAAGAGCGAGAGGTTGTTTTTGTTTGTGAATTTAGTTTCACGTTTGGTGAATATTTTATACAGTGATGTATTGCGAGGCGGTTTACTGCAACATCATGCATTAATACTTCGGTTCCAAACAAAATTCACGTCATACTATCACGTGCATCATCAATCTCTATTACAACATGCTATTGAATTTAAATTTTCTGGAAACTACATCTGCCTATCACTATATCAACATAAATTGCCGGAAATCATTTTGAATGAAATAAAAAATATTTATTCAGCCTTAATTTTTAAATAAGACAATAATTTCTGAAATTCACTTAATATTTCAAAGTTTTTATTTCTGCTCCGGAAGTAGAAGACAAAAATAAAAATGTCAAAAAAGTTATTACCCTAAATTCTTGAAATATTGTTTAAAATTTGACATTGAACAGAATTGTATTATAATAAGAAAGAAGGTTTAAGAGTTCTATCGGTTTTGTCACTACGACCTACAAGATCTATTGTAAACAATTTTTAATGAAACCAATTTTAGCTTCAGGAATCAAGTTCAAGATATCATCCTCATACCTCTTCCCTAGATAGTTTTAGGGTCGATTCTGTTCTTAGCTATAATATCTGTAAGACCTGTAACGCTTGCGATCCAAATGGCAATCCTGATCACGTCTGTTAAGGTGGCTTTACACGATCAAAGAATTTGAACTATTTTATGTCATATTTTTACATCATATTCTTTGATCAAATGGCTCCGCTTTACACGTTCAAAATTTTTGAACTATTTTCCCTTATAAAGTAGGGGTATCAATAAAGAAAAGAAAAATATAGGTTGATCACAATGATATATGATTTCACATTTGTTTATTTTTCACTTTTGACATTTGATAACAACAAAATCCCCAGAATTAACTAAAATTTGAAGTAAACGACCTTGAAATTTAGGACATGCTCTAAGTGAGAATTTCTATGTCATAGCATATGAACTATGAACAGTCAAATTTCTTTGAACGTGTAAAGTGTCAGAATCACATTGAACAATACGAAGTTGTAGAAATTGATGTAAACTTATGATCGTCTAAAACGCCCTTTACTTAGAGAAAATCTGTAAGACCTTACAGATCCTTTAAATTTTTACAGTGATAAAAACCTGGCCGTAAGCTGACAGATATGAGTTTATCAAAAACAAAACAGCAAAAAGATTAAATTTATTGAACTTTTGTTGAAAGGGGATGACAATATATATGTTTTTATAATAATCTAGTAATTTTGCTAATTTTATGACAAAAATTAACAATGAATTATGTGACATTTAAGGTTATTTCGCAGAAATTTGACAGATACTTTAACTCCAATAGAGTATTCTGATCTTTTTTAAAAAAAATAATTAGAAATACATCTACAGCGTTACCAATGAATCATTGAAAATTTTGATCTATTCACTTATAAGTAAAGATTTGTTGTTTAAATTAAGCGCACATATATTAAATTTATTAACCAAATCGTATTGGCTTCGAACAAATTAATATTAGGTCTTGTATATTGTGTTTTATAATGTTTTTTTACAAAAAAAAAAATTCTATGAATTAAAATTTCAAAATATCCTACAAATTTCTGGAAAGTTAACTTTCAGCTTTTCTATAAATTAAGTAATGTATTGGCATAAAATAACAATTTTCTTTTATTAACCAACATTTAGCGTGCAAAAAACAAAACACAATAAATTTAGTTTGATTTCTTCTTCCTGTTCGACACTCGATAAAACAATCTAATTTGAGAAAAACACCATTATAGGTCAATTAAGAGCAGGGAAAGAAAGTCGTGGATGTATGTGCGGGCAAAGCTATATTCCATGGAGTTATGATGGAGCGGGGGTGTGATGGAGAGATTTATAGGGCAGGAGTTTTTGCGCCGGGATGTCACGGCCACAGTTGGCGTCGGGCCCCGCGGGACTCGCGGGTCGATACCACTCGCCAGATATTGCCAAAATAACACAAAACCTTCCGCTTCACACGCTCTAACTAAACACTTGTACGTAGGGTGGTACGCGCCAGAGTTTCATCAACGGACGAATTATTCACAATAAACGTTAAATATGAATAACATAATCAGTAACAGGTTAAGGCGTGATGTGATCCTGGATACTAGATTTCTTTGTGGCAAAATTACGGTTTTACACATAAAACAAAAAAATAAAATTATCATTTCACCGGCTCTGGCAAACATACAGCAAGCAAATATTGATCGTAGAACCACAAAATTCTCAACCAGGTTTAGTCGATTGTAGAACTATAAATTCGCGCATGATTTCTGAATCTCCTGTGAACATTCTTTTGGCAAAAAAAACAAACCTATAATATAAAAACGGAAACCAAAGTAATAAAGTATTATATAGTTTACGTGCTTAATTGGGACAACTCGCCAGATATTGCCAAAATAACACAGAAACTTCCTGCTTCACACGCTCTAACTAAAACACTTGTACGTCGCGTGGCAGTGGCAGAGTTTCATCGCCGGACGAATAGTTACAATAAACGTTTAATATGAATAACATAATCAGTAGTAGATTAAGGTATGGTGTGACCCTGGGTGCTATAGTTCTTTGTGGCAAAATTACATTTTTACGCATAAAACAAATGTATAAAATTATGATTGTCAAGTGGTGAACTAAAAAATTTTACCGATTCCAGCAAACTAATTGGTTTGTTCCAACAAATATTCAATCTCAACAACTATTCTATTAGACTCTAAGGGAAAAGTTATATAAAGAAATGTTTTGATAAAAAATAATGTAATAGTTTATATCTGTAGTAATAACAGGGGAAGATATTTCCAAAGCCGCTGATGCTGTATTTTTGCGTAAATCCGAAAATACTTAAAAATATCGAATTTTTATTCGAAAATTTTCAAATTTTGCAAAATTTTGTTCATAATATTTTTGAAAGAATTACCTACGCTGAAACCAAATTTACAAACAGAATTTAATTATCTCTTTTCGTTTCGGATGTATTTGCTGTCAAAGTTGTACCTCAAAAAAGTGTGCTTTTTGAGTATATTTCAAAAATGAGTAGAGATACAATCTCAACAACAATACTATTCGATTCTACGGAAAAAATTATATAAAGAAATGTTTTGTCCACATATACGTTCTTTAGAACGATTCAGTGAAAAATAAGAAAAACGAAAAAACCTAAATTTCAGTTTTTCGCCACGAAACTTTTTGTCACCAAATTTTTTTATTTTTTGGGCATAAGTAGATATCAATCCGCTGATTCCAAATTTTCAAACAGAATTCAATTATCTCTTCCCGTTCTCGAAATATTTAAGTTCAAATTTATACCTAAAAAATCAGGTTTTTTAGGTATACACCTTAAATAGTTAGGTTTACGATTTCGGCGACCTCACCATTCGATTCTACGGACAAAATTACATATGTGTACCAATTTTCAGATTTTTATTCCGACGGATACAAATTTTAGAAAGAAAAAACTGAAAATGGCCAAAATCGAAAAAAATCGCAAGGGGTTCATCAGGCATTTTTTCGATTTTCGCCGATTTTCGTATTTTTGATCTAAAAATTGTACCCGTTGGAATAAAAATCTGAAAATTGGTACACTTATGTAATTTTGCCCGTAGAATCGATTGGTGAGGTCGCCGAAGTCGTAAACCGAACCCTTAAAGGAGTATACCTAAAAAACCTGTTTTTTTAGGTATTGCTAAAACTCAACTTTGAACACAAATATCTCAAAAACTGGGAGAGATAATTGAATTTGGTTTGAAAATTTGGAATCAGCGCATCGATAACTACTTAAGTCCAGAAAATGAAAAGTTTTGGAGACAAAAAGTTTCTCGGAGAAATTTTGAAATTTAGGTTTTTTTGATTTTCTCATTTTTCACCAAATCGTTCCAAAGAACGTATATGCGGAGAAAACTTTTCTTTACATAACTTTTCCTGTAGAATCGACTAATCTAATCGTAAAGATCGTATCTCATCTCGTTTTTGAGATATAACAAAAAAACACACTTTTTTGAGGTGCAACTTTGACAGCAAATAGCTCAGCAACGAAAAGAGATAATTAAATTCCGTTTGAAATTTTGAAATCAGCGTGTCGAGATCTATCAATGTACACTATTTCCCAAAATCATAATTTTGGGCACAAAAATGAGTATTTTTGAGATATTTCGCGTTTGTCAACACAATTTTTGGTTTAATACTGTTGTTTTATTTGTTTTCCCTCTATACAACTTTGAGTTGTATAGAGGGTTATAGGTTTTGAAAATAAATAAAAGTTAGATAATAAAGCGACAGAATAAATCGAAAAGACGTAATAGAATTGCAGGTCTAGAAAATGAAAAGTTTTTGAAAAGAAAATCTCTATTTCTTTGTAAATAATGACTATAAATGTAATCAAATGTGAGATTGTTGGATCTTTTATATTTAATACATTCAGTAATACCAACATTTTCTTCAAAATAGCTTAAAGTTTACTTCAATAAAAGTAAATATTATGAAAACCGAATTTTGTTCTAATTACATTTACATTAGGGTGCATGTTTTTTTCGAAATGAAAAAGGACCTCTGTATAAAGTATAAACATTACGGTCACTAGATTTTGATCTAATTACATTAACGCAATAATTAGAGTATTTTGTGTACCCCTCTCTCAGGAAGTAAACATTTCGGTCCTGGATTTTAGAGAGGGTGATTTTGAACTAATCACATTTAAGCTAGAATTCGGATACGGCAGTTTTACTTCCTCACTACAAATATTTTAAAAGAAAGTAATGCACTACGGGTAATTAAAATTAAAATTATTAATTGAAAGTGTAAAGTGCGAATTGCAATTCTAAATTGAACGTGTTAGTAATTAAATTTTGAATGCTGTTTTAACAATTACTCAGATTTTAAAATGCTTCCATTCAATTAATGTGCAAAGAAAGTTAACCGTTTCCATACAGAGTAACAAATTTCACCACAGGAAAGCAACATGACTATGATGATTACTAATTACCTCACAACACTAATTTGTAATTTAATCTCTCGCTAAACGTGAAACCGTGATGGTTTGGTCATTACTGCACCCATAACACAGAACGATCAACGCTGATTTTTACTTCTCGGAATAATTGCCAGCCATCATCGAGCAAAGCACGCTAGATGTTGATGGTTTAGGAAGAAAGTTGAGGAATGAATGACTACCTATTCAGGACAAATGAAATCAACAGCTGTGCTGAATTAAACAATTGCTTTGGACTTCCAACTGTGGTAAACATTCGCACCTGAAATAATATCCATGTTTCTCTCTATCAAAATAAATAGCGAAATAAATCATAAAAGTGTAATTAATATTATATTACATTACTCGCTTAGTGATTATTACAAGTATTATTTCAAATGTGTTCTGAAAACTATTTTTAGTTTTTTTTACACGTGGAGATTAAATCAAAAACTAATATACACACTGGTCGTATTTATTTGGGACTTTTAAAGTAACCTGGTAGGTTAGTGATCCAACTGCCCCAGCTATTTGGTTGGTTGATTCAACCCAGGTTCAACATGTTTGCTATGTGTCGTTCATGTCATAAATGTCACTTATGGAAGGTGATTTTGGCGTTGACAATTTGTGCTTTATTGTATGTTGGTAGTTTCGTTAGTTTAATCTACAACTGTTTTCGTATGTTTCATCCATAATTATATTTGTAAATAATACTGTTAGTTTTAAGATAGGTACATATATAAAATCCATAGATGTTTGCATTTTAATATGAAGTTAGTTATGTTTGGTAATATATGTATGTGAAAAATGATTTTATTTTGTTACTTTTTATATTTATTCCATAAATAACTAGGGTGACGTACATATAATTTTATATTTAATATAAAGACAAAAATTATAGTACTTACCTTGTTTAAATATTCAAATTATTTTTATCGACCACAACGTATAATAATAGATAGGTAACGTAATTGTAACGATTTTGTCTTTATAAAATTTTAACATATATCTACAAATAAATGAATTTACAATATGTTTTTACTGTTTTTGAAAACAAACATTTTTAGCTTCTAAAATCATTGACAAACAATGACACGAGTTCATCAATTTTTATTAAAAATATATAAATCAATCAAGAGTTTGCTATCATTTACCGTAGTCATTTTTTACAATTATTTTATATCAAAAAAATTTTCAAAAAAATTATTTGCGTAGCATATATTCTTTCTACGTTGGCCTTAATAATAACTGAGGTACTATAATTTGTAAAGTAAAAATGATATTTAGGTCATATTTTATATTTTCCAATATTGTGAAATAATCACAATTTCCGCGAATTCATATTGCGTGTTTTTCTTTAGTCATTACCTGAATTTTATTATTAATCAACTAATATTTATTTTACTCAGAAATAATTACCGAAACAGATTGATTGTTAAGCTCTTCCTCTAACATTTAGGCACACCAAATTCAGTGAAATTAAGAATAGTGTCTCTTCCTTCGCGTCCGTCTATTTGCTGTTACTTCATTCATCCGTACATGCTAGCGTATAGTCACGATTGCCCAGTTTCAATATCTGGCATGGCGGCCAGGACTCGGCTTATCTCCCGTTATCCCTCGGGAACCCCAGCGCCTGATCCTGGCTGATCCTGCGGGTCCGGGTACCAGGATGAGGGAGGACGAGATGGACCCTGAATGACAAATTAATGGGGAGAGTGAAAACATTCAGTACATGGAACTGATTTGTTCGCACGTCCTGTCTGTATTTCACTCGGTGGATGTAATAATCAAAGGATTTGAGTTTAATATTAATTGAGGATGTTGTCGGCACTTGGTGGAACATTTTTCAAGTAAGAAAATAAACTAAATAAAACACTTGGTGATGTCCACAAAAATAATTTTATTGACTCAACTAGTTTCGGCTACTCCTGATGATGGCATGTAGCCGAAACTAGTTGAGTCAATAAAATTATTTTTGTGGACATCACCAAGTGTTTTATTTAGTTTATTTTCTGATTTGAGTTTAAGTTATATTATAAATAGGTGGCCCAGTTCAGAAAAGAATACTAAATATTTTTTGATTAACTACCATTTTATTTAATATAATCATTTTTTAACTCTATACATTTAATAACCACAAAATAAATCCAATCTTTTGGAACAAAGATTGTTGTTCAGTTTTATAAACTCCCTACATCATGTATAATGCTGGTTGTTGAAAATTTTTCGAGTTTCCATAATTTCTTTGTGTTTCTGCAATCTTCTTTAACAGTGACTGTGTCCTATACTTATTTAAGAAATTTCCTCCATTTTACAACGTATTATGTAATATTCATTTTATTACTATGTTAAACGAGAACACAAAGTTTTATAAAATCTTTCACTTTTTGAATTAAAAATGGATTTGTAATATGTAATCATTATTTGTTAAAGTAATGGATCAGTAAAAGAGTAAAAATTTACATTTCTAAAAAAAAATAATTTTTTTTTTCTACGATTTATATGTGCTATATGAAGCTTGAAAGTTGCGTATTTCTCATGATCGTGTGTTAAAGTATGAGAAATCATTTCTCACTGTATTTGCCAACACTGCGCATGTGCAGTGTGAGACATATTTCTCACAGTAATTGCCAACACTGCACATGAAGGTACTCTTTGTGAAATTACGTGCATCGTATTGTTCTTTATGTTAAATACCTTTCGTGTACGTATTGTTGTTCTATAACGTTTAGCAGTGTGGTCGTAGGAAAAGTATAGAGCGCCACTCGCGCAGAATCATCTAGACTTCGTCTAGTGTCCAAACTTTCTCACCTCGTGGGAAAAAAGCGACTTTCTGCACTTGTTACATAATGTACCATTTTTATCCCTAAGTTGTTTCTAATCACAGTTGAAAATGAAGAGTAGCAGTCTTGAATTTCTCACTTTAATATTTTTCATATACAGCTGAAATAATCCAAAAATACCCATATTTGAGTCTAAAATTTGTGAATTTGAAAATTGGCGCATCTATATTTAACTAAGATTAAAAAATAAAACATTTTGGAGACAAAGGTTTCACAGCAAAATACTGAAATTCCTGAATTTTCGTTTTTCTCATTTTTCATCGAATCTTTCCAAAGAATGTATCTTTCCTCATTTTTGAGATATATCCAAAAATACATTTTTTGCAAATTTGAAATCAGCGCATCGAATTTATAAATATGGACTATTTTGAAAAAAATGAGTATTTTTAGAGTCACAATATAAAAATCAACATAAAAGCAATTCTATATTATTAGAATATTCTCGTATGTAACAACAAAACTGCGTTTCTCTTTATATCCCTCATCCACGTTTTCGCTGATTCGTACCCTCTCCGGGAGTCTTTGAGCGGCAACCCTTTACGTCTTGATTGGACACACCCACACTCAGTGTCCGCCCGAACGAAGAAAGCGGCCGCTTGAGCCAGCTGCCCATTCAGCCTTCGCACAACAAGGACGTCTGAAGATCACGGCACACTGGCAAAATCGATCCTACCGCGTTTCCCTAACGTACAGAAAACATAGAAATCGCCACATATTAATTCGTGCAAAGATTTATTATTTTAAAGTTACTTAATTCTGATAATTATTATCTAATTTGTAATAACTGTATCAAATTTATATAAAATAATTGTTATTTAAGGTAGTAGAACGTCTTTATTTCTAAGAAAGTTGTAATAGGCTGAGGCGTTCGCCGGAGTCCTAGTAACTTTCGAGAATATTAAAATATGTATACATTCTGCCCGGATTTCAAAAATAAAAAAGCTGTTGAAAAGAGAATTGTAAGACCTTTCGAACTATGTCATGATTGACACCCTTTTCCATTTAAAATTTTTGAGGTGCAGTCCACCCCTATTTTAGGGTTGAAGTTATACCATTGGTATTAATCCATTCTAGTGTCCCCCTTTATACTAAAATTGCAATTTTGCAAAATTGATGTTAAGTGGCCAAAGATTGCGCTGATAATTTTCATTGGGCTACCCTGTATATAGTTACAGTACGAATACCGCCAAAAAGTTAGGTATTTTTTATTATTATTTTATTCACAACTTGAGAAATTTATCCATCTTCTAAATTATCTTCGTACTTATGAATCCCATTAAAATTTCCCAGCAAGATTGATACTATTGGTATCACTTGTCTTTTTTTATTGTGAATTTCTTAATAAAATTGTTATATTTTATTCTTCTTTACTGATTTTTTCCTTCATTCCATTTTGAATTTTGTTATCTCGCCTTCATATTTCAGGTCAAATTTACTAATAAAGAATATAATATTAATATACGACAATTGCATTATTTATGTACATACATAAGCATTTAAAAATTACAAATAGAACAATTAAAGACTTTCATATTTACGCAAATTGGTTCAGAACTATTATTTTCACCACTTAATTGTTCGTTAATTAACTAACTACGTACATAAAACTTTTATCAACATTTAAAAATTTTAACGATAAAAGCAGCTGGTAGATGAAGTTATAAAAGTAAAATTATTATTTTACCGACATGATACATCACGGTAGCCATGATCATAAAAATTTATATATAATCCATATTCACATAACTGTTATACATTTATACACAACCATTTGTATAATTTTATAGATTTTTACTGCTGTATTCGCTTCTATCAAAAGGAAATAGAGTTTTTTAATAAATGACGTATGTGATACGCAGAATGGACAAAAAGTAAAACGTACCTTTTTGTTCCAATTGTAACAATGGAATTGGAAAGTTTTATATCACGCTATTTGTTTTTGATTTGTAGAAAGTTTTGACGTCATTCATTCTTTATGAACCAGACCCGATATTATTGTAATTTTAGTTTAAATTTACATACTTTTGTTATTGTTATGACTATAATAAATGTTTAACAAAACACTGCGTTCTTGTTTTTTCTTGATAATTCAATCATGCAAATTTATGAGAAAATCTAAAACATTCATATATTAATTACTTAGTAGATAATTAAAATAATAATAATTAATTGTAAATTTATATTAAATAGTTACTATTAATTATTTATAAATGTAAAAAATCAAATTCTTTAGATCATGTATTTTTATTATTATTATTATTTATGATAATTATAGTACAAAAAATTACTATAATTTTTTTGTAGTATATTTTCTACAAATACGTTAATAATTACGAGTACATTTTTCAAATTCGATTAAAATTAAAATAGACCTTGAATTCATGTCTTTTCTTTATAAAAAATAAACAGACTAATCTATTTAAGTTCGTGTAACGTCTACACCTATTCTAATTTTAAGTTAATGTGTAAAAAGTACTAAATCGATTGTCTTTTGTTTTAGGTATGTTCCCATTTTCCTGTTTCCATTCACATTCTCGCATTCTTCATGTAAGTACTATTTGAAATATCTTCTAAAATAATTAACTATTATTTCCCTCAGCTTTACTACGCTGTAAAATAGCTGATACAAACATATTTCAACATGTTTATTCAGATAAAATGTGTGAAAGAATTTTGTTTTATCAACTATAAACACTAAACTACTACATAATTTTAGAACAAATATGTAGTAAAACAAATAGTTCAAATACCTTATTAACAACTCGAGTGCAATAGTCGTTTCATAATCAAAGATGAAATAAAAATCATAAATTCCCTAGTTTCAATAAAATTATATTTTACGAATAAAATAAGTTGAAAGAAAATTATTTATTTAGATAGACATTATCCGTAGAAGGAAAATAAAGGAAACCAAATAAACTATGAGAATATTTATGATGTAAATATTTAATAAGAATTTATTTTTCAAGTTTCATACAAATATTTTATTAAATTGTATCTCATATTTCTTAAACTAAATATATTCTTAACATTATATTCTACGATAGAAATAAAACTTTGGTATAGTTTTTGTCAGATTCAAGTCTTTAACTTTAAAATACTTAACTTTAGGTAAAAAATACCCAGGTTTATATTAGGTATATAACTGATTATCCTAATCGCATAAAAAGGAGTTGTACTGAAATATAAATGGGCTCTCACATGTATGACTTTATTAAAAAAATGGATAGAAAAAAAGTTTTGAATTTGATATATGACTTATTAAGCTCTTCAATTGGGTGTATTACCCATCTCAATTTGATAAATAGTTTAGTCCGTGGCTTTCTCTTAACTTTTAGCGATCGTCGGAGTCTTAATTTTCTTGAACCTACCCTTTTAATACATGGGATTTATGATTTGTACTATTCTGAACATGGTTACTAACTATAAGTAACAATTTACTCTTGTTATTTTTTTTTTTTTTAGTTTATAAAATTACATAACAAATACCTAGACATTTCGTTATTTGTAGAGGTTGTAGATTCTAGATTGCCAACATGTACCACCAAAATATAAGTAAAATATGTCATTAAAGAAGTATATTATAGGTACTTTTAACCCTGTTTTATCAAGAAATGTTGTCCAATGAATAATTTATATTGTAGATTCGTTATGTTATTATAATATTTTGAAACAGATAATTATGTTGTCATTTGCATAGGTTGTAGATTGACAACCTGTACCATGAAAATATAAGAAAAACATAAAACGAAACAATTATCTTATTGGTACTTTTGTCCCTGTTCACTAAGAAATGTAGCTCCACAATCCACAAATGAGTAATTTATAATTGCTACAATTGCGACATAAATATTAAGTAAATTATAAATCCTTTGTTCACACCCTTTAAACAAAAAGCAATTTAATATTAAAACAACAGCAACAAACCCTAGTGCAATTAATAACCTATTGAGCTAACCTCTTAAAAACAATGGTTTGTTGTGGAAGTATTTGCAACGGTTGTAGATTGACAACCTGTACCATGAAAATATAAGAAAAACATAAAACGAAACAATTATCTTATTGGTACTTTTACCCTGTTCATCAAGAAATGTTGCCCCCAATCCACAAATGAGTAAATTATAATGCAGATTCGTAACATTAACAGCTACATTTTGGACATAAATATTAAGTAAATTATAAACCCTTTGTTCACACCCTTTAAACAAAAAGCAATTTAGTATTAAAACAACCGCTTGCAATTAATAACCTATAGAGCTAACCTCATAAAAACAATGGTTTGTTGTGGAGTGCATTGGGTGCAATACAAGCAGAACAAGCCGTTGGCTGCATTCACGGCATTGTTCTGGCTCGCGGCGCTGTCAATGGCAGGGGAATGAGATTGTATTGTGCCGCAGAGTCGGTACGGCCAAGGAGATTACGAGAAGAGAGGCGGTGAGGACATTACAGATGCAGATATTGCATAATGGAATGGAGTGAGAAGTGGTGGGAATCACGTGTGAGGACTTTTATTTAAAAACACTAAATAGTCATCAAATATTTGAATATGTAAGGAACTTGAACTGAGCAGCATCGCCAATTATCCTTTCTGTAACACTATATCCTTAAATATTAGAATACTTTTAAAATGTTGCCAGAGTGTTGCATAGGCCACTAGGTTATAAAGACTGTTGAAGAACTTTTTCAAACATTTTCAGTTGTGTCATCCAGTGTTCGATTCCAGGTGAAGATTGAACTTTTTCCAAATATTCTAATATTTAAATTACGTAGCATCCGTAAATCCTGTTTTTCAAATTTTACTTGTTCTCTATAATCCTTGATGCTACGTTCTTTCATTTTTTTTATTTTCCAACTTCATCGTCCAGTTTTGTCATCCACTAGGTCAGCGGTCAGTAGCCAATAAGTGGCACGAAATGACTATTGAAATGGCACGCTAAGGTTTTAGCTAAAAGTGTTGCCAAATTCTAGGAATTTCCTTAAAATTTTAAGAATTTACCAAGTCCGTTTGGCAAAAAGATTTACAGTAAATATTTTTAAGGATTTTAGAGTTAGGAATCCTGAAAGATTTTGTTGTCTATATGCATTAGGTATTCCACCATTTGCTTAATAGTTATCCTGCTTGTGTTTGTGTCTTGTACAAGATCCTTCTTTTTTCCTTATTCTGTACTTCATTTTCGCTCCACTTTTTCTTTATTCTATCGAATAAAATTTTGGTAATATTTTGCTAGTTACTGAACTGACCAAGGTACTCCTCTCCAGTTAACTTGGTTGAAAATTCTTCATAAATTATCTCTTAGACCTTTGTTTCAGTTGATCTCAACTTCACTTCTTGCTTCTCTGCTAAGACCAAAATCTAGCAGGTCAAATAAATGTAAATTGTAGGAAAACTTCTAAAATTGTATGATATTTATCCTCTTCACAACCAAAAGCAGCAATTGTAATACAAATAGTGTTTGATATTGGTATCTAAGTCTTGATTTAAAACACAGAACATATGTATTATAAACGCTAGCAACGGACGGTGCTAGCTCACTTGATTAATTCGCTCCGATACAAATTGAGTGGATTATAAGGTTTTGGGTTCGATTCCCAAGGTCGCACCAAACATATCTTGTATCTGAATGTTCAGAAACTCATTATAAACTGTAAGTCCCTTGCACAGGCTTCAGGCTGATTTCCTACTCCACCTAAATGCAAGCAAAATTGTCATAGAACAAGTGAATTTCATAATACGTGCGCCCAAAACTCTCCTATGCTTGTACCGTCAATGATGACGATGATGCTGATTTTGTGCCTTAAAAAGTATAAACCTTTAAACCTTTCAATCCTAACAAAACATCTTCTGTACAATCTGCAAAAATAGACAAATAGATTTGAGATATTCCATCCACCTTACAACATTAAAACCATACACCTATAACTTACTTAGATAAAACATGTCTTGTCCAATATATCTCTCCATTCTCCATCCAGACAATCCCTGCATATGAGTGCATTTCCAAGGTTTAAATCTCCCCGCACTCAATTACAATGCAATAATAGCTGTAGTGTCGCATCCAGCATCCACATCCAGCTCATGTGTTATTCAGCCCGGCCGTTGGCCGTAAGTGGGTTACGCTGAACGCGGCGTAAAACACTGATTTTACTCCGCCAAGTCTGGCGCCATTAACTATTCACCCAATGCCCGACGCTGCAGAGGAGAGACAATTAAACAAGCGTTTGGTGCTGTGGAAAGGGGTCATTTGAAAAAGAGATAAGTTATAGTAATTACTTTCTAATTTTTTTTAATTTTTGCTAACAAGATGACACAATTGGTATACTTACGCTCCTGGTTCAAAAGTTCCAAAGTTGTTGGTATCTTCTCATGAGACAACAAATTATGTTGGTATTCCACTTATGACACCAATATTTTGTTGGTATCCACTCTTGAGATAACAAATTATGTTGGTATTCCACTTCTAGAGAAGTAAAGACAATTAAACAATCGTTTGTTGCTGTGTAAAGGGGTCATTTGACAAAGGGGATAACTTATATTAATTGCTTTCTAATTTTTTCATTATTCGCTGACAATGTGGCACAATTGATACTTGTACTCCCAAAGTTCCAAAGTTGTTGGTATCTCCTCATGAGACAACCAATTTACGTTGGTATTCCACTTATGACACCAATAAGTTGTTGGAATGCACTGTTAAGACAACAAATTATGTTGGTATTCTACTTTTGGTGCAAATTTATGTTGTGATTCCCTAGTTTGGAGATCGAACAATATGTGTTTACTAGATTTTGTAATGAAAATGCACAAATAGAAACTACATAAGGGATGTGTAAATTAAGTAGTTGTGATTTTTTTTCCTCTTCCCGATATTGAAAAATCACCTCAAGGTAACTCATTTTGGAACACATCAAAACATTTAAACAGCTGTAACCAACCAGCTGAAGGTGATTGCAGTATCCAAGTTACGGTGATGTTTTCTGGTGCACTTACCTAATTTGGATTACGGGGATTTGGGATGACACGGAGTTACTTAATAAGAACTGTGTATCTCAAAGAATATATGAAAATAATTGAAATAGAAATCAAGGGCATTGTTAGGATTTTAAAACAGGGGAATTTCATATTTTAATGACTAACAACATTATTGTTGTTATAGCGATATAATTTATGGAAATATTTATTTTATATACAAAAATAATGCAACCATAAAACAGAGAGGGCGGATACTAATTTTCAAACTTTTACTGTGATTAGAAATAACACGGGAACACTAAGAAATATTAAAATCTATCAATATGTGTTATTTCCAAAAACCAACATTTTGGACCTAAAAGTGAGTAATTTTGGAATATTTAATGTTTTACAATTGAAACTTTAAAAATTGTAATATTAACGGTTCAACAGTGAACCAAAAATATTGAGAGCAAATCCTTATTAAAATTCATATCATAAACATGTTTAAAAAATATTTTCTATAGTATCAAGAGAATGCTTTGAAGACTAGTGATAGAAATATTCAATATCCACATTAAAAATTAAAACAGAAACAAGCTTCACTTTGTACCTATTAAAAAATTTACCTACTTAATACACTTTCGTGTTTACAGGAACGAAAATTTCACAGACAACAGCGGAATAAATAATGATTTAATTGACACTTTGTACGTACATGGAAAATTCCTGGCATGAAAAATAAATGAGTGTACAGAAAACACATTTTGAATATTGATTAA
The DNA here is from genome assembly GCA_035578165.1 of Stenolophus ochropezus. Classification (NCBI taxonomy): domain Eukaryota; kingdom Metazoa; phylum Arthropoda; class Insecta; order Coleoptera; family Carabidae; genus Stenolophus; species Stenolophus ochropezus. The sequence goes on along the minus strand of JAQOWZ010000016.1, from coordinate 3,415,001 downwards.
TTGAACAAGGAGTGTCCGATACAAAATAAGATATTCCACATAAACAAGGAAGACGTTTCTTTGTAATCAGAACAAAAGAAAACTGATTTCGTACTTAAGGCAGAAAATAATGGAAATAAGAATCGTTAAGGTTTTATATTATATGATCACTCAATTAGGAACTTTAAAAGGAAGAAATATTTTAAAAATAATAAAAAAGTAATAATAATACACTGTAAATGGAAATAAGATGCATATTTCCATTAAAATTCAAATTGCTGAAATAAAATTTTATGGATATTTTATGGTTGTTTATATTGCCGGTCTATTAATTTTGTCTTAATCTAAATTCAACGACAAATTTACTGCACAAACATTTAGTTCATATATTTATTCTTGAAACTTGAAGGAGAAAAATACTATGTAAATAATTTCCTATATAGGTCTAGTAAGAATTATTGATAATTTCATCATTTATTTTTCAAGACAAATATTCATATACAACCGTTCACAATCTTGATTAAACTTATGAATTAGTACAAGTAGAGAAAAATATACTCATTTATAAACAATTTTTATAATCATTCAATCAAAAAAAATCTTACAATTTGAAATTGAGAAATGAAAATTATTAGGGATAAATTTTTAAAAAATTGTTTTTGCTATTTATGAAATAAATGTACCGTAGAAAACTGGATTCATGAATTATTCAAATACATTTTGACTGTAATTATCAGTTCACATCTAAAGAGCATTCACATATGGAAAGAATGTCTTATCTAAGTCTTTTCAGAAACGCAGTTATGACTTATCTTGATCTGAATTTTCAAAACTATTCAACTAGTTCAAGAGTACTGTAAAACGAAATACTTACATAAAAGAAAATCTAAAATCGAAGTCTTTTTAAATGGAAGTTTCATACTTCAGTTCCATTTGGAAAACGTACCTATAAATGAAGATTAAACAACTTCTTCAGATCAAGGTGAAGATTGTAACAAACCTAGTAACTATCCTCGCATAACCTTTTTATCGGAAGGAAAAAATATGGACAGTACTTCGTAAAATACCTTTTTAGCTTTGTGAAAAATGGGTTAAATTAATAAATATATTTTGATACGATAAATTAAAATTTTAAAGAAATTTTTTTAAATGTTTCTACTGTATCTTGATATAAATGCTCTCAAAGTAATATCCCAAAATGCTAATTTTTAAGTAAATTTCGATCTTTAAATATAACTCTGATCCATGAATCAATTCAATTCGCCATTAAAAAATCAAGCTAATTAGAAAATCGAAATCAATAATCAACTGAACTGCCGTATCCCATTAATCAAGTATTGATCAACTGATTTGATCCTCGTTTTAACATATGCATTTTTGTATATAAATTTTGGTTGTTAAGAATATTTTAAAATATTTAATTTTCACAAATCTATCGGCCGAATTCACCATTATTTAATGAAAGCTTGATCCACTGATCAACTCAAATCAATGTATCTATTCAGTTCAATTAAAAAAATCAATGGTCTACTAATATGAATAGAAATAATCGAAATAAATGCTTGATACTATTTTTTGACTTTTGTAGTATAATGTTTATAAACATAAAAAATGGGTATCGATATGAATGCTTTTTCGATATGCAATTGGGTTTCACATTGACTTTTTACTTTCATCTCAATAAAACATTAAAATACCATTGTTTAGCGATGTTTGTATTGTAATAAAATGTATTCAGAATGTGTTGTTTGTGTAAAAGAAATTTAGCTTTATTTTGAATTAAAGTTTATTTGAATTTGAACAAAGAACAAAGTGTTAATAAATTCGTTGGCATTGAGTTTTGTTTGCAAGATTAAATCCAAATCCAAATATTTCTCCCCAAACAAAGTTAAAAACAAGAAAATATCCTGCTACAATAACCACAAAATACAGCTGTTGTTTTTTCCCGTTTATTGGATTAGAGAAAATTTCAATCTGCACTAAAATTCGCAGCGGCAGAATGTAGATATTGTAGCGCGGGTAAATACAGTGGTATTTGCAGTGTCTAGAGTTCATTACAGACTGTGTGTATTGTCATTGCCAAGGAATTTTATTTACTCTGCAACTAAACGTTCCAACATGAGCGCTCCGACGTACGTGTAGTGGAGTATTCTCACAATGATTGCTATGTTATTGACTGAAATTTTTGGAATGTCTGCCGACTATACGTGGTTACAGCTCGACGAGATGAATATGGAAACAAATAAAGAGAATATGTTATTGCGAACACGAAATACGAATTGCCGAGCGAATTTCTATGACGATATTATCTCTCGTTTAATATACACTTTTCACAAATAAATGTCTAGAAATTTCATCTATGCTGAATTACTTCCATTTAAAATACCAAAATATTATATACGAATTTTATGCAAATTAATAACACTGCGCAGAATGTTCTATTGATATAAATTAATATTGTCCAGGGCATGTAACCGGTTAATAAAAAACCGGTAACCGATATTTTCAACGAAAATTGACAACTTTAATCTTAATCTTAACCGATATTTTTAAGGCAGAAAATTACTGAGATTTATGCTCTGAAAGTTACATCTCAAAAATGTGTTTTTTTGGTCTATCTCAAAAATGGATAGAGATAAAATCTAAACTTTAAAATCAGTCGTTTCTACAAGCAGTTACATAAAGAAATGTTTACGAAAATCTGGGGAAAGTATTTCACGAAACACCATTATTATTACATTACGACATTAAAGTAGTTTTTTCTTTATAAAAATTGTATCCGTTGGAATAAAAATCTGAAAATTGGTATACTTACGTAATTTTTCCCGTAGAATCGATTGGTAATGTAGATGTCTAACTTTGAACATAAATATCGAGAACGGTAAAAGATAACTGAATTTTGTTTAGAATCAACGCATCAATATTATTTAGTTCAGAAAATGAAAAAATTTGGAGACAAAAAATTCCCGAACGAAAAATAGTTAAGAGAATTCTTCGATTTTTCACCTAATCGTTCCAAAGAACGTATAAGCGAAGAATACATTTCTTTATGTAAATTATCCCGGTGCATCGACAGATATAATCGTTGAGATTATAGCTCTACCCATTTTTGAGATATTCCTAAAAACACACATTTTTGAGGTGCAACTTTCTCAGGAATAAAAAGAGATAAATTTGAAATCAGCGCATCGACTTGTATCAATATTCAAAAACCAAAATTTTGAACCAGAATATGTTTATTTTGCATTATTTCGGATGTATAATCACAATTTTACGCTAAACAACTAAAAATTGTTGGTCTTCTGTGTTTCTTTTGTCAGTAAGTTTATAATACAAGATTTGTTTAGGAAATTTGTCACTCTTTTGACTGTCATAAATATATTTGACATTTACTTTGATATCATTTAGGTATTATATTTTATACAAGTCATAATAAAATAAAAAAACAAGTTTATAAACAGCTTATTAATAAATGTTCCAAATTGTAAGGTATAATTACAAAGGTGAAATAATATTTAATAAACAAGTTCTTTTGATGTAGCTATTAATTCTTGCATATAAATATCAGGTATTATTTGTAAACTCTCTCAACATAACATTTATTTTCTTTTGAAAATATCTATTTCCCCACTTTACGATGACATAATTCAGTGTGAAAATAACCAGCCATGTTAGCAACCTTGCTCTGCTACCAAAACACACTTATTTTTGCGTCAAGTACAAGAGTACACTGAAAATACTCGGCTCGTACTCCTTTGGCTCGGCCAGGGTAAATTGTAAACTGAAATGTGGGTTGACCTTTCGTAGAACCACCTGTACATGCACGCTAAAAATACCCGACAGTGCGCAAAGAACATGTGCTACTTGTTACTCTATTTGCAGTAACAGATGAAAGTTGCCCGTGCCAAACCAAACACGTCATGCACGGTGGGTGTCGACTGTCGATGTTGGAATAGGAATGGAGTGAGAATGAAAACTGGAAACAAGAATCAAATTGTTTATTCCTGAAATTTTATTTGCCCAACAAAAATATACAGAAAACAATTTTAAACAAACAAATATTAATATAAATATCATCACATCTTGATATCTGTTGATTGGTGGCCCAAACTGTTTTATTCCAGATTTTGATAATCAGTCATTTATTGGTAAGAAATAGAGGACATTTCGCAAACTCGAACTCGGATTATCAGATTTCCGAAGGAGCAGATTATGACTGAAATTTTATTTGCCCAAAAAAAAACTGAAACCAAATTTAAGCAAACAAATATTAATATAAATAACGTCACCTCTTGATGTCTGTTGATTGGTGTTCCAATCTGCTTTATTCCAGATTTTGATAATCAGACATTTATTGGTAAGAAATAGAGGACATTTCGCAAACTCCAACTCAGATTTTCAGGTTTCTGAAGGAGTATATTGTGGCTAGGTATATGGTAATATACCTGAAATTTTATTTGCCCAAGAAAAATATACTGAAACCAATTTTAAGCAAACAAGTATTAATATAAATATTGTCACACCTTGATGTCTGTTGAAGGGTGTTCCAATTTGCTTTTTCCTTGATTTTGATAATCAGATGTTTTTAGGTAAGGAATTGAAATTCGAACTCAGATTGTCTTATTTCTTAAGGAGCAAATTGTGGTTAGGTATATCTATTAACATACCTAGAATAGTTATGAGTATCATAACTGCCACAGATGTCAATTGAATTCCGAGCTCGAAGACATCTAAAGCCTGGTATGATTCATAACATCCGTGATTTGTTCAACAGTGTAACGATTTCACTTTATTAATAAATATACATATACGAACACACAAACATCACGATAAAATTAGTAAAATCGTATTCTAGGGACCCTAATTCGTGCTCATATGTTGAAAACTAACACTCGAGTAATTTGACTGAAAACAATACCTCCCTTATCCACATATTGGTAGGTAGGTAACATGGGAAACTTCATTACATTTTCGTTAATTAATTTATATGAAACAGGATAGAACCGTTTTAAATTTTGAAATGTCTCGATAGGTAATAGCTACTAACATACCTAGGATAGTTATGAGCATCGTAACCGCCGCCAATGTTAATTGAATTCTGAGCTCGGAGACACCTAAGGCCTGGTATGATTCATAACATCCGTGGTTTGTTCAACGGTTTACCTGTTTCACGTTAATAATAAATATTATTTTATAAAATTCTCCTCTGAGTAATGATTTTGTGATCTAGTCTGTGTAGATTGATATGACAACGGTATTATCCAATTGTCCCACGTTATTTTGACAAATTTAAACGGTAATATTTGGTAACCTGGTTTTTTTTTCTATAAACAACTTAAGCAAGTTGCAAATAAATAAAAATTTTAAATGTTATGATTTACTAAATTTGCTAGAAGCTAATAAAACTTAAATAGATGAATGAAAATGAATACAAAGTATTACAAATCTGGATGAATGTTTTTGACATTTTTTTTTACGCACAACCGTATATTAAAATTTGAATGAATGATTTTGATTTCATCCACTTTGTGTACAGTAATGACGAAAATTCACTTTTTACGAACCAGCCATATCATATTAACTAAAATATTTTGCATGCTATAAAGTGCAGTCAGAACGTCCTTCCTTATTTTCTACTAAGAAATTTTAAATCTAAAGAATCTTGTTACAGTTCAAGTTAAAGTTTGTATAAATTATTTTCATGTGAACTTGATATACTAAACTACTTCACAAGTTCAGAATGATTAATTAAATAATAACTAGAAACCTATATTTATAGAGATTTGTAACAACACATGAATCATTCTTACAATATTTATATTTCATTCACACAGAAAAAGCGTATATTGAAACAGGCTGTATAATTAGAAAGATATTTGATTGTTTGGATTATTTTAATTTACATAAACCTCGAAACTTGGCCTTCATTCGAGAATTTCCTGATGCAAGTTTGTTTATTTACATAGCACTCTCAGAATTTGTATACGAGTACATGTATTTGTTTATATTACGTACTATTTCCTTAATTAAATGGTAATATGTGCAAATGTAACTATGATAATAAACTATACATCCTTTACCTAAATTTTTCATTGGTATAAATCTTTTAAAAAGAGTTTGTAATTTAAAATTTTCTGCAATGAAATCAGAATTATATTTGGAATTTGAGGAGAACAAATTGTGAATTGAAATTCAAATAATGGAGGTCTTTAGAGGAAGTCCTACGCACATCATTTGTAAATATCCTGTTGTAACCATAACAACCATTTCACATAGTATCCTGTCTAAAGTGAATTTGGAAAACATATGTATGAATAGAAAAGCACAAAACTAACAGTATTAATGAAACATAGTTTAATTAGGTACATCATCAATTGAGCGGGGGACCTAAGCAAATATTTACTGAAGACAAGATTAACCAATTCGGAGTGCCGTAATCTCCAAGACGGTGCTAACGCCCTTAATTCATGCATGGACGCATACTTGCTGTCCATTGTTTGACATTCCTATATAAATATTACTTACTTTCGTTTTACTTGTCTTTAGCAAGTTTTGTAACTTGATAGATGTGAGGTTATTAAAACCACTGCTTTCGGTTATTGAAACAACAGATTGCTTTGATTATCACAAGAAATTGGTATATTCTGAATATTTTTGTACAGTTCCTGATCTGTTTGGTGACAGATAAAACACTTTGAGATAAAACACAAAGTACACATAATCCAAGATTTTTGTTTAGTTGAATTGTAAGAATATCCAATGTTTTAAAAAAATTATTTTACACCAGTCTTCATTATATGAGTCTCAACTCTTGGAGGGATGATCATAAATCTTCATCTTCTGAGTTAAGGACCACACAAATCAGTCAAAAGGCAGCGCGTCGAGTCGGCCACTGATTGAGATTGAGAAATCCTCTCGATTTTATAAATATTACGCGAAGCGATGTGACTCTTTCATGTAAAAATCAATATGAAGACTCAATACCATACTGTGTTTTAAGGAAAAATTTAAATATTGACTCTTACATTGTATGGCCACCTCATTGCATTGATCATACCGCAATTATAGATCCTTTCATTCATATTACTTGCGGCTGTATGTAACAAACTCCTACATTATTTGAATCTGAACTCCGAGGAATGAGCGGAAATCTTCCTCTTCTGAGATATTTAGTAACCTAATAAATGATATTCGATATTGTTTCATCTGAATGATCATTAAAAAATGGATTATTACCTTTCTGAAATTGAAAAACTACTACGAAAAATAAACATTTTCAAAGTAAAACTACTCTAAGATCGTTCGTCCATTCATTTTAGATTCTATAGATCTATATTTGTGAGCGAACTGCTTCCTTAATTAAATCATTCCTAGATTTCAATAACGAAGATACCAACAGTAAGTGCAGTTGGTTTTCGGTCTATTTCAACTGAACCCTTTACTTTGAAATGATTTCAGATTTAAATATTGCCTCCATACACCTAACAATGCAGCATTTGTAAAATGTGATTCAGTTGGATTTTAGCCTGCAAGGATGATCCCAGGATTAAAGAAAATAAGGTTTTTGACACTATGATTTGGATAATACTTAAAATGTTTCAAGGAAAACTGACCATTTCAAATAAACTCACTATAGTAATCGTTTTCCGATATATACTATATAGTAAATAAATGTTTCATATTCTTGAGTGATAGTTACTTTTACAAAAGAGTCAAAAGTAAACAATATGTCTAATTGTTAGTGAATAAAATTACATGATTTTCAATTTGAAAAGTTATATTTTAATTTATTTTATAGTAATCAATGAACACAAATTTTAAATGGAAATATAAAAATTTAATTGTAAATAAATATCAATATTTTGTTTCATTGTTCCAATAAAAAAAATATACTATTTTAACGAATTGAACATTTTAATTAATAACAAATTAAATCAACAAAAATATTTATAAATCTCAAATTACATTTCACATATGTATGGTTTTATCAATTTATATCTACTGTAATTTATTTTATTGTAGTGTGAAAATGCTAACTATTACAATTATTATATTATTTATGATTTATTTTATTTAATATCTCGGAAATAAGTAAGTTATTGTAAATGAAAAATGTAGTGAAACCAACAAACCATCAATAATAACAAACCAATTTCCTCAACCGAAACAAATTTTCAAATTGATTACTGACATCTATCAACACGTCACCGTGTTATCAATAATTCACCAGTAATAATCACAAACCTGGTCAAAATTTCCTTTATTCATTCTATCGTTTTCTTTCTTGGTACACATTTTGTACACAATACATCACATTGAAAGATAAAATAATAATTTCATTGAACCCTTGTTTCTTGCTGAGTTGCTTTATTAAACAGTATGGTATTATTTGTGTTCTAAAAGAAATATTATAGACAAACATAAGTTGTTAATTTTGTTATTTGTCAATGGAAAATTATAGTTATTCAAAATTTGAAGTGACGGATAACTAATTTGTAAATAAATTTATTAGAAGCTTTTGCCCGGTATATATCCACTGAATTATTATCTTTTAAATTAACATAGCAACAATAACTATTTTGATATTGACTGCAATGAAATAGTGATTTTTGACTTCATAGATGTTTAGGCAATGTGAATTTAAAACGTTAGAGAAGGATAAAATATATATATATTTAGAATTTCACGGGCGTTTTCAAAATGTCAATATTTGATATGTAGGTTTGTAGTTTAAATGTTCCAAATAAAGTGATGAGTGTTTTGTAATCATTGAAAATAATTATCTATCAGATAAAGCTAGATATTCTACGAATATAGGTATATTCTGTGGTGGAAAATGGATTTGATGTTTTTTTTTTAACTTTATTCGTACTTGGAAAGACCGGGCTTAATTATGAAAATCTAACAAATTTCTTCTTCTAGCAACGGGAAAAATTAACTATATACAGTTGCAAATAAATAAATCTGAACTGTCCATTTTACAAATACTTTATCATTATTTGAAGTTCAATGCTGGTAGTGGTGCGAAAAATATAATAAGTGACTCGGAATGTAAGTGCCTACTACAATTCTAGTACGGTAACATGAACTTTACTCCGCAGGCTCCGCCTCAGTTCATACCTCTTCGAATATTACAGTGTATTTACATACCTTAGCTTATATTATATAAGTAAATTGGTGACAGATAAAATCAATAGCGAATTGATATAAACTTGAATGGAGAAATAACTGCATGTTTAGATAGAGTGAAAAATATTTACATATGATACCGATGGGCACTTCATCTCGAACGATCTGCGGTTGACGGCTCCAATAAAGGTCTCGTCATTTTTGCCGACGTGCAGATAAAATGTAATTTGACGCCATTTAATAAATCCGTTAATCGCGTTCTGCAGCCGAGTGTTGGATCTGCACGGAAACTAAACGAAATTCCCTCGCAACATCATATAACTTCACGCGTCAATATTGTGCGGGTTTGTTGGGATGTGTTCCAAAAACGTCAATGATGTCACAGTTTTTTATTGTTCAACAAGCTAGATAATACAATCGTTGTTTACTTGTTAATCAGTTTTTGATTTTACTAAACACATTTTTAAAATCGGTCAAGTAAATTACATGCAAGTAAATAATGAAATAAAAAAATCGTTACACCGTTGTTTAGCAAAAGTTAATCAACTAATGCCATTGAGGATAGAAGCTTAAACATTAAGTAAATTCGAATTTGCTCTACACCATTGAAAAGATTGACAGATAGTACGCTATAAAAATAGTCAAAACCTATTGTGTAGATAGATCTTAATTCGTGGTCGTCTGTTAAAATCTCGAAACGTCAAAATCGGTATTATCTCCCTTATGACGGTCAGTAAAAGTGTCTTTTCAGCTTATTTTTTGTACTTTTATATTCCTAACATTAGATCAATAATATCTTTTACCGGTTTCAGCCTATTAACCTTTATTTATATATACAAAAGTGTGCTGGTATTTAAGTAATAACTGTATTTCTACGATAATATTATTGCTATACTGATTTCTCAAAACCAAATAAACAATATAGCTGTAACCATGACTTGATCAGGAAAACATTATTGGTAAGAGAATTTTATAAAACAATATTTACTAATAACGTCTTTAATTTCTGAAACCGGTAAACTATTGAACAAACCACTGAAGTTATGAATCATACCATCCTTAGATATTATATAATCTTCGCTCTACAAGTTCGGATTTTAAACCAATTAAACCTACATCTTCGGCGGTTATGATTCTCATATCAATCCTAGGTGTATTAATAAATTAATAAATCAGTTATATTACTATACTTATCTTTATAACTATCACTAAAAATGACATCCTCGTACTCAGAACTGGTTTGAATAAAAGTTTTAGCTTTATCAAAAAAAGTAATTGCAACTAGTAACTGCAAAAGGTATTTTTGTCATTTTTAGTTGCATCTAAAAAGGTAATTGCATCTGGTCAAAATTGCAAAAGATATTTATAGAATGTGTAGAACTTTTACGTTATGGATACTTTACATAATGGTCTTATAAAATCAAATGTTTAACGCCTGTTCAATTACTAAGGTCTTTGCAGTCTTTTGCATATCACGCTAACTAGCAGTTGGTGTCGTATAACCTTTTATTATTTCGATTATTAAAAATAAGTGAACTTTGAACGGTTACGGATTAATGTGTCACAGTGTTGTGGTCTTGAAACTAATTCTTGAGTCAGCTGAACCGGACATTGCCAGTATAGTAGCACTATAAATACACTACTAGATCAATAAGTTTGAAATTTTAAAAAGAGAATAGTATGGGATAATAATAAACTGCTCTTTAAAATTAGTTATTGATCTTTTATGTTACTTTTGAAAAATAATATCTATTAAAAAAATTATATGCTTGTATAATTTGCTTCACAATAAATCGAAGAATCGTCATGAAATATTTAAACTCCCCTCACTTAACTTAAATTCACAAAACAACGCAAATTTATATCTGTCATAAATAAGAGAAGATTCACTGTCACTAAAATGCACACAGGTGGGTTCTTTCCTAACTAACATATTATGAAGTAAAAGATCTAAGGTCAACTAAAATATAATTCGTTGTATAGTAATTAGGTAATTTCTTATGTTTGTTGTAAGTATCCCTGGGTTTTTGGGTATTTCTTTAATCTGGATTACATAAGGGTACTAGTTTCATAATAATTATTTTCCTACAAGGAATGTAAATGCATTATAACTTTGGAGAAGGTATGAACTGAGGTGGAGTCTGCGGAACTGAAGTTCATGTTACCGTACGAGAATAGTTCTATTAGGTACTTACATTCCGAGTCGTTTATTATATTTTTCGTGCCAATATAGTAGCTATTAACTTCAAATAATGTAGTATTAGTAAAATGTGACAGTTAACCTGACAGTTCAGATTTATTTATTTGCAACTTGTTATAGTTACTTTAACTAGTTGTTGGACGACCAAATGTAAAATTCGTATGTTTTTCATAATTACCCTGCTAGTAGAACAGTTATTTTTATAACTTCTCGTTGACAATGGTAACCAAATAACAGATGTTATCAGGAACTTACGACTTATGTTCCTACGGAATTTAAACTTACATGAACGGTGACACGAAAAAGTACTTTACCGGTTTCAGGATATTAAGTTTTTGTTTACATAGACAAAATTAAGCTGGGTAAGTCATAACTGCACGCGTGTAGTAATAATATTACCGTACTGACTTGTCAAAATAACAAGGGCCAGTTGGATAATATGATTGTAACCATGGCGTCATATCAATCCATGCAGACTTGACCACGAAATTCATATTTATTAATAACGTTTTCATTTTCTGAAACCGGTAAACTATTTTTAAACCACGAATGTTATGAATCATACCAGGCCTTAGATATCTTAAATTCCTCGATTTACGACCTTGGAATTAAATTGGGATCTGCGGCGGTTATGATACTCATAACAACCCTAGGTACGTTAGTAGCTAATGTCTTTATAACTTGTTTTTATATATGAAAATAAGTTTTTAAGGCATCATTTTCATTTTGTAAATATCGGTTATGAAATGACAAAGCTATGCTATGTTTGTATCTATTTATAAATGAGAACAGGAATGGCAAGAAAGAGCAACCACTCAATTTTTAAAGCAGATTTCCCGGCAGGTGCAGAGAAACCCTAGCCTTGCTATTGGGTTACAAAACTATTTCCAAAGCCCTACAACATCCCCAACATTCTCATCTTTCTCCACTATCCGCATTCAGGCATTCTGTAAACAAATAGTTCTCTGCATTCAGGTCAATACTCACTTGCAAAATCACAACAGACAGGCTCAGACCTGCTCACGCTATCTTCCGACAACAGAGCGACCTTTCGCAAGCGACAGAGATGGAGAAAGAGTTGAGTCGGCGAGTGACAGATACGCAAACATGCCGCTCAGTATTGTGTAGTGAAATGTCTTGTGTCTAGTGTCTAGTGTGTGACTTATGTTACCGTTATCTTTATTGTCATTATGAGTAGTGGATATATCTATAAGGTTAGTGATAACAATGTGTTGTATTACTAAGGGCATGTCTTAGCAAGATTAAACTGTTAAGTGGGTACAGACTGGTAAATATTTTAATATCTGTTGTTGGATCTATTGTACAATACGTACCATATATTTTAAGATACATGTGTACAACAGTTCTGAAAATAGTTTATGTTTTATAGCAACTATTTTCATAGATACTTAATACTGGTAAATATTTGACTATTTATCCTAAGAACAGTTGTCAATACACACCTATTTACATAAGTGATTGTGATTATGTACAGTGATATCATACAAAAATGGAACATATAAGGGTTTACAAGGTGTTAAAAAAGCAGCACTTAAAAAAATGCTTATCGAAATTTTGACTACATTTTGTTCTACAAGCAAGTATTCGCAATATTTTACGAGAAATAATGTTTCGTAATATCGTTAAAAATGTTATAATTTTTATAATATTTGATATAAAATTGACATTATCTTGAAGAAAAATAATGAAACTTTGCCTCTCTAATAATATATTTTTGAAATTTTGTTTAAAACATGTGCGGTAGATACAATTTGTCTAATATAAGCAAACTTTACATGAATAAACTAATACAAGTGGACAAAAATTTTAAAATCCATCATTAGAGAGACGCAGTACGAAGTTTCAACAATTTGACACTGTTTTATTTATTTTGAAAATGTTAAGTTTAAAGACTATTTTATAGTGATTACTAAACAGCAGTTTGGCGTATTTCAAAGCCTAGTAGTGAACCCCTTTAAAATTTGATACTTTTTTTACCTTTTATTAATTTATTTCATGTATATTATTAGTTTTCTAAAATAAAAAAAATCGTCTAATATTTTCATTTGAAATAAATATACATATAAAAACGAAATTATGTTTTTATATTTAGAAATTTAATTTTAATTCCAAATTATTAAATTCTTGTTAGAAATTACGCAGAAAATAAAGCTGACGATTTATTCTTCCAATGCTTAAAATAGAGCAAAGGACTTGGTTCCCAATTAAAAATAGTTTGCTAATTAAAGTTTTTTAATTACTTTTACTACTTAATTACTAGTTTTTTGTAAAGATTACTTTATCATACGGGTGACATAAATTGCATTTCACGTAAACTACGCATATAAAATTATTATTCTTTGAATTATTACATAATTTATATACTTTTTTCGATACAACGTCAAAATGTCAATAAAAATCTTCTGGGCAAATATGCAATTTCGCTGTTGTTAAACAAGTTGTTGTAAATAATCCTTAGCGTAAAATAAAGCAAATATTTATTTTGTCTAAAAATAAACAGCTAGTATACGTCTTTGATAAATTCCAGTGTCGTTACTTATTTCATCTTTCAGGCTGTGTTTTAATTAAAGAAAATTAAGGCTGCATTTTAATAATTTCCACCGTAATGAAATGTTTTCTTTCTGAGTAAATAATACGAGCTGAGGAATTTCAAAATTAAATATGAACAAGGCTACTGATGTTAGAACGTGATTAACAATTTTATAATATATGAATTTTCATGAAAGTAAATACTTGGTAAAGTGCGGTTTATTTACGATGTCATGCATTCAACGTCATATAATGTTAGGTTAATAAAAAGACATCTGCTCATTAATTTGTTTTTATCAGTTACACATGTGCACTTCAACGTTTTAAAAAACTACCTCTATCACTTTATATGACCCAAAGTGTTACAAAATTAAAAACTGTTGTAAATATCGTTGATATTGCTTTTAACCAGTACAATTTTGTTCAAAACAAGAACAGATCTGATCAATTTTGCAAGGTAGCCATCTAGAGCAAATTTTAAACATAAATAGAGCAATTAATGGTAATTGTGACAATAGTACAGTAACTAGAAGAAATAGAAATAGATAAAAAACAGTAGCATATTAGAGATATGGAAATAGAACAAATAACAACAAATGTGAAACAATAAATAGACCTGTTGTAATCTTCGACTGTTGTGGATGTCTTGACTGAACGTCAGACATACCTTGGTATTTCTTAGTGAAATAACCAATTAGTTGTTTTACTGTGTGTAAAGGCTCTTTCATGGTGGTGTAAATTTGTAAGTAGTTTTTATTATATTCTTTCTGGATTAATATTGATTTGTACATCGATGTAAAAAGGTTTTCAAAATTGTATGTAAATTAGAAAAGTAAGAATTTAGAGTTTATATAGAATTAAGTTACGCGATGTAGTTTATTTGAATTATATAAATGTTTTTGATCGCGATTGATTATTAAAATTTATAATTTTATTATTGTTGGTATATCGTGTTTGATTCAGTTCATGCTATTCCAACACCTGTCTTTGTAACGTGGTATCACAACGCGTAGGTAAATCTCTATTGTTCTAATATTACTATCCTGCACCAATTTGACCATATAGTATACCGCGTCTGTTATCATTATTAACATTCTCTTTTCTGCTTCTATCATGGCAGACTTATAAGTAAAATGATAGTGGTGGCAGCGACTATCATTACCCATGTCTCGTGTAAAAGTTGTTCATTAATATAATTTGTGGATTATTTTCGAGGCAAGTAAATATTAAAACCCTTGTATGACAGGTATAAAAAAATACTAGATTTCGTCTTAGGCGACCGTACCTGTTACACTATTATAAAATACAATATTTGAATATTATAAATTTTATAAATATACATGTACTATTTTTCTTCAAAAACATACCAACCATATTGACGTTTTTATTCTAAAACTTTTGTCTATAAATAAATAAGTAGGTATAGATAAAATGTGCTCTATATTGCAAAGTAGTGAAGTGTTTTTAAACGTTCTTATATTTTAAATTAAATAATTTTCTTTTTACGCAAATTCGTAATGACATCTTTGATATTTCAATACTATGAATAAAAAGCAGCAATTAGACGAAAACGAAAATATTGTAGCCCTTATCAGGCAATTATTTTAATTGCCTTACTTTTTGCAAATGCAGGATAAGCATGGAGGAATTGCGAGCAAATTTTTATTTTCAGTGCTAATTTACAGAAACGCCTGCGTTGCGTGTCGGCCAGATAGTGGGTAATAAAACTAAACACCTACATGCGAGCGGTCAGTAACTTAACCGTGACTCACTGGATATGTAAATAATCAGCCTAGTGTTTTTACAGCACTGCCATACACTTACGAGTACTCTAGCTACGAGTAAGTACGATTACTTTAATGAAATCAGGAGCAATAAAATATTTACAGCTTTGTTAATCGCTAGTTGAGGTTTATTGTGACGGAAGTCAATGCTTTATGGATTTTATTTTTAGAGCGGTGTTAATTTTCAAGTAACACATAACCTTTTGATTGTAATTTGCGTTAAATTTAAAGTTACAGAGTGAGATAAGGCAATCTTGTACTAATATGGATAATACGACTCTGGTTTCCATCTTGTTTGTAGACTGCATTTCTTCTGTAAACTATGATTCTTTCATGGGCATAAACTGTAATAAAAATTGGGAATTATAAGGCCAGATGCCGATAAGATCATATTTCACAGACAAAAATTTGTATTTAAATAAGAAGTTGGAGGATAGATTTGCCTCTAAACAAAAATTTGTAGTCAATCTTAGAAAGGGTATTTTGAACGAAAATTGTGAACTTTAACCGTAATTTTAACCGATATTTTTAAGTCCAAAAATATCGATAACCCTTAACCAAAAAAAAAGTAAACCGGTTTTAGAGAACATTAAACTTTTATTTCAATATTATTGAGTGCGAAAATTTTTTAATTTTTTATTTATATGTGTTAACTAATATATTCGAATAAGAGTCCAGACAATTTCTACAATTTACATTTTATTGGAAAGTCATAAAAGTAGGTAGTCTCTTTTTAATCTAGACTTAGATTTACTTATTGAATAATGACAACTCAGGTCAAAAATTATTCTTAAATCAATTTCCCTCTGTTGAATTAAATGTCATTTTTGACACTCGTTTACCTATTACTGTACAAGAGCTATTCGTAAATTTTGTCATTAATTCTTGGTTCTTATTATATTACTTCGAGAATAAGAGGAACTTATGTAAACATAAAACCTTATATAGTTTCTTACTCAATTTTCTCAGCGTCTGATAAAAAGCTTTGCTATTTATTAATAATGACATTGTAGCTTGTCGGCTCGTAACATTTCGTTTATTATTTATGAATAAATTTAAATGTTTTTAATAAATTCACGCCTCTTGTGCTCAGTCATTCATTTTTTCATTTCACTTCTCAAACAACCTTAATGTAATAACATGGTATCGTTTAGAAAATTTCCATACAATGCTTCATAAGAAATATATTTTTATATATTTCACAAAATAATTACGTATTAACTTTATTTCTCCAAGGTAATCATTTTTGCAAAATATACTTCCTGGTAAGAAAAAGACAATAAAATTTCCAAACAAATGTAGAACTGTCTATGTTGCAACAATATACAATTGCTTTTTAAATGGATACCGAAATTAGAATTCATTTGTAAAAGAAAAAAGTATAACTATTTTCTCTTTAAGTTGAAATATAGGTTAACAATATAACGTACAATTTTGTTCAAAACTTTTATTTAAATTATAATAACAGGTTGTTAACGTCAGTATTTGCATGAGATATAAAATAGTTTCAAATTATTTCTGTATTGTGGATTTATTTTTACCTCTCGCCTCTTAGTAAGAGAGTGAGTTTTCAATTGATAAGTAAGTTTTGAAGTACCTATAACATGATTTTAATATTTTTACGATGATGTCTGACCGTGTGTGTGCATGGATGGATGGATGTTATAGTAACAATTACTCAAATACTAGTGAATAAAAAAAGTTTCAATTTTGGATATAACGTTATGACACCCCTAGCTTAGATCTAATTACATTTCGGTGTTAATAGTGCAACCGGAAATGATGTTTCCAAGAAGATATGAAGAATGTTTTAATTAATTATGAATATATGAGTAGTTTTATAAATAATAATTTAATATTATGTCATTAACTAAAATTTTATAGTTCAAATTTGTTTCTACCTAACCCCATTTAACTATTACAAGTAATTAAGGATTCGATAAATTTGTTACAATTACGGTTAATCTGTTTACCTACAGATATAAATGTTTTATATTAGATATTGACAATTATTATAATTGACAGGATACATATACAATGAAAATATTAATAATTATCGAATACTCTAAGTACTAAGACAGTACTAATTATTTTAATAATTTATTTTACCTTGTTCATAGTCAACGCACGGAAAATATAAATATTATTAAATAGTGTAAAGTGGACAGGCGAGAAGTTATGTGCTAGCCACATCAATTTTTTTATTTTGTTGTAAGTAGTAAATCCGTCATATGAATTCATTGTAATGTATGAATGGGTAGTTCATATTTCTGTGTAGGATTCTTACATTACATTGTATTATGTAATGATTAATTACCAGAGTGGTTTAGAGTAGAAATCTCCAGGCGAGTAGGATAAAATGCAAATATTCGCGTATATATTACGTTCCACAACATATTCCTATTATGCTCGTACAATACGGGTTTAACAAAACCAGTGGTTTACCGCCGTCGCTCTCGTATATTCCCAGATAAGCTGGTGAAGTATGAAACTCGCCCAAAGCTCTAAATTCCCGGCCAAATCGTGCGCGCTATCAATAAATTCCACTAATCGCTTCTTCCAACATACAGACTTATCATAATGGCATCTGTCGCCAGCTGGACGGGTCACTTTCATCCTCAAGGACGAGGATTCAAGGACAATTTCACTTGCACTTCATCCTAACACTCAATACTAACCCTAATAGATTTCAATATAGGAATGGTTTATGGCTTTATTCGATGAGATGTTTAATGAAAAGAAGATACTTTGGAGTTGCAGTCAATTATTAAAATCCACTAATACACCAACGTTTCCACTGTAAATCAGTCTTCACCAGGATGATCAATGATATTAAAATATGATCAAGTAAAACATGTAAATTATTTTACAGAAATCTTTCGTCAGAAAACATACATGGTACTTAACAGTTCCAACCAAATGACATATACAAGAAGTTTCTAGTAGAGTAACAGACGAAAATTCTAAAAACCTACCACTAGCCAATCAAAGGACCAGAACAACAACATAACAAGATTGTACAATGAAAAGTTAATTAAATATCAAAAGAAACATTCTGTTTTTAACAATATTCTACTAAATATCACCATTTTAAAGATCTTCCTAGGTTACAGAAAAAGACCTGTAAACACGTGGTAAAGGATTATTAAAATAAAGCTGCAGAATTGCTCCTCTTCAGTGTTCTTTGATTAAATATGTGGATGTGTGCAAGGAAATAAAAAATATTGCAAAAAGAATAAAGAATAAGAACAATCATAAAGAAAATTAATAAACAAATTAAAGCAATCTAGGTGTAGTAATTCAATCATCCATAGAAATAATAAAATCTCAAATGGCTTCCTATAATTCTTTAATAATATTATTCTATAACAAGGTTTTCTTGGAAAGAACACTATATCGAGATACTGGAGAGGAAATCAAAAATCGATATATTATTTTTATTTTACTAAAAAACAATTATTATATATTTGGAGAAAGGGAAAGAAAACTAATAAACTGAGAACGTAAGAGACAGTCTTCCTGTCTTTTTCGACGATCGTACCATGCTGACGTTACATATACCTTCTCCAGAACATTAAATTGGTAATAACTATATTATGACAAATTATTTTTTTATTATTATAATGAGATGTTAGTGATTAGTTTTGTATATTTTATGACATATATTGATTATGATCACATATCGCATTATTAAATAGAGCACATTTCGGAATATCAATAACTGCTCTAGAATGTATTCTAGTTTTAGTGATCTACTTATTGGTCTACTGAATTCAGATCACATTAAACAATTATCTTCGATCGGTAACTTGTCCTTACCGTTCTTAATATTTCATGGACTATTTCGTTAAAAAAAAAACTGAACTCAGATCACATTAAACAATTGTCTTCGATCGATTACATGTTCATACTATTCTAAATATTTAATGTACTATTTCGTAAAAAAACCATTTGTATAAGTAGGTCAGTACGACGCCCTTAGCAGGTTATAACTGACCTGTCCAGGTGATAATTCACCCCCTACATTTCCGTCAATCCCCTGTATCGCCTCCATCATATCACGTGACGTCACTTCCCGTTTCTGGTGAATCAATCTCCGTGACCTAGTGCCGCCCGCGCCCCTCCCACCCCCGCACTCTGGCATCTTCTTTCATCCCGCCGCATACCGCTGATGTATGGCTGATCGAAAGATTCACTGCTGCTAAAAGCGGTATGCCTGGGATGAGCTGAGGGAGAATGTGGACTTTGAGTATGTCAGTGGTGCATATTCCCTATTTACATATCTGTGAAATGGACAATAGGTACTGTTAAATCATGCATTGATATTTTATAAATATCGTTGATAAAGTATAACTCACCTCCGTAGCAATATAAGTCGTAAGTGATGGATAACATTTATTAGTTGGTTACCATTGTCAATGGAGTGTTATGTAAAATAACTTCCCACTAAATTTCAAAACGTCTTCGTGCTTATTATCTAACTTTTATTTATTTCCAAAACTTATAATCCCATACCAAAGTTGTGTACAATTAAAACAATCCAAACAACAGTATTAAACAAAAAATTGTGTTGACAAATGCGAAATATCCCAAAAATATTCATTTTTGTGCCAAAAATGTTGATTTTGGAAAATAGTGTACTTTGATAGATCTCGACGCGCTGATTTCAAATTTTCAAACGGAAGTTAATTATCTTTTTTCGTTCTTGAGATATTTGGTGTCAAAGTTGCACCTCAAAAAAGTGTATTTTTTGACTATATCTCTAAAATGCCTACAGATATGATCTCAATATTTATACCAGTCAATTCTACTGGTAAAGTTATATAAAGAAATGTTTTCTTCGCATATACGTTCTTTGGAACGATTAGGTGAAAAATGAGAAAATCGAAAAATCCTAAATTTCGAAATTTCTTCGAGGTACTTTTTGTCCCCAAATGTTTTCATTTTCTGGACTTAAGTAGATATCGATGCGCTGATTTCAAAATTTCAAACCGATTTTAATTATCTCTTACCGTTCTCGAGTTATTCGTATTCAAAGTTGAGATTTGGCAAAACCTAAAAAAACAGGTTTTTAGGTATACCCCTATAAGGGTTAGGTTTACGACTTTGATGACCTCACCAATCGATTCTACGGGCAAAATTACATAAGTGTACCAATTTTTAGATTTTTATTCCAAAGGATACAATTTTTAGAAAGGAAAAACGAAAATGGCCAAAATCGAAAAAAATGCCTGATGAACCCCTGACGATTTTTTTCGATTTTGACCATTTTCAGTTTTTTCCTTGTAGAAATTCTGTCTGTTGAGATAAAAATCTGAAAATTAGTACACTTCTGTAATCGTAGAATCGAATGGTGTGGTCGACAGAACCATAAACCTAACCATTTAAGGGGTATACCTAAAAAACCTAATTTTTTAGGTATAAATTTGAACTCAAATATCTCGAGAACGGGAAGAGATAATTGAATTCTGTTTGAAAATTTGAAATCAGCACATTGATATCTACTTAAGTCCAAAAAATGAGAAATTTTGAAGACATAAAGTTTCGAGGCGAAAAATTTAAATTTAGGTTTTTTAGTTTTTCTTATTTTTCATCTAATCGTTCCAAAGACCGTATATATGGACAAAACATTTCTTTATATAATTTTTCCCGTAGAATTGATTGGTAAAGTAGTTGAGATTGTATCTCTACTCATTTTTGAAATATACTCAAAAAACACACTTTTTTGAGATACTACTTTAACAACAAATATCTCCAAAAAGAATAGAGATAATCAAATTCTGTTTGAAAAAATGGTGTCAGCATAGCTAATTCTTTAAAAAATACTACAAACTAAATTTTGTAAAATTTGAAAATTTTCGAGCAAAAAGTTCTATATTTTCAAATATTTTCGGGTTTACACAAAAATACAGCATCAGAGGATTTGGGAATTACTTTCTCTATTATTACTACATATATAAAATTTTGTATTATTAATTAAAAGAAGTATTTTCCTTTTCGATTTTTTTTTAATGTATTTATTTTGGAGTCACGACACCCCTCACATTTTGGCGCCCTTCTGCCACGCTTGCCTTATTTAACGTATAGCGCCGGCCCTGATTATAATCATTATTTATTATCATAAACAGCATTTACAAACGTTATCGGTCTGGTAAATAAACTCATTATAAATACATATTGAATATTGGTTGCTTTGTGTCAAAACAAATAGGAAATAACACATTATATTTAAGCTATAATAACTCATTTGAATTGTATTATGAATACATTTCATAATAACAAAATTCATGCAAACTCTGAAAAAGATATACTGGTGAAACTATAACTGGAGTATTTACAATAGAAAAATAAAGTGTGTTCAATGAAATTTGAACTTTACGATTGTTTAATTTGTGAACTGATTTCATTCGTTTAGTTTCCCAAATCTTGTTACCTGTTATACTTACACCGATGTGCTGAAATCCACTTATGAAAAATCACCCATTCCCATGCTTTACATTGCTAAGTCTTCACATTACCATTTAAAAGTCTTCACTTAGTGTCATTTTATATTCTAATATTCCTAATCTGAATAATCGGTAATAGCAATAATTTTCCCATGATTCATTAAACATGTAAATCAACATAAATTGACTCACAGATTTGATTATGAGTTTCTAGATGATTTTTCTTGTTTCAGGTGAGTTCTGCTGAAGGATTTGTGTCAAACGGGGAATAAGGTGTGGAAATTAACAAAGGTAATCTGGATCGAAAATTATTTAAATAGAATTAATCCACCGGAACACTTAATTCGTGATATTATTTCCTCATTCTAGAATGAGATAACTTTGTTTATTGTATACGTTAGGTGCATTTCATCGCTCTTCTAAACACTTATACACTCTTTAGATAATTAATTTCGGATACTGAAAGATTTTATATACAAGAAATAAGACTGTTTTCAAATCATTATATAAGTATAAAAGTAGGAAATCTAACCACTTTTTAATAATAAAAAAAATGTGATGAGTAAGTACCTTACCTCCTGATATTAAATATTTTACAGTTAATTATACGAGTATGTGTCTTAAATCTATACTTACTAAAATATCATATACTTTTATTTTGTCGCACCTTTTGAATGGTACAAAATCTGCTGCCAATTTTTGGGAAATAATTATGTTTATACCATCTTCTTTTAAGAATTGCATGCGAAGCACACATTTTATTTTTTTCTTCAAACGTAGAAATTTTAAAAAATAATTTACTACTTGACTATATAATAACTAATTATTTTTCAAAGGTATTGAAAGTTCATTTATACTGTACGTGATTATTTGGTCTTTGGTCCTAGTAAAAATAGACTGTACAACTCGAATGAGACTTGGGATCGTATCTGAAAATTCGTTCTCCTGCGATGTAGGCATCATATCCACTCTTGTTGTAAAATATACTATTTTCATATACTCTGTGCAAGTGCAGTGTGGAAAATATAATTTCTCACAGTAGGCGCCTTTCTACACTTGTTGCATAATATACTATTAGTGCTTGTAGGAGAAGATAGACTTGCCAGCTAATCCCCATCTCACACCTCTTGAGAAATAGGTGACTTTCTGCACTTGTTGCACAATATACTATTACTGCTTTTAAGAGAAAATAGGCTCGCCAGTTAATTCTTTATATCAGCAGTAAAAACTGTTTTACCTTACTAATAATGTAAAGTACTAAAAATATTACCTTTTATTAATTAATTTAGTTTAGTTAGAATTCTGGACATGTTCTAATTGTTAGTCAGAGTTCCCGATTTTGATCGTTGGGGGTCCACCGCTAAGAAAGAAAGTAAAGCGTATTGGAAATCCGAACTACTCGGACACAGCAGAATATTATGTTCGAGTTTCGAGTTGAAGCCACCAATGATTTATAATCATAAAACTTCATGGAGCTATACATATAAAATTTTCTGAATAATTAATTTGGATAAAATCTTAACAATGTTCCCCTTTGAAACATGTAACTTGGCATTTTATTTTCGCATCGCGGAAGTCAATCTGAACTCATAAAACATCCATTTATAACCGCATCTCTCTGGCGACCGCGGCCTAATTTGAAAACTCTAACTTTACATTCAATTTATCAGTAGGAAAACAAAACAAAACAAAGCAACATAAAGGGCAATCTCGCCGTTGTCGCTCAAGTGGCCTCCAGCCACCGCGCGGTTATCTCCCAATTTACAGCAGCGTTCCCGGTTAATTAAAACCAAAATACTTCTTGCTGAAAAATTCAGCACGCAGCAACGGACACACAAGCCCATATGAGGAAATTCGCCGAATAAAATCCTGTAATGGGATGCGTTGTTTTCCGCCTCGCTGCAAATTAGACACAGGATTTTATATTTCCAAGTGTTTTGTTGACGGCACACACTTTATAAAATATGCATGAAGATATGCCCAAATTAAAAGAGTGGTTAAGAAATAAAACAACATTGAGCACAAGATTAAAACAAGCTTATAATGTTTGCTAAATTAAAAAAGCTACCGACAGAATTAAAATTCTAATACCTACTTAATGAAGCGTATGATAATTTTGATACATTTTACTGGTATCCTGAATAGAATTATTTCGTAGTTATCCAAAAAAGAATCTTAGCGATTCATTTAAATTAATATTAATTCAATTGAGTAAAATTAATGCTCCAGAATTATTATCAAAATTACCATTTCATGTACCTTCAACCAGTTTTAGGAATTACAATTTATTTATTTACCTACGTCTACAACAAATACATGGCTCAAGTCTCCAGTTTACGTTATGTATATAATATATAAAACAACTTTTCTTAGTTCATTTTTTTTATTTGGAGCCCGAGTTCAAAGTTATTAGCATTTTGTTTTTTTTTTTATATATATCCTATTTTTATTGGAGTGGATCAATCTACTTTACTGTTCCTTAGGTGTTCTTTATAATCTTAATCCACAACTCCTTATCTTTTGTTTTGCTCTTCCGATTGTTAATTCTTGCTGATTTTAGGTCTTTTTCCACTTCTCTCTAATGTTGATCTGGGTTTCCCTCATCTTTTTTTTCACCTGGGGTTCATTCGATTTTATATTATCTAATTCTTTGTTATTTGATTATTTTAATTACATTTTCTCCTTATAATTATTGTTCTATTTCAAGGTTTATTCTTATTCTGTATTCATTTTTTTATATTTCGACTAGTCCTAATATAGTTCATATTATTTTATGTTTCATTACTTTTAGATCTTCTTCCTTTTTTTTGTCATTGAGATTCTCCTTATAATTCTTGTTTTATTTCAAGGTTCATTCTTATTCTGTGTTCATTTTCTGATATTTGAATTGTACATATTATTTTGCGTTCCATTATTTTTAGATCTTCTTCCTCTTTTTTGTCATTGTGATAATTTTAGCTGCATATAATGTTATTGGTCTTATTATTGATTTGTATATTCTGATTTTGGTAGCCTCTGTTAGTATTTTGCTTATGGTAATTTTCATAGTTCGCTCTCTTAAAATTAGCGACTATAAGTATGTCATCATAGCTAGAAGAGTACAGATAAAACAACATTTATGCATTTTCACTATACAATACCCGCATTATGTGCATCGAGTTTAATCTCATCTAAAATCAGTCCACCTACTCATTTCTAGCGCTGATCCGATTACGTTTCGCATTAGACGCTGTGGAGTTTTGTCATTGCATTATCGATAGTAGGTCACGACATGGCTTGTGAATTCGGGAGACAATCCCGCTATATATAGCGCAGCCTACGCGAATCGTGGGTGGTGCATCGCTAACGCGAATGGCGAATGCCTACTCTAGCGCACTGATACTACGGCAGATAGCGATAAGTGCATGTCTTCAGACTTGGCTGAGCATTTGGCACACGAGAAAACTATCAAGAGATATTAAGTAAATAGCAGCTTAACACGCCTTTGAATAAAGATATTTCTTATGCTACTCTGAGCTCACGAGAAACTGCTACTTTTGAATCACATATGTCAATCGAATAAACGACTAATCATTATCATATCATTGCACTGTGCACAATATAATACATTATAATTCAGTAATTGTTTCAATTACTTCAAAAAACTTATTTTAGTTAAAAAATGAATCCAGAAAAAAGCTTATCTTATCGTAAGAGAAAAATAATCAACGATTGAGTAAATAAGGAAGTAAGTCATATTTAACTTTTCATATAATAATATATGATTAAGGTTGTAAAATAAAATTTATATTTTATGTCAACCTAATCAATTAGGAAATTGTAATGACGAGATTTACAGTTACCATAAAATTACGAAGTACGTCTTATTTGAATCAGGGAAAAAGTGATTTTACTTGAGATCATATTAAGCAAAATATTGTTTGGAACAATTAACAAACTAATTAATTTTTTTACTAAAACCTTATCTGTAACTTAGCCACAACAATTAAGATTAAGATATATACGATGATCAAATCCCAATGAGATCCAATATATTTCCTTCAACCAAAGTTCTAATTTCATAAAATTCCAAATATTATAGGGTAAGTGGGGAAGAGAATTTTTTAGTAGGCGCATATCTATACCCAACTTGGTGCTAGGTCAATAATGATAATCATCTTAACCTTGGTGTATAATATACTATTAAAGCATCGATTACTGCCCTTCTAACAAAATACCTGAAATCCTGACAGATTCAGATATACAAATGTAGGAAGATACAATTCTGTACATTTCTATAAATCTTTCATGTTTGTCGTTCAGTAATTGCAATCCGCCTTTACAGGATTAAACCGACATGTTGGTGTTTGATATTTGGGCTTATTGTGAAATATAAGCTTTCAGGCGACCCAGTAGTGAATATGTTGTCAATATAATCCACATAGCGTGTAGCAGGAGAGTATCCTGCTGTCAGAATGGACGTACGGCTTAATTCCTGCTGCCCACTAATGTGAATGTTCTGTACATTGTCGATAGGATGATGAATTAGGTTCGTGGCCAAAATCACGATATGCCATATTTCGGCAGGATGTAGTTTTCCAAGCCAGCAGGGCAATGAACTCGCTAACGCCTTTATAAAAACCTTCGTTCTTTATTCCTTACAAAACATCAAAAATAACAAAAATATGCGAGAATTTTGGAACACTGGGATTATCTTAAACTTTTTTATTTGATTTTTTTTATAATTAAAAATATTTATCTATTTCAGGATATTAAGCCGTTTTTACATAAACAAAAGTATACTAGCTGAGAAAGTAAGTCATAGCTGTATCTGTACGGTAATATTATTACCGTTCTGGGGTGGGATTCTATAACACATAACAACTACAAATAGCAACTGCACTTGTTAACATATCAATTACAAATGTCAAAAGTCAAATGTCATCATAACGGAAATTCGAATTTGCAATGAATTTAAGTCATTCCCACATCTTTATACATGTATATGAGTATGTAAGTACGTATCATCCATAAATAACCATTACTATTACAAAATATCAAATATACTTTGTAGTTATATTTGCAATTGATATCATAACAAGTCCAAATGACAGCAACCGAAGTTATAGAATCCCATCCCAGATTTGTCAAAATAATATGGGACAATTGGGTAATACAACTTTAAATCTTGGTATCAAATCAACCAATACAGTCTTGATCACGAAAACGTTATTGACAAGATAATTTTTAAAATAATATTTATTAATAACGTCTTCATTATCTGAAACCGATAAACTATTGAACAAACCATGGATGTTATGAATTTTATCAGGCCTTAAATGTCTTAAAATCTTAATAAGGAAGATCCATAGATTGGAGGTATGTGATATGAAAACACTTCTATTAAATTACAATTAATTTTTGTAGAAATTGATTTATGAAAAATTTAGAATAAGCTGTCCAGTCGTATTCGATCTAAATCTATACCTATCTTCACTCGAATGAATATACCCAGATACATTAAGTCAAAAATATTCACAGCATTTTATACATCTCAATTCATAGACGTCAAAACCTCAAAATATCAAAATCGATTAAAAAACCTTCTTTATATATACCGCCATAAAAATGCAAATTTAAAAATGACAAATATGTTTTTCATATTATTTAATAGTAATCCACATTCGTATTTATTTCATATGTGGACTAAAAATAAAACAAAAACGTTTAATTTTAATTCGTGAAGAGGCGTATGCATTAACACATGAAAAATTTATTCAGACAGAATATTAAATTTCAAGTAGGCCGATGCAAACAAAAGTGAAACAGAAATAGACAAGTGAATCAATAGTGCACTAATAATAGAACGCTGCGTTATTTAGAAAGTTAATATTTAATGAATGTCAGTGTACAGCTTGATTTAATGGAAATAAATGAGTATCACATTTTCATGTCATATCTTTAGTAACTTTTCTGTATTTGGAGCAAATACACATTTACAAATAAAAGAATAATCATAATTATATTCTCTAATCGAATATTAAAGATTGTAAATAATAGTTGTAAATATACTTTTCTCTTTTATTAATGTGAAATTTAACATGTGTTCAAATAAGTTTTTCGAGACAACAATTCTTTTTATTAATTATTCATGCCATTTTCTTTTCTCGACATATGTTAATAAAATGAATAGTTATTTATAGACCGCCACATGTAGTATGGTAAAATGTATTATTAATGTATTTAGCTTACATTGAAATTAAAAATATATTTATAATGATGGATTTGATACCTAGTACATGATTTATTTTTAGCATGATCAGTATTTGAATTATTTGTATTTATCGTCTAAGAGCATAGATATTTGGTACCATATACTTAACATGGCTTTGAGTTCTGTATATACTTCAATGATTCAAACAATATTTGCATTTAGAGACGAGTTTTTTTTTAAAGTGACAGTCTTCATTATCGACCATGGTTGATAATAATTTATTATTAACCTAGGTGACCATGATTACCAAGTAAGCGGTTATGAAAAACAATTTCTCACATCAAATAAAAGTTAATAATAGTGGGTGTCTAGGCTAGTAGTGAAAAATAGTATATTATTCACCAAGATTGAGAAGACCATTATTATTGACCCGAGTTTAGTCCCGAGATGCGAAGCAATATAGAGCAAAAATTTTACAACCGATCAAAGTAAAAATAAATAAAACATGAACTGAACGAATCGTGTAACATGTTTCGAAATCAAACTCCAATCCTCAATTTTATCTTTTGTTCTATAACATCACAAAATCCTTCAATTTCCCAAAATCCATCCATTCACTTCCTGAAACAATTCACTATCATAAAAAATCGAAACGTCAAAACCATAAATTGAAAACATCGTAACACCTCCCCTCGTATTACATTTAAAGCATTACGAACAAACAAACCCACAATCTCTGTGCAGTGGCTGAAAGCTGAAAGCTGAAAATCACAAAATCAGAGATCAACGAATGCTGGTGCTCGATCGAACGTTCACACGCATGAGGCAGGGGTTTCCATCACTTTCACCCACGACTGTGGGAATTAGAAAATGGAGGGCTTGGACTTCTACAATCATTTGTAGGACGAGAATGTTCTAATCCAAATTATTTTTCATTGGGTACCTAAAATACCAAATATATAAAAAGGGGCAGATTGCATAATTCATCAAAGACGAACGCTAAAATTTCTAAGGAGCATATATAGCTCAACGGATTATATTATATATTCGAATATAAATTAGTATGTTACTCCCAATGGAATGCTATGCAAGATAGCTTCTCGACAAAAATAATAAATCGTGTAAAATAGGCAGATTATATACCATAAGTATTCGTGCATGATGCTACACTAAAAAATATCGCATAGCGCTTCCAATGATTCTATACAAGAGTTGAAGAAAATCTTGCTATCCTTGCACTTTTCTTAGAAGACAATTTCTTGCCTTGTCTTGCGCAGAAATTTCTAGCTCTTGTCTTGCATTTTTTGCAAGATTAATGCAAGACCAAGAAAATTACAAGACTCTTGTGAAACACAACATAAAATATTTTGAATTTTTGTAATTTCGAGTATTTGTTTATAATTTTTATGAAACAGTTTTATCAAACGTCACTGCACGTCCTGCATAAAACTTTTCTTAACTTAAAATGTAAGTAAATATTAAAATATCAGACGATCTTTTTATGAAATAAAGTCTATTTAGTAGACTGTTCTGACCTTATTAATTTTACTACAACAAAATCGCATACTTTAAGAATTCATTCTTTAATTCTTGTCATTAAATAATCAATTTCATTATTTCAGCTTAATACAAATAATATCAAATTTCATTATGCCTGTATGATGAATCATTTTCAGCATAACAATTTATGAGAATAAATGTGTAGATGACATTAAAAAGAAATAAATTGCATAAAAAGAAAACTTAATGTAACAATGACAGTCCGTGAAATTCAGGAAACAAAACATTATGATTCATTCCTAGACATAATACCGCAATCGACAGTTATGACTCACTAGGTCAAAGAAAATACAAACATCAGGAGCTAGAAAAAAGGCAATTACTCCACTAGCACTAGGAATCCATATTTCATGTTCAAGCGATAGCAATTGAGGTTGGCACGAAGAATATTAATTTATATTATACTCTACTCTCAGTTTAAGATAAGAATCAGGAACGCATGCTCTACATAATTTTAAAAAGAGGAAATTCTGATACTACATAAACGTAGGTAATATAAATATAATGAAGCAAAATTACAGTTATTTTTTCATGTCATGATTTGTTTATTTTTTTATATAAAATAGTTATTTACATATCAAGTGTGGGAACGGCATTTTCCCGTATGAGTATATTGTAGCGCGAGGTTGCAGCGCTATAATAGAACGAATCCGGGAAAAAGTTATAGTTTATATTTGACTACTTGACTTGCAAAAATATGAGCATTACAAATGAATTGATAGCAAATATTTTAAGAGTAACATTACAAATGTAGATTTTTTGTTCTATTTCCTGAATTTCATGGTTCCATGTTGCTACACTGTTTATTCTTTTTGGTGTATTCATCACATAACCATGTGATTGTTATAATTAATTACACAATTTCTCAATAGTTTCGTTTGCAAAACTAGGAAAGTATATAATCACCAGCAATAAACACTGGAATGCTTGAGTTATTCTCAAGGGAAATCTTCTGCAGTGACGTCACAACATGGCTGCAACGTCACGAAGTGAGACGACGAAGCGCGAATTACGAAATTGCAGCGTTTGTTGCTATGGAACTGAACCGTGGAGGTTTGTTGAGAAATGTTATAATTAAACTCAGGTGGTCTTGGAAATGCTTGGATTCACAATTGGTGCAGTGCAATTGTTTCACTTTTAACTATGTCAAATCAGAACATTTGCATATTTAAAGCAGTGTAGTTCTTGCTCAAACACCTTAAGTATACATGAAAAGATGTAGAGTAGACAATTTTGCAATTTATTTTTAAAATTGATATTAATTTAAAAAAATTCAGAATTTTAATTATTTTTCATATATTTATATTTCGAAAATTCAAAATTTTTAATTAATCTAGAGTCTTAAAAGTTGTCTAGAATTTTGTCGTCTTGAGAATAAGAAAGTCTTGTCCTATCGTGATAGTCTAGATAAGACAAGATAAGAATCTAGAAAGTCTAGATCTAGACACTACTAAATAGAATAGAAGAAAAGCCACGATCATGATCATTTTAAAAGAATGAGAAAGATGACTTAAGAAAATACTAGAAAGAATTCCAAAAGGTAGAAGAAAAAGAGGTCTTTAATAAAATTTACGTATGACATACAAAATTTTTATTTTGCATCGTTATTTTATTTAAAAAATAATGAATATTCAACATTAAAGCGATAAAATGTCATTTCATTTTTAAAAACAAATAATAAAAATCTGATTTTAAGCCTATCTATAGAAAAATATATTTTATATATTCAATAATTTTATAATAGTTTGTTTAATATATTCGTATTTACATTCGCAAAAAACAAACTGCTTCATTATTTCTTACAGACATTCATTGTTTTTTGTGTGATAAAATTATAAATTTCCACAAATTCTGTACAAAATGAGTTAATTAATGTATTTTCTTGCGAGAAATATAATATCTGTCTAGCTCGTTGTTATTATACGAATTACTTGTCATTTTCCAAGAAATATTAAGTTCTATATCAAAATCTCTACAAACAATGAAGGCATTTACGTTTATTAAACAACGAAGGATGTTTTACAAACGTAACAACTTCGTCTGAAGCAACGAATTTAATAAGAGAATGCCACAGATAATATAGACATACAATAATATAATATAGTACTCGCCTTCCAGCATTTTGTTTTTGCTTGTCTAGACGAAATAGAAATATTATAAAAACTATTCATATTCTGCCAGCATTTCTTACAAGTGAATATACTTTGACATTTGCTTTGAGGATAGAAACTTATTTATTTTTATCCATCCTGCATATATGAAATATCTACATTGTTCATGATCTTATACGCTTCTTTTAATTTAATAAATGACTAACGCGAAATAGGTGCAAAGAAAACTACTTTGAACTGGATATTGTTAGTTATTTTTTTTGTCAAAGATTATTTTTACTTCCATAGGTATTTATGTATCGAGAAAAAAAGTATTAGTCGTTTCACATTCCACTAATATATAAAATAACTCAATCTAGTTTGTATAGGAATCAGTGACTTTTAATAATTCTATAGAGTGCTCAAAAATAAAACAGTATATTCCATAAAATCCACAATCTAAAAATCAGAAATGCAATTAAATGTCATTAAAGAAATGGAAAAATTAAATATATTTATTTAGTTAAAAATAAAATTTCTGCATTAGCAATAAGAAAATATCAATTCTTACGAAAAAAATAAATATGAAAAATTGCGTACAATGTCAATATAGAGATTATACTTTTTAACTAACAATTAACGTAAAACATATAATTAAATTTATATTTTTATGTAGCTTCGAAATATTTAAAAATGTGTAGAGTGTTCCTTTTAAAATAAGAAAATTTTGATTTGCTCATTTTAATAGTTTAATAGTATATAAAAGAAAACATGATTCTACCTTTAAATGATTCTTGAACTAGAAGTAAATAAGCCATTCTTGTAAAGAAAAAAAAAACAAAGAAAAAATTACATAGGTTTTCAAAGGATGAAATAAAACTTATAGTTTCTTGTCTTGAGGTAAATTTAAAATATTTGAGAACAGAAAATAACTTCATCGTGTAATATTGCCTATGATAGGAATATAATTAAATTTTAATAGTAATTTGAATATCTTGTTAAATACAAATAAATAACAAAGATGAGAAAACAAGATAATTAAAATAGTGCAGCACTGATTTGTTAACAATGGGTGGAATTCCAAAGGAGGTTATCTATTTGCGATTATGCATTGCTTCGCATAATTTGCGGCGCGATTTCCATCAGCAGAATCACGATCGGCAATATCTGGAATCTATTTCCTTACTCAGCGTCTGTAGAGAAGTTTCGAAGAATGAAAATTTAATTATTTGTGCAATGTGGAGTGCAGAAGTTTGTGCGGTTGGCGGATTTGCATTTATCATTATACAGTCGATATACGATTTCCATTTCGCCATTCCAGTCGGCGGCCTGGAACAGAATGGAATGAATTACATTACCCAGGAGTCGGCGGCCAGCCACCATTCGTGATTCGGTTCGCAAACTTGCATAGGCCGATCAAGGTTTTCTAAAAGCACAGGAGCTTATGTTTTGGACCACGGGAATTGTTGGGATAAAGAAAAATCTAATGCCGACCTCATACGACTTTCTTGTACGTCTATTAATTTATACACATTTTTTATGCACTTCATTTACATTTATTTAACTTGAAAGTGAAATAGTATCTTCCAATCAGCCCCACTTATAAAATTTTAACATTCTAGAGGTAATTGTTTTAAAAGAAAAAGAATCTTCGAGCAAAGTGCCCTTTTGGCACTACCAATTCCATTAAAAAGAGAGGTGCACAAATAGATGTTATAGCAATCCCCTATACAAAATTTCACCATTCTACGTCTGACCATTTTTTACAAACGTAGAGACCTCACTCCGAAACTAGTCAAAATTAGTGTTGCCGTCTTGATCTATTAAGATAAGACTGAGAAAAGTATTGTCTTAAAATTTCAAGGTAAGACAAGACTACCTTATTTTAGATCAAGACGAGAAATTTGTAGACAATTTTCAAGACTCAATATAAATTCAAAATTTAAAATTTTCGAAATATGAAACTTGTTCCATCCGAGCAGAAACAATGATTGTAAAATAGCAAAAGAACACTGCTGAAGAATTATCTGTATCTGTCCTTGTCTAAAACGTAGGCGCAGGTTACTGAATAGTCTTGAAACAATATAGAGTCTTCATATCTAGACTTTTTAATCTAGACTTAGACTTAGTCAAGCCTTGTCTAGATGGCAACGTTTGTCAGAAATGGTCAAAATGGATATTTCTGTTGAAATCTAAAAACGGAAATTACAGTATTTTCTTTACTTTATACAAAGAAGTTAAAATTTACCTTTTAATAATATTACCATGCAGATTTGTCAAAATAACGTGATACAAACTTGGTCACGAAAACGTTACTCACAAGAGAATTTTATAAAATAATATTTATTAATAACTTGAAACCGGTAAACCACAGATGTTATGAATCATACCAGGCCTTAGATGTCTCCGAGGTCGGAACTCAATTGACATCTGCAGCGGTAATGATACTCATAACTATCTTAGGTATGTTAATATCTATTGCAATTATGTATGTGGTTATTCTACTGCTTTAACAAGATCAATTAACAACCGTACTAGCTACCTGGTTAGCGGCTCCTATTTAATTGAGGAAATGACAGTTGTATCTTCAAATCTTCATGTGGGGTCAAAAACATTTATCTTTTCTAAATTACCAGAAATGTGGAATAACAATTATTTTATAAGGTCACAACCCATTCCAACAATCCGCTAAATTTGAAGAAGTTCACATGATTAAGTTTCCAGCGTGTGGACCACATTCCTGTGAAATGAGCCCCACGTCCAGTGCCTCACTCGTGTGAACATAGGCGCAGTGTGAACACAACGCAGTTGACCCCTGACCCGGGTGGGGCACATCTCGCATGGGATGCGCCTGATCGATCAACAAAGAATTCATAATTACCGCGCATTACACCAGCGGATCTCCACTGGTAATTGACCCATTAGGTGGGACGTGTGGGCGACCGTAAGTGTTGCTGAATATTTCATCAAATGGGATGTTTTTGCGGCTTTAAATGGGCCATGCTGAAAGTTTTACTGAAGTCATCACGGTGGTGTAGACAAATATGTTTTGTTATAAACACATTCAAGTCTCAGACATATGTACTTTATTTTTCCAACTTTACAAACTTGTTTCAATTATGTTGCTAGACATCATTGACCTAACACAACATCTCGTAATACGGGCAGCGATGGCTCATTTGGCTAGCGTCTACTTTTTCGACATAACTTTGCAAACTTGTTTCAATTATATTTCCAGACATCATTGACCTAACACAACATCTACTCGTAATACGGGCAGCGATGGCTCATTTGGTTAGCGTCTGAAACATTTTTACTTTTTCGGCTTAACTTTGTAAAGTTGTTTCAATTATATTGCCAGACATCGTTGACCTAACAGAACATCTACCCATAATACACTTCGTGGTGATTCATTTGGTTAACGCACTCTTCCAATTCGATTTCTAACTCACCAACTATTGGCCAAATAAAAATTCCACTATGTTTGAGTGGTTCTGAATCCAGTATAAGCTTTAGATCACACTTTAAGCTTATAACCTTTCCAAAAAGAATGCAATTAAAACTTGTCATGAAATGGGTGAAACCAATCTTACTCTTTATAAAAGCCTAAAATTGGGAAAAGAAGTATTTTTGTTACACGTCCAATTATGTTTTAATGTTCGTAGAATCCAGTAGTAAAGTCAGAATTATTGTACCTTCTTCCATTTTTAAGTAACTGATTACTACCCTAAAATGGGTGTGAGTTACACTCTTAAAAATATTACCAGTGAATTCCTTTCATCAAAGTAGCTATGTATAAGAATTTTCATCTTGAAATTCCCACTAGTACAGCCACAATTACAGATTGAATATCAGCCAATAGGAATCTATATGACCGATAATAATGCGCGTTTCAGGATATACCTGTGCTCCTGAGATACTAGCACTCAGTCCCGTTCTGCGGGGCGCCAGGGCGGTAGTGGGCCTTCGGGCCTCCGCCCCTCCTGGTGGTCTAGCTAGACCGCTTTCCAGGACATCTAATGCCCTGAAGGTGATCTAGTTCAGCCGGCCGGGAATTGGAGCACGCTTTGGCGTGTGCTCTAATTCTTGGCTTTCTGAAACCAGAGTACATTCTGGAGCAGATATAGCTGCTCTGGATTGTGATCTAGTTTCAGTGGGTCAGGAATTGGATCACTTGAAGTGTTTGCTCTAATTTTTGGCGTGCTGAAACCAGAGCACATTCTGGAGCAGATTTAGCTGCTCTAGATTATGCGCTAGTTTCAGTAGGTCAGGAATTGGAGCACTCGAAGTATTTGCTCTAATTCTTGACCTACTGAAACCAGATCACAATCCAGAGCAGCTAAATCTACTCCGGAATGTGCTATGATTTCAATGTGTCAAGAATTAGAGCATTCTAAAATGTTTTCTCTAATTCTAGGCCTGCTGAAACCAGAGAATATTCTAGAACAAATTTGACTACTTCAGAGAGTGTTTTGGTTTCAGTAGGTCAAGAATTAGAGTTTTCAGAAGCATTTTCTCTAATTCTAGAGTACATCCTGGAGCAGATTTTATTTTTCTGGTTATAGTGGGTTAAGAATTAGAGCATTCTGAAGGATTTAATCTTATTCTAGGCCTTCCTAATAACCAGAGCACATTCTGAAACAATGAAGCTCTGAATTGTGCTCTGGTTTCAGTTTCAGTAGGCCACGAATTAGAGCACGTATTCAAATTGCCAGTTAAAGTATTATTTTTTTCTTCTAATATTCGGTCATTATAAAAATACCCCAAGGATATTTTGAAAAGTCGGTGAAATGATCCCATTATTTGCAATGATTACAATTTATTTTAAGTCCTGATTTCTATAGTAATTCGCTTACTAAGCACCGTATGACCAAAACTGAGTCATAACTGAGTGATACATCACTCATTACTTACTGAAACAAATATGTAGTGAAACATCAAACATGTGAACAAAAATAACTTTACCCATTTTTTAGGAAACTAATAACAAACACGTGAATTTGTTACATTCCAATTCCATTGTTTGTGCTATCAGAAGATCTAATGACTAACAAATATACGTGGAATATCACGAAATATATTCCTTGACCGAATTGTCCTTGGACTGGAATATTATTTCAGGAATTCATGTCACTGTGAATCAGATAGTACCAATTACTGCCGCTGATATTCACGTGAATGATAAAAATTAATTAATTTTCTTCTAGCAGGAAAAAAGTGAATTCATTTTCTTGTAAAGCGAAATACTGTACTCAGAAATTTTATATTCTCGGAACGACGAACAAATTTTTTATATATACCTACTAATATTTTCATAGAATACTTAAATGCTCATATTATTTATTTTTCATTGAAGTCAAATATTGCTTTATTATAAGTTTTGTATATCATACATTTTATAAGAAGCTTTACAGAAATTGATAATATTAAAGAACTTTATTTCTAAAAATAGTATGTCAATTATTTTTTTTCTTTTATAACAAATTCTAGTAAGAGTTGTTGTGTATGTCTTATTTAATAAATAATATGTAATAATAATAATAATACTGGAAGAAAAAATAAAATTTAGTACAGCGAATTGAATTTTTAAAATAAAGAAAATTTTAATTATTAAAAGTATGTAATAATCTTGGTTGTTGAATTGAAGTGAGATGTTTGTCAACAAACTGTTACAGTGTAGCTATATTTATGTTATTAACCCGTCAACAAAGAACCCTGCCAAAATACCTCAAGCAAAACGTAATACTTATATATCTAAAATTTCCAGAAGATTTGGTCGCACAACACAAACACAAGTTACTTTCCGTTTTGTTCGTCAAGTTTTAATAACTACCGCGGCATTCCGCCTTCCTTTGAACAGCCGAATAATTAGAAATCCTGTGATTAAGACTTCTCGCACCCCCTCCATTATCCTGTCTTCCCTAAGTGGCAAATAATTGTTACGGCGTTACTGTTATTATATCTGGTCGCCGACCCCTTCACCAATCTGTTTACGCAATTTTTAATTGTGAAACGCTAACTCCAAATTTAATAAAAGACTTAGCGCATGGAAAAACAAAACGATGGTAGATGGAGGAATTTATTATTCTCATCCCTACTCAAGGGTTGTCACATACGGTTTTGATTTCAATGAGAGTACAAAATAATTAATTTAAGGGAATAAATATCTAACAACCTGACACTGAAATGTAGACAGGTTCAAGAGTGAAGTAAATAAGATATATTTAACCCAGAATTTTTAAATAACTGTTAATTTCTCCTGAAATTATAGTAAGGTGTAATTTTTTGATTGGAAAACGTATGTATTTATGTGAATAAATAACAAACCCTTTACTGCATGTGCAATTATCAATTGGGAGGATTTTCCAATCTCAAGCGACGTCCGACTCGACGCGCTGCCTTTTGAATAATGTGTGAGTCAGTTTTGAAGTTTGTTTGGAAAACGTAGATGTTCATGTGACTAAACAACAAACCCTTTACTTTATGTGCAATTTTAAATCGGAAGTCCGACTCCTCGACGCGCTGCCCCTTGAATAATGTGTATCATTCAATTAAGAAGTTTGTTCGAAAAATGTTGGTGTTCAGGTGACTAAACAACAAACACTTTACTTTATGTGCAATTGTAAATCGTCCGACTACTCGACGCGCTGCCTCTTGAATAATGTGTGTGGTTCAATTATGAAGTTTGTTTGGAAAATGTCGGTGATCATCAAACAACAAACCCTTTACTTTATTTGCAATTTTAAATCGGGAGTCCGACTCTTGACGCGCTGCCTTTTGAATGTGTGGGATCAACTATGAAGTCTGTGACAATAGGACGAGTAGGCGTTGGCCGTTTCTTGTATTCGTCCTCGATAGTTGTAAAGTACTTACATTCCTTGCTGCTTGAATAATTATTAATTTTCCTTCAATTTTCTTGATTAGAAAACATCGGCATTCATAACCAACAAACCTTTAATAAATTTATGTGAAAATACAAATCGCTCAACTCGACGCGCTGCCTTTTGAATTATGTGTGTGGTTTAATTATGAAATCTGTGACAATAGGACTAGTCGGCGTCGGCCGCCTCTTTCTTGCTTGAATATTATAATTTACTTACATTCCTTGCAGCTTGAATAATTTTTAATTTTCCCTAAAACTCAGTACGGTGTTTTTTTTCCGCTGGCCTTAATAATATTTTTTTTTTATTTGGGACATGTCTGTATTCGTGTAACTAAACAACAAACTTTATGTGTAAATGAGGATTTCTCAATCTTAAACTGCGTTATACTCGACGCGCTGCCTTTTGAATGTGTATTATCCAGTTATGAAATCTGTGACAATTTCTTTAAGTTTTATTAAGTATTACTATTAATTTTTTTTATTTTCTGACTAGTTGTAAAACCCAAAAATAAAACTGAAAATGAAATAGTTCTTCTGTCATAGAATTGAATGAAAAGCTTAATGATATATTTACCCAGGTATATTTAAAGTCTGTAGAAGTTCAATTCAGTTGCAGACTGTTACAAATTCAGAACTATCTTGCAAAATCCAGGACATTTAGTTTACCGTAGTTTAGAAATGATGTCATTCCATTTGGAGGAAAGAAAGTTTAGCAGCAAAAAGTGTCATTAGTCCCCCATTCATCAGCATCAAAACTATGATCCTATCTGGAGCGAGCAAGTGAGTACAAGTTAGTTCATCCTCATTTAATTATCCCGAACAACACCTCAATCTCGCATCGCACTCGCGTTTCATGCCTTGAAAGAGGGGCCGCGGCAAGTCTTTGCAAGTTTTCACTCGCGCAGGCTCCGCCATCGATTGGGGCGCATTGGCGGAGGCGCTTACAGAAAATGGGGCCCTACGATGCTTGGAAGATGAAACACATTTAGGAAAATTGTTGAAAACAACATCTTATTTCCTAAACGCAGTAAAAGCGTAAATAATATTTTCCTTATAGGTAAGTAAAAACACTTGGTTATTCCACAATAATTATTA
Organism: Stenolophus ochropezus; assembly: GCA_035578165.1. NCBI lineage: Eukaryota > Metazoa > Arthropoda > Insecta > Coleoptera > Carabidae > Stenolophus > Stenolophus ochropezus. Next base: position 3,375,092 of record JAQOWZ010000016.1, on the reverse strand, counting down.
TATTAGTGACGATCGTTTCGTCCTATCGACTCATTTCTCTAGAAACATCCGTAGATCGATAGCAAGTGACAGTCCGAGAGACCCAAATTGCGATTAATTTTTAGTGGATTTCAGCAATGATTCGAATAATGTTCTTCTCCAGGTCGTTAATTATTGTTGGCTTATTGGTATAGATCAGAGATTTAACGGATCCCCAAAGAAAAAACTATTACACGATCTTACTGGCCAATTGATGTCACCTCTCCTCGAAATAAAGCTCCCTGGAAACTTTTTTCGTAATAATTCCACTATGTTATCCATTGTGTGTTACGTAGCGCTATCTTGGTGGAACCATATTTTGTCTACGTTCATATTACCCAATTCTGACTAAAGGCTAAAGAACATTGGTTTTCATCTCTCGATTCCTCTCGCCGTTGATAGTCACGAAATTGCAAATTGTTGAATTGAGAACGAATTTTGATAATAAATTTTCATAATTTGGACGCGTTATTTAATGGTATACTTTTCCGTGATGAATTGGCTGATATGATAGAACAAAATGTCGCAGAACGATAGCGGTGTCAATCAAACAAAACCGCTATCAACTGTCAAAATTAAGACTATACTTAATTCAGGAATTTCATGTACCTACTTTTTATCAACTACAGGCTTATTGAGTATTGATGTAATGTAATGACACTCAATAAACTCTAATTTCTAAATTAAGAAAAATGTGTTTCTAGAAAAATAACCCCTACTGCGCCAATGCAATTCTAGTAGTTACCCGTGGGAATACACCAACCTAGTTCTGTTTTCCTTTTGGAACAATTTCTCTGCAGAGATATATTGGACTTAATATGTGCTTTATTTGAGGTAGAGCGAGCGTTTATTACGAGCTTTTCAGGGAGTTGTGCTAACTGCGAGTTTTATTATAAAGTGTTTTGCTGCAAAAATGTATGTACTGCTTACATGAGCTTCGCAAACAACATACTAATGGAACGCTTTATATCCAATATACAATATTCTCACAAACATACAAATCCTTTATTTTTTAATCAAACACAAATTCATTTTACAAACCAGAATAAATGCCAATGTAAAATAAAATGTAACAAAAGGTTTTTCCAGCTCAAATTAATTTCTTCTACCTTGGGAAATAGATTTCAGTATGGAATTGTATAATTCTCGTATAAATAAACAGATTTTGTTTGGGTTTCCTTTTCCATGTCCTAGTTAAAAAAAAATGTTTTTGTAGATTATATTTTTCAGCAGTAAATGAAATATAAAAATAATGGAAATAACAAATTTTATGTTTTCACAAAGAAAAATATACCAATTATATTTTCCTTAGTGGAGAACAAAATATATAAATGGAAGATAAAATTTCTGGTTTTAAAAAGTTTATTAAAACTCCAACTTTTTAAACCCTGACTAAAAATCCAGATTTATTTTGCAGAATATCCTAGTTAAGAAATTAAAACTTCATTCAAAATATATAAAAATTGATATAAAGCTTGCTCTGGCAATTTAATTTTTTATTGAAATAATAGATGAGTAACAATTTTCGATTAATTTTAATTTTGAAAAAGACCTCTTTGGAGAGTAACCGAAAAATTAAAATTTTACTGAAATTACTACATGAAGACAAGTTTTTTATTAATAAGTTTTTAAAAAATCTAAATACGGAACAATAAGGTTCTTGGTTCTCCTCTCATGCACTTAACCTACGTCATCATCCCCTCCTAAGAACTTTATTATTTATTTACTTAAAACTACACGTAATTAATAATTTAAAAAAATACGGATATATTATTTTTTACAAGCTATCATATTATATAAAATTTAAATATTTATCGCCTATCCCATTGAATCAGACACATCATTCAAAAGGCAGCGCGTCGAGTCGGATTTATTTAGTTCAAAACTACACATAATTAATAATTTAAAATAATACAGATATATTATTTTTTACAGGCTATCAAGTTATACAAAATTTGAAAATTTGTCGCCTAACCCATGATACCAGGTATATCATTCAAAAGGCAGCACGACGAGTCGGATTAATTTTTTTCAAAACTACACAATTAATAATGTTAAAAGATACGAATATATTATATTTTACAAGCTGTTATATTATATAAAATTTAAAAAATTGTCGTCTACCACATTGAACCAGACACATCATTCAAAAGGCAGCGCGTCGAGTCGGCCGGCACCGATGTTTATCGTATCCTGTTCTCAACTCTTGACATATTGAATTCATCTACTGATGATGAGAAATTAAATCCGTAAACATAAGTCTTGTACTTGTATTCTGTTTTAAATTAACTATAATTTTGATTGTAGTGAAAGATTCGGACTTGTTCTTTGCTAGCCACAATGTTTCCGGTAAAACCAGCAACACTTCTCCCTAATCACCCTATCTCCTCCTCACAATTCCGTTCATCCCCAGTGTAAAAATCCCATGTAATCCGATCCACCTATCAAGCTCTCCTATCTGATTGCTGCATTGTCACACCATCCAAGGCCTGCTGGATGTCACAGCCGGTCACCGATCCTACGATCCTACGATCCCAGTAGTCGCATTCGGCCGATAGCTTCGCGGATTGGTCGCCGATCAGGATGGCGCTCGCCTCGCATCAATGTTTTGACAGCGGGGGAGTGTTATCTCTCTTGAAATTGAATGTGTCAACGGCTTGACAGAAACGGTGCATCTGTGCAATTGTTATCGGAGTGGAGATGTTTGTGTAAGGAATATTGGCTGGGTGTTTGCCTATGCAGAAAGGTTTTTTGTAATTTTACAGTTGTTGATCTTTTCGGAAGAGAAATGGTGGAGTATTTTTGTTTCTTTTTTCAGTCTTCATGCACCAGCTGTAATTCCGTTTGCTTAAGGCTAGTGTATCTCTTCCTACTTGAAATAAAACCGTTATACTTATAATAATTTAAAACACTATTCCTAAAAGGTATTCTATTCTGGATTCGATAATGTCGCCCAATTTACTCATATTATATAATTTTTACCGATCAACTACTATATCTATCTAACAAAGTATGTAGACACATGGGCATTACTTGAATTTTCTTGCACATGCGCAAATGTAATGTTCCCTTGTCAAAAAAAAAAGGCAGTTATTAAAGACAGCGTAGTAGTTTCTAGATTTACCTAAGTATTATCCATGCCACTGTACTTCATTGTCAATCGTCAACCCAAATAAGAATAATTTAACCAGATATCAACATTAACCTAAACACCAACAACTTTAACTGTCATTTGACTTGCGATACCAATCGAACGCTTCCGATCATCGGTTTCTATACTTCATCGGCCCGTTTCATATTATGAAGTTTGAAATGATCATTACCTAAATCATATGATACATGGCAACTAAATTAAGTACTGTATGTTAATCACCATTAACTTTTGTCGTATGTCTCGGGTATTATCTTTCTAACTGGACTCAACGAGCCGCAATTCTTGAAACTGCAGTACTACTGGTTAGATTTCAGCCATTGCATTTAAGATGTGTAAGTAGCCGACAACATCCCAGAATATCACAGAAATTGTTAGTCTGGATGATAAGGAAACGTTTGCTAACACGCTTAGCCAGTGAACCGACTATAAATAAGGGAAATATTGTAATCATACCGATTTCATATATCAAAACGTTATTGGTGTCTATTAATTACTGTATTTCAATTCGATTGAACAGTTTTTAATGGAACTATTTATTTAATCTTCTGACATCAATGCTCGTTGATAAACTTTTGGTAAAAATCGAATACTGGAAGTTACAATTTACTTTGACTTTAGGTATTTCTAATTAACTAGTAACAACTGACCGTACTGTAACAACGCATTTTTCAGTCAAGTAACCACGGTCGGTTCTATGCTGGCTGTATTAATATTTTTTTTAATCATCAATTGAATTAAAAGGAAGGGGCGAGAAAGAAATAATTATACTCTATTTTCTTTGTGTGGGAAAGTGGATTGATGACATCATCTTGTCGGGTGAAATCGTGTGATTTCTAAAGTAAATAAATGCCAAAACTAACAGTATTATATATAAATATAAAAATAGATGAAACATACGCAGAGAGTTGTAAAAAAAGTATCAAAACTACCAAAACACAATGAAGCACAAAATATAAACGGCAAAATTATCGTCATCAATGACATGAATGACATAATAAAGATTACCTCCCTTCATGCATAAAACAATCAGAAAAAGTAATAGAAAATAAAAATATATCTATTTTGATATATCCTGTTACAATAAGGATATCTATAGGGGTTATTATAGTCATTATTTATCTATGGATCTTGTTGAACGCTAATATTTGTCTTCCCGTTCAAAATTTTAATTCTGAAGTTGCTGGGAGGAATGTTAGTAAATATGCAAGAGATATGTAAGGGTGAAAGTGCAAACATTGGAAATGAGTCACCGTTTACTAACGACCCTAAATGTCAGTGGCGTCAGGATTTGTTTGCGCAGCAATCACGTATCATGTCTACACGCTGTCCCGCCAAATTTATTCCTAAATAGAGCGCCGAATGTACTACGGCAATACACGCTGTGCGTGACATTTATTACCCTATACAAAAACCTGAACGCTGAACGATTTTTTCAAATATTGCAATATTTCGCGAGCGTTTACCGGATGACAACTAGAGAGCTGCACAATCAAAATGGGAATACAGCAATCGGGAATGTTCAAAATGATACAAATCGCTCGTGAATAAAATATCTTTATTTCTATTCACCCAAACTTTGTCAATACAAAGTTATTAGCCATTTATAGTGACCAACTTTAATAAGAAATGTTTTATATATTAGATTAGTCATTTTTAAATTGGGAATGATACTTGTTTTACTGTTTATTTCAGGAGAATAATTTCATTTTACATTTTATTTCGGGGAAAATAACATGAGACTGGTTACCATTAGGTCTTGAATTGGTATCGACTAACCTAATTTCAAATTATTAATATTTACTAAAAAATAAATTTGGAGTCATATTTCTGATTCTCGTAAACAACTCCTTTGAAGTGTATATTATCTTTTGACATATGGGCTTTAGAGGATGTAAGACTCATGTAAAAATAGAATCTTGTATATTGCTACCTATAAAGCGTTTGAACGTTTTGAAAGGTCAGAGTGTTGGTAATAACTAGAGTTTTCCAGTTAATTGACACGTTACTATATTACAGCTTAACCTGCCTTGTAATAACCACGCCTGAGGGAAAATTAAAAACACCCACGTCACGGATTTCATTTGTTATTGACGTTACTGCGGTGTTGCGGTAAACGCATTTTAATTCACATGTGTAGCAAAAAATAAATTATAGTTCATTTCCATGTTTATAATATATTTATGATTTGATGCCGATAGCAATCGATTATCATATTAGCTTGGCAAGTATTTCACAATATGTTCCGCAAACATATGAAATTATAAAAACAAATGTTATAAAATAATGAAAAAATTGTAAATTTGAGGAATAAATAAAAACTGTCCTACTAACAACTAAGTCACCATATTGTACAGGATAATACTACATGTATTTCTACATCTTATATGATACAGATTACTTCATTTTAATACCATAATTCATTGTAATTGAATAACTGAATAACTGAAAAACGAACGACTTTTTTTTAAAGTATGATAGTACCTATCATACAGAATTACGATCTGTATTGACTATAAGTGATCAATTTCTTAATCTACTACTATGGTGGAGGACCCCATTATGTTACATTAGAAAATAATTATTCAGCGTTACAACATTGTAAATGTTTATCTGTTTGTAAAATTGTTTTATATTTAACTCTCCCACAATATTCATATTTAGATTGTTTGTGATGTTATTTCGCAAGTTTGGAAATTAATTATTTTCAAATGAAAACACATTTAAAACTTTTGAATACTGAATTTAATTTCTCATTAGAAAACAACAATGAATTTTGTAATTAAAATTCATGTTTTAATACTATAGTTACTTTCAGAGTAATTTCAATAATGTTTTACGAGTTTTATGAAGTTATGTTTGGTAATTAGTGAAAACGTGTAATTGATTGAATAACAACATTTTCTAATGTAAAAATTTTGCCTAACTCTAAAAGGATCGAAAAACGGTGCTTTTTGTACTAGAAGAGATATCTATTTTTTATCTAAGAAAAAATCAAAACTAGCCTTCTTTTGGGTCCTTACGCGAGACGATTTTTTTTTTTTAATTAAATTTTATATACCCAAGTAAAACCACGGTTTCATGTAGATTATAAGGACCTTTACTCTATTTTTCTTCATGGGTCAGTCCAACCCTGATTCTGAAAAGTCTAGCGATATGGCATTGTTTTTTATCAAAGACGAATGCCAACATCAGTTGTCATTTTCATCGTAAAATCTGTTGTTATTATCGAAATCTGCCACATATGGTATATGTAGTAATGGGTAATAAACTGTGCTTATAAATTTGTTTATACGTAAAATTTGCAATTTTTGACATATACCAGTGTACAATGAGTATAAAAACTGATCGTTAGTTTCTATGGCTTTTGGTTTATTGTTGCTGTAGTCTATGTATTCAAGTTTAATAACGAATAATAGACCAATTTTAAAATTTTATTTTTGTGGTATGTACCCATATATATTCTATGCCTTTTTTGAAGAGATTATCCATTTAGCGATTTTATTATTTCTTTTTACATTTGTGATATATTTTGATTATAACAATACATGGTGATACACATTCATACATCAAACATTAACACTCCTAGTCTTTAATATTTGTTTCATCCACTCTTGTCCTGTCCACAATTCGTCTGACAGAACCTCTTCTTCTCTTGTTTCTCTCCAAAACTTTCCTGCACGATCTTCTTAAATGCTTTTTTTTTCCTGTCCATAAAGACTACACCTACTCTCCTCACTTGATAGCCAGTATTTGTTATTTCTCTCTTCATCACCACATTTGCATCTAGCAATCATCTTGATATTTTTCTTGTCGTCCAGTAGATACCATGGTCATTATAATTCGAATTTCTGATCTTACTTTGTAGTTCTTGTTGTTGTATATCCCAATCTATTTGATGAATTTCGTAGTGTGTGTTCTCTACATTTATGCGTCGTCTTTCTATTTATACCGAAGAGTACCCTTTTATTTCGTAGTATAATTTTCTTGCTGATCCCCATTTTGCTAATTTGTTGTTTTCCTCCTCTCTTCTTATAACTCGCCAACATTCTTACAGAATTGAATTTTGGGTATTTCTTACTCCTTCTTGACGTCTTTCTATTTGTACTGAAGAATACCCATTTCTTTCCTAGTATGATTTTCTTGCTGATCCCCATTTTGTTAATTTGTTGTTTTCCTCTTCTCTTCTTAAAACGCCATCATTCTTGCAAAATTAAATTTTGGGTATTTCTTACTCATTCCTGATTTTTCACAACTCTTTTTTTTGTCTCTACTCTAATTTAATTTTTGTGATCTTACATACATGACTTCTATGATTTTATGTTTAAGAAACAAAACTTATAGCAGTTATTCCTAAATTTGGGGTTGTGGTTTTTGTAATGCACTTTTAGCGTTGCATCACAGAATAGTTACATACAGAAGCGACACTCCGTGTTGGTACCTTTCATGTTCCCCTATCCAGTTCTATGACCTTGAAGTATTGTGTAGACCTTTAAATTTCTGCTCTTCCCCTATCTCTCTCTAAGATGTGAGGGAACTTTCCGATTTTAAACAATAAGCCCTTTAAATTTGTTGGCTTCCCCCATCTCTGTATAATTTTCGTTTCTCTGTCTTACTGTCGCTTCTGTATAAACTTATTCTGTGGTTGCGTTTTGTTTGGAAACAAAAGCTGTTTGATTAGGTGGACGTGTCTCGCTAACCTACTTCTGTTTGTGTGTTGCAGATTAATTTACGACTAATCCTGGTCAGCGGGAAGACCAAAGAGTTCCTGTTCAGCCCTAGCGACTCCGCAGGCGACATCGCGCAACATGTATTCGACAACTGGCCAGAAGGTAAGACCCAGTTCATTTCAACCCCTACCGATCTATCAGACCGAATCAAATATGGAATAATACAAATCTTAAAGTTGAATTTGTAACTGACATGGAATGTAGTTCAGCATGAAAATAGAATATGGTACTGGGATGCAGTCAAAATTATTTCAAAATTTTAAACAACCTCTATCGGTTTCAAGAAGTGGTTAGTTAATGGATCACCTCCTCAAGATGACCCAAATAAATCCAAAACAGACCGAGGTTGATATTCTTTTTTAATTTTGATTGCATCCCAATACCGTATTTTATTTTCTACAAGTTCCTCAGTCAAGAAGCTTCCACTTCTTAATAGTTTAACAAGATTTAGTTTAACACAGAAAACGTAGAATTTTGTTTGGGGAATTGATAAATTTCTCATAACACTTAGAAAACAGACCTCGGACATGCTTATAGGTGATTCATTTTGTTTTTATAATCATCCTCATCATATCACACTTTGACTAATTTTCTCTAAGTACATCGAATCGTACCGAATATGTCAAAACATCAAAAACACAGACAAAGAGAAAATTGGTGAATTCCTAAACCGTTCAAATGTTGTTTTGGGCTTTGTGTTTCTTATAAATAGATACACACCATTATATTTAATTAAAATTTTTAAATGAATTATTAAATCTTAGGTAGATTGAAAACCCTATGATCTTTCAATTGGTACGCCAAACCTTTAAAATTTAATAAATAGACTTGTACATGAGTTACAGCAAGAATTTTTATTGTGACTTGAAACACATTTAATGCCATTATATCTAATTGTTACCATTAAGATTGATCCTTTTTAAAATATTCTCCAGGTCAAGAAAGGTTTTAGAAGAGTAGTAATAGTAGTTCAAATAGTGTTCCGAAATTGGTTTTGATTTTCAATAATGGCAAAAGCTTGCACTCCACCGAAACGAGGGGAAAGTTTTTTTTAGCAATTAGCACCTCCCGTTCGGTAAAATTCAAATTAGGCTGGAGTAGACAGACAAATCACCTACGTTGCGAGTACATTATTCTAAAACGTCAAAAGGGAACATCCATTTGAAATCAGCATATTTTGATCGTTAGCAAGCTTGAGCACACGTAGCACGGGAGAACAGAACAACCAAACCATACAGGCAGAGTCGTTTGTCGTTTCCCGTTAATGGAAATCGATAACGAATGACTGATTGGCAAAGCTGCAGCCGAAGCCAGCAAGCTACCTTACTCCTGCAGGATTTCAGCACTGCTCAGGTCAACTCTGCCCGACTAACAAACATTAGAAGCATTCGATACTTTCAATTATTTTAAATTAGATATTGTGATCAAAAATACAAATACTTAATTAGAATTAGGATGTTTCTTGGCTGGGTAGTTTTTAAATAGACGAAAGTTTCTGAAATTCAGCCTTTATTCTTGCAACTTCGACAGAAAAATAAAAAAATCGGTTTTAATGTTATCAAACAAAAAGCAAATAAGTTAACAATAAGTTTATTGAGGGACTATAGTGTAACACGGTGGCTTGGCGGCTGTGCATTGTTGTAAATTTTTTGTATTGTAGTACTATAGAAGTTACGAAATGAACAGATTTAAGGTGAAGGACGCACATTTTGCGCCTTCAAGATTGTTTTCAAAGAAATAACTGTCCGTTTCCGGTACGTGATTCCCTCGGTGCACATCAATAGTTGGGTTATTTTTAGCATAGTTCATACTTAGGGGATATGAAGAGCCGGATAAACATAGGTTGAGAACTTCTGGATTTTTACCATTAAATGGTGCTCTTAAGTTTGAAATCTCTCTCTTATTTTGTTGTCTCTTGTTTTTATTATATTCTTTGTGGATTAATATTGATTTGTAGATCGATGTAAAAAGGTTTTCAAAATTGTTGGAAATTATAAAATTAAACCGCGACATTATTAACATTCCATTGCCTGCTTCTATCACGGCAGACTTTTAAATAAAGTGATAGTGGTGGCAGCGACTATCGTTACCCTTGTCTCGCGTAAAAGTTGTTCATTAATATAATTTGTGAATTACTTTCGAGGCAAGTATAACGCATAAATTAAAACCCTTGTATGTCAGGTACTAGATTTCGTCTTAGGCGACCGTACCTGTTACCAGTGTCGCATTTACGTTACCGGAGGCCCGAGGCGCAACATCTACATGAGGCCCCTCTATTTTATATATCATTACTAATTTTTTCTTCATCTGTATCTTCTTTATATAGGTGTTCCATTTAAGCGTGCCACCATTGCTATCTCAAAAACTATAAGAGCTACGAGGTTGGTTAAATTAGCAAAGAACCACCATTTTACAAGACTATTAAAATAAGCTAAACAAATATTTTTTTAAACCAGTGGTTCTCAAGATATGGAGCCCAACTTTCTTATTTTAAATGGAATACCCTAATAATTTTTACATATTTGGATTCTACATAAAATTACAAATCCATTAATATGTTTGAAGTTAAATTTCAGTTAAATAATAAAATCCCTATATTAGCATTTATTTTGCATATTTTTACCTAAAAATAGTAGTTATCATGAATAAATAGAAAACAAACGTTAAATTCTGCGTTCTTATCACACTAATTCTACCTTTAAATTAAAAAACTGCTATTTTCAGATAAAAGAATACAAAATAAATGTCAATATAGGGATTTTATTATTTAACCAAAATTTAACTTCAAACATATCAATGGATTTGTAATTTTATGTAGATTCCAAATATGTAAAAATATATATGATGTTCCATTTAAAATAACAAAGTCATATATCTTGAGAACAACTGGTTTAAAAAAATTTTTTTTGCACATCCGGGCGTAAAAGTCGGACAAATAACATTGTTTTAAGGGCGAAATGACACTCTTTTTCGCCCGAGGGCGAAAAAGTAGTCATTTTCGCCCTAGAACTTTTCGTGCCCAGTTTCACCCATTTTTATAATAAATTTTTGACGTGTCACCGCTTTTTTGCTACTTTGTTTACTTACTACTTGCTTGTTTTCATTGTTATCCATGACAACGTACATATGTCAAGTAGACTACTATGATCTGAATTTGATTTGAACATCGTTTTACTTTGATCGCGGTGATGAAGTAATACTACTTCGGATGTGCAAAAAATATTGTATGTATTACGAGCGAAATATATTTTGGCCCTAGGTGCATTGTAACCCTCCGCTGCGCGTCGGGCTTCAATTTTGCACCGCGGGCCAAAATCTATATCATTTCGCCCTTAATACATAAATAGCTATTTTTGCTCATTGTGTTAGTCTTGTAAAATGGTGGTTGTTTGGTAATTTAACCAACCTCGTAGCTCTTATAGTTCTCGAGATAGCAATGGTGGCACACTTAAATGGAACACCTGTATATTTGGAATAATTTAATTAATACTCATTGCATATTCGTCTTCATTCATGTTAGCCTGAAGAAAAATATTAAAAATATTTAAAATATTGGAATAAACTTTTGTACGATCGTTAATTTCGCTGCTATGTCGATATTTTCTTCGGTGTATTTTTCATCGGACATTTTTTTTTCGTTTTTTCGCCCTTTTCTTTTCGTCTTTAAATAGTCTCTCTTCTGTTAACATATTAGCTTCCTCGCGCAAAACAACAAAATTATTTCTTAGATCTGATACAAAACGGAGTACAGATTAAAATAATTCGTTAACCACTAATAAATCTAAATTAGGGTCTTGGAGAGATTTGCTTGTTGCATTTAAATGTCGCAATATTTTGTCCCACAGTACAGTTAATAATGCTGTTTCTATATTCTCAAATTCTTTAGCTAGTGATGAACTTTCTGTTTTGGAAATTGGTTTTTCACTACTTGAGATAGACAATTCAAGTAAAGCCTCTTTAATTAATAAATATCCACGCCTAAACGCAGAAACAGCATCTGCTCTTGCATACCACCTAGTTTCACTAAGTTTTTTAACAGTTAACCCGTTTTTGTTTAATTAATATTCCCCATCTTTTCGTGGAGGCGGAAAGATAATTATACACATTTTGTATAAAACAAAAATATTTTACAGCTTCAGGACAACATTCGGCTGCATAGTTGTCGATTACGTTTCAAAAAATTAGAATTTCTTTGGATTTCCAATGATTCTAATAAATTCACCTTTAATCTCTTTTTGCCCAAATGGTATATTTAAATTATTAATATCCACAGAATTGTTAGTTTGTTATTTATTTAAACCCGGAAGCTCTTGTGTTCTTTAAATCTAAATCAAAGCTGAGACCTGTTTTGTCCGACATATTTAATTTAATAAATTTCACTTTTATCGAAATGAAATTATCTTTCTGTTTTATTTTATTATTTATAGTACACTGCACATATATGAGTTATAAATTATTTCAACTTCAAGCGTAAGAAATTAATTTTCAATAAATGTTCGTATTTAAAATTTACTAATAAATTTATATTTATCCCTATAATAATATAATCTCTTTTCTAGTTACAAATTGAAATTAGAAAAAGTACATTTAAAATGCATTATTATTTCAATACTTTAATTTAGATTTAAAAGTACATAGTTAGGAAACAACATGAACGCAAGTTTCTGGTACGGTCTAAAATATTATGACAGAAGAAACTACTTGCATAAAGGAACCATTACCGCTAGACCCGAAAAACTTTATAACGGGAACGGCCAATCGGATTATTCTCTTATGAGATTCAAATATTTGTGCGGTCTAGGGCCTACTATACAAGCGTGTATTTAATAAAAACAAACTATTTTTTACAGTATAAAATAGTTGAATGTTTATACGATGGGGCAATATTTTTTTTCTATTATTTTCTTTGTACTCAAGGCTGGAGGCTGGAGGCCCCTTACAAAGCGAGGCCCCCAGCATGCGCCTAATGGTAAATGCGACCCTGCCTGTTACAATAGTGCATAATTTAATCCTGAGAGTCAGGTTTATTTCACGACCACTTAAGGTCTTGTTCTATCTAAGTATGTTGTACTATTACCTAGTTTTTAAATTAGAAAAGTACTCTTTTATCCCTCTTTAAGTCTTCCCCTATTAATTTCACCCCTTTTCTAATAATCGTCCTCATCCACTTTTTGGTTGAACGTCTTCGAGTCCCCCATCTTGTGTTCTTAGAGTTCATCTCCCCGTGATAATGCAGCAAACTGAGCGTAATCATCTGTCATCATTTGTGTCAAATTGTCAGCTGATTTCGTTCCAGTCAAATCACCCGCAATCTCCTGCTTGCAAGGGCGACAAACCGTGCTACACGGCGCGAAGATTTACAGCAGCACGTGCGTAAAGACTCACATGATCCCTTCAGGGACTGGATTTCATAAGGTTGTTTCAAGGCGTTAAAAGGGTTGTTGTTAAACAGCTTCCCAACATTTAATACATGCACGTTCAACGTTTAATAGGCTCGTAAACCAAAATAGAATTCAGAGAATATATGGAAAAATCGTAAAATAGTAAGTTGTAGAAATGGGAGTTCTAACTGTCAATTCCATTTACCGATCATTACAATAATAGGATATTATACTCGTACACGAAGGGACTAAAATGCATGATTTAATCCTGACAGTGAGATTTATTTCACGAGCCGTAGACGGGAGATTAAAGGCACTTTAGTCCTGTCGTATATACACTATTTTTTACACTTCTGCATATACATTTTTAAAATAATAATTATTGAGTTATATTTTTATAACTGCGTCAAATACCTAAAAGCTTTGAAAAAAACATCATTATGCGTATTTTTCTGGTAAGTTAGGCTAGGTAACATACATATACTTACTTGTTTTTTGTGGTAATTAAAGCTTGTTTTTAATTTAATTCCTCAAAAAGTGCTACTTCAGTCTTCGAAAACGAAGAGTAAAGTAGGCTTTTACTCTCAGAAGTGCAAAAAAGGTTATGGTAGTCATACCGATTTACCGATTTTCAAATTTCAAGAAAGTTGCTGTAAAATAGTGAGTCAAATATGGCTTCTTACATAACTTGAGATAATTATACATTAAACAGTCAAGCTTACAAATGTACTATTTTCTTTTTTTTATAATTTTTCTTTCGTACACTATGTCATACCAAATTATTTTAAATATATATATATTTTTTTTAGATTACAAGTATTTAATAATATATCCTGTATTTAGTACAGAATAGATCATTTCCGCACGAGCGAGAAGTTTGTATCTCGAGGCATAGACGAAATCTACTATGTCGCGAGTGGCGAAAATTTTATTCCATATGAATTTTAGACATTTTCAACTTTCTCTAAACAAATTATAAAAACAATAAACCAAGCAAGGCTGGCGTGATTTTAAAAACAATTTTGTGGTTCCATGTATTTTATTTATTCATTCTGTAATAGGTTTTAGTCAGAATTTGTAGATACCATACTATTGTTAGAGAAAAAAATTTTAACATTAATTTCTATAAAATTCAATAAAAATGTTCATCGCATTTCCGAGAAATTTCTCTCGGAAGTTATTATTATAAAACAATGTTTTTAATTGATAGTTTTCCTTCCTTGTTATTATTTAATTACTGACATTAAATCTGGGAACTACTACTACTTTTACTTCCTAAGTAGGATGCATTTGTTTACAATGTAGTTTTTGTTTATTTACCCTACCAAGGTTTAAAAAAGTACATATACATATACCTTTTGGTTTCTTTGGTAACATAATGCTTGTTTATCAGTTTAATCCCTCAGGGATAAAAAGTGTTACTTCAGTCTTCGAAAATGAAGAATAAAGTAGGCTTTTACTCCCGGAAATGCAAAAACCTAATTTTCAGATTGATTAGGATACTATGTATTCCTGTTTGAGAAAGAGTGACGTATTAGATTGCACTAGGAAGCGGGAACATCGTATGACTAGTTGATTGATATTAAATTATGCGGGATCAAGTTGAGGACGAGTTGAGAAACGACTTCTCCTTGAACTCATCTCTTACCGTCACTTGTTTCTGCTGTACACTGCATAAAACATCCGCACTACCTTTTGTTTTGATTGATTGGAATTTTATTGAATATTGCTTCCAACTTCCACAAAGTAAGAACAAGTAATTGATTACATTTTGACTTTGAAATGTTCGACATACTTTCCACAAATAAACTACGTAGTTTATTTTTATCTTCATTCATGTTGCAACTTAGAATAAGAAGAGTTTTATTGGGAAATATTCTCATTTAAAATCCATCTATTTTTATACGGACAGTACGCCCTCTGCCCTCCATTAGTGAGCGAAGATTAAACGTGATTTATTTCCGGGATATTTTTTAAAATTCAATTCTTTCGAACACAAATCTTTTCAAACATTTCCTTATAAGCAATATTAGAATCATAAATCTAATATTAAAATCTGATATAAAAAATCTATTTTTAATGCTTCAAGAGCTTCGCCAAATTTTCATTTTTCACCAGAAAAATCTGTGTCATTCGAGTATTTTTAGATTTTATTCCCGTGCTGCATTTCATTAATTTAGTATTTCTTGTTGTTATTAATTCACTTTAAAACGTACGACCTAGTTTTAGTAATTTCCATTTAAAATCATAATTTTTTAAAATTGAACTATAAAAAGATTATTATATTTTATTGAAACACAATAATAAAACCTAGTTTTAAAAGCTGAGTACATACAATGAAAAATAATTTTATTAAAAAATATATATCAAAAAAGTTTAAAACAAACCTTCCATTAAATTTAATTGTAAGATATTTTCGTCAACCAGAAATCGACAAGTAGTATAATTATTTTTATTTGTAGAATGGGGTCTGACATCTATTATCAATATTATGAACTATTAAGTATTAATAAAAATACCTAGATTCGAAGAAAATTTTCATGTATGACTTGAAATAGAAATTAAAAAATTTGGGTTCTACTAGATGAAATTTTATTATTTAAGAAGATCAATTTCCACGCTTATGAAATAAAATATTTAAATTGTTTTTAAAACAGTGTAGTAACATATTCGATATCTTTAAAAATTAAAAAATCCAAAAATTTGATTTTTTTTAAAGCAATTTATTTATGATTTTTAATTCTTTAAATTAATCATTTTTTTGGCAACCCTAGTAACCACCCTTAAAATTTAATTTCAAGAGTCATTTTTCCAATAAATATTGTTGTCATGTTTGCAATACGACAGAATTATTTTAGGATATGGAATGGGGTGTGACATCTATTAGCAATATCATAAACTATTATTAATAAAAATACCTACTTTGAAGAAAATTCCTAAAATATGACTAGATATAGAAATTCAAAAATTTGGATTCTACTAAATGAAATTTCATTATTTACTGTTAATAAATGCAGGTACATTAAATTGTGAAGTTCGATTTTTAAATTTTTTTCTATATCTCGCGAAATTAGATTATTTTCAAATTCTGAGTTCAGAAAAAATTATAAAAATCATTGATTGAAAAAAATGTACAATCAAAATATGTTCTGTACATAATAAAATCTTAAAAGTAAATGATATTTTACCACTTTAATTGTCATATAACAGAAAAAAATATAACTATTTTAATGTGTAACAAAAATTAAAAATTCTTTGTTACTTTTCCTAGTTATATTCAAATAAATCTTTATGAGTTGTGATTATATTTGAATAAGAAGACCAATTTTCATGCTTATGAAATAAAATATTTTATCTACAACTATTGAAATATGGGTACATTATACGTGTGAAACTACATATAATATACTACTCATATTACACAAGTGTAATATGAAATGTCATGATACACGCTACACTTTTCTGTAATAAATAGGGCATATAATTTAACACATAATATTTTATTAAACTGTTAATTTATTAATAACATATTTTTTATTATAAATATCAATATATATGCTTATAAAAGTATAATAAATACAATTTGAAAAGTGATTTTGACATTTAAGTGCTACTGTGGCGCCATCTGTTAAGCTATATATGAACTGCCCACACCTAACTGAATATTTAACAAATAATATCAGATTTGTTATATGCCTGATAGTTGTAGATAAAGTATAGTATTTGACTCGCATAATATGGCTACATTACACTCAGATGATTAAAAATACTCGCTACCGCTCGTATTTTTAATTACATCATCGTGTAATATAGCCTACATATTATGCTTGTTAAATAATATACTATATATTGTTTTTAAAACAGTTCAGTAACATTCGCTATCTTTAAAAATTAAAAAATCGAAATAATCGTGATTTATTTCATCTTTGAAAAAAAATATATGATTTTTGATTTTTTAAATACATCATGGTTTTGGCAACCCTAGAAACCACCCTTAAAATTTAATTTCAAGAATAATGTTTTCAATAAATATTTTTGTCTTACAATTCAATAGAATTATTTTAGGATATAGAATGGGGTGTGACATCTATTAGCAATATCGTGAATTATCATCAACAGAAAAATATGCTTAAATATTTCGTAAAGGAAGACTATTATCAAAAAATACTTCAAATTAACTACACTTGAAATTAAATTTGGAACAACTTTAGTAAATAAAAAAAAAATATCCAGACCCTCTAAAAAAATTAAAATATATTTGTAATTTTGATAGATATGATCATTTAAGGCGTGATGATATAATGTTTGTGTATTGTTTTAGACTGGTCCCAGGAGGCCGTGGCCAAAGCCGAGATTCTCCGTCTCATCTACCAGGGCCGCTTCCTGCACAGTAACGTAACGCTAGGCGCCCTAGGACTGCCCTTCGGTCGAACCACCGTCATGCACCTGGTGCCCCGGGAAAACCTTCCAGAGCCCAACTCACAAGGTACGGTATCTCTAACTTGGGTTCTCTCACCGGAAAAAAAAACTCTCAGCAAATAAAGGGTTTTAATTTACTCAATTCAAAGTAATGATTAAACTAAAGAGTAAATTATGACTCATATTTCACTTTCATGAAATATGGCTACTATAATTAACCGAAAAAATTGAAATAATGGGAATATATTTGTACAGGATTATAAACAATATATTACATTAATTTCTAATATTAATTATTGCATTTTGAATTATATTAATTTATGTTGTGTAAAATATAATTTATATGAAGTTAATTTTGATAATCTTTAAAATTTATTTGTATACAATTTATTATTTTGGTTCAAACTACCTGTTTTATAAAAAAATATGGACTAGGCATTTCATTTGATGATTTCATGAAATAGCTTATGAATAACATAAGTTTGTAATAGTGAAACCACCAACACCAGAAGAAACAACATTCTAGCCAAGAATAATAATATTTTTTTAAAATTTTAAGCTGGAAATTCTAAAAATATTTTTATTTATAGATTTTTTATGAATTTCCGAATCCGTTTACTGAAATTCTTCTTTGTAGCCTAATCGTGATCAATTTTTTTCTACTTGAATTTTTTTTAATTTGAGTTTGAACATGTGATGCCGTTAATATTTGTTGTTGTTAGTCTTTAAATTTTATATTTCTCGAAATTAATGAGTCCATTTCAGTGTGACATATTTACAAAAATGTTCCGGTAACATTTAAAATTTTACCTTGAGTAAAATAAATATTTCCCATTGTTATTTCATCAGAATTTATTTTAAAAACATTAGTGTTGTATGAATAATAATAGTAGAAGAGTACAGTAATGTTAGTACGTGTAATAAGCGTAATACGTTATTTATAGCAGGATGCAAATGAGAATGTACAGTTAGTGATTGCTTTGTTTTATTGCAGACCAACGACAAAAGAGTAAAGGAGGAAGTAGCAGCTGTTGTTCCGCTTCCTGCTGTATCCTGTAATCAGCGCTAGGAAACGACGCGAGCATCATCTGCTGAAGATGGACACAGCATTGGGCGACCGAAGAACTATCACTGCTTTATCGGCTATTGACAGTTGTTTTGTTTGATGTTTAAATCATTTTATTCCATAACTTCAATATGCGACATCGTTCATCATGTTAGTTGTATCATCCTCGAACGTTGACTTCGATAGTGCAACCCAGCCGTATGAACAAGTGACTCGAAATAATATGAACTGTTTATTTCTGTAATGTTGTGATATCAGATAGTGTAAGAAATGCAAAAACTACGTGCCAGACTTATGGTGTGACAGTGTTTTATTTTTTATTTTGTTTAAACATTAAGTACCTAAAGTTAGACATTATAAAATTATTATTTTCATAAAAATTGTTTATATTTATAAGTCAGTCATATCGCAGCTATTATTTATGTTTATGATATTATTTAAGATTGATATTCAACTGATGCAATGATATATACTATAGCAACGACTTATATAAACAATACAAATTAATTTGTACGTAGCTGTGAATATGGCTGATTGTAATATTGTTCTGTTCTATTCCTGCCAATCGTTACAATTTTAGCACAATTATACATTGTTAATATTGTGTTCAAAATCATTGATTATTTTACACCACTCATGTACAGATTTATTCATCAAATACGTGTATATTCAGTTCTGCTTGTTATGAAAGATAAAATACAGTATTAGTCTGTTAGTAATTGTACGATATAAATTTATATATAAAACTATCAGATTTTAACAGAACATCTCATTTGGATTCATGTGTGTTTTCAGCACTTGTTTATTTTATTTTTATAAATCGATTTCATTGTACTTTGTCAACCTTTCGAATAAAATGTGTTCTTGTTGCAGATGGAGAGAATAAGTAATATAAATGGAAAACAAAATTAAAACTTCACAGAAAAGTTGACAAAGTTAAATTTAGTCGACAATGAATAAATGTTGCGGAGTGAATGATGTAGCGTGTCTTCGGATAATAAAATATTAACGTGTTTATATTTTAATCTGGCTTTTATATCTAAGGTAGAAATTCTGTGTGTACCAGAAGATTGTCAAAGAAACCTTATTTTTTAACAAATTACTCCATTTTTAGAATGCTTTATTATAAATTATTATACAGTTATAATGTATTTATGCAAATAAAAACCCGATTTAAAAATGGCGCTTTGTATCACTAGTCCAGAAACTGAACTTTTACGGCCTGCAAATGCGAGATCTCGAAAAAGAGTTTCTGGGCGTGTGATACACAAGATTTTTGCGCCAATGACACTTTTAATTTATTAAAGAAAACCCAAAAAATAAAAATGAATGTGAATTGATATTTTTCAACAAATATCGTAATACAAGTACAATATGAATAATAAATCAAAAATAGTGGTTTTAATTAACACATTACATTTTCAATAAAATAAAATTTAAAATTTTGACAACATAATGCTAAATTACTTAAGTTGGCATTTGTACATTTTGCCGGCCTAGGCCAGTAAACGGAGTATTTCTGGACGATTTTGTGTTCTGTAATACTAGTCATATCGAACGGGGAGACGAAAAATATTTTTCGTTATAATTTTCTGAAGAAAAAATAATCAAATATAAATAGTAATTATGAAAATTGAATCGTTTGGTACACACAGTGAATGGTGTTCTTTGTTGTCTAAAGTAGAAGTGGTATTCCCTATAAATTGTATAATTGGTCGAATAATACTTAGTACGATTATTTTCCGACAACAAAGACATGCATTCGGACAGAAGTTACCCCATGTACACTACTATATTCGTAAATCTCAAATACAAACAACAACAAATAATTCAAGTAAATGCTTATTTATAGAAATGGTTATTAATTATAATAATATCAACACGTTTGCAATTTGTCTGAGATATTAAAACAGTTGATAAGTTCTATATAAATTATTATGAAATGATTTATTTACGAGCATTGTACATTAGAATTATCATTGAATGATTTCATATCATCTACAAATAGCCCAAATTTGTATTATAGCTAGCGCTTTACTTCAATAACTTTCATTGTACGAAGTGTGATTTTTCTTATTTTATACGCAGGACGTTCAATTGATAATCTTAAATCTGTCTGTACATAAAAGTCCACATAAATATAATATTAATTATATAATATACATGTCAGACTAAATGACCAGGTGTCATTTTGTTTGGGATTATCTGTTTATAGTGTTATATATTATCATTCTATTTGGCGAAAAAGTGTAATTTAACAACAACGATTTGTTCATGTTTTATTCATCAGCATTATAAATATACGAAAATTCGGACATGCTGATAGCACATTTTCTATACCAAAAATACCAAATTGTACAGAGTGAATACAATTCGTGCGATATGTCTACCGGGAACAGCACAAAATAATTTAGTTTCGTATCTTTACTTTCCAGTTATCATTTTGTGCTGATCTTATAACACGAAATTCCATTATTTAAATATATATAGTTGTTATACAAAACATGACATTTAAAGACTTATGTTTGGAATCTGATGTCTATTTAGTAGGTATATTGTAAATATAATAGTATAATGAAATGTATTTTTGTTCCCTATAATGCGATGTTCTTATTAAGGATTTTATTCTGCAGAGATAAATTTAGCGTATAGAATAAAGTTGGTATCATACATTATTGAATTTTCAAATTTCTATCCTATCTCTACTTATTATAATTTTGTTTTAATACCACAACCACATCGATTTAGTTTTGTTTATTTGAAAGCACCGCGCAAGGTTTAGTCCATAAGCTTCCTGTCACACATGCGCGATACAGTCGAGTATCTCTTTCCTTTGCAAATTGTTTGCAAAGCCGAAGCGTCACAGTTTGTAAAATGGCCGACAATGTGGATATTGATCTATATGCAGACGATATTGAACAAGATTTTGCCCAGGTAAGTCTATTTTGATATTTCAAACAAGGTAGAAATGTTTCTGGTTGCATGTTTTACCATAATGCATATCGGTGTGTATCCAAAACCAACTTTAACCATATACAGACACCGGCACCGTAATGGTTGAACAGTGGTTGTGTTCGTTTTTGTTTTTAATATCGTAAGAACGTTTTTTTATCATTTTCCATAACAACAAATGGATTTAAGATGAAGCAATTTATAGGTTATGATTTGATTTTGAGATTTACGATTTCTTGTGACAAGTTTGTTATGATGTGGCTACATGTTTGTGTAGGATGAATTCGCGGGTGATGGAGTAGATTTGTACGATGATGTCATTTCTGCCGCCCCTGGAAACACAAACGAAGATAATGCGGAACCTCCGCATCACAATCCTACCGGGCCCCCAGCACAGCCACAGGAAGAGACGAACGGCGCCCCTCCGTACCATCAACATGGCAATAACATCACTCCAAATACCATTGGAAGAAGACACCAGCTGTACGTGGGGAATTTGTCTTGGGTAAGACTAATTTGAATTAGGTTGTAAAGAAAGTTAGTGCGATTGTTGACACTGTGGTTTCAAGTTTGTATACTTTGATTAAACAAAATTTTATTAATCAAAATAGTAACTATTGTACTCAATACATTTTTGCCAACGTGATACAAAGAATATTAAACAAATTGAATTAAACACTACAGTTCTGGAAGCGATAAATTCGTTGAATGTATTTTTCGGCTTCTTAGTTTCATTAAACAATTCCAATTAGCAACAAAAATTCCCTACTTTAACTGTACAGTAAACTGTGATCACAATCATACTTTAAAATCAGTTTCGGAAAATATCAATGGTAAATTACACTAGTAGCAGTTTTGCTCATCACTAGTCGAAAGATCTGGCCAGTATGGTGGGTGTCCTAGAATTTCATAGCTCTGTAGAGTTAATTGTTAATTTCCGATGAATTTAATCTATTTTCTGGTAATACTTTTTTGCCGTGATGGTTTTGCCCGAATTGAGGAAGCTGTGATATATGTTTTATATCTTTTTTGGTGTATCTTAGGCTTTCCAAAGTGTTTTGGGGATTCATCTCGGTTTAATACAATAGAATTGATTATTTTCGATTGTCGTGTAGAGTCTACTTTTCTTCGCACGTTAATATGCGATGAAGAAACGACCTCTTTTGGTGTAAGAGAAAATGGGCAGGTGACAACTCTACAAGTCGATTTGTATTTCTTTTTATTCAAATCATGAGGCACATTTTGTCGGGTTTCTTTTAGACTTCCCAATTTCTCGCAAGTTGTTGGAAATTTGTCATACATGATATTCTTAGTTCAGAAGCAATCTATCGAACAGTAGTGCGTAAGTCGGTTTTAACGAATGCTTTTAATTGATCGTTATCAAACTCCCTGGTCGACCACTATGCTTTTCAGTTTCAAGACAATAATTTATCTTATGATACTTTTTGAAAATTAGTTCTATACTAAATACAAAATTGATATCGTGTGCTGTCGCTGCTGCATTTCGGTCTAGTTTCATTTGAAAAAGGAAAATTTACTTTTTTTCATGTTTTATTTAAAATCTAGAAAATGTACAACAATCAGGCTTGAATGGAACATATAACTTAATAAGTATCTAAACAAAATGTATGTATGTAAAAACGTAATAACTGTCTTTACAACGTAATAACATAGGGGTTTTGGTGATTATTATTTGAATTTGTTGATTGCAGTGGACAACAGACCAAGATATTACCGAGGCCGTGACAGAGCTCGGTATAAGCGATTTCAGTGAAGTAAAGTTCTTCGAGAACCGCGCAAACGGGCAGTCTAAAGGCTTCTGCGTGATCTCACTGGGCTCAGAACAAAGCATGAGGATGTGTTTGGAGCGACTGCCGAAGAAGGAGCTGCACGGGCAGATGCCGGTGGTGACGATGCCGACGAAGCAGGCGCTGAACCAATTCGAGAGCCAATGTAAGACCCGCTCCACACCTTCCACCAACACAGGATCGCGGGGCTCCCACTCGGGCGGAGGGCAGGGCGGACACCACTCTCACCAACACCAATCTGGTCCCCCAGGTCACAACCAGCACGGGCCGCCGAGAATGGTAATGACTCCTCCGCAGGGAATGCGGGCTCCAATGCCAATGACACCTCCTCGTATGCAGGGTCCGCCGCCCATGCATAGCGGTCCTCCACCTCCCAACCAGGGTCCTCCTCCCCGCTTCCATCAGCCCCAGTGGAACGGCCCCCCGCGCCCCAACGGGCCGCAGCGACCAGGGCCGCCGCAGGGGCCGCCCCAGGGACCGCAGCACCGGCCGCCCAACATGGCAAGTTATACTTTCACCACAGCTCGCAGCAAGCACGATCCTTTCTGTCTTTTGCTTTTGTTTTTTTCAGTTATTCACTTATGTGAAGCCTGTTATCCAATCTTTAACATTACGTTTTATTTTTTAAATTTAGATGTGGTGATAGGTGTCACTAACTTTTTAGTTCGTTATTTTTATTTCGTACAATGTTTAGATTCCTCAGACTTGCTTTTTCAAATTAATAAGCACTTGAAGCAAGTTCAGGTTAAAGCTAGGTTCACAGCTCTAACGTAAACACTGTTTTTGCTCTTTGTCACCGAACTTTTATATAATTTACAGCTCTTAACACAAGTTGTAGTGAATGTTTGCTCACATTTATATCACAATAAAATGTAATAATACATTACTTTACTAGAGGGAGAAGCCCCAAGAGTAAAGTACGATATTTTTTCTTACAAGTATGGCACCTGTGCTTGAATATAATTATTAATTGAAAGCTAAGAATGAATTAATTGATTTGATCAATTTATTTTTTCTTATTTTATATAGGTATATTTGCAAAATTTATTAAATGATAGTTAATACTTGTGTGAGTAAATAAATTTGTTAAAGTTATCTCAGCTTTTATATAAATTGTGTTAACTTCACTTCGCTTACGGTAGAGGAATAGTGGGAGAAGCATGAACTTCTCCCATAGTTGGAGAAAACCAAAACAGTGGGAGAAGTAAGCATTTGTACCGTACACGTAAGGAAAAATAGTTTAATACTATTAAGAAATTATATTTTCATGGACTAAAGACTAGAGGTGTGACTGCTCCGCCTTATTTACGTACAAATCTTAATGCTTATGCCGAGAATCTAAAACTATGCCTACGTTAAGAGAAGTGAACGTATCTTATGATGTTTGTTCAAACTATCACATCGGAACAGGTATGAAACTAGAAGTTTTACGCATTTCAAACAGTTGTAATACATTTAATGTAAGAAGTGTCATTTTTATTACTCAAATATCAAACAATTTTTCAAAAAAACTGTATAAACGACATTTTTTTTTACAAAAATACAGGATTAAAAACTTGAATAAAATGCGCATTCGTACTAGTTCATAACTCTTAAGAACAGTAGGAGTGAACAAACTTCATCAAATAAAAATATTGTTATAAGTCAGTGTTTCCCAAAGTGGGGCACGCGTACCCCTACGAGTACACTAAAGATTTGCAACGGTTAGGCAAAGAATTTTTAAAATTTGGTTTTTTATATGTGCTAAAGCAAATATAAAAAAAATAGTTAATGCCCTTTACAAAGTCGCTTAAAAATAAATAAATTATCGCTTTTAATTTGTATTTTTTTTATAAATTTGAAATAACCAATATTTTGATGATAAAATGATTTGAAGATTATTTTTTGATGTTTAATCACAGAATAGGTTTATACAGAAGCGACAGTAAGACAGAGTAACGAAAATTAGAGAGAGATGAGGAAAGGCAACAAATTGAGCACTTTAATTGTTTAAAATCGGAAAGTTTCGTCACATCTTAGGGAGAGATAGGGGAAGGCAACAAATTTAAAGGTCTACACAAAGCTTCAAGGTCATAGAACTGAATAGGGTAAAATGAAAGGTACCGACACGGAGTTACGCTTCTGTATGTAACTATTTTGTGGTATAATGTTAAGCAGAATCATTTAATTTTTGAAGGGGTACGCGTGGTTCGAAATTTTGGGAAACACTGTTTGTGCGTAGAATTCTGTTGCAAACAATCTGTGTAATCACATAGCAAGTAACGTAACAATGAAGTTTAGTTGCATGTAAGCATTAGTTGTTGGCTGAATAGAAAGCGAGCTTGTGTTATGTGATGTGCGACTTGTTGTTTAGCAACAGTTTCAAGGGCCACCGCAAGGCCAGGGTCCACCGCGTGGCCCACCTAACCAGGGTGTTCCTCCCCAGGATATGCGCGGCCCGGGACCGAGGCCCGAGTGGAACCGGCCGCCCATGCACCAGGGCTTCCCTCCGCAGGGGCCGCCGCACATGCAGGGCCCGCCGGGGCCCCGGGGGCCTCCAGGCCAGATGGGCATGCCGCCTGGCCCGCCTCAAGTAAGAATCAGTGTTATGTAAACGGGTTGTTTTTATTATTCTTTTTTCACGAGATATGTGCCAGCGGAAACATTAGCATTAGATGTGACTTTCAAATTTGTTATAAGAACAATCACAATTGCGAAAGTTAGTATTAAAGAAAAATAGTCTTTACTTACAATTTATTTTTTATTTTTAATTAGTTTTGCTGTAGGAGTTTTGATTTATATATTAAAATATTTTTTGTACAACCACTATAGATACTGGTCCTTTTCTCACACTGTATAAAGCTTCAAAGTTGAGTATTTTCCATAATCGTGGGTTAAAGTGTGAAAAATTATTTCTCGCACTATTTGCCAACATAGCGCATGTGCAGTGTGGGAAATATAATTTCTCACAGTAATTGTCAACACTGCGCATGCTTGAAGGTACTCTTTGTGAGGTTACATGCGCTATATTGTTCTTTATATCAAATAGCTTTCATGCATGTATTTTAGTTCTATAATGTTTAACAACGTGGTCGTAGAAAAAGAGTAATGTGCCACTTGTGCGGAATCACTCGACTTGTGATTCCAGTACTTGACTTCGTCTCGTGCCGAAACTTTCACACTTATGAGAAATAAGCGACTCTCTGCACAATATACTATTATTTATTACAAGAGGATACTACGGGATTTTTAAATTTCTTTATTTTAAATACTTAAAATTTTGTATTTTACATATTAAAATGTAACCAACAGATTAAAATGTTTGCTTCAAAAACCTAACTAAAAATAATTATTAAAAAAACAAATCTATCCTACGTTAAAATGATTTTTTAATTTAATGTCAAAAATGACTTTCTGCACTTGTTACAGAAATATATTCTCAAAATGTATTACCTTTTTACAACACCCTGTATAAGGACTGTTTTCTTTATTACTAATGTTTGCTTTAGGAATATGAACTATACATATTTTATAATATTTATCACAAATATCTTTATTTTGTTTTACATGTATTTTACACAATTACATTTGTGTAATTGAAATAACTTTAACTGGCATTATAATCGTGAACATGTTGGCAATATATTTTTTGTACATTTGCTCATTTTTGCGACTACTGTGTAGAGTATTTTTCAGTGTCCTATGATACTACATTGCTTTAAAATCCAGGGTCCACCTCAAGGTCCCCACGGTCCGCCAGCCCCACACGTGAACCCCGCGTTTTTCCAGCAGGGCGGCGGCCCGCCGCACCAGCAGCCCATGCAGCACCCGATGCAGGGCCCCATGCCGCACCAGGGGCCACCACACGGGCCCCCACACGGGCCTCCGCACGGGCCGCCACATGGGCCCCCCATGGGACCGGCGAACGGACCGCCCCACGGACCACCGCACGGATACGGACCGCCACAACCTGTACAGATAACCGGGGCATGTAACCGAAAAAGATACTGGTTAACGGTTAACCCTTATAGAGATCGTTTAATAATAACCGGTTTATGAAACAAAAATGCAATTTATTTAACGAATATTCGCAAAAATTCCCGTAATACCTTCAAAAAAAGACAGATAATTTTGCAATGGGGAAGTTTAGCGTGGTTGAAATTACATGTGAAATATCTTTTAGTCGTAAGTTTATGAATAATTATAACTTAAAATGTAATTGAAAGTTGAAATTATGTTGCCAATTATTTATAATTAATGATTTATCTTCGAGCCACACTGACGTCACAAGTGAGTTATGCGCTTGCGCAGAAGGGATGGTGAGACCTGACTTTTTGAACGTAGGTTGTATTTTGAGGCATTACACCACACGCTTCTCTGTTGCCATGGGAACCCAGCGCGCGCTGGTTAAGATAGACGATACGTTCTCCGCGAGCCAGACTGACGTCATTTTTGTATAAAATTTCGTTTTTTGAGAAATCTAGGCATCTTTGGGTAAAATAAAATGTTGAATATCACTTTTGATGGCAATCTTGATAAAATAAAAAAAATACGTTAAACTTCCCCATTATAAAAATTTAATTAAAAAGATTTTATTCGCAAAAATTCTCGTAATACCTTCAGAAAAAGATAACTTTGCAATTGTAAACTTGCCCAATGCTGACAAAGAGTCTACCTCGAAAAAGACTATCTACTTTTATGACTTCAATAAAATGGAAATTGTAAAAACTGTCGTTACTCAAATTCAAATAAAAAGGATAACACAGAAATAAATAAAAAAATAAAACATTTTTCGTGCTAAATGATATTAAAATAAAGGTTAATGTTCTTTAAAACCGGTTTATTTTTTTTAGGTTAACGGTTACTGGTATTTTCAGCTTTAAAAATATCGGTTAAAATTATGGTTAAAATTCGCAATTTTCGTTCAAAATATCGGTTACCGGTTTTTATTAACCTTCTATATATTGCTTGTAAAAAATTGTAAAGGAATAATTATTCCTCTACCAATAGAAACACATTTTATGATCGCATAGAATAATTAAAGCAATTTGCTGTTTGATTCAAGTCAATTTAAATTGTACCAAAAATAGTGCAAGATCTTGTACAATTTATAGGCTAGTCTAAAACTGCCTTAATTTTGATGAACGTATAATTTTCCGAGGCGAAGGGAAAATTCAGAAAATTATTTTGAAGTGGTTTTTATTAACCGGTATTTTCAACCGGTTACATGCCCTGCATATAACTCTCTTCCTAACAACAATTTCACTAACTCCTGTTTCTATTTAGCCTCCGTACAGCGGGCCCCCGGGTCCGGAGCACAGACCCGACGTGCCCCCCATCTCCGAGCAGGAGTTCGAGGATATAATGAGCAGGAATCGGACGGTGTCGAGTTCGGCGATAGCGCGCGCTGTGTCTGACGCGGCAGCTGGTGAATACGCTAGCGCCATTGAGACACTAGTGACGGCTATCTCATTAATCAAACAGTCTAAAGTTGCTAATGACGATCGCTGCAAGATCTTAATCAGTTCTCTCCAGGACACGTTACATGGAGTTGAGGCCAAGAGCTACGGCTCAAGCAGACGCGACCGGTCTCGGTCGAGAGAGAGGTCACATCGTAGGGCAAGGCGAGAGAGATCGTCTTCAAGGTAAGGAACATACTGTTTTATTTTTCCAATCATTAAAATTTTGTTTATTTAAAATAATTTCATTGTTCTTTTCGATAAACTAATTAGAATTATTTTATTCATTTCTGATTTTCATTCATAAATAATTTACAGCTTTTACTAACTGATCAGTTAAAATACACAGCTAAATTTATTCATTTATACTTCTTGTAAGAGATGTGTGAAAATGACTTATGCAAAGTTTACAACCTCGAAAAGAAAGAAATGAACCTTATTAAACAAATTCAATCAAATTTTGTTTCTTGTAGCATCTAAAGAAATTTTTCAATTACTGTTTTAATATCTTTTCAAGCTACAAATTGAATTACATTTAAAATGCATTATTATAAGAATACTTTAAACTAGATTTAAAACTACACAATTAGAAATCTTAAACACAAATTTCGGATTCGGTCCAGGACAGAAGAAAGTTCCTGTCTTCAGGAATGTTTTCCGCAAGTCCCATAAAAATACTTTACTCGGTGGGAAAAGTTTCCACTTCTCTCACTAGTAAAGTAATGTACTATTTCGTGACATTAGCACAATAAATAAAATAGAATCAGAAATTGAATTACAAACCTTTCTCTAGGCGGGTATATGATGTCACAGAGATGCGATCTCTTTTTCAAATTTATTTTTTTATTATACTTTTAATCTTAATCTCATATATCATGATTTTGTTTTATTCTCTCGCAAAATCCCATTACAAAATTTAAATTACCAATTTGTTAAATTATTTTGTCTTTATTTTAATATTACATCATTAATTTAAAAAAATTTCGGTTCGAAAAATACCAATTATTTATTTTTTCTATGACCACTGAAAATCACACTTTTTCCATTTTATACAAAGCTTGGAAGTTGTCTATTTCCTTCATTTGTGGGTTAAAGTGTGATAAATCATTCCTTGCAATAGTTGCCAATCATAAAATTCATATTAAAATTTATATAATCTCCATATTTATATATTTTTATGGAGATTTTTATAAAAACATTAAAATTGATCCTCCATTTCTGTAATGTACAGTCTAACAATTGCTTGTTCGTACTGTGTGTTCACCTAAACCATACTGTTTATTATGTGAAATAACTTTCATATATGTATTTCTGTTAACGTTTAGCGTGGTCGTAGAAAAAGTAAAGTGTGCCACTCGTGTAGAATCACCTATTTCCTCTGCGGGTGATGCCAGCACTCGACTTCATCTCTTGCCGAAACTTTCACACCTCAAGGAAAATAGGTGACTTTCTGCACTTGTTGCACAATATATTATAGTTGGAAACAGGGTGTGTTTATATAAGTGATGTGGTTTGTTTGTGTAGGTACCGAGACAGAAGCCGCGACAGAGATCGCGACCGTGATCGTGACCGTGACCGCTACTACACAGACAGTAGCTACAGCAGAGACGCCCGGGAACGATCCCGTAGTAGGGGAGATCGCGAGCGGGATTACCGTGACCGCAGCCGCGAGGAGAGGTAAGTGCTTTTTCACTTTAAATTATTCTAAATTTTAATTACAGCAGTTATGGTTTTTATTTTTTCTCTTACTGTTATAAACAAATATTTTTTTATTTTTGTTATGTTATTATTTTAACTTTACTAAAGTATGGTGTCCAAAATGATCCAAAATACAACAATGAATGTTTTTATAAGTTAATAAATTTTTATCTTCACTAAACCGACCGCCACTTCTCAATATGTTTTATAAGAGAAATAAAAGATGAGTTATCGAAACAATGCAATTTTTGTCACTGATAGTATCAAGATCATATTTTATGTAAGTACAGCTCATCTCTTATTTCACACCTAGTATAGTACAAGACAAGATATTTGGTTAATCCCTTAAGCTTGGTAATGGATGCGGCTAACCCTCACAACGGGTGATAAGTCGAAAATATGTAGGGGCGGTATTAATAAAAATTTCATATTTTTATAACTGTGATGAGGATCAAAAATGGAAAGAAAATTAACCATTCCCCATTAGGCTGGATTAGTTTTTACATAAATAAAATAAAAATTTGTTTGTTTTAGTACGTATACACCAAACATTTTTACCTGTATTATATATACCTATTTAAAAATTTGAAATCAGTCCCTGCATTTCTGTACCATAAATTTGGGGATAATCCCATGTTTACGGTATGCTAGTAGGGGGTGATGTAATCCAATTCTCAATTATGTTGTCCAGCACTATACTTTATGTGGTAAAATTCAAACACTATCACTACCAGTTAACTAATTTTAAAGCTGGTCAATTGGTTCAATATCTAATGAGCTTTTGCGCAGTTCGTTGTCATTTTGCTTGTCCGTTCTTTCTATAACACTATTCTTTTTCTATTGTGCAACTCATGAAATATTGAAACACATTGTAACTATTTCAAATTTTATAACATTGTGGCGGTCGGTAAACAGATCTCTGTTCCAATAGGATCCTATACCATTATCGAAATATGAAAATCTACATTAATTAATGAGTATTTGTGAAAATATTTTACATTTTATTGTGATGTTTTGTGACGTGATATGTGCTGAGGAATTTCTTTGGTTGCCTGATTTAAAAAAAATACTTGCGGGCCTTCATTTCTTAGAACTTGCGAAAGGGAGAGATGAATGTGGCCTTTGTTTTTGTTACGAAATAGTACATTGTGCAACAAGTGCAGAAAGTCGCCTATTTCCCAAGACTTTGTCTCGTGCTGAACTCATACAAGACGGGAAACAGATGATTCTGTACGAGTGGCACACTACATCTTCTACGACCACACTTCTAAACCTTACAGAACAAAAGTACATGAACGAAAACTATTTGACAAAAAACAATATGCCGCAGTTAATTTCATACGCATGCGCAGTGTTGGCAGTTACTGTGAATAATGATATTTCCCAACATTGCACTTGCGCAGTATTGTCAAATACTGTGAAAAAATATTTCTCATACATTAACCCATGATTGTGGGAAATACGCAGTTTTCAAGCCTTATACAGGGCGTCCGTTTTAAGAGGCGAAAAGTGTGACTTTCGATAGTAAAAAAAAAAATCATTTACGCCTAATAATATTTTAGCTACATGAATATGAAAATAAGCAATACCCTGCACAACTAACAGATTGTTCATCAATAGCGAAGACATATCACGTCACAGGCCAAAATTTAAACTTCAAAAATTCAATCTCGCTTACCACAATAGATTTTTCAGTCGCGTTTTCACTAATATTCTACTTTCAGCAAAAAAAAAAATGATATAGGACCCCATTACAATTACAAAGTATATTATTTAAGTAGCTATAATTCGTTTGTAAATGTGGTGCATGCGCACACCATATTGAAATGTGCTTCTACAACAGCAGAGCAATCAACAAATCCCCGCCAGAAGGCACCGACCCGAGCACGGAACCGTCGTCGAAGTCCCGCTACTACGACAGCCGCTACCGCGAGCGCGAGTCCAGTCGCCGGGAGTCGGAACGCGACCGAGACCGCGACCGCGACAGAAGAGACGACGGACATCGCTCCCGCCACTGAACACAACCGCAGATTTCTCCCAATTAACCATTTCTAGACTAGGGTATATTATTTCTTGAGTTGTTCATTCATTTAATGAACGTTAGAGTAAATGTATTGTTTTATGTGTAAAACATGAAATGTTCTTGTTTTTAAGTTCAGTAACTCTGTATGTTAGAATAATGTTTTTGACTTGTATTAAGTAAGATGTGATTCCACATTATAGGTTATGGAAATAAGAAGAAAGAAGACGAAGATTAAGAAGATTGTATTTCAAATATCTATGAATGAATGAAATGAAAACAGTGTGGAAAAGTACTATTGTATTTTATTTTAGTGTTAAGCTTTCTTTAATATTTCTTTTAGTTTTATTTACCTTCTATTTTGTGATATTTTATGTATTGGATGTACATATTTGTACTCGTCGAAAACATGTATTATTTTTACAAAGTAACGAAGGACAGTTAAATTTCTTGAATAATTTTGTTTCATGTTTGCATTTTATTGTATATACTAATTTTTCAATTTTATACTGTCCTTAATTATTCAATTTATGGAATGCTTTCATTGAAAACATAGTTAAGACAAACATTTTATGATCCTTCTAAGTAACTTCAAAATCTGAATAATCTATGATTCTATTAAATGCACTAGGTTTATGTTCAATTCATAGATTCTTCAGACTATTTTTATTTTTCTTTATTTTAACTTTGAAATTTATATACCTTTATTTTTTCTGAGAAAATAACCACTTGTTACTTATTTGTAAATAATTATAAACAACAAGTGTTTATTTTATAAAATTTATATAGATTGCATTTTCAGCTTGTAAAAATGCAAAACAAATAAGACTGATTAAAAATAGAATTTAGTATATTCAAATTTCATATTCTAACGGAGAGCAATAAATAAATTTTACTACTAGCTTCGACAACAATCGTTAACTATCTTTATTTGACATGAAAATAATAAATTATTATTGATCTAGGATAACAAAGAAAACGTCACTTAAAAAAAATAAGCCTCCAAATCTAAATATTATTTGATTTATAAAACTACAAAATTGTAAACTACGGATTCACAATATTCTGTTGTCTAATTTAATAAGTAAATCAAATAAAACAAATGAAAAGTGAACTTAACAAACTGAAACAAATGTAACCTACTTTATTTTTATAAAGGAAATATTTGTTATTTATATAAAAATCTTTCAGTAGGATTAGGATTTAAGAGCTAGTAGTGAAAAAATAAATATACTACGGTTGACAAGATCATTATTGACCAGCGCCTTGTATTCTTCAGTTACTTTTCACCTCGGGATACAACTTGGTGCTAAGTCAATAATGATACATTTCTCAACCTTAGTGTATAATATACCATTATGTTGCAATTTTTATAATACAAAATTTTGAGACGAAATAATTCAGTTATTATTTAAAATATCTATATTACGATATTAAAAATAATAATAAAGTGACTCAAATTTTGCATGATATTACAAATTCCATACTTATTACATCAACATAACTTATGAAATTATGCTTATAATATAACGGATGGTCATAAAAATATGCTGAAATGTCTATAACAATTTTAAAATACTGTTTAAGTATTTATAAACTAAGCTATGGGATTCTGTTTTCAATATTTATATAGTACTTCCAGTTCAACCGTTTTTAATTTCATATAAATGGAATTTACATAAAATTCTGAATAAAAATAGTTCACATTCACTTTTCGTTAAATAATGAAGAATAAAAACAACAGAAAATTGTCAACAAATTCATAAGGCATGAAGTCAAGTAAGCTTTGAAAACAAAACAAATGTTATTAACAAAATATTGTTTCTCATAGGTGACCTGATTTCATGGCATTTAAATTAATTGGTTCTTAATTTTCTGTTATTTCTTTCTAACATTAACTGTATCTTTGTATTCATATTTTAATTCCATTATGAAAGATAATTACGTTTCCGGTTGAACCGGATGTAGTATATTTATCGTACATATTTTGTGAATCCTTTATCTTACTTTACAGATATATAAATAATTAAAATTTATAAATAAAAATAATTTAAATGGTAATTGCAATATAATGGAAATAATTGCTGTTTTCTAAATTGATTATGAAATTTGAACGTACTATATCTTCACAGGTAAAAAGGACCTTCGGTACCAAAAATAAAAGTACAAATATTTATTTAACTTGTATGTAACATTCTATCTGTGATATTACTGCACAATTGTTTCTGTTCATTTACTAAAGATTGCCGTAAGATAAGACTGAATTTTATACTTAACAAAACTTGTAAACTCGTTTTGTTTTTGTTATTTATTATATCGAGCGAATATGTGAATATTTCTCATAATTAAAAGAATTTTATAACCGAATAATTGAATTTACAAATAAGGCGCGAGTGAAAATTTATTATTGAATTTGTGTATCACTAAATGATTTGAAAGTCGAAGTACATACAATAAATATTTGCTTTATGTTTATGACTTTGCTTAAGTCGCCTTTACATATTAATTTGGATAGGAAGTAAAAAAAAAGGTAAATATATATTTTATAATAAGACTTTATTCAAAACAAGAAGTTATACAACCTTTATATAAGTGATAAATGTAATGTAAAATATATAATTTCATTAAAATATACAAAATAACAATACATAGAGAGAATAGTAAAGCACAATTAGATTTTAGCTGCAAAAAATATCAAAGTTACGAGCTGGATATGAATTCCACGGCCTTCCCAGTTTTCTTTATAATTTCTAGTATTTCTTCGCTGGGTAAATTGGACAAAACTTGAACAGTTTGGTCTTTCAAACTAATTTCAACATTGTCTACCCCATTTCCTTAAAAGAAAGATTAATATTATTTGAATCAAAATATTTTTATTTCGCACCTTTTCTTTTATTTAAAACTCTTTCTACAGCACCACTGCATCCCTCGCAGGTCATTTCAACTTTAAAAGTATGAGTTTTCTACAAAATGATTCATTTAAATGAATAATTCATAAATAACCATCTGGAAAATTTTACCTGATCCATTGTGATGAATTTTACAGTTGATAATAACACACTGTGGAAATGTTTGGCCGATAAGAGTATTATCAGTCTCTAATCAAAAATTTTTATTTAAATAGGCTAATCTCAATCATTTTCTATTCCTGTCATCCCACTCGATTAAGAACGGACTTTCAAAATGACATGAAGTGACAGCAACTTGATAATAGAAAAGTCACTAGTATTTGCCGGGAATTATTACAATAGAAAAGTAAATAAGAATTTGATTGCAATATCCATATAATTATGACACAAAATATATGTGTATATAATTTTTAACCAACAATGAATTTATATTGTCAATATCTGACAATTGATTTCTTTGACAAACAAATAAAACAACAGAAAATGAAACATTTAGCGCATTTCGATTTCATTTTTAAAATTTTGGGCACAGATCGGCTGACATGTTTCCACAGAAAAGTGAACAGATTAATTCTTATCTTATGAAGTACATGCTGTATAATTTAAATTTTTACTTTTTTAGAAAACCAATTGAATAAAATTCTGATTGTGCAAGATATTACTACTTAAGAATCATGTTTGAAGTACTTTTAAGAAGATGTGTGTTCAACAAAAGGTAAAAATATTCACTTAACAATCTATTAACAAATAAGTAGCATAGAAAATTGTACAAGGATTAACGTTAACAGATTTGGGAATAATATTAGTGTGTTGGCAATGATTTACAAATTGCAGATGGCAGCAAATTTACTAAGCTTTGTCAAGAAAACAAACTAGATTTAATTTAGGGAGATAGGTCTATTTGTTTATGTATATATTTTTAAATAAATAGAAATCGAATTTTAAATATTGTGCTATTAATTATAATGGGTATGTAAAAATTAGAACAAATTTAATATATTTCTTATGAATGGCTAAATTTGAAGTTATCAAAAATTCTTGTACTTTAAATTTTGGAAAATTAAGAGATGGAAATGTATTATTTTATATCGTGGTACGTTGCATGTAATATTCGGTAGCTTTTTGTTGTATAAAATCATTTCTAGAAATGTCATATTTTGAGGTTATAACATTGCATTTTTTCCACAGCGTAACTCCTATATCAATGATATTACTGAATGGTGGCGATTTTGGGGGACTCGCAAGTAACAACGAAACCAGGGATTTTATATTTAATAGCACAGAAAAGATATACTACTTGGATTCACTAAGCTTGCCTACCAATGTAAATATTAATTTTCGTGAGATACAAGACGTAATCAGCACGGATAGCCCATTAGACATGCCATCTGCCACTGCTAGTGGCAGTCACATACCCAGTAATGAGGAATGCGGGATACGAGACGTTTGGGCGCACAATCTCGAGGAGGAATTCAGAGCAATCCGTCAGGTATGATTCACTTGTTTAACCAATGACAGACATTACCAATTTTCCATTCTCGCATTCAAAATATTCATTTAAACATATTACTCAATAAAATACTAAAAACGATTTTTAAAACAAATATTATGTGACAATACAAATGTTCTTGAGCAATCTCAAACTGTTTTCTTTTTCTACTAGAAGTTATCTGGCAAACATGAAGCTTATAAATTAAAGTTTTGTGGTTTGAATACCGATATTTGCACTATTTGCTCAAATAGTGCAAGTTTTTAATTTTAATGCAATGACAATATAAAAAATACTAATAGAAATGGCGCTAGTAATGCTTATGTCAAAATATGTGACACATGTCAAACTAATTTTTTTTATACATATTTTATATATTTTGAATTTAACATGGTTTTCTTATATTTATATTTATGCTCATTGTTTCATATATAAAAACCTAGTTCTATTAATTAATTCAATGTATTAGTAATATATTAACAGTCGCCTAGTATATATGACGTCATATTTTAGTGAATAATCTACAGAGCAAGAATTTCAAACAATGGCAGTTAGATCTATAGAGGTCAATAAGATTTTGAATAATTTATTTTTCGGTTGATTTAAGTTTAATTGTATTAAAATATACTGAATAGTAACAAATTTTGAGCATCTAATTATTTTATTGTACGACTACTGTGGAAAGTGGGACTTTTCTTACACTACATAAAGCTTGAAAGTTGCGTATTTCCCACAATCGTGGGTCTAGAATCACTATTTCCCAACTTGTGTGATTTCAGCACTCGACTTCGTCTTGTGCCGAAACACTCACACTGGGAAACACGCGACTTTCTGCACTTGTTGCACAATATACTGTAACGTCTTGCATTTGTATCAAGAATATTTTTTGTAAATTTGCTAAATTTACGGTTAGGTTAATTAAGCTGTAAATGATTAGTAACACTGGTTTAAAATATTTCTTTATTTTAAAAGAACAAAAATTATATAATATACATTATTAAATATAACTAATATACTGTAATTTTAAATAATGAATAAATATTAGAATCTCCTGTCCAACCAGTGGCGTAAAAATGTTCCATAAACAAAACTCAATTTTTCGAATTTTGGAAATAAATTTGTGACTTTACTTTTAAAATCTGTATAGTAAAATTAAATATAAATACAAAAAAAATAGTATTTCATTCGGATCTATTTTGTAGGTAGTACAAAAATACAATTATGTGGCGATGGACACAGAATTTCCCGGAGTGGTTGCGCGGCCGATTGGCGAGTTCAGAAGTACGGCAGATTACCAGTACCAAATGCTTCGGTGTAACGTAGACCTCTTACGAATTATCCAGCTTGGGTTAACGTTTTTAGACGAGAGTGGTAAAACGCCAGGCGGCTCATACACAACTTGGCAATTTAATTTTAAATTCAATCTCTCGTAAGTTATCTAACATATTCTTAGAAATATATTACTGTGGAGTGTTTTTCAGGGAAGATATGTACGCGCAAGATAGTATCGATTTATTACAAAATTCAGGAATCCAATTTAAGAAGCACGAAGAAGAAGGAATCGATCCCCTAGAGTTCGCCGAACTGTTGATGACATCTGGAGTTGTGTTGATGGACAACATCAAGTGGCTTTCATTCCATTCTGGTTACGATTTTGGCTATTTGTTAAAGTTGTTAACAGACCGAAACTTACCGAACGAGGAGAGTGAGTTCTTCGAACTTTTAAAGCTCTACTTCCCAACGATATACGATGTGAAGGTATAGTATAGTGTGAGTTGTAACGTAACGTGTGTAATAATGTGGGATGTTTAGTATCTCATGAAATCCTGCAAGAATTTAAAAGGCGGGCTCCAAGAAGTAGCGGAACAATTAGACCTGGAACGGATTGGGCCACAACATCAGGCTGGTTCTGATTCTCTGTTGACTGGCATGGCATTTTTTAAAATGCGAGAGGTAAGATCTTACACATTACACTATTATTAACTTTAAATTTGATTCTTGTTCATAACTACAATAAATACGAGAGTGAATAAAATATAAACCATATTTAAACAAAAAAGAAATGCAAATAAATCGTTTTGGCACGAGACGAAGTCGAGTTCTGAAATCACAAAAGGTGGAAAATAAATGATTCTGCACGAATAGTACATTATACTTTTTCTACGATCAAACTATTTGACATGAAAAATAATTTCTCAAACCTTAACCGAAGATCGTGGGAAATACGCATCTTTGAAGCATTTTACAGTGTATCCTGATTTTATCTGCCATAATTGGGATTATTATTGTGCGCATTTCGGGAGCAATTTTTATGATATCCTTGTTATCTCAAAATTCCCCACAAGATTTTGATTAATTTTTTCTTCCATGAATAATTTTAAACAGTTGAATATCTGGGAAAATGTTTCAAATAAAAAAAATTAAATACTTTTATTGTCTAATCAGTGGCGTACGCAAAAAAAAAAAATTAAATGCAAAATTTTGAGATAATGATACTAACAAGTTTTCTTTTTTTAATGGAAACCATGTTGTTTTTAGGATCAAAAATGTTATTTTTTCTCTTTTCAACGATATTAATATTGTACTACTTTGATTTAGTTGTAAAAAGAAATTATGATGAATAACATAATTACAAATTAAAATTGAATAATCACTGAAAATAAATAATCGAAATTACGACCCTGCATGAAATTTTGAATTTCAGCTGAACCCGTTTTTTGAAATTTGATGAAAGTTCTTCGGAGATTTTGAAAACTTAGTCTAGAATCTAGAAAAGATTTTTTTCACTGTAATCCATAACAAATCTTAATTTTTTGCCGTGTTTGAGCAATTGTATGTATAAATCCAAGGTCTTTAATAATGTTTGACCTTAGAAGTAATTTCAGCAATTGTTAATTGACAGTCACTGCCGAGGAGTGAATAATGCGAGTATTGTCGGTAACCTTCGTTTTAAACTCGACCTCCCAAAAATATTTATGCCTTGTGTACACTTCTATCTTCTTAAGAACTGTTCCTTAAGATTTCCCAAAATTCCGGTTTCTAATATGGTTTATAGTTAATTCACATAAGAATTTGAATGTTGAACATGTCTTGTAATAGATGTAATGCTAAGATGTGGTTGTGTTTCAGATGTTCTTTGAGGATAACATCGATGACTCAAAATACTCGGGGCATTTGTACGGCTTAGGCACATCATTCATCATGAATGGTAACAGTTTTCACGATAATGGAGATAATAGTAGCTCATCTTAATTTAGATTTATGAAGATAACTTTATATAATGAAATTATAAAATATAAGAAAACTTTTTATCCTACAATGTTTTGTATACAAATGTGTTTGTTTTGAAAATTTAAAATATTATAAAAAATAATTATTCGTATAATCAAGTTTTATTTTTCAGATGTAGGCATGACAATAGAAATTATTTGCTGTAAAAATTTACATAAGATTTAAATATAATACATCTTCAGTTTTAATAATAAATGCATATTAGTTTACTTGTACTGTTATTAACAGTGTATTTTATTTTTAACTACTGCTATATTAGAGTTAATTTTCTATTTTAAATTAACAGAAAATAATTTAACAGACTTTATGATAGATTTAAGTTGTAAATATTTCAGACTTAATGAATTCAAAATTGGATTGTTATTTTTTCTATAATTAATACTTATCTATAAATATTGTACAGCTAATTGATTGGTGATAAATCATAGACGTATGAAGTGCAGGTAA
This sequence comes from Stenolophus ochropezus, assembly GCA_035578165.1. Taxonomy (NCBI): domain Eukaryota; kingdom Metazoa; phylum Arthropoda; class Insecta; order Coleoptera; family Carabidae; genus Stenolophus; species Stenolophus ochropezus. Next base: position 3,334,275 of record JAQOWZ010000016.1, on the reverse strand, counting down.
ATTTAAAAATAATGTTTCCACCATTAAATATGAAAAAGGTACGTAACAACTTCTGAAGTTAAATCCGCCAAAGGTAATTAGAGACGTTATTAAATAATAAAGATTTAAATTGCTTATTCTTTAAGAACTCTTAGTCCTAGAAAAATTCTAACATTAGATTCGGAATCTACGAGGTCGAATTAGGGATATGGCATGTTAAAAACATCCCTATAAGTGTTTGTACATATAATATACATATTTGTGGTACTTTCAAAATCTTATCTTATTTAATTAATTAAATTTGCAGTTATATATATTCTATAGGTAAAATATTAAAATGTAGAGTTCTTTAAAATATCTACAAAATTCACCCCCATAATATTAAAAGACTGATTCCAAAATTCATTTGCTTATACAGGGTGGCCCAGTGAAAATTATCAGTGCAATTTTTGGCCACTTAATACCAATTTAACAAAAAACGCTCGAACACGTCATTTTTAATATTAAGGGGGACACCTGAATGGATTAGTACCAATGGCATAACTCATATACCTAATAACTAGATAATAGGTATATGGCATAACTTCAATAACCCTAAAATGGGGGTGGACTGCATCTCAAAAATTTTAAATGGAAAAGGGTGTCAAACATGACACTGTTTGAAAGGCCTTTCAATTCTCTTTTCAACAGTTTTTCTTATTTTTCAAATCCGATCATTAGTTTCAGAGAAATATCGTTTAAAACAAATTTTACCAGGTGTGCAATACTGCAATCAAGTAGGCTTAAACAAATGGCAGAAACTCAAGTATTAGTTTATTAGGTGTTCAAAATGACTACCACCAACTTTCATACAATAATAAAGATTTTGCTCAAAATTTTGGAGCTACGGTATGTTGCCGTAAATCTTCTAAAGTTTCGGGTAGCGTGACGTAAACTCATATAGTAGGTATTGAACAGTTAATTCCGGAAATAATGTTCAAATAGTTATAAATAATATTTATAATAACAATATATTTCATTAGAAACAATATTATTATTCCTATATTGTTGTTAAACTTCTAAATTTAAAGATTTTGTGATAAAAAACACAGGTCTAATCTCCTAATGTATTGGTGACACAAGGGCGTGTTGGGTGTTGCCTACATTCACCATAATTAAAAAATGACCTATTTTCGCAAATTACGCGAGAATGTGTTGTTTCCGCCTAAAACGGACATCGAATCCGTGAAGTACACGATAAACATCAGGGAATGTGATTCAGGGAACAAAATAACTAAATTTGTAGCCGCTGACAAAATATCAGGTACGGAATATATGGGGAATGTTTGGTAAAATACACGATAATATATTCATAGCTGTGAGTATTCTACGGATTTGTATTGTAGTAGACAGCTGCCCGGAGCTGCTGGGAAGGTGTCCACGCAGCCAGACATCGCTCAACACCTGCACAACATCTCCAGAGAATCGCTGAAGGATGGAACTGTACTTCAGTTGGTGACGCCACAACCGATGCTCATTTCTACAAATGTGATCTTTATATTGCGTCCTACGTCTATATTAGTCTCATTGTAAGCAGATATTTGTGTATGGAGTTAGTTTTAAGGAAATCAAAAATGGCAGCTTGAAGCGCCAACATGAAATTTAGTTTTTTGTTAATATTTCCTGAACTACTGCGAATTTCTTGACGATTTTTATATTGTTGATCCCTGTGGGGAGTTCTACGTTGAGATTAAATGATATAAACGTAAATAATTGCTTATTTTTGGTGTATTCAAAGATAGAAAATAATTCTACTTATGTAATGGAAACAACTTTAAAAATTTAGAACCAGCATTAAATTTCCTATCAGAAAAGTCAAAAGGAAATATGATATACTCCTACACGATTTATTCTAATTGTCATATTTTGTTATATACTCTAGATTTACATATAACTTTTTGTATCACATCTGTACACTTGTTACTTAGTATATCGTCTTCCTTGTATAATCGCATAAATTCCTTTAGTCCTCTGGCCTCCATGTGAGTGGTGCTTTCTCCTACAGCCTCCTAGGGCCTTCCTCATGTCTCGTCTTGTGACTTGGTGACTTCCTGGTGCTTTGCGATGATACCTTCTTGTTATGTGATGTATCTAGATTTCTGTATCGTTATTCATATTATTTAGTTTTTAATTGTTATTTTTCTGTTTGCTTAGGGGATGAATGACCTGCACTTCAACCCTGGATGCGGCAGCCACAGATCCAGAAGGGCACAAGTGGAAATAATTATTAAATAACTTGTATATGTAGTATTGTACTTATATCAATATAACCGTGTGTATTTAATGTTATATAATAAAAAAAAAAACTGTTAAATTACATCACATCTTTTATTTCTGTACCACTTCAATAATAATTTCGCTCATTCATCTCTTTCCGTCCTTTTTTGAGGGTTAGTTACATAACCAAGACCCTTAGGGCGAATCTGACCTCGGATTCGTGTTTTAGAGGTTCTAATTAGCTTAATAAAATTTATCCGGCCCTTATAGCCCTTATAGTTCCGGAGTTCTTTAACGCCTTTTGCTGTGCACTTTAGGGTTGAATATATTGTAAACTAGGGGTGGTAGAGCAATTCTGCGTAGACCAATCCAAAGAGCGGGTTAAAATACCCCCGTTACGTAATTTTCAACCCTCTAGCCCTTTAAATAAGCTAAATAGGGTGAATCAACCCTTAGAAAACTTTAAGGGCTCATATCTCGGAAACGACTGGGAAATTCGTGGTTTTTATGAAATTTTCCCGTCCCCTTTCGACAATCCTTGATGAAAAAGGGTCCCTTTACAACATATATAAGTCTTAAGGGCGTAGGGCCAAGGGTTCAGGAGTTGGACAATTAAGAGTGTTAATTGATGTTTCAGAATCACAAAAACCAGTCAGGTGCCACGCCCACTTCTGCTTTATACGTGTAAGTATAAAATGTTATTTAAAATATTATCTGCGTATTGCTTTATGTAATAATGCTTCTGTATACGTTATATAAATGAAAGGGATAATAAATAAATAAATTCAGAACTACCCTTTATATATAAGTATTGTATTATTAATAAATACTTTATATATGTGTTATACATTATGTAACAATAAAAAATATATATTAAACAATGTGTTTTATTTAATTGTTAGTGTATAGTAACAATGCAACTCGTTTATAACGATATAACAATAGTAATAATGAAAGGTCAATGAACATGTATGCAAAGTTTCATCGAAATCGGAGACAAAAATTTTAATCGAGGGGAAACGTGAATTACCCCTAAACTAGTGGTTGGCGCACAAAACGGACATCAGATTCGTTAGTTTCACGGTTGACTCTATAGGATAGCATACTTTTTTCCCCTAATTTCACTAATTAGTTGCATCGTAAAAAACCCTGGACTATAGCCCATGGTTTTTGACCTTGAACCCCAAATTTTGGGAGTTAGACATGTCGTCCTCTTAATTCGACCCTTCCGCTTCCCGTGCCGGTGTCCGTTTTTGGCGCTCTCGCTTCGTTCTTACGTAATTCGCCATTGAAGTTCCGCAAGTAGAGCATTATTTTACCCTCATAATATTGACGTGAAAATTTTGAAACTTTGTACATGAACTAAGCTTCCAATACTACATTCATAAAGAAAACTATAAAGTTTTTAGTGCAACTTATAAGGGTAGTTTACTTGAAGATTTTTAACAAATTATTTTCTGTTGTCTATATTATTAGAGGTAGAGATTTCAAAAATTGTATTTAGACTAAGAACTTAATGCTACATCTACAAAAAAATTACCAATATTATGGGGTACCCCAAAGTGGTAGTTCTCTTGAAGAAGTTTCGAACGGAACTTATCTTTAAGACGGATATGTACTTAAACAATTATCTTTAAAAAGAAAAATTGGATAAGAAAATTTTTCAAATAAAAAATGCTTAGAATTTTATTCCCAACAAAAAACTCTAATAAAGTTTTCCTCTAAAGTTAATATTTTCCACCCTTGTAAAATATATAATTGAATAACTCCCTTAATATCAACCTCTAGAGGCTCATATTTGGTTTAACAATTAAATAAAACATTTTGTTTAATATATATTTTTTATTGTTACATAATGTATAACACATATATAAAGTATTTATTAATAATACAATACTTATATATAACGGGTAGTTTTGAATTTATTTATTTATTACCCCTTTCATTTATATAACGTATACAGAAGCATTATTACATAAGGCAATACGCAGATAATATTTTAAATAACATTTTATACTTACACGTATAAAGCAGAAGTGGGCGTGGCACCTGACTGGTTTTTGTGATTCTGAAACATCAATTAAAACTCGTAATTGTCCAACTCCTGAACCCTTGGTCTTACGCCCTTAAGACTTATATATGTTGTAAAGGGACCCTTGTTCATCAAGGATTGTCGGAAGGGGACGGAAAAATTTCATAAAAACCACGAATTTCCCAGTCGTTTCCGAGATATGAGCCCTTAAAGTTTTCTAAGGGTTGATTCACCCTATTTAGCTTATTTAAAGGGCTAGAGGGTTGAAAATTACGTAACGGGGGTATTTTAACCCGCTCTTTCGATTGGTCTACGCAGAATTTCTCTACCACCCCTAGTTTACAATATGTTCAACCCTAAAGTGCACAGCAAAAGGCGTTAAAGAACTCCGGAACTATAAGGGCTATAAGGGCCGGATAAATTTTATTAAGCTAATTAGAACCTCAGATTTGCTCTAAGGGTCTTGGTTATGTAACCAACCCTTAAAAAAGGACGGAAAGAGATGAATGAGTGAAATTATTATTGAAGTGGTACAGAAATAAAAGATGTGATGTAATTTAACAGTTTTTTTTTATTATATAACAATAAATACACACGGTTATATTGATATAAGTACAATACTACATATACAAGTTATTTAATAATTATTTCCACTTGTGCCCTTCTGGATCTGTGGCTGCCGCATCCAGGGTTGAAGTGCAGCTCATTCATCCCCTAAGCAAACAGAAAAATAACAATTAAAAACTAAATAATATGAATAACGGTACAGAAATCTAGATACATCACATAACAAGAAGGTATCATCGCAAAGCACCAGGAAGTCACCAAGTCACAAGACGAGACATGAGGAAGGCCCTAGGAGGCTGTAGGAGAAAGCACCACTCACATGGAGGCCAGAGGACTAAAGGAATTTATGCGATTATACAAGGAAGACGATATACTAAGTAAGAAGTGTACAGATGTGAAAATGACCAATCAAAAGAGTGATCTATTTGATTTGAATTTTGAACGTTTAAATAAAAATATAATTTTAAATAAATATATACGTATATTTGTATTATATATTGCGGATGGTATTTAACAATTAAATACTAAAAAATTAAAAATATAAAATTCTCCAACGATATTTATATACAAGTTGTTTATTGATTATTTTTAGTTCTACCCTTCTGAAACTGTAGCTGCCGCACCCAAGGATAAAGTAGAAATCATCCACACTCTAAGTAAACAAAAGGAAAAACAAAAATGTATAACAAGTAGAATAAGTACATTAACTCATACATGTAGAGCACAAGATACATACAAGTTAACATAAGAGTAGGGATGTTCATGTTAAAGGGGTGATTTTTTGGTTTTATTCTACTAAATCGAGGTCGTAGATTCCAAATTAAATTTTTATTATTTGTATACATATATTCTACAACACTATAAGACACGAGAAAAATCTGAAATGTGTTATATAAGTTCTTAATACACTTGTGGATTCATAAAAAAATTAAGGGTGCAATATAAGGGTGTATTACAGCGTTTCAAATACAAAAGATAGAAAATATAGAACGACTAATCACAGACGAAATCAAGTATTGATTTTTTGAAAAGTACTTTTCAATCAACGGTATCACCGAGACTTTGAATTTAGTAGAAATAGGCAACTCTCATAACTAGTACGTTCACTAGTATATAAATATAGGCGTAGATTTTACAAAAATAATTTTTTTTATCGTACGTTGAACGTATGAGCGTAAGAAAAACTGACATTTGTGAGAATAAAAAATACAGCATTTACAAAATATGTGGAGACTTAAAAAATAATCCGGATTTTTTTTTATCTGTATAACAAATAAAAATAGATATGTCTTTTATATACCTAGTAGTATCATAAGAGATAATATATTACAGATTTTTTTTTTTTGTTATGGTTTTCCACGATGAATAGTGCAATTTTGATAAAGAGAAAGTACCACCTCCAGTGATATATTTTCACGGGTTCGGTCTACGTGTATACATCTGACATTGTTACGTAATGTTCATAGTAAAATATATACACAACTTTCGTAACATGTTCACTTAAAATACCGCACTCGTTGCTTTAGAATTCAACAATCAACATAATTCATTGTACAGTGTTGACTAATGAATCACAAATACTTTCGGAGCCTTATACCTGCACGCACTTTATTGGACAATGAATATGTCCATTTGAATTACAACTTTCTTTATATTTAAATTTCAAATCTATACTCAATTCGTACTATTGGCAAATGGAAAATTATTGCATGTCTATAAATTTAGATAATTTATATTACTCTTTTTATTATTTTTTTCTTCAATAATTTTACCGGTCTCTGTAATCAGACCATTTACTTTTATAGTCATTACAATTTCGTAATCTGTATTATAGATAAATCTGTTTTTAAGGGAATCAAAAACTAATAAAAAAATTAACATCTAATTTCTACTATGATACATTAAAATAAAATAATTTTTATCCACAACTATCAGATGATGTACATAGAATTTAATCGTTTTTTATCAATTAAGACCTTCGTTACTGTTTCTAAATGAATAATATTGACAGTACAATAGAATAATATTTATAATAATAATACATTCAAGTAAGTTTTTCTACGTAAAAAGCCAAAGTTACACTAGTTTTATCATTTTTCATACCTTTCTTTTCTTTATAAGTTTAAATTGTAGCTAAATAACACTAGAAATAATTGTCTTGCGTTAAGTATACTTTTTTGCAATTTTTTTCATTCATAGTACGTTTATTTACTTCTTCCTGTCAAGGCACTCTTAAATAATGTCACATTTTAATCAAATTAATACAAAATTTTGTATCTATTTTTCTCAAGAAAATCGTTGCATGATAGCATGATAATATTATATTATTGAATTCAATATTAAATTTTATGTCGAGTAAGCAAATAAAAAATATATGTTCATATTTAAAATAAAAAAAAAACTGGTCAAATTTTATTTTTCTGTTCCGTAAATTTGTTTTTTTAATCATTTTTGTAGCTCTATATTTATCACAATGTATATGCCTATAATTTATATTCAGTAACATTATTTATTATTATCTATAATCTATACCCATAATTTTAAATTTAAATAGTCTTTGCAAAACTTAAATTGTCATCATAAAAGCTGTCAAGTATGATTTTATTTTTCATAAAAAAAACCTGTAAAAATATTTAAATATAAAATTTTGTGTCTTTATTAGATTCTTTATTAAATTAGATTATATATTTCCTTAAGGAATAATACTTTATTTCCGTCATAATTTTATTAGCTTAAAAAAACTATAGTAATTCTTTACCATCTACTTCTCAAAATGTGGTGTGCTCTTCACGGCAGCTAAAGCACCCAGGAAGAACTGTCTGCAAACATTGTCTATAACTTTTTTAACATTTACTCTCAGTGACATTTATTTTAAATCTTCTGCATATCCGGTTGTTGATATTAGCATCCTGTAACAAAAAAACCCTAAGCTTATGTCAAAGCAATTATCGTGTACTCACACTTTGAATGAAGTATCTTTTCCCCAGCAATAAATTTCTCCGGGCAAGGCCAGCTGAGAATCGTGACCAGTATTTCATTGTACATAAATAGAAGGCGTAGTTTGAGCATAGTACCATGTAGTACGGCGGTATTGCACATGGTTTTAGTTTGTCGGCGTATGAATTGTTTTATATGGACGGCCTAACGCCCGAATAATGAGCTTTCACTTACTGACAATGGATGTTGCATACAGTCACATACTGGACGTATTGTTGCCGAAAACTACCTAAAACAAAGCAGTAGTAATTACACTTTAGAAAAAGTTATTTTCACTAACTTAAAGATGGTGTGGAAATTAAATAATTTTATAAGGGAGACGTTGAAGAAACACAAAATTGTTTACAATTTTCCTTCACGTTTTGTTTTATTATAATAATTTAAAATCAATATCAAAACTAAATGAAATTACTAGAGTAATTGTAAATTACTTGAAGAGAATAAATTTAAAACAAAATTTTATAACAAACTATCTTAAAATAATATGATATTTTCTTATATAAATACGATGTATAAAAATTTTGCTTATCATAGTATACTATAGAAAACTAGCAAAATTGACACTTAAATAATTTGTAGAAGTAGAATATAGATCTTTTTGATCAACTAATCACAATGGTCAATAAAAAGTAAAAATTATTATATATTTTAATATCATCTTGTTAAATATAAGCCAATAAATATAAAATGATTTAAACCTTTAAATTCCTAAAAGGAGATACATTTTGCACTATAAGCAAGAATATTTCTGCTTGCATATAGATCCAACGCAACTACAACGAAGTGCATTATCTTTTTGCCTTATATTATTCGATATAGAAACAATAAAACAAGTTACTGTATAAAAGCCTTACATCCTGTTTATTTAAATATTTGTTAAATTTACCTTTTATTAATAATAAAAAAATTAATCATGTCTAATGAAAAACTTATGTATATTCATTTGAACTTTGAAAAGAAAAGAAAGTAAAGAGTAAGCAAACAAATATTATTTTCAGGTAGGTACTTTATTTCATATAATCTCCTGTTCCTTTATTAAAAGAAAAAAACAACAATTAAACTTATTATCCAAGGAATAGGTGAAATTGATATTTTGGTACATTTAACAATAAAGTTTAATTTTCCGTTTATTTTTTGTGCATACTCAAATTTGAAATCATCGTACAAGTTTATGAACGAATAATACATTATAAAAAGATGATAAAAGTAAGTATCACTATGAATAGACAAATATAAATATTATTTTCAGAGTAAAAATTATTAATAAAAACTTAAACACTTTCCACCAACTATTTATGTTCACCACTCGTATTAATATCAGACTGTCCTCCTGTCTTTTCTGCTAGGAGTTTATATATAAGAGAAATTAAGTTCTGGAATATTCTCGCACCTTCGATGCCTCAGCACAGAAAGATGTCTAAAACGACCTTGAGATCGCTACAGTATTTTACAACAGTCCATCTACTTTCCACGGATAAATTTCTTCCGAAGAAAATGCTTAAATGTTTAAAAATATTTTTTCTTTTATACACATCAAAAAGCAAAATATTTTCTTAAAAAGGTGCATTTATTTTGTACTCAAAAGTTGAGTTCATACGAACTGGAGTATTTACCTTTAGTAAATATTAGTACAGATTCTTCTTTCTATAAAAGTCAATCGAAATCAGGCAACTATTATTATTTTAACACTATTTTATACTTTATATGTTCTCTTGTATTTTCTCATTCAAATGAAATCATAAGAGTTAACTTTTCGTGTAGAATTTTACAAGTTATTATTACAATGTAATTCATATTTATATACATAATTAATAAAATTCACAAGTGATTAATACTTAGGGAATGACTTATGAGCGATAAAATTTCACTAAGATATAAAAAGACATATAATTGAAAGTTATGATAAATTAAGATATAAATGAAGATATGATTGAAAGTTATGATAAACAAAGCGCAATAAAATAACAAAATCCTCCCGTTGCCAAGTAGGTAACCAACGACATGCAATGAGTTCAGGCAGCACTTTTCTAACGCCAGTTTGAATTTCACTCGTTGTATTTGGTTTGCTAACTATATTTAAATAAATCGATCGCGGTAGCTCGCCCATATTAATTATTTTCACCTGACCAAATTGGTATTCCAGTGGAAGTATTGCGGGGCCGAGGCATATATACTCCGGAACACAGGAAGTGGCAGTTTTTTCGGAAGTTTTCACCGGTTCAGTGCAGAGTGGATACGGGTTGCTACGATGAGACTCGTGGTATGTGAAGCATATTTTTCAGTGCAGTGATTTGTGGCAAATTAGTGAAATAAAAAAGCAATTTTCATTTGTAGTGAAATTAAATTTTCAATTTGTGATTTTAAAATATTGTTTAAGTTATAAGGAATGTAAGTGCTATATAACATTACAGGAAGATGTAAAGTGAGGCAATGGCAAATATAGTCTTCTCGTGATGCTTATATGGTACTTTCATTCCTTGTTGCTTATAGTATTTTACTATTATTATTAGAAATTTTCTTTGAGTATTAATAGTATATTACAGTAAAGACATTTTTCCGATCGAAGACAAAATACTTTAAGCTATAAGAAATGTAAATGCTATATAACGTTACAGGAAGATGTACAGTGAGCCAATGGCAAATGATAGTCTTCCCATGATGGTTATATAGTAATTTCATTTCTTGTTTCTTATAGTATTTTACTATTAATTTTAGAAATCATCTTTGAGTATTAATAGTATATTACAGTAAGGACATTTTACCGATTGAAGTCAATTGCTTAGACTTATTATTATTGTCTGAGATCGGTGAGATCCTTACCGTTCGAAATCCTTATACAAATTTTTTTCTCGATCAAAATTAAATTTTTCTCAATATTAGTAAAAAATGGTGATGTGGACACCAAATGACTTCCTTGTCTGTTAAATTATACACATTGTTTGCTGCCCTTCATTTAAACTTATTTCACTTAAAAGTGAAATGGATCATCTTTTGTAAAATTTTATTAAAATATTTATCACTATTCCTTATTGCATTACACAATATTATTTTAATCGCTCAAAAAATTGTAAGGAAAGAGATATAGTTTTTACTTTACCTATGCATTTTTTGGGAAAACAAACACATTATTGAAATGGCTAACTAATGCGACAAGTTTCCCCAATTTAACCGACTTCGTATCTCTTTCGGTTCTCGAGATTCCAATGGTTACCCTCTTAAAACGGACACCTTGTATACGTAGACTATTTTTGTTCTTTTGGAGTTTTAACAATTTATTTTGACTTTGATCGTTTATCAATTATTTATGATAATTACATGCATCAATGAACACATATGCATATGAATATCAAATAAAATTTTGTTATTAATGTTATTATTCATAATTAGGTAATTTATTATTTTACTTTTGTTTAATTGATATCTATTTGTATTGAAATTATTTCTAAACATAAAACACAGTGGAATTAAATAAGGTATCAGAAAAATTTGATAAAATAACGACTACTAAATGTCTGTTTCTGTAAAAATATGTCATCAATACTAAAATCTATGTCGACTAATAAATGGTAACCGAAATACATTTTTATTGGCATGACATGTGAATTTAATATTATTTTTCTCTATTGATTTACTTACTAACCTTGCCATATACATACATATATGATGAAAGTAATGTAATTATAAAAATTTTGAGATTTCAAGATTATGACACATGTCCACGATCCTTTTCAACGCTAAGTATTTCAACAAAACTTTTTGTTAAAAACCGGTTAACTGGAAGTAAAAGTTTTATTGTTGATTATTTTTAAGTATTTTTTTAAAGTTTACTGTCGGTCGATTTAAAAAAATTGTCACTATCTTTGTATTAATTAAAATCATAAAAAAATATTGGAATTACAAATTTTTCATTACCAAATTCAAATTTATTCTTTTCTTCGGAAAACTTGTTCTTCGTTAAGTGAAAAGCATATTTATGGTTTTAACACGAAATAAGAACAGGTGTGCCAACTTAGGTTAAAGGTTAACACCTGAGAAATAAATATGTATATGTAACACTAATGAAATACTTATGTTAATATATCTGTCTAATTTTTACATATGATGAAAATTTATAACATCCCTGTTACGAAACTTAATAAATTTGATGTATATTTCTCATTTATTTACAAACATTAAAAGGAAAATCCCACGGATAAATAAAAAATGAAGTATGAATCACTAAATTAGATAATTATATTTATAATAACTATAATTTATTATACTATATTACCTTCAAATAACTTTCAAATAATGTACTGAGGTTGATTTAACATAGACACCTGAATAAATTATTAACTTTATAGTTATCTCCGTTATGCGCGAACTTTGTAAAATGCAGTCCAATTAAATGCATTTATATTTAACATTTATTCATATTGTTTATTACACCTGTATTTAAAAATGTAATTAATTTCAGGTGATTATACTTTTCATAACGCTAGTCAATGCAGATCCTCAAACATTACATCAACAAGAACAAGAAAATGACCTTCATCTAAACCCAATCAATGATGCAGCAGCTAAAGAAGAGGCTGCAAAATTGCAACAGAAAAGGACACTTTTCGGAGCTACACATTATCTTCCTAAACACATTGGAATTCATCCCTCAGGGTTCAAATATCTAATAGGCTATGGACCAATCACAGGGTACTACCCTTATGCTAACGTTAAGCCATTAACCGTTTTAAAACCAGTACTACATACTGGTGGTTGGAAACCAATACTACCACATGCTCATGTACCAGTATTTAAACCAATTAAACCAATATTACCGGTTAAACCACATGTTCACATACATCCTGTTCATCCGGTACAACCAGTGGTACCTGTACATCCAGTTCAACCAGTACTACCGGTACAACCAGCTGAACCAGAAGCACCTGTAGTTTTTCCAGTAGAAAAACATGTACCAGAAATTGTTAAACCTGTTGTTCCCCAATTTTATCCGTTCTTTAAACCATTATTCAACGCTGTATTACCTCAACCGGTACTACCCCAACCTGTATTACCACAACCGGTACTACCACAAGCTTTGCTACCGCAACCATTTATACCACAACCACATTTACACATTCAACCACATGTACATATTCAACCTCATGTACATCCAGTACAACCACTAGTACCTCAACCACATTTGCATGTACATCCCGTTCAACCACTAGTACCACAACCACATTTACATGTACATCCGGTACAACCTCATGTTCATGTCCAACCATTTGTTCCTCAACCACATTTACATGTCCAACCACTGATTCCACAACCTCATATAGATATACCACAACCACATGTCCATGTGCAACCACATGTAGATATACCACAACCACATGTACATATACAACCACAATTTGTACCACAAGTACCAGTACCAGTTCCACCACCGGCACAATTACCCCCTCCATTTATTCACATATTAAGAAACTTCCCTAATGTTTTTAAACACATAACACCTTTATATCCAGTTAACCCAGCAGAACATGCTCCACCTGGTGTAATACCACTTCCGGAAGTTCCCCACCCTATAGCGCCAGCAGATCCGGGAGTCCAAATCCCCCAGCATTTACCAGAACACCCCCATTTCCACCCGGAAGTTGGTTCTGGTCATGAAGTACATCAACCCGATTTCCACACGGAACAACACGGCCAGACAGATCCCCATTTCATCATTCCCCAACATCCCCAACAGGTTCCGGGTCCGGTTCATCCCCATCCACAGACCCCCCTGTACCTCCCGCCACACCCGGTGTTTAGGCCAGGGGTGGCTAATCCGGTTGGACCGGTAGAAGCAACTAATTCTGTACACACGGAATTTAGCGCAACGTATCCAAGGCATCCGCTAGTACCAGGATTACAGCATCCGTCTATTACTTTAGAACCACCTTACGGACCAGCGCAGTTAGGGTTAAATAAACATTAATTTATTTATTGGAAATGTACAATAGCTGTGATTAACAATTGTTGTTGTAAGAGGAAATATATTTTTGTATGAATAAATTGTAGTAAATAATTTATCTATGGCATACCATTTCTAGATAGGACAAGACCTCCAAGACCAAATGTGTTTCATTTTGTTAGTATAGAACCTGGATACAACGAAGTAATACAGGTAAGGAGTGTTCGTTAGAACCGAAAGTCTGTTATATAAATATTATTTTTCATCTTAGGTAATTCCCACATAACACTTACGGTGAATCTTTTTGAAAACTAGGTCAAATTTCGTTATTTTTTTTTACTAGCCCATGGTCATTTGAAAAGGTGGATGGAATGATATGGTAAAAGGCGTATTAATAATTTAGACACATCGAAAATTTTGACAGTTGTCCCTTTTATTGGTTCTCACTTTTAACATCTTCTAAAAAGGTTTCCGTTTTTTGTTTTACAACTTTGTCTTTTGCAAAAAAATAAAGGTCTATGTTAAAAAATTTATATCAATGAGGTGATTCGTACTTTACGAAATATTCACTGATATACCTAGATAATATTAACGATTGTCAGTTCTCCGTTTTATACATCAATGTTGCATTTATGATTGGATTTAAACATGTATAACATTATTAGAATGTTTTTATAATTGCTCACATTTGACCAGACATTTTGTCCATTATTTCCGAAGTCCATTAGATCGAGGTTATACCAATGAAGGAGACTACAGCCTATAGTGCATTTTTTATTATTTATAATTAGCGACGTTGAATTTTAAACCTTAGATTTCCAAAATCAACTCAATTCGAATAAAGGATTATTCAAATTGGACTTCCGGATTTGTAGTCCAATGTGGATTATCCTTAATTTTATTTATTAAAGATGTTTTATTGTTGAGTATTTGTAACTTAGCAAATTAAAATAATTCATCATATCTCACTAGATACGTAAGACAGGCTAGATTTTGATCAACCACAAAAGGATAAAACATATATCCTTTTTATTATACGGGGCGGAAGTATTCAATGCACATGCCTAACTTCTTGCATTACCAACTTAAACATAATACAGTCGTCATTTATGTATGTCAGAAATTATTCTAAGAAAATGATTAACAGTTGCATTGTTTCTTTGAGTAGATGTACAAAAGAATCAAAATTAATCATTTCATGCGTAATTATTATAAATAACTTTATTTTTTAATGTTTCAAGTACCTAGCACGTTTTTGAATTTTTCCTTTTAGCTTGCCAAAGATTCCTACAAAAAAGCACGTTAGGTTGAATTAACAATTATTGATGGGTTTTAAATATGACGTTTAATTCATACTTCCGCCTCCGAAAAGAGATGGAAATAGTATATCCATCCTTCTATATTTGGCCAAATATTTAACACTTACAATATAGGCAAGTCTGTATCTAGTGATATATGACCTAAAGTTAAGACACGTGTGAAATTTGTCTCGTCTGAGAAATAGAATTATTTAATAGATTACAAAATGAATGAAAGTTGTTAAAAATGATATATTATAATTACCTTTAACCAATAATCATAACATTGATCACAAACAGTGATACGAATACAACTTTTCATTTATTATCTTGTTTACAAATTATGTCAAAATTGATGAAACACTTCCATCACATAAATTATGTTCTCCAAAAATTTGACATTTTGTACAATGACCTTGAGAATATTAGTACATAAATTACAGGGAACTAGACGTTTAACATATTTTTAGTTCACTTTCTAACAGGTATCATCCGATTTTTTGTGAAACATAAATTAATCAGAAATTGAGGTTATCTTAAATTTACATAATATTGATTTTATTTAAGATTTATGAAAAAAATCTCTATCTCAAATAACCTAAATCAATTGGATATTTTTTATTCATGCAATAAAATTTATAGATTTACAAATGGTGCCCTAAAAATATATCATTAACAACTATCAATTTAAACCTTGACTATTTTTAGGCCTACAGCACTTGTTTCAACACGTTATAATTTCTTTATTAATAGACTGGGAGGTACCTTTATCAAAATAATGAACTGGTTAACGAGATATAGTTACGTAGTACTACATTTTTTTCACAACAGTGACAATTAAGTCGAATTTTCCATAAGGATCTAATAAAAATGTTATTCAAGATTTCCGTTCTATTTAAACGTAAGATCACGCAGCACTAAGATATTGATATTGACTTTTTAATTTTGTAACGAATGTTGTTACATGTGGAATAAATTTTTATTATCATGGGAATAATTTTTGACATATTCAGGTTTCCCTTTTATGGAAACTATGTCTTTAAAATAAATTAAAAGCAAACCTTTTTGTAATTAATTTATTTTTTACTTATTTTTAGTAACGTACAATTTAAAAATATAAATTTAGGTAGTTTTTGGTAAATTTATATAACATTTAGAAAATGATAAAGTAGAACAAAGAGAGAAAAAATCATAGAGAATGCGAAATATTGGGAGATTTCAATGATCAGTCAGAAAACGAAGAATATAAAGTGATTCCGTAGAATTTACAATACTTACTAAAAAAAAAAATTGAATTCAGGAAAAATTTAATTGTAAAAAGATTGTTTACAATTCTGCATACTTTTCAAGGTACATACTACGTCTAGTACCTAATATTAGGGTCTGTATTAAAAAGAAAGTAATTTTCTAATTAATATTTAAAATCATAATTTGTAATTACTTTACAGGCCAAATTTAAAAAGCTTGTGGGTACCATATTTGTACTAAAATAATTTATAAGTACCTACTCATATTAAATATACTAGAATCTTTAATTATTATATAAATTAAAATACCGTCTTAGAATCTGTTCATTTAAGGTTTATTTAATACAATCAAAGTTTTGAACAAATTTGTAATTACGAGTTAACTTTACTAATATGTAAGTTTATGTGAATATGTTTCTATGTGAAATCCATAAAATTAAAAAAAAATGTATCTGGTTACGTTCTTAACAATATTTCTTTTTTATTTTGGCTACAGAGAAATGTTGAAGTAAGATTGTTTTTATACGATAAAAATCTTTCATTTTTATAAAAAAGTAATTAATTAAGTTGATCATTAAGTCGATTCAAACTTTTAACAAAAAATAGCAGTAATAATTGAATGGAATAAATGATAATAAATAAATAAAAATTAGAAGAAGAAATAGAAACAATGTCAAAAAACTCAGAAAATACATTATTAGTATTAGGAGATTTCAATGCTGCGACAGAACAGAAAGAATATGTACAAGTTATAGGGAAGTGCACAAATACTTGAAAAATAAATAACAAATAACAATCAAAAACAATGTGGAATACTTATGACCTGTTGCACCAATATTATTTAAATTTTAAGTTCCCTGTAAATGGACAATATCACATATCGGAATAAAATATCAAATGGAATATTTAACATTGCTACAAAACTACGGTGTACATTTTTTTTTGTAAAAATAGTGTATGATCCTTTAACTAGGTTAAAAATGACTTTATATATTAAAGGGAATAAACAATTTGTCACAAAATGTCATTTCTAACATTACTACCGAATGTCTTTCGAGGATTATAATATTAAGAGTCAATACTTGTAATGATAATTCTACGATGAAAGACAAAAATATTGCAAATATCAATATTTAATATTTAATCTGCCAAGATGGCGTTAATCCTTACAACTATATAGGCATTAGTGTCCAATAATAATTATGATTAGCCATATAAAATTTTAATATACCAGTTTGTGAGCAATGGGATACCGGTATGCGATCAAATTAAAATCATGTGACAACCTTTGAAAATAATTACAATTATAACTAGGGCATCGTGGAGAAACTATCAGGAATATTTTAATGAAACACATGTAGAATATTTACCAACGAAACTTGCTATTGTACCTTTCATAATCTTCAAGTATTACTCATGATCTCATTAATATTGTACTTAAAATCAATAACCATAATTACAATTATAACTAGGGCATTGTAGAGAAACTATCAGGACTATTTAATGAACTACATATGCAAAAAATTTAACAACGAAACTTGCCATTGTAACTTTTTATAATCTTCAAGTATTACTCATGATCTCATGAATATTGTACTTAAAATCAATAACCATAATTACAATTATAACTAGGGCATTGTAGAGAAACTATCAGGACTATTTAATGAACTACATATGCAAAAAATTTAACAACGAAACTTGCCATTGTAACTTTTTATAATCTTCAAGTATTACTCATGATCTCATGAATATTATACTTAAAATCAATAAGCCAGGGCCGGATTTACCTATAAGTTAAGTAAACTATAATTTAGGGCGGCAGAATTTTAGGGGCGACAAATTTCGCATCCGTGATTTCCCGAAAATCTAAAGCACCAATTGATGCAAGCATATTATTATAATTGCGCATATTTATAAATGTTTTGAAATGTGTGGGGAAGATTAAATATTTATAGAAGCTGTGCAGTAACCTGTAAGCCATGTAACAAAGTGTATATACCTACTTACATGTTACGTGCTCTTGATTACCCTTTTACCTTTCTGAACTGTACCCAAATGTGAACAATAGCACGTAGAGTATTTACAAGTATAGTTTAGCCAGAAATTGTTCTGCAGAGCGTTCATTTTCGTGTCTTAAAAGAAATAAATTATTTAAGAACGAACATGATACAACAAAGATTAAATGTATTGGCAAATTTATCAATCGAATCTAAGATATAAGATTCAATATCATATAATGATATCATTAAATTATTTGCAGAAAAGAAGTCAAAACGTGTAGTATAGATATTTAGTTTGTTCAATAAAAATTATTGTATTTATTTTAGTACCTATTGAATTTTTATGCTATGTATCTTATTACCTTCCTATAATAAAGAAATATATTATTTCAAATAAATTATTTATATTATAGGTATATGTATTTTTATGTAAGGGGCGGCCAAAAATTCAAAGGTTAGGGCGGTAAAAACCTAAATTCGGTTCTGCAATAAGCATAATTACAATTATAACTAGGGCATCGTAGAAAAACTGTGAGGACTATTTAATGGAACACATGCATTGTACCTTTCATAATTAGTATTACTCATGATCTCATCTCATTTTTTAAATGAAAGGACCCTTCCATTAGGACTATTTAATGAAACACATGCAAAAAGTTTAACAACGAAACTTGCCATTATAATTTTAATAATCTTCAAGTATTACTCATGATCTGATGATTACTAACTTGTAGAATCAATAAGCGAGCGTTTTTTAAATGAAAGGACGCTTGCTTCACATTGTCATTGACCGTGGCGCTACAGGAAACAGATCTGTGCATTTGATCTTTAGAAAGAGGCTCACTTACGAAACGGTTACGCCATGAGGTTGTGTGAGTGATTTCGGCGGGTGTGGTGTGTTGGTGTGAGTGGTCCAGTTCTGGTGACGCAGGACTCGAGCTGGGTATATAAGCTGGCTCGGGGGTCCCATCAGGCACTGTGCTCAGCCTACCAGCAAACAACACACACCAATATGAAATTCCTGGTGAGTATATATAAGGACAGAGATTCTTAAAGGGATTTATATATTATCTCCAAGGGATACAGTCAAGTCATTAATTATATAAAATTTCATTTAAATTTGTGAAAATTCTCAAATACATATTTTTCAAATTTGGTTTCTAGTGGTTACAAAAAAATATTTAATATACCATGGAGCTCAAAGTTAGAGATACAGTCCTTTTCAGTCTTCTTATTAAAAAAAATTAAATTACAAGTCTAAAAGAAAAACTAATAATAAATTTTGTAATAACATATTTTAAATTATTTGTGAACATAATTGGACACTAAGTAATAAAATATGCAGAACGTTCATTTTATTTTCTCTACTATCTCGAGAACTATAAGAGCTACAAACTCGATCAATTTGGCAAACAATTTGTATTTTACAAAATTTAATAATATTTTTTCTACAACTGTCAAAATTTTTTTACATTTTTATTCTGATAACGATGCATAAAGTAAGGACAGTGATTCTTAAAGGAATTCATTTATTATCTCTAAGGAACAACAGTCAAGTCATTAATTATATAAAATTTCATTTAAAATTTGTAAAAACTCTCAAATACATATTTTTCAAATTTGGTTTCAAGTGATTACAAAAACCAACAAGCATTTTTGTAAAATACCATGGGAGAAATAACTCCCATTGAAGTTCAAATCTAGAGATTTAGACCTTTTCAGTCTTCTTTTTAAAAATTAAAATAGTTGTACACTAAGTAATATAATATGCAGGACATTAATTTTATTATTTATTGTTATATAAGATTCCATAAAAAAATAATTTTCTTTCTGCCTCTTAAACTATCATAAAATATTTATCAATTTTTTTTGTGGGTGCTCAGAACTGATTTCATTGAAGTAATTAGAAATTTGTAAGAAAGATAGCAAACAGTAGTATTTATATATTTTATCTTTATGAAAAATGTTGCTGATTATCACTTTATCAATTTTCGGTACTAATTTTCCATGCCTTATATTTTGACAAATTTCGTAAACCTGTTATTAAAATTTATGAATGAATATTAAATTTTAATTTGTATGCTCGCCAGCTGACAGATGAATGACACTAGTGGAAAGTGAAGATAACTGGAAATTTTGGAAGCAGTTATTATATAACAGCTTACGAATTCGGAATCTCGTGATAAACTAGATTATGTCATTCACAATCCGGTTGTTGTAAAATGTTATCGTATAAATCGAGTTGAGCTAGATTTCCTGCTATGTCATTATTTTACAACCTACGACAGTAAATCTTGTTTAGAGCCCAAATTCAAATTTACTCAGAATGGTAATTACATTTTGTTTATATCTACGTCCATGTAGTCAGTTGCATTATTTATTAAGTAAATTTTCTAGTAAGACATTCTTAAAATTACCATAGTTAAACCTACAGTACAATAAAGTAAAAGTCATTAATATTTGAATAAATATCAAACTGCGGTGGTTCAATACAGTATGCTACAATGTTCCCGATTTCAAAAATCAAATAAAACCAAAACTGTATTACTAAAAGAAGTCATTATTATCTGTGGCACATAGTACCTAGAGTACTTGTTTCGTAATTCGTTTTTATTTGCATTTTATTGGTATAGGTTGCCAACCTACAGCTTCTAAAAGGGACACAACCTAAGTGGGTTTCAAATCATTTGCATACAATTGTATTTTATCTGTTTAATAATTAGTACCGGTGAGAATGATATTCGATATTTTTTACACCCAAATATCGATACTTTCTTAGTACATGGAGCTCATTGCAAGTTTAATTTTGAAGTTTTACGACAGTGATTTGAAGTCTGGCTTTTAATCAATAATTTATAATTTTATTACTGATCCACCTAGTTTTGGCCTTTCAGAATGTGTTCATTGACTTATACTGCCCGAAGAAGGCTTAGAAAAAAAAACAAAAAATTATTGACTAGTCTAGTATTTTTTTCTATATTGTAAATATTTCTCTACAGCACTTTAACTATAATATTTATTATTCTTATAGATCGTTATCCTGTCCGTGGCCGCCGTTGCCTGCGCCGCCGAAGAGAAGAAACAAGAAAAGCGCGGAGTCCTTGGGCTGAGCAGCGGTTACGGCTACGCCGCCGCCCCCGCTTTGAGCCTGGGCCATGGATTAGACCTGGGTCTGTCTAGCGGCTTGGTAGGCCACTCCATTGCCGCCCCCGCCCTGGCCGCCCCCGCGTACTCCGCGTACTCCTCCCACGCCATTGCCGCCCCCGCCCTGGCCGCCCCCGCCTACTCCCACGCCATTGCCGCCCCCGCCCTGGCCGCCCCCGCGTACTCCGCCTACTCCTCCCACGCCATCGCCGCCCCCGCCCTCGCCGCCCCCATCTACAGGGCCCCAGCCATCGCCCACTCCTACGCAGCTCCGGCTCTGTCCTACGCCGCCCCCGCTCTGTCTGCTCACGCTATCGCCGCCCCCGCCCTCGCCGCCCCCCTGCACGCCGCCCCCTTGGCTGCCGCCCCTCTGTCTCTCGGCCACGGGATCTCCTACTCTGGATTGGGATACTCCGGCCTCCTTCACCATTAGGGAGTAAATACTAACTAAATGTAATTTTTGTACATAATAACTTATGTATTTCTCACTTGTAAAATTCTTCATTTCATCTCTGTGAACTTTGTACATTTTTTTATTGTTACCTTCATGGTTGTCTAAATAAAACAGTTTTTCTAGTTTTAAATCATTTATTTTATTAAGTACAATACACCTTTCCTCAACCTTTAATTTTTATATAAACTATTTACAATTCAATTCTCAGAAGAAAAACTACCAAGATATGTGTAAACTATCAATGCCAATTAATAGATTTTTATTAAAAGAAAATTAACACGTGCCATACATGATAATATAAAATTAAAAAGACAGATCAACAGATATCAGGATAAAAATAATATAAATTTGTGGATGATACTTAAAATCTTGAAATATCATAATAACTATAATTACAATACCTCCCTTATTCTGAAAAATAAAACAATTAAATGAATTTATAAAATAAACATCATTTAAATAATATCGTAATATAAAATCTTATTTTTGTCAAAAATGGACATTCTTTCAAAGCACAAGAGTACCTAGGAGGAAAAATTGAAACTTAATTACTACAAATATTTGTGTCGCGAAAAATTTACTTGCCCTTTAGTATTTCAAGTGTATATTGTGCTATAAAGTATTCCATAGCTAATAGTTTGAATTGAATTAAAATTAAATTTTAGTTTTATCACTTCCGATTGACCGATTATTAACAAAGAAGATAAACTCGTATCATTAAATTTAAAAAAACAAAAGTTTGTTTAAAAACTTTTAACAAAAATAGTCAAAATCTATTGCAACGACCATAATTTTTGTAATGTAAATGTGTTATAATCTCAAAATTCCAAAATAGGTATGATTAGAAAATAGCTGCCTTATACCTACATGTCAGTTGCAAAAAAAAGAAATACATATAAAGAAAAATGATCAAAATTGTAAAATTTATGTAAATATTATTGTAATGATATATACAGTGTCACAGTGTGTGCAACAAAATGCGGAACATAGGACTTTAACATGAGATTTCAAAAAATTGCGGATACTCTCTCTCCTGATAGATTTAAAGCAAAACTGCAAGATTACAAAGTTATTCAAAATTAAATTCTACGTCAGATTGAATTCATTTGACATCTTCGGCGGTTATGATACTCATAACTACCTAGGTATGTTAATAGCTATAAAAAAACAAAAGTTTGACAGGTATTAATGTTGTGTCTATAGTTTGTATTACAGTAACAAAACACAGCTGTCAATAATGTAAGCAATGCAACTACTAAATTGTAAAAATTTTACAGATTAGTAACTTGGAAAGATTAGTTATCCTGGAGAATAAACAGTTCAAATAAATAACAGTTTGCAAGTACGTAACAAAAAAAGTACTTTAAGTACAAGTAAGTTACTTATTTAAATGATTCATTTCTAGTATCCGATCTGATATATTACTTGCTAAACCAATGAATTATTAATATTATCTCTCTGACTGTGTTTTAAATTCTATGCATGTTTACTAAACAGATTATTTGAATTTCAAATTAAAACATAACAGAGATACCATCGATTTAGTAATCAATTAAAGCAAGAAAGTAACTTCAGTAAAGTGAAATGTAAGCAACAAAGTCGCCTGGCAAGTGATCAGTCAGTCAGTAGGTAACTGGTGCGATTGATCTCATTGTAAATCCTTATACAATGAGCAGTTCAAAATTATGTAATTTGATAATAATAGAACAGCGTAGGCTAAAACATGAGCTACTTTCATAACAATAACCGGCTAGCTTGTACTCTGCATAAGGAACGTTAACAGGACGTGATTTTTACACAGTTGTGCAAACTATGACTAAACATTTCATTTTTATGCTCAAAATAAAAACTTTACCTACATATTCTCCTGAAATATTGTTTAATCACGGATGTAATCTTTACAATGTCAGAGACTGTTTACTGTTTCAAGTACGTGAATACTATTGTTCTCTAACAGAAACGGTACAATCGAATCTCGAATCGTGTAAAAATGTTAAATCTGCATAGTTATTCTTAGAATAGAATGTAATATAAACATGTCATCACGATTTTATTCATTGCCACTGTTAAGATGAAAATGGTTTTTTAGACATACAAGCATTTATAATTTCAAAGGTATATTTTTTAATTTTTGGTAATAACCAAACGTAGATGTCAATATTAAAAATTCGAACCAAACCATAATTGATATAAATGAAATAAAATTTGTATCGAAATCAAACCCTTAAGGACAATTAAAATAAAAACAAATTTCATATTATTTATCCTTTGTACAAAATTTCTGTCCTTTTTAACTTATTTTTGTGAACATGATAAACTATAGGATATATGAATATAGGATAACCAAATAAATACTTTCATGATACTTTTTATATTTTAACGATGATATTAAAAATATGACAAAAATTTGACGAAATAAATTTTTAAATATTGTTGCATTTTAATAATTTACTGGTCATGTCAAACAAGCAAAATTGAAAATATTTTATTTATTTATTTTTGTCTTAAACACCATGTAATTTTAACAAGTACAAGAATTCTCAAAATAACATTTGATAATTGTGGTACATCAAACCATACAGACTTGATCACGAAAACATACTTACAAGAGAATTTGGATGTTATGTATCATATCAGGCCTTAGAGGTCTTAAAATCCTCGCTCTCCGAGCTTGGAATTCAATTATGATACTCTTAACTACCCTAGGTATCTTAATAGCTATTGCCGCACAGAATTGTCAAAATAACATGGGATAATTGTCAAATCATATTAACCTATACAGACTTGATCTTGAAACCGGTAAAGTATTGAACAAACCACGGATATTATAAATCATACCAAACCTTAGATGTTTTAAATTCAATTGACATCTGCGGCAGTTATGATACTCATAACTATCCTAGGTAAGTTAATAGCTACTAAGGTGCCGAAAATTGAATGTTAGAAAATAATTTATTAATATTTTTACTTAAAAAAAGTGTTATGTATATTATGTTATTTTAATGAAAACTATTGAAGTTTATTTTAAAATATTTTATTCATATTTCTATAAACACATTTTTATGGTAATACAAAATAGTTTATTTTTATAAAACATAACGAAAAGTCATACATATTTAGATGATGGTATAAAATTAAAATGAAGAAAAGCGAACAAAGATTTTAAACAAATAAAAAGATTTTTTTGGTAACTATTCGCACATGTGAGATGATTTTTACATTATATACAAAATTTTACATATTTTTTTTAATACTTCACTTAACCTAAATGGCGTTTAGTGGATAAGTTTTCCATATCCCAATCCAGAGTATCCCAGTCCAAGTCCAGAATACCCTAAGCTGGAATACCCCAGCCCATGGTCCAGAGCCAAGGGGGCAGCATATGCAGGAGCGGCTACGATACTCTTACTGTAGATCGGAGCAGCAATGGGGGCGGCATAGGCTCTAGTGATGAGGGGAGCGTGGGAGATAGCCGGGGCGGCCACGATGCTCTTGCTGATGATGGGGGCGGGGGCCAGGAGGCTCTTGCTGTAGATGGGGGCGGCCAGGGGGGCGGCGATGGCGGGGGCGGCGTATCCGTGGGACAGGCTCAGGTCTAATCCGTGACCCAAGCCAAGGGCTGGGGAAGCGAGTCCGTAGCCTAAGCCGCTGTAGCCGCTGTAGCCTCCGTAGCCTCCGTAGCCCAAACCAAGGAGACCGCGCTTTTCTTGCTTCTTTTCTTCGGCGCAAGCAACGGCGGCCACGGACAGAATAACGATCTGTAAGGCACGATGTTACATTCACTTTGTGGAGACAAGCTGTCTGCGTTTAGTTGTCAAGCGAGATTGTAAATGCTAATTTTCAAGATAAAAACAAACCGAAAATAACACTATGTTATTTAAATTTTGGTCCTGAACTTTTCCTTACATGAAGACAATAGTTTCTCTTTTCTACATAATACTTTTTTATTAAAAATAAAATTTATAAGTCGTATGAAATTATTGTGTTATACTTAAATTATATACTCAAGTTAAATAATTATAAATAATATTTTAATAAATATATAATACTTTAAATATTATTATATTGAAATTTGAACAATTTATTATCATTATTATAAAATTAATACATAAATTAAGTATTGACATTCAAAATTATTAAACCTCTTATCGACTGTTATATTGATAATCCGAGTTCAAATCTGGTCTATATAATTTACATACATCTAAATGTATATATTTATAATATATTAACTATTTACTAGACAAAATGTTTCCTTAGAAAAACTATCCATAATAAATTTGAGTGCCCGAAAATTATCTCTTGAAGATTTTTTCATAAATAATAAAATAAGAGCCATGATTTATTGGAAAAATTTTCGAATACATATTACCTAGTAACAGACAAACGAGTTTCAAAAATGACATTTAATTTGATTTGAGAGTCAATTTTGACTCGAGTTGTCGTTACTTCGCAGGAATTAAATTCATAGCTCGAATTATATTTGCTTCATTATTACACGAATGACAACAGTTCAAACATAAAATTTTTGATATCAACAAAATGTAACCATGACTACGATACTTTTATTTTATCATATTTCTTCACAGAAAAATTATCAATGGCCACCAAAATGTGTTTGGAAAAATCATTTTACCGAACTCTTCGAGACAATAAATTGATACATTCAATATTAGGTTTAGAACTTGATATTACAATTATATTTATTTAGTACAAAAACGAAATTTTGAATTATATGAATGAAAATTAACTCTCTTTGGGAACTACTATCACTGTTTTTTTTTTATGAAAGAGTATTTCATGTCAAAATAATTAATATATCCAGTTTTTGAATCTATTAAATTTCAATACATAAATAATTATGTTTTGGTGTCGAATATATTAATAAGTAGTCACTTTACAGGCACTCTTTACTGGTGAGTCGAGAAAACTGAAGACAATCTTTCGAACTAGAAATTATCAGAAGTATTATACCAGTATTTGAGTCACATATCTCATTTGAAAGTGATGATTATTATCGTTTTATTTTATAATTTTGATTTATATAAAATCTCTATTTATTATAGTTTTCGACAATCCATATTTTAGGACCAATATTTGACTATTATATTTTTTTTACAGGCCAAGTTTTTTTCCCCAAATTTGTATTTTGTTAACTATTCAAAATTTTATCATTTTCGAGCCCTGCTATTCAAAATCTGCCTTTTAGAATTTTCGTCAGATTTGAGTCAAAAACAGCACTAGAGTTATATATCCTAATATCGATATTTGACCATAATTCTCTAAAATTGTATTTTGTAAACTATTCAAAATTTGCGATCTATAATTTTCGAATTTAACTATTCAAAATCTGTCTTTTAGAAATTCCTACAGATATGATTCACAAACAGCACTAGAGTTATATATCCCAATACCGAATCCATATTTACACACTCAAAACCTGCTTATGATTTCATCTTCCACCTAACCACCGATACTCACCAAGAATTTCATATTGGTGTGTGTTGTTTGCTGGTAGGCTGAGCACAGTGCCTGTTGGGACCCCCGAGCTGGCTTATATACCCAGCTCGAGTCCTGCGTCACCAGAACTGGACCACTCACACCACTACCACACAACCACACAACCATAGGAAGGTACAGTACACATGCACATGCACATGCAACTGTGACTGTGAGAAGTGTAGGTTATGTAATGCTGGAGACCGGAGACATTTCCTCTCAGGGATTGACAATGAGAGGAAAATCGTGAATTGTTTTTTACATACTGTTAAATTTGTTTATAAAATGTTTAGTATTTACTACAATAATTGAAAAATTTCTAAATTTAAATAATATTATGACCATGTTGTGTCTAATGTCAAGACCGGAAACATTTCTTTTCAGCTTTAGGGATTGACAATAAGAGAAAAATCGGTCATTGTTTTTTACACAGTGTTAAATTTGTTTATAAAATGTTTACTATTTATTACACTAATTAAAAAGTTTCGAAATTTAAATAATATTATGATATTCATGTTTTGTTAATGTATGTTACTTATGTGCTGTATGGAAATACAAAAAAAAAATTATTGTGTAATTTAAATAAATATCCTCAATGTGTTCCTCCCCTACTTTTTTTTATATTTTTTTATATGAAACATATCTAATTTGAAAGCGAGGTGTAGTATCAGAAAGTCTTAATTATTGTTAAACCTTAATATTTTTAAGTGTTCTGTGATGTGTATGTTAAGGTAATTCTATTTCAACTGTTATAGAAACATATAGAAAATAAGTAATTTTGACAATTAGTAATAATATTATGGTACAGATACAGTTATTACTTAGTTTCTGGTTTATTTTTATAAATGTACGCAAATGTTTAATATTCTGAAACCGGTAAGATTTAAAAAATAGTTCAATTCTTTAGAAAATGGGCTCCACCATAGTAGCAAATTAGGAAATTGATCACTTATTTTTGTATGATAGAAACTATCAAACTTTTAAAAAAGTTTTTTTTTAGTTTTTAAGTTATTCGAGTTTTCAGTACCCTTAACATCGTCACCTTTCTTTTTCACACATCTACCCTATACAAATCCATATTACTTCCAACCCTTCTGTAAGTGTTACATGTCATATTTGATCTATAGCTGGTAATTAAATACAAAATACAAAGCATCTCTTAGGGCTAATATAAATTTAGAAAAAATAGTTTTAAATACTGTGCGGTCAGGAAAATTTGTGAAAAATATATTCACAATAAGTTAAATGACATGGGCAACAAAATTATATCGGTAACTTGGACTGTAATAGTCGTGATCATTCATAAATTATTTTATTAAAATGCTTACTATTTATGCATATTTTCAACCAAGGAATACAATAGTTATTTAAGATAATATAGCTGCAATGCACGATTAACTTTAATTATTTTATAAATTTGTATAGCGTCGTTATAATAAAATTTTATTATCTCTTACCTACTTAATCATGAAAACATTATCGATAAGAAAATTTTATAAAATAATATTTATTAATAAGGTATTCATTTTCAAAACTCTTAATGAACAAACCACGGATGTTATGAATCATACCAGGCCTTAGATGAATCCTAGGTATTATAATATCTATTACCGATTGAATTACTAAGACAGTACAGTACATGTACAAATTACTGATCGTAAGTAGTTTTGATAGTTACTTACCAATCAGGGAATCAGTAAGTAAATGGTGTCATACCAATGATTATAGTTTTTTTATTTATTTTATTAATTACTGTCATTAATACTAAATAAGTAGTAAATATTATCGACAAACAAATAAAGAAAAATAATGGAACGCAAAATAATAAGAACAATATTAGGACTAATCAAGATATCAGAAAATAAACACAGCATAAGAATGAAAGAGAAAATATAGTGAAAAAAATAAAACAACATAGAATGAGATGGCTTGGTCATGTATGGAAAGTAGAAGAAAGAAATATGATAAGATAAATAGTTTTGTGGAAAGAAAGAAGTGTAATAATGAATATAAGAATATATTTTTTTTAATTCGTATATTAGGTACGTATATATATATATATATATATATATATATATATATATATATTTGTTTCATTTTGTCAAAAACGATACTTAAATATATATAAAAGATACTAAAACTTTACGATACAATATCAATAAATTTTTTTTAATAACTTATATCTAGGTTTGAAAATGTATGTACTATTTTACTAACAAACTATGTAATAGATTTGCAACGGATATAATAAATTATTTACAACGAATCAGTTATAATTAACATTGGCATATAAATGATATTTTTATTTGAGAATAATATTTCAGTATGTAGTAATATTATTTTTTGATATTTACAAGTATATTTAAATAATTGCTTCAATTAATATTTCACAAACAATTAAAGAATATTTAGGTTAAGTATTACATACCTGTATACGTACTGCAATATTTTAATTTCAAATAAATATCATGTCTTAAGTTTTAAGTTTTTAAATAAAAATATTAAAATATATCCTGTATTTAGATATCATGTAAAGATATTCTACAAATTTTAGATATATGAGTAATATTAGTTTTAAAAATTATTATAAATATTTTCCCTTGAGTAATAAATTAAGTACACTATAATTATCTAAATATATGAGAAAAACGCACAATTTAAAAAGCAACATAATTTACGACACCTGAGAGAATTTCTACTTTCTATTTCTTTGTAAACTACCAATCCTTAATGAAATAGATCCCTTCATAAATGTTATGCAATTAATCGCAATTTACATTTAGCGACTTTTAAATATATTAATCGAAATATCGCACTGATTTATGCATAGTTCCTTGCTATTATACTAGTTGATGTATGTCAACAGTCTATACTCCAAATAATCAGATTAAAGATATACAAATCGATGTCTTAAGCAATAGTAATTATTTTTTATGACTAAATATATTGTGGAGAAAATTTGAATTGTCATTCGAGCTACTGTAAAAAATTAATTTGTTAGCTGAATGATATAATTTTATTACACATTAATTTTGTCATAATGAAATAGTAATGTCAAAATAATTATCAAATTTTTGTTGAAACAAAATTCGACTTTGACAAAAGTTATATACAATTGTAGAGAACAATTAAAAACGTCTTCACAGTCTCCAGATATGAATCCCATTGAACATCTATGTGATTAATTTTAAAATACATATGTGTAAAACAAGGCGCCCAAAAAATATGAAAGAACTATTTCATTTATGGTAGAAGAATGGGATAAAATATAAAATTGACTCCCAAACTCCAAGAAAATTTGTGGAAAGTATGTCAAACCATTTAAGGGAAGTAATTCTAATGAATGACGGTTTTTAGAGGTGTACGGAGCCTAATTGATTTGGATGTACATATGTATGTATATAAATAATTCAAATTTTTTATTCAGTGCTATAAACAAATATAAATAAAGACATTAATTTTCATACTTTCACACATAATAAAAATTTATTGAATTAATTATTGCAATTTAATTGTACATCATTTACTTCAAATATTATTGCAATAATTTTTATAATTAATTAAATTTAATTTATTGAATAAAATAATTTACCTCTTCATTATATTCAGATGTTTTACTAAACATTAAAATAAATAACAACTGCTACATAAAAATATAATTGGATGACCTTTGTAAGTAAAAACAAAAATGAAAGGCGTTTACTAATTAATTTTTTCTTTTATCTAAATAATTATTACATCCAAGACCATATATTGGAAATTGTTGACAATGAACGTAATTGATCAAATTATTAACTGACTACAGGATGCCGTTGAGAAATATGGATCACTATTATTTCTATTTCCAAGGTTGGGTGTTATAATTGAATTCAAAGACAGATCTGGTTTTGTAATTACGGAGTACATAACCAAATTTATGGGAGGTACCAAATTTCGTAAATTTCTCAGGACAGTATTTATTTAGTTTCGCTTTCAGCGGTGTAAAAATTCATAAACAACATATGGTTAATAGGATGTAACAATGGAAGATCGTGCCAGATCAAGTTTGAGATTATTTACATAAGTTCAATTAATGGATTATCGTAAATGTCAAAATATCGTTTTCTAATGTAATGTTACACAATACATGGTCATTATTTTAAATAGTAATATATTGATTGTTACTCAATGTCAATATTTTCTCCTATTGTTTCTAAAAAATTTGCCAATATGTTGCAACAACAACAAATAATTGAATCAATACAGTACAAATATCAATATTCTGTGGTTAATTATTAATGGTATTTAAAATTTACAAATGTAATTCAATCAAATTTTATGTTACGTGAAATTAAAATTACAAAACATTAAATAATATTATTATAATCTAGAGTACAAGTAGTCATACAGTCGAAGTGTATCAAAAATATTTTAATAATAAATAAAAGCTCATAAATATATAATGAATTCACGTTACATAAAATTTTATTTTTTGTTTATGTTACATGATTTATTATTATTACTATATCAGTGAAATGAATTATTAAAATATTTAGTATTTATAATATTAATTATTTTTATAATATTATCACTTTAAACAAATTTACCGAATCAATAATTACTTGTAGGTAATAGTTAAATGGAACTAGGTAGAAATAAATATGAACTACAAAATTTTAGCTAATGACATACCTAATATTAAATTATAATTTACAAAAATTGTCATATATTCATAATTAATTAAGATATTTCAGAAAAACACTTCCGATCTTCATCATTATCCATTGAAAACTCACTATCCGACTTTTAGCATGATTCCAATACCTCTTTTGCTTAGTGACGAGAGAAAATAATATAGTGTAATAAAAAAAATATTAATTTTGTGACCAAACAGAATATAGAAAAATATGAAAGTGTCATATAATATTATTCATAGTTATTATATCTAACAAAAGATCTAATATTTAAAAAATATTGTAATATTTGAAAGTTTTACATGACAATTTTCTTTTCACTATAAGATTTGTCAACCAAATTTCTACACAATATACAGATATGATAAAGATAATATATAGTATTCAGGACGATACAAAAAAGGACCATAAATTTTGAGGTATTTACCATCTTGAATTTGTAACAAAAAAATATTTTTGAAATTAACAAACTTAAAAATACTTTTTAAAATTTTTTTATATTACTGGAGTGGATTTTTATTAAAAAAAATTAAAATGTTATATAATATTAATTATTGTAATATCTTAACAAGCTTGAATGTATACAATAGTAATTTAAAAATATTAGTTACTTCTAAAAATTATTTAAATCTTGAGAATTTCTTTACAGTATAGGCTCAAGAAATATAAATACATAGAACCTCATATTTTACGAAGAATAGATAATCTTTGAAAATATGAAAAATATATTAATACAGTAAAATTTAAAATGGCTTCAAAATTATGGTAAATAACACATCTCTTTTAGTAAGCTGTTAAGATATGAATCGACGACCTTTAAGTTTAAAACCATAAAATAAACATTTAACCATAACTTTCCGTAAAGTTTAATTACTTAAATAACTTCTAATTAAC
Organism: Stenolophus ochropezus; assembly: GCA_035578165.1. Classification (NCBI taxonomy): domain Eukaryota; kingdom Metazoa; phylum Arthropoda; class Insecta; order Coleoptera; family Carabidae; genus Stenolophus; species Stenolophus ochropezus. The sequence continues at coordinate 3,301,300 of JAQOWZ010000016.1, read as the reverse complement.
AGGATGTACTCTTTGATTAGACTTGTAATATAAAACGATGCAATTATTTTACTTTGATTTTACATGAGAACATACGAACAAGTATTTATTACACATTTTTAACAAATTATATTTAATTACTTAATAATATTAATTAGATATTTGATGAATGTTACCTTTATTTATAAACATGTCAAAAATAGTAAATAAAATTACTCAATTTAAGTAATAAATAATTTGTAATAATCAGTTGACAAACAACATTATATAATTAATCATTTTACAGCAGTTATAAAGATAATATTTTCATTTTAATATTACGCGTAGTAGTAAAATTTGGAAACTTTTTTCACAAATGTTTCACTTGTGTGTCTAAAATAGATCACATTTTGAAACCTAAGAAAACATTTCCTATTGTTGCATATGATGACGTAAGGGCCTCTGATTTTTATCGTCCATGGATCGTGCAAAGTTGGTCGTTATTTGAGCGTGATACATTTGTTCTATCTTCTGAATATGTGGATAAGGCAATACATTACTTGTACTTACTATTGCATTACAATGCGTGATTAAGTTTCTCATTTAAAATATAAAAATCAAAATTATAAGCGAAATAAATGACCCAGTTAAAAACTCGCACTAGAGAGAATAATTATTAAGGCTGAACTTTATGAAAAGTAGGCTGACTCAAATTATAATTAAGCAACTTGTTATTTTGTTATTAAGAAGGGTCTGAATTGATTCATATTTCTGAGAAGTATGGATTGAGATTTATTCATTATTTTATTGCTATGTAATTGCACACAGAATAATAGTGAAATAATATATGTTTAACATTGTATTGGCAGTTACAAGAATAATTCTCATAATAAGAAAGGATGTATGCAATCATTTTCATGTTTGTTGAAAATAAAAATAACTGTTAAATTATCATACAATGCATTGACATTATCAAATTGTAATTAATTTTTTATTAATTAAATTTTATGCAAGCATATTTTGCATACAGCTGTTTTCTTAAAAATTTGTATAGGTAATAAAAAAATTTTTAATATAAAAAAAATTAACTAAGTAACTAAAAAACCTTCATTATTTTTTTTTTAAATCTTCTACAATAAAAGTAATTGTTTACATAATATCTAATACTAATAAATGTCTAATACTGTGTAATTAATAGCTACTCCAGTGGTTAAAAAAATGTCTACTTCAAGTAAACTACCCTTAGCTTTGTGAGTTTTAAAAATTCTTTTTGTTTCATGGTCACAGCGTACAGTGTGTACCCTTTAATTTTTTGTCCTATGTTGTGGAACTCCCTGTATTGTTTTGAAAATATACAAGTCAGGAATATACGGCAAATTTCAAGTTTTATTAGAGATAAATATTAATAACAATGTTTTCCAACATAAAAATACGTAAAAATAGCTTGTAGCATTTTTTAACATTGCGAAGTACAAATGGTGAGAGGTCTTTTTCAACATTAAAGATAATTGTTTTATTGTCATTTATTATTTGGGACATACAATTTTTTGATTTTAGTTATTTATTTCTAAAGTGAAATTAGTCAAATTTCGTAATTAATGATTTATATATTTTACAAATATAAAACGGAAAATTAAATAGGTTTATAACCGAATTTGCCATTAGTCCATTGAATAATGATCAACTGATTGAAGAATCAACCTGATCCATAGATCAGCATTTCTTCTAATTCATCAACTTGATTTCTGAATCAAGATATCATAATCAATTGATACACAGTTTTGTTTAATGTTTTTGACAATTCATATAATTTAACATATCTGAAATCTGAAAAAGGTAAAAATGGCGAAGAAGTACCTATTCGGACAAAGAAGTATTGTTAAATATTATTGAAAAGTTTAAAAATTTATTGGAAAATAAAAGAACTAAAGAGATAACAAATAAAGATAAAGAAGAAGCATTATTTTATTTCCATCTGCGGTTTGAATTGTCTTGTAGGTGTAAATCTATTCACCTAAAAACACCTAGGAATTGCCTAATGTCATAGAATTCCTTTTTGACTTTACTTTATTGGCTAGACTTCATAACATGTGTCTAAAATCTTGTCATATTTGCAAGCAAATGTGTAACGAAGTTAAATATTCAAAAAACACTTGGATGCGATATATTTCAATTATCTCCAAGAAATATTTGGAAACTACCCGTCTCGTCTTAACAAAGGGTTAGTAAAATGTGGCTTTATTTTGAGACAAAATTTGTGACTTTCAAAATGGGAGTGACATCTAAAAACATGAATGTATTCTTCAATCCATATGTAATTTTAAATTTGGTGTTATTGTAAAATTAAAAAGGATCTCATCTTCTTGGAACAAAGAGATTTTATAAACCTTGTGTACATAAATATCAAAACGAATATCAAAACGGATCATATTTTGAATAATCGAATACGATGATAGATTAGGAATGGTGAATTTAGCTGTTAATTTCCAAATATTGCTTGACCTACAATAATTTAGATTTTATTTTAATAAAAATAAAAAAATATCCTATTGGAAATAATAATTAATATGGACGATGATAGATCAGAAATAATGTTTTTTTTTTAATTTTTAAATAATGTTTGACCTATAATAATTTAAATTTTATGTTAATAAATAAATAAATTTATATAATTATTTGTAATTTACTTAATTTAAAAGACATATATTGAAAAAAATAAATAAAAAAAAACGTTGAAAATAATAATTAATATGGACGAAAATTTGTATATTCTGTCGGTAGGTAGCTAGGGGGTGCGAATTACAGCAGCATAAGAGGGGGTCTACAAGGTGGTGCGCAGGGCCCCCCGGTCTCCCCTGCGGCGAGAAAAGAAAAAAAAAGCAGCCGCAGACAAAGGGAGTACACGGTGGAGGCCCTGCGACGCCACTGGGACCTACCCACCCCGGTAGTCGCCTGCATTTTACTTTTTCTTAACACATTCGTATTCACCTGTTCTGGTTCAAACCTTTTAAAATGCAAAACAATTTTTTTTTATTATTTTTTTTTTAATTTTAAAATAATTAGTTGCATATTTCTAAGATCGCATTATATGGATATCATGATTTTTTATCACCATTACCTTTTTTTTGAAGATTACAAGAAGTTATATGACATCTGTCACTTTGACATTTATTTATATTTGATGTAAAACCTTTTATAATTGAATATTCTTTTTTTATTTTTAAATATAATATAAATTAATATTTCCAACATCGCATTATATGAAAATGATGACCTTTAACTCTATTACATATATTAAAGATTACAAGAAATTATATAACATCTGTCATTGTCAAATGACAATGATTTAAAAAATATACATATATCAGCATCTGACAAGAAAAATACAAATTAATATGAGAAACCAGAATAATATAAGGTAAAATTGTATATTTGATGATAGATTTGTAAGAATTTGTATGAATAAAAATGAAGGTACTAGAATATTTATATTTAATGTGAAAATGTTTTATAGTTCAATACAATTATTGTGTTTATTTTTAAAATATAATATAAATGTATATTTCTAATATCGTATTATGTAAAAATGATGATCTTTTAACACTATTACATATATTTGGAAGATTACAAGAAATTATCACATCTATCACTGTCAAATGACAATGATTTAAAAAATATGTACATACATATATATCAGCATGTGGCATGGAAAATAGAAATTAATATAAGAAACCAGAATAATATAAGGTGAAATTGTATTTTTGATTAAAGATTTGTACGAATTTGTAGGAATAAAAATGTAGGTAGTGGAATTGGAATTATCATAAGCATACATATTGAGATTTTTTCATAAAATATATGTACATATGTTTTATGTTTTAGATATTTTTACACAAATTTCTTTTTTAGATAATTCATGAATTCTTCTGTAATAAGATTTTTTTTTAAATTTTATTAAAATGAAATACAAGATAATTGTAGACACCTACATGTTTTTTATTAAAGATTTTTTTTAAATAATTAATTTCATATTTCTAAAATTGCATTATAAAAAAGAAAATAGAGATATTTAACGTAATTACAAACACAAGAATGACATTTTGACATTTATTGATAACTGTCATGTGGACGTCATTTAGAATATTATTGAAAATATTGAAAATAAATATTATTATTACTATACAATTATAGAAGGAAATATTGTAGAATAATATTTACGACACCTCTTCCGAATATTTTTTTCTATCGGAAAACTGGTTTTTATGATAAATATAAAAATCTAATTAAAATGTATTATGCAATTTTTTATATAAATTAATACGTCAGAATATTAAGGCAGAATATTTTTTTTTTTCAATTTTTTTTAAGGTTTAACAAGGTCTCTACTTTTAAGTGATAAAAGCGTAAAAATCTGGATGGCAAGTATTGGTAAAATTAAATGCAGGTTTATATCTATATTGCACTTATATTTTATCTTTTGCTAGTTTATTCGATTACTACTGAATACTACTTCATGTTAAGTGACATGAGTATTGTAATACTTAATAATTACAGTGTAATTTAGATTATGTATTACTTGAAAGTTAAGTTAAGATTTGAAATGAGACTTCGTTAAAAATGTTACTATAATTACAAATTATATTTTTAATTGACGGTAGATAAGTATATCTTGTTTGCACATATATGTATCTTATTTGATTGTGTACAAAATATATTATTTTTTCACATTCCAAAAATACTTTCATCAGTCTCTATTTTGTAGGCTTGATAGTATCTTCATAAATTAAAATAAAAAGTCAATGTAGTATTAGACAAGTTAATTTATATTTTATAAATTTTCTCTAATCTTTACGTCTCAACATCTCTATTTCGTAATTAGTCAAGAATTCAATTACTACAAGAAAATATTTGAGGAATTCATGATTTGCTTCACAAATATTCTACTTCTGGAAAAATCGTGCTTTCGTATCATTTATAATTTAATTGATTGATTCATATACTAAGTATTTATTATAATCCTTGTACAATTACTTTTCTGTACAAATTACAAGTAATTATAATTCACAAAGGAGATAAAAGATAAAAATGAAATTTAATAGTACATTAAATATGGTTTCTATTTATTGTATTAGATTAAATAATGATAATAAATTCTATAGTAATTTCACGGTGAAACAAAGTAGTAGATTTATATCTTAATGTTCAATTATTATTTATTAAGTAAAATATTAACTGCTATTTTGTTTCCTGACCTTTCCCATTTGTTTAGGACATTTGTCTTTTGTTAATTATTGTTTATGTTTCTCTTTTGCTGTAGACAAGCTGTTACCGGTTATATAATAATAAAATAACAAGTGCTCTTTATATTGTTACATACGTATGTACTTAAAAATCACCTTTTAAAGTGAGATTTTCTGAACGAATTTCGCAATAGTAATATCTGACATCTGGAGTAATAAAAAGAAATTGCATATTAGATTTATGAGACGACGATTACGTATTTTGACTAAGTAGGTGACAAGTAGAATTTGAAGATAAAAAAAATAAATATTTGATATACTTTTAATGAGTTTTCAATGAACTAAATTATACTTTTTATAGTGACGGTGATTTTAATTTTAATTACGACAATTAAGTGAAAGAATTATAACCTAAATACTCATAATAATTTTGTTTTTGCTTATTTTGTTCATCGTAAAAAAAAACAAATTTATTTATGACTATAAAAAAGATCAGAACTCAAAATTAATAGATTTAAACAAACGGACACTCAAAGCTAGAGTGGAAAATAGTTACTGAAGTTTATGTATCTCAAATTAACGTATCTAGCTATAAATATTAAATTATGACAAATTAATTTGTTTTAATTATTTATGTAAATATATAAAATAAAAAATATAAATAATTAATTTACCTACTTATTTTAATTTTCAAAGTATGTCACCTAATTTAATAGATACATATATTACTTACAATAATATGCAATAATGTAATAATAAGCATTATCCAAAAATTAGTTATTACTCATAAACATTTAATTGACAGATAAAATTTATGTCATTTGAAATGCATAAATTTCCATATCTAAATTTCAAAACAAATATATAAACTTATGTGTAATCCGTGAACTATAATTAAATTAAACATAAAATGACGCGAATTTACTGAAATAATTGAGATTTAACATCTAATTATATTCATTTTATAGCTATTTACTTATAAAATCGTTATATATCATTCAGTACATAAGATTTAAGATTATTTCAGAATCTGTTAAGCGAGATAATTTATGTATAGTCGATTTCGCTTGAAAACTTTTTTATTTTGGCCCCATTAAGCTGCTACTAATAATAAATTATATACGTAAGTAAAATAGAATTAATCAATGACTTATTTGCTTCTATTTAAAAATTAAAATACAGAGTAGTTTTAAAAGTATTATTGAAATATTAATGAAGGGATCATATTATTTCAAATTACAGAAATAAAATGCAATTGCCATAAAAAAAATTGTTATGTAAATTAAATAAAAATAAATTGTATACATAAACTAAGTACACAAAATTATTCGTACTCTTAACAAATTATACGTATGACGACTCAATATTTAATTTATAAACCTAAAACATCTTTGATAGCGTAAATATAATTTATTTCAGTATTTTTTATAATGTCTTTTTTTAAATAAGTCACAAAAAACAAGAAAGCGAATTTGTCTGAAATTATTTTGTCAGTTTATTTTTAACTGCTACTAAATATTAGCATGGATTGTTTTGGATATTAGTAATTTTGCGAATAAGAGTAATTTGTACCTACTAGGGTCGACAAATAAATCATTTGTTTGAGAAAAACCAAATACTTAGTTTAATAACTGCAATTTATGTAGTATGTTTATTTTATTTCTGGAATATGAAGCAATATGATTCCGTCATTAATATTTCAATATTATTTTTGAATGTACTTGATTTTTAATTTTTAAATAGATAACTTAGGTACGAATAATTCTATGAGTCATTCATTTAATTCTGTGAGAGAAGTACTCATTATTAAACTAGTGAAATACTCTAATTTAATTAGAACAAAATCACCTTTCGTAAAAACCAGTCACCGTAATGTTTACTGCCTGTGAGAAGGGTGCTCACTTCTTGTGAAGTACTCTAATTCTTGTCCTAATGTAATTAGTGCAAAATCACACTCCGTAAAAATTTATCATCGTTATGTTTACTACCTGTGATGGGGTGTTCACTCATTGTAACGTTCTCAAATTCTTACCCTAATTGGAATAAAATCACTCACTGTGAAAACTACCCCCATAATATTTACTATAGTCAAACCGGAGAAGCAGAAGACTCACGTCATCAACCTGAAAAAAAACTTTATAAAATGAAATATAACTTGTTAAGATTATTGGGTGTTATTTATTTTTAAAAAAAGAAGAATAAAAATATTTGTATAAAGAAACGTATATATTAATGAATTTACAATTATTTCTAAAGTCAATCCGTATTCGTCTTAGAGAATATAAAATTATTTGAAATAATTGTAGTTGATTTTCATACCATACATTGGCAATAATAAAAATGATCTTGTTTATATTACATTTTATACCGATGGAATATTGATCTTGTCATTCGATTGTCAGTGTCAGTCAGAAAGTATCGTGTCAGTTTTTTTGTTACTGACAAATCATGCTTAAAGCTTTATCAAACCAGTCAAAAAAACTGACAATTAATGTAGTGCATTATTTTGAACTGAAACTGGACAACGTTGGTCCATTAATTCCATTGAAAACCGTACGAGAGGTAATTTTTTTTCTATTTTTTTTAAAATTTAATTGAAATATGTACTTTTAGAGAACAGCTAATGCCCTTCAATTTACTAAATGCACTTATTTACTATCGTTTCTGTCACAAATTAACTGTGATGACGCCGACAGACTTCGAGAGGTTGTGGTTATTAATTTGTCAACTGTCACTTGAAGAAATAGGTTATAGTAAGTTATGCAATATGCACTGCACTTTTATTCTAAAACAAATCCATATCCCATATATTCATAGTAGTACATGACGTCATTACTTTAGTAATATTATTTGATGACGTGAGTCTTCTGCTTATTCGGTTTGACTATACCTGATAGGGTGCTTACTCATTGTGACATACTCTAATTCTTGCTCTTATAATTAGATCAAAGTCACCCTCAGTACAAACAAAACACTGTAGCCCTTTTACAAAATAGAGTATCTGTATGTATGTTAATTTGTTTTTTCTACAAATTTTCCGTTAAATAAAACAAATATATAATACTTTAAAAAATTGTGAAATCAATTATGTAAGGAAGTATTCATTAATTTTATTATTTCCAGATATTTAAGAGGAGAAAGAAACCATAAATATACAAAAGAATTAAAATTTGTATTACATAAAAAAGTTAAGTGTTTTAATTAGTAATAACACTCAATTTAAAGTGTAACAACAATAAAACACGTTATGAATTTATCCTGTAATAGAAACTCTCAGCTGTCACAGCTCCAAGTGGCTTTCCTGTTTCATGTTTCTTCATTTTCCGTTCTTGAGAAATAATCCCCATAAATAACGTAAAGGTCAGGACTGTGCGAATGTACAACAGATTCTGTTTCTGTCTCCGTTACTAACTGGATTGTAGTGTAGACATAAGATGTTTTCTCTATAAATACGGATAACGGTAATATAAAAATCTGTGTTATAAAACTTACGAGATGATCTTGGGAAAATTTTACAGCCTTGAAGAACTTTCAATTTCTGATGTTTCAGAATGTGTGACTTTTTATGAAATTTATAGATGTTGAATTATATCGTGTGAAAAACCAATATTGGAGTAATTTATTATCTTACCTTGATTAAAATGAACCATGATTCATCTTAATTTTTTTAATATATATTTATTAATGAACATAAAATATATATCATCACTAACGATTTATATAAAATTTAATAAAATATAATAGGTACATATTTTTATTGTATGCGATGTTAAAAAAGTCTTTTAAATTTCTAACATTAGGTCAACAATACACATGTATATATATTATTTCCAGAAAAAAATAATATAAAACAAAATAAATTTTTTAAATTGTTACACGAATAAAATATGAATGTCATCATAAATAATCTCAATAAAAATTCAACGTCAACTAAAAGTGATCTTTGCATGTACATATTTCGAAACTAAAAATATATTCGAAGAAATAAAAAAATGCTACTAAAGAATTATTCGAAAAAACTTTGATTTTTATCTTTAAGATGTAATGGCTGCAGTAACATTTTTTTTTATCATTTCATCTTATCATTTTCTCGAAAAAATTAAAGGAAAAAATGATAACACTAACATGAAATTACTAATTACCAACGTACCAATATTATAGTTTATATAATAAGATTTTTTGCGGCTCCAAATAAGTACCTACGCTGTGTTCTGTATTTTTTATTTATTTAAAAATAAAATTTTATTAGAGGCTACAAATTTTATTTTGATTTCTATTGTAGGAGAGGACATTCCAAAAATAATCGTTTTTAAGAAGTATGTATTTGTGTTGGTATTAAAAAGAGATAAATATCGACTGAGCAAATATAGAGTTATTTTTAAAGTCTGCGATACTAATTGTCTGACAAAAAGATTACGATAATTTTTTTTATTTAATTTAATCTGTACTTCATTTGTAACTTATAGTTACGTGCACTTGTTATATTAGGATAATTGAATTTAACTCAGTTCATATAAATTATCTTTTAAAAAATAAGCCAATGGCTCAAAAATTGTGCAAAGTGAATTATAATATCCTCAAATGGATAAAGGAACAAGGTAACACATTTCATGATCGCACAGTTAGGGAATTTTTGTTATTATGTTACCAGTATAAATAAGACAAAATTATAATTAATTGAAATATTACGTCTAATAATAATAATAATAAATAAGAAACATTTTACATAGTATTATTTTAATGGTTCTGAATAGTTTCAATTTATTATTTAGAGTTTGACAGTTTGATATACACACAACTAATTAATCTCCGTACACTAGTAAAGAAAAAAGTTCTCTATTCTAAAGTTTTTTTTAATGTATATACACAAAATAAGTCAATGATGGAATAAAATAAGATTAGGTCAGGATAGGTTAAGTTAGTTTAGATCAGTTTAGGTTTGGTGAAGTTAAGTTAGGTTAGGTTTGATTAAATTAGATTAGGTTGCTAGGTTATGTTAGGTCAGGTTAGATTCGGGACGAAAGAGGAAGACTTGGAGGCATATTTAAAAAGTACTATCCGCGAGCAGTACTAATTCACTCGTATTTTGATCTAATCAGATACACAGATACGCATACACACTTTATTCCTAAATTTTACTGGTGCGCTTTTGCTATTTTTTTGGTGCGCTTATGAAATGATTAAAAATCCGAATGGTGCGCTTTTGTCATGCAGCCTATTTATATAGGGCAAGTAAAAGTTATTAAAACATATTTTTAATTTAGAAATATTTATATTAATAGCATGTTAATTGATGAATATGTTTGCAATTAAAAAAAAAACAAATTAAATTATAATGCAATTTATATTGTGTTACACAATTCGACAGGTGTTTATCCAATTATTAAACAGTTCACTAATCATGTAAATTAATTACCAAAAAAATCATCAGTTCCTCACTTCCTTAATATCTCATAACAATTAAAGGCGTGGTTACGATTGTTACAAGTCGTGTGAGTTTACCAGCGAAAGCGACTAGGCACGAAAAATGCAACCGTGACTCACAAATTAAACTACAGGTCTCTACACGTGCAGTAACAGCAATCGATATACAGATTAATTAAAATACACAATTGGCGGAATTGAGTTTAAGCCATGAGAAACGCAAGATTACTTGCTTAATTACATATGTAGGTACGAAGAAATTATAAGTTAGATTAGCTTTGACAATGACATGGTTGATTAATGAAATGTAACGAATTCGAACAATGCGTAACAATTTTTGATTATTCTTAAACATTTATGTAAATTGTAATTTAAAATTTAGCGGCTTTGAGGTGAATATTAAAGTGCAATTTGTTGTGTACTGCAGATCATTTTAATATATAACCTGTGGCGCTTAATTTTTACATACAGTGGCTCACAGAATTATTCGTACACCTCAGTTTTCTATTTAAAAAGTGAAAAATAGAGTACTTTCAAAAATAATATTTACATATTTCTGACAGGATCATATTCTCTCATATTCCAGAAATAAAATGAAATAGCCAATTATGAAAAAAATATTATTTCTCTTATGTAAATTAAATAAAAACAAAATGTATACAAAAAATAGGTACACAAAATTATTCGTACACTTATGAAATCTTGCATATAACGAGTCAATATTTCTATTTATAAATATGAAACATCTGTGATTGCATAATTATCATTTCTCTGAGTATTTTGTATAAGGTTTTTTCAAAAATAGGTCACAAAAACAATAAAAAAGGCAAATCTACTTGAAATTACTTTGCCAGTGTAATTCTTTAAATATTCGATATTTTAAAATATTTTCGGGTTTACGGAAATATACTGCATCGAAGTAATACATGACCATTCTTTTTAGACATTTTTTATAAAACTACCCAGTTTCATTGGTAAATATAATTTGTTCTTGGTACAAATAACTTTCAAGTATTTTGTTTATCGATTTTTTATTTGAATTTATTTACGCTGCCACGCTTACCTTACTATTTACAATTTAGTTAATTAGGGTTCTAATGTTTGTGATAACGTTTGGTATTAAGAATTTTACATTTCATAATAAATAATTTGGATTATCAGTAACTTTATTCCCCTAGTAATAATATAATTACAGTTTTGTTCTATAAGTTCTTAAAGATTACATTTTTATAAATACAGATTTTAAGAATGTTTTAAAGTTTAAGGTGAACTTTAAAGTCAAATACTAATATTACTGTAAAATGATGTCTTTTAAAATGTTTATAGCTAATATAAAACTGCATATAATTAGAATTTATACTTTCATTTTTAATGTAATATAATTAATTGCAATAAAATTCTTAGGACTAATAGATTAATTGGCAAGTAAACTATTTATCTACAATAATTAATTATAGATTCAAACTTTAAAAAATAGGCCATGTACGTCAAAATCAAGTAGCTCTTAGTAACATTCACTGCTAACCTACCATTAGATAAACTATTATGTCAGAGTAGACCTGACTTCGCAAATACAAACAAAAGACGGGTAGACACAAAAAGTTTAAATCTACAACTCGTTTTGAATGAAATGTGCCACGCCTTCGGAGAATGTGATGTTATCGAAGAAGTTAGAAATAATTCTTTAAGTTCGTACGAGCCGAGATAGACATAGAAAACGTAATGTAACCTTCTTCCACTTACAGCGAAAATAAAAATTATATAAAGTAGGTATAGTTTGTTCAAATTTCATAAAAAGGATTATAAATAACTTACATTTATCACTGAAGAGTAACTTCTTTTAAATTGACTCCAGTAGCTAGAAAAAAAAAAATAAAAAAAATAGTTATGTAACTAAATATAACTAAATTTAAAGCATAACTAATTAACTTAAATTATAACAAAAATTTCGAAGTAAATACCTATATTAATATAGATTTTCCGAGATTTTGAATTGTTTGGGCACGAGGAGCCTAGCAAAGAAATTATTGGTTTTAGGTGTAGGATACCCCTAATAACAAATGAAAATAATATAAAAGACACTCAACTGAATTATAAAATATAGGATGTTCCATTTGAAAATGACGAGTTATAGTCGTTTGAAATTGAGTAAATTTGAGTCGCTTTATTGAACACTCTGTATAATTATATTTAAAAAGAATTATGTGAGATCATAGAGTATAGTTAGAGTTGTACAGAAAAAAATCTGCAATTTTACTATTAAAATAACTTCAGTACTTCTTTATAAAGAAATGCGTGTATTTGGTCTTTTTAGAGATTAAACGGAATAACTCGGCAACGCTGCGGAAAACTAAAACAAAATTCATATGTTCATTCGTATAGGACAATAAAATACAATTGAAAAAATATAAAAATATATAGGGTGTTCTATTTAAAAAAAAGGCAAACAATTCTCGCCGATCCGTAATGCAACACCCTGTACATGTGAAAATAATTTTATATTGAGTGGACGTACAATTTTTGTTAATAAATTTTTGCTGTATTTCTAACGATAAGGGTGATATATAAGACGAGCATTTCGATGACTCAGCTTGTAAATACTGCTAACATAATTTCGATAAACCAAAAATTCCCTAATTGTGCGATGGCATTCGTAATGTGACACTTAGATAACCTATATGTTGTACAATTATCGTTATTTACATTAGTGATCATAGAAAAAAATATTTTCTATACTATGAAATGTAGACATAGTGTAGCAATAAGATAAAAAAACCCATTAATATTGTTTCACTTGACATCTAATATCTTCGCCAAAAGTTACTAGATCTTGATCCCATTTAAACAAATGACATTTAGGACTTCTAGTTCAGTAATACGTTACTTAACCGGAAAGAAAATAAGCCACAGTGACAGATGATATAATGAGATGTTTCATAGATTGCTTGATTTGTAGGCCTGCTAAAGGCGATTCTGGAAAACTAGTTTGAAGAAAGTGCGTATTGGGTTTATGGCGTAGAAAATACGATTAATCGCGGTAATTGCAATTCTGCTCGCATTTGTTGTTGAATTAGAACGTTGTCAATCTAGAATCTGGATTGCGAATTATGAGTTTCTAGTCAAAACTCCGGAAAATTCACAAGGAAAATTGCGGAGAAGCATCATGTAATAGACGGAAAATAGAAATTGTCATTCTTTACGTCTTTATTAATTAAAATACCTACTTACGATTCTATATGTCAGCGCAAAGATAGTTTAAGTCAAGCTTCACATTCTGTGATAATGGGATTTTCTATCATTTTAAATCAAAAAATTATATTAATCTTCAAATAAAAATGTTTGACACATATATTTTTTAAATACTTAATAATACATGAAAAATAAATGAATAAAGATTTCTCATCATTTTTTTGTATCACCCTGTGTAAAAATCTGATGTTTTTTTATTTATATTATTAATATTTATATTTTCCGTGCGTTGACTACAGACACGGTAAAATGAATTAAAAATTATTAAAATAATTAGTACTTACCTACTATCTTAGTACAATTCCTCTTAGTGTATTCGATAATTATTAATATATTGGAATACTAGTCATTTAATAAAATCCGTTAGTTCACCAATCCTAATATTCTATCCTATAAGATAGAAACTATATATTTTAAATATATTTCAACATTTTACATTTTTTTAAATGCAGTAACATAAATTTATATATAACCTGGTTTTGCACTTCCTATAAACTGCACCTAAAATTCTAAGATGAACTTTCCATAAATGATTTGCAACATCAATTGCTAGTCACCGAAAGAAAAAATATTTAGCATTACATATTACAGAATTTATTTAATGAGACCTGCATGTAAATATGTACATTATATTTTCCTCATTATATTAAATAAAATATATTACTCACGAGTTATAATCCATTACTGGGTGTGTCAGATATTTTTAATAGGCACTCTAACTGGAGAGGCGAATACATTATAAGAGGCATTTTTGTTGTGGGAAATAGACGGTAAAGAATTTGAATCTACGAAATTCAAACTAGAGTTTTACATTCGTTTATTCTCACCGATTGTTAGATTTAGATATACAAATAACTATTTTTCTACATCCAATAGTTTCAGAGTAATTTGAGGAGTTCCATATTTATGAAATATCCTGTATATCCTTAATTTTCTTTGAAAATATTTTTGAACACCTTGTTTATCTACACTAAACTGATATAGTGAGAAGTTACTTTTATGTATCATATAATTTCTTCACATATATGCCAATTGCAAATTTTATTTTCGCAAACAATGAACATTTCCATTTCTATTTTGCTTAATTTTCTAATTTGTATTCAATTCCAAATTGTTTTAAACGTGTTCATTTTTCGAATGTTCTCATTAACAAAACTGACCTATTCAAGTCTATATAAAACCTATATGGTGTTATCATTTACATTTTCGTTATTAAATTCAAGCAATTAATGTTGCAAAAGTAATATAACAGATAACCTTTAAGTTTGAAGCACTAAAAACTGAACCAGATCTTAATTGATGTGATTTTAAAAGTTAAAAATTATTTATCTTAAAATCAAACGTATTCATAAGGCAATGAACTGATACAGTTATTATAATATTACGTTTGTATATAGTCAGAGTTGTACTCAAAAGAATTTATACAATGGATAAAAATGAATAATAATTATTAAATTATAAAAAAAAAAATATTTTTATCACAACATAATAAATAACTATGATAAAATATAAAAACAAACATAAACTATATAATAATTCATATATTTTTAAATTTGGCAATAAATATGATATTACTGTCAATTTTTTTTATGCGATAAAAATTTTGATAAAACTCGATGTCAGAATAATATAAATGAATAGTGTTTTTATAACTATATTTCATTTTACTACTTTAGTAACGATTTCGAAAAAAAATGTTTTATTAAAATGATTATTATTTATGCATATATTTTCAAGTACGGAACAGAATAGTTATTTAAAACTTATTTATATGTTTCTGTAACAGTTGAAATAGATCAAGAATTTAAGTAAATGAAATTTTTAGCGAACCCCACTATTTGAGAACCTGTGTCATAAAACATTTATAAAATAAATACGGCGTAAGAAATAACAATTATGACTTTCTGAAACTATACCTCACTTTCAACTTAGTTAAAGATTAAAAAAAAATAGTGGAGGATCTCATTGATTCCAATGAAATAATAATTAATAATTGAAAGTTTCTGACATAAAATCTGCGAAGAATGTCAATAACAAAACAATGATATCTCTTGCGACAAATCAGTATATTTCCCTTTATTGTATTCAAATCTGCAACACGGTGGAGTATGGAGTTATAGTAACATGAGAACCCAACTGTTGGGACTGTGCAACATGTTTAATATTCCAAATACGGCCCTGTCATTGACCGTATACATGTTACACATCTCTACCGCTTCGGAGTACGTTGGGAGTGGCCTTGTTTGTTTTTTCTCACTTTCGCCTTTCCTTGCTTGTACTGCACCTGTTAAGACTCTTTTCATGCACATTATTTTTATGAATACATTAATTATTACACGGTTCACGAAATATAATAAATTAATGTAATCGATATAATTGATATTTGTTTGGGTAATTGAAATATATGTTCAAGAGTTCAAGGAAAAATTGGTAACCTTTAAAGATAAATTATTTTAAGCATTGTATTGTTTTTTGAAATTATTTATAATTGATACACGAAAATAGTCTTCTTCATGCAGATTTTTTATACGAAATATAATAAATTAATGTAAGAGATATAATTAAGTATTTGTTTAGATAATTGAAATACATACATATATATTCTAGAGTTCAAGGAAATGTTGGTAACCTTTAACGGCAAATTTTTGAATGCATTGTATTATAATATACATTTTTTAAAAATTATGTGAATATTCCTCGAAAATAGAATTCTTTTACGCAGTTTTTTTTAAAAGAAATACATTAATTTATTATACGGTTCACGAAGTATATTAAATTAATGTAATCGATATAATTGATATTTGTTTGGATAATTGAAATATATGTTCAAGAATTCAAGGAAAAAATTGGTAACCTTTAAAGATAAATTATTTTAAGCATTGTATTAAAATGTATTGTTTTTTAAAATAATTTATGGTTGATACACGAAAATAGTCTTTTTCATGCAGATTTTTTTATACGAAATATAATAAATTAATATAAGCGGTATAATTAAGAATTTATTTAGATAATTGAAATATATATTCCAGAGTTCAAAGAAAAGTTTACCTTTAAGGTAAATTAATAAATGCATTGTATATTTTTTTGAAATTTTTTTATGCAGTTTTTTTAAGAATACATTAATGTATTATACGGTTCACAAAATTTAAGAAATTAATGTAATCAATATGAAGGTGAATTTATAAAAGTATATTGTGCTACAAGTGCAGAACGGTGGGAAAGTTTCAGCACGAGACGAAGTCAAGTGCTGCAATCACACAAGGTGGGAAATAGGTGATTCTGCACGAGTGGCACACTACACTTTTTCTACGACCACACTGCTAATTGTTACAAAACGAAAATATATGAACGAAAACTATTTCATATAAAAAAATAATATGGCGCAGGTAAACTCACAAAGAGTGAGAAATAATTGTGAAAAATACACCACTTTCAAGCTTAATATAGGGTGAGAAAAGTGCCACTTTTCGTAGTGGTCGTAGAAAAACATATTTATGTGTATATTTTTTTTGAAATTATAGATATATGTATGTATGGTCATTTCAGGAAAATAGGAAATATATTCAACGTTTATTTATATAAGATAAGACAAAGAACTAGTTGTTTTGTTAAACTAGTTATTATCTATTGGTCTATGATAGGTATGACAGTATGTAAAGTTGTAAACAAGTAGTTAACAAAATCAAACAATAGAAGCATAATTTTTCTTTAAGAAACTGATAATGATTTTTGCAGTTTCAGATTTATTTTTTTATACTTATTAATTTTTAAATAAAAATATTACACATCTATTTATATTGTAAAAAATTCAATGATAAACAAAAATAATAAATTAATAAAATTTTCCTAATAATGATTACATCATTTTATTCTATTTAACCTTGAATTAATCTTCAATACAAAAAGCTGTTCTTTCGGGAAACTTCATTTTATTTATAATCGTTTCGAATAAGCAACGATGTAGCGTCATGTCAAACATCATTAATTTTAATGTGTTTATTGTTTTTATTTATATAAATTGCTTCTTTTGTTTCAGATTACGTTAAGGAAAACGTTTGACATGACGCAACATCGTTGCTTATTTGAGACTCTATAATAAAACATTTTAATAATTAAACAAAATTAATTCAAGTGTAGAGTGATGTAAGAAAGTAAATAAATAAAAAATGAGATTATTACAAATAAATAATTAAAGAAAAACAAAGTAGTTTTAATTATTTTTGACTATATTTGTCACATCTCCATTCTCTTTACAAAATTCTAATAACACAGTATTTGTAATAAACAATCAACTACACAAAGCAATCAATTTTTATTGTTGACGTAGTTTATATCGTGATATAGTTGTAATTGCTACACCACACAATATCCAATATTATGAGCATAATACAATTCAATGCAGTATGTAGGCGGTTTCATTTGCCATATCGGAACCGGGTCACATCAAAACAGTTGGTTATCCGGTTACAATTTCCCAACATGGGAACAAATATGCCAAATCCAAGCATAGTTGGTACACTTCGGACATTTTGCCAAAGGATAATTACGAGAGGTAAAGTGAAGTTAGGTTAAATAAGGAAATACGAACAATGGGGTAGGTGACCAAGGTAGAATTTTAATGAAAAAACTATTAAATTATAGAAAGTATGTTTATTTATGAATGTTGACATTAAAAAAGTTAAATATTTATCAGCAATTGTTTAGTAATTTGCGTTAAATAGAAACAGCGTCCATTACTATGACGTTCACTAAGTTGCACGCTGATTGGTTAAAATTTGAAGGTGTGGCAATATACCTATCTATCTCACTCACACCACATATTTCGGTCTCTGTCTACCTTCGCCCCTCTCATGAACTTAGTTGACGTCATAATCCCCTCCCAAGTACTATATTATTTATTTACTTCAAAACAACATATAATTAACAATTTTAAAAAAATACGGGTATATTATTTTTGTACAAGCTATCACATATACCAAATTTAGAAATTGGTCACTTACCCCATTACGTTTGTTGTAAAATTATTCGTAAAACCAATTATGATTAAATTGTGATTGAGTTTCATCTAATAAGGTAAAATTAAAATTATTGTAAATTTCTGTAACTGGAAAATATGCCAATTAATATTTTTTTTATGATATCTCTTTTATAAAGCAAGATATGATTTTTAAAAGTTGTGCGTTAGGATTGTGACCTTATCTACACACCTCAGTGACTTTTAAATGAAGCAGAAGAATGGACATAATAGTTATTTTGTTAATAGTTATAGGTACATAAAATTCCAAAAATTTAGGTTTAGAAAGAAAATAACTATGGGTTTTCTAAAAAAAAATATTTTTAAAGAAATTTCAGGGTTGCATTAATTTAAATCACTTGATTTAAATAAATAATTTAATTTTTCAATATTTTAAAAATATCATTGATTACATCACTTGTTCTGTAATTGTTATTTAAATCCCAGGTTTATGAAAATGGGGAGAAAAAAAAATAAAAAATCTGATTTATATCAGAAAATCTGATTTTTTTTATTATTATTTTTTTAATTCGACTTTTAGGCAACCCTGGAGAATTTACATTGAAAAATAATTATTGGATAAAGTCATATATTATTATACATACATATAAAAACAATTAAAATGTAAAAATAAATATATTTTTTAAATTTGTTATTTGTTAACGTTAAATTTCTCAAGTTAAATATACTTATAATAATTTTATTTGAAAATTAATAAAGATCAAAATATAATTAAAAATCACTTGTTATTTTAAATGTTGTTACATAGGTCAATATCATTATTCTATTAGTACCAAGCATTTTTTTCAGTATGAATTTAAAAAGATTATTTTTGTAAATTTACAATAAAAATGGTAAAAAAATTACCTTTCTTATTGCCCAAAAAAATTATATTGAATTACCTTCATTAAAGTATTTTTCTATTTGAGTCTTCATTCCTAATATATTTTTTGTCCAGTAAAATTTTAATTGTTAAATCAACACATGTTTGGGTTGGTACTATACACTTTACATGCAATTATTACTGTAAACCTATTATTAACTATTGATTTTTAACACAATTATTATGTCCTACTTTACACGGACTTTACTATCTAAAATGATTGTTATTAACTGAATTTTTTCATTTCTTGATGCATAAATTATGCATTGGTAATATTATTTATTGCAATGATTAAATTATCAAATTTTCCGACTGCCATTGTTTCTCTTACGTAAGTTTTTTTATTATTAAATGTTCTGCAGATAAGAAAACCAGTATAATATGAATTTAAATGCGTTACCATATGAATATTCGGTCATATTATTGTTGTAAGTGATATGGTAGTTTAAATAACTTTGTAGATGCACATAACATAAAATAAATAAATAAAATATTTAATGTTATAAATTTAATTCTATTGTATATTTACTTAAAAAATTATAATTTTAATTTTTATTATATATCCTTGAATTTTTTGCTTAAACAATGACGTTTTTGAATAATTTCTTGACTGACATTCCAGGTAAGAATACGCATAAAACATTTTTTGTGAAATTGTAGAAATATTTATTTTGCTAGATAACACTATCAGGCTACTTTTTAATGTGTAACTTATCTCTAAGTAAAATGTGTATATATTTCAGTACACATGGTGTATAAGTATGAATGCATGTATGATGAATGAAAACAATAGTTAAATGAATTATTAAAAGAAATAATTTGTATTGTTCGTGATACTAGTGATATTAATCGCAGTTACTTGTTCGTAATGTTGGCACTGGTAAGCCTGCGCGAAGCAAATTTAAGTTTGACATTTCTCTTTGAGTTTGACGTTTCTCTGTGACGTTTTCTATCATGTATTAATATTAAGTTCAAATTCACAATGACTATAACTCAATCATTTTTAGATATGAGAAATCGAAGAACGTTACTTTTTATAGCATTTGGAATAGGATTGTTAATATTTATAATACATTTAAAACATGAAATTTGTGAGTATTGGGTGATGTCATTTTATATTCACATCCTCATTTTCTTTGTTTGTGTTTTGTAGATACTTTAACATCACAAAGAAATGAATTAGCAGCAATAAATGACGACTTAAATATAAGGTTAGAAAAAGTAATAAATTTAAAAACAGTGCAGCAAAAGACAAATCATAACCTACCAACAGTCTATGCAATAACACCAACATATAAACGATACGAACAAAAAGCCGAATTAACAAGGTCAAATACTTATCATAAAATTGTCACACATAAATTTCCGTTTTTGATAACTTTACAGAATTTCTCAAATGTTAGTCTTAGTACCGCATGTACACTGGATCATTATCGAAGATGCGGCAGAAAATAGTATGCTAGTTACGAAACTCTTACAAGAAAGTAATTTAATACATTATACTCATTTAAGTGTAAAAACTCCTTGGGATCAACAACTGAGACGATCGGTAAATGTTTATTTTTTGTTTTATTTTATATATTTAACTTTATCAACTAATTTTAGTCTCAAAGATGGACAAAGCACAGAGGCGTAGAACAAAGAAATTTAGGGCTACAGTGGATTCGAAAAAATAAAGCAAATGATGAAACTGGAGTTGTTTACTTCATGGACGATGACAATACTTATAATATTAAAATATTTACAGAGGTAAGACAAAACACGTATTTTATATACTTAAAAGATAATATTTAAACTGATAAATATTTTTTTCAAGAATTAAAAACACAATTCACAGACCGACAAAATTTTATTTCAATTTTTTTGTTATATTTTATCGGCAAAATTATTTCAATAGAAAATAATTTATTAATAAATGTTAGTTGAATTCATTATAAATCAACAAAATGACATATATAAGCCAACAATACTTTTATTTTGAATTTATTGTCATACCACTTATCGGTAAATTTATGTTTTAAGTCAACAAAATCATAAATTTAATTTCCAAACTGACAAATTGAAAATTCTTGTGCAAATATAGTGGCACACAAAACCCTAACAATGCTTTAAATCATAGACTGTCCACTTTACCAACTTTCAAATGCGCCAAACCATAATATTTGGAATCTAACATCCATAGGTGGATAACTTCACACCAAAATCTACGAACGTTACAATTTTTGCGATTTTTTTTTTCTTAGTATATTTTAAAATAAAAAAGAATAACAATATATTAGATATTGTAGGTTCGGTTTAAACAAAAATAAGGTTCACTTAATTTTTTTTGAGACCTCATTCCTATTGGAATTTTTCAGTATCTGTTTTCGTTTTTAAATTTGATCTAATACTGAGTAATATTTATACCAATATTTGTATAAACTAACATTTTTTTTGTACAGCAAATTCCATCTAATAGTGATGATGTAAACTAAACAGAATATTAATGATTTGTTTTTCAGATGACAAAAGTTAAGAAAGTTGGAATATGGCCTGTTGGTTTAGTTGGCGGTTTATCTGCCGAACAACCAATAATAGAAAAAGGTAAATATATAATTTGGAAACTATTTCCATTATTAAAATTATTTTCCAGGGCGCGTAGTTGGGTATAAAACTGGCTGGAAACCCGAAAGAGCGTTTGCAACCGACATGGCAGGTTTTGCAATAAATGTTACTTTAATTCTATCCAAACCTGAAGCTAACTTTGCATACACGATGGAAAAAGGAAATTTAGAAAGTGATTTCCTTTCGCTACTAACTTCAAAGGAAGAATTGGAGCCCTTAGCTGATAATTGTACAAAAGTATATGTGTGGCATACACGAACGGAAAAAACAAAAGTAAATAAAGAAATTCCGGGTCTAGAAGTTTGAGATTATAAGTTAACGAAATTTATACTACGAATTATGTTTGTAAATACGCTATTTAAAATTTTGTAAATAGATGCTATTGATAGGTGATTAATTGTAAATTTTCTTTTTGATATATACTTTATAAAGAACAAAGTAAATATATACAAATGCATTTTACATAAAGACCTTTTTTATTTTCATATTAAAAACAAAATATTTTGTTCTTTATAAAAAAATTAAACATCACGCCTTCTCCACAAATAAATGCGCTGTAAGAGAACATTCTAAAGCAACTGTAGACGCACAAATTTACAACATTGTCTTCCAAATGTACATGTTGTAAAGCTGACGGCTAAATTAAGTTACTAGTTCATCGCATCACAGAAAGGGAATGTCAGATTCTCAGGGAAAATATATTTCGCTGTATGCACATGTTATTTTGTGTAAGTATCTACAAAATATGTTTCTACTTTAAAAAAAAAAGAACTTCAGCACAAAAAACAATTTTTGAAGGCGCTGCAATCGTTTTGTCTTTTTTTTGGACATTTTCGCATTGCCCTGACATCTATGTAAAATTTTTAGCAAATTTTCGCTGCAGTTAATAATCAGTAAAACTTTTTGGACTAACATACAGTTAATAAATTCCAATAATACAGCAACATTTCGACTATAAATAAAACTTCATCAGAGTGAAATTGGTTATCAAAATTATTAAAGAATAACATGTATTACTTTCTTCTACTTCTGCGTAATAAGAGACTCTTTATTTCCCTAATTTTAGTTAGGTTATTTATTCCATTATTGCACTAGTAAAATAACGAGATCTTTATTTCACGTGAAATTAAATTGCAAAGTATGCATGTCTAGAAACATTAACAGCTACAAAAATAGAATATTTAGTTCTTATTATCTTTACAATTATTAATAATAAAGTTATTGCATTTATTTTGCAAATGTGATCAAAATTTCATCAGGAAATTATGTGGTTATTTAACTTCTGCTTTAACAAATCTCGCCTTCGTCTCGTTTTGTAATTTTCGTATGCATTAAATAACCATCTTCGTTTCCTTACTTATTACATAAAATACGTTTATGATACGTATGTCATCAACAAAATGATTGAAACTGATATTATTATCCAATTGAAAAAATCAATCTGATTTGATATGAGAAAAAAAAATGAATGTATACATTGTAATAATCAACAGTCACATTTATATTTTTTTATTGACAAAATGTTACAATTTATTTCTATTCTAGCACTAGACTTTGGCTGATAAATTTAATTTAATCTTTTCTAATAAATTTTAAACGTACATATACATATGAATCCTTGAAATTTTAATTTAAAACTTAAATTCCTGTGTTACCGTTATGTGTATTTATATGATTAGCTGAACATAAAGATTAGAAACAAAATGAAATATGAAAATGTGAACTATGTTATTGCAATTGTAAAGGATAAACATAAAATATAGTCGATGGATGCTTTCAGCTGTTTTGATGGTTGCTTTTAAATACAATAAACAATTTTACAAATGTAAAAACAATAATTAAATTTTGAATTAGCGTCAATTCATATGGGAAACAGTACAAATTTAAATTATACTATTTATGTTAAATACATTTTTAAATATGAAACGAATTTTGTAGATACTATTCATCAATGTATTAGTAAATTTGTGTAAATATTTTGCTATTTTTAAGTCATAGATATAAATACGTTGCACTACCTGAGTACTCATTATTTTGTATTATCAAAAACCAATAAATGAAATGAACAACAATAAATAAATATAACCTACCTTTTTTTGCAGCATAATTTCTTTTCACGGACCTGCTAGGTGTAGGTTTGTGGTAAACTATTTATCTTTATTTGGTTTTCCATACCGCACCTTTTAACGTTCACTGATATATTTTTAAAATTCCTTATCAATGTACACTTTCTGTACACATTACGCAGAAAAACACGATTGCAGGGAACTGGGACTCACGTTAACTTGATAAGCGAAAAGCGATAACTGAAAACAAAAGTTAAATAATCATGTTTAGGCAGGTATTGAATAACAAATGAATTCATATTCGGCATTAATAAACAACCTTATTTACATTTATGTGTAAAGAGTAGCCTAAATTCAAGCTAAAATTAAATATTGGCATCACATAAATCACATTAGAATTTATATTTACATGAACAACCAATGATCACATTACATTTTATAACAATTAAAAAATAGTTTCTATTACAAACATTAATATAAAGATAAATTTGAGAAATATCTTACAACTTCTCCCTTTTTCTTCACAGTAGATGATTTCTTCATACGTCTGGACGTCGGAAATGTTTTGGACCTTTATATTAAGTTAATATTACTAAAATTATCTACACTTAACAAAAGCATGTAATTAATTGCTTTTCAATAAATAAACTGATTTGGTATTTGAAATAATAAATTTGTAATAACTACATGCTAATGTATGTCTTTGTCTATAATATAATAACTGATCTTATAAAATTAAATTTCATCTTTACAAAACTGCAATTCTTAGTGCCACTTTTTTTCTATATTTTATTAAAATGTTCTAAAACGTTTACATAGAAAGTGTCGGTTATACAAAGATACAGTTAATATTTATATATAGAAGGGAATAAGCAAAGTATTTTAATCAGACTAACTTTAAATTAAGAGTATTAGAAAATGGCTGTCTTTTCTGTGGTAGCCACAGACTATATTTTAAAAGATATCAGATTAATGAGTACAAGTATTTCAATACCTCATGAATTGTTTAATATGTAAACAAACACAAAACAGTAATAACAAAAATAGTAGAATCTAAAAAATCTAAAAAAATCTGATTATATAATAGTATATTGTGCAACCAGAGGAGAAAGTCGTCTATTTCTCCCGACGTGTGAAAGTTTCGGCACGATTCGAATGTTGGAATCACACAAGGTGTGAAATAGGTGATTTTCTGCATGCGCAGTGTTTAGTTTCAATTACTCTGAGAAATGATATTTCCTACACTGCACATGCGCAGTGTTGGCAAATACTGTGAGAAATGATTTCTCACACTTTAACCCACGATTGTGGGAAATACGCAACTTTCAAGCTTTATATAGTGTAAGAAAAGTGACATTTTCCACAGTGGTCATAGAAAAACATATTTACATCTATATTTTTTTTTAAATTGTAGATATATGGTCATTCCAGAAAAATAGCTAATACATTCAACTCTTATTTATATAAGATAAGACAATGGACTAGTTGTTAACATTTTGTTTTACCAGTTATCTATTTGTCTATGATAGGAATGACAATATGTAAAGTTGTGCATAAGTAGTTAACAAAATCAAACGTACTGCGCAACAGTTCATGAAATATTGAAACACATCTATTATTTTGTTGATAACGGATAAATCTTTGTCGGTAATATCATAATTAATAAATTTCTTTCCTTATCTTCTTTTTTTTACAACAAGAACCATTTTAAAATCATTCATTAAGAACTTGTTTCACGTGCTTTTTAGGTATGCTGAACTTAAGAAAAAAACGTTTTTTTAACTTTGAGTAAACCAATTTTTTTAACAGTAAATAAATTGCAGCAGTAAAATCATATTTTGTAAAGATCAATTACCATTTTCAAGTAGCATGTGATACTCACTTAACTGGAGGAAGCAGAGAGATGGTGACCTGAGCGCCTAGGAGTAGAAGTCGGTGGCGCTGTTGAACATGGTGTGCCCCGGGGACCGCGCCCACGTGATGCGGAAGCGGAAGGATTCGTCATCGGGAGGCGCTTCGACGAACTGCACCAGGCGCGGCGCACTGCAGGACGACACGGCGACACTCGGCGTGGCCAGCCCGGACTCCGAGCCGGTGCTAAACATGTTCCTCGGCCTCCAGGACCATCACTTCTTCAAACGGACAACGGATTAGTATACTGTCACTATACTGACAAAGCTTAGAGCTACATATCTACGGGTATTTTAAGATTGAACGACTTGGGCTTTATAATGTTATTTATTTGTGTCTTTTGTATAAGTCGATGGACGTTTCGGACCTTAAATACGTCCATTTTCAGCATAATTTTGAAGTTCATGTAGGTACTTCATAATATAAATTTGTATTTATGAATTATATGATGTTCGATTATTATCATTATAAAACTGCAACGACTTAGGTGATATGGATATCTAAACCGAATGAGCGAAAAACAACAGGTAAAAAGAATCCATAAACATAACCCACAAGGAAGCAGACCAAGAAACAGATGGAGCTAAGGTAGCAGAGAACATGAAGGAGACACAGATAAGATATTCCGGGGACAAGTTACATTGGAAGAGGCAAATAAACCAGGCCAGGGACTTCTATAGTCTGTTGAGCCAGAAGAAGAAGAAGAAGAAGAAGATTTACAATTTCATATCGATATAATTGAAAAAAGTTTATCTACATAAACTTTAAAATTATTCTGAAGATGGTCCATGATCTTCTATTTCAGGTCCGAAACAGTCATCGACTTATTTAAGATACAAATAAATGGAACTATCCTTGAGACGCCAAATAGATGCACAAGAAACTCCTTCCCCTAACGAGCGCTAAATTTGAATAGAACATGGCAATTGGTAACCCGTTTTTACACAACTGCATGAATACGAGTACTGAGATCTCGGTCAAATTATTTTTGTTGTTTTCTGTCCCCAGAATACACAGTCCAAGTCTTTCAATTTAAAATCGTCTCCTTTAGTTCCCAAATTACCAATAATTTACGAAAACTGATATTTTATTTTTCCAAATGAATTATATAATTTTGTACTTTGACTCAATAAACATTCAACATATTTTTGTTGTATTATTACCTCAAAACAATAAACGGTTTTTGCAGAATAAAATATACGTACATACTATAGTATGTACGTTCTAAAAATAAAAATTATTTTGCTTAGTCACTTTTTTCGAAGTACACCTCAAACTAAATATTCAAAAATAAAATTTAAATTTAGATAACGCTCAAACTAAATATTCAAAAATAAAATTTAAATTTAGTTAAGGCTGTTATTTATTTTTCACAAAGAACACATTACAAACATTTTTTTCTTTCGTAGGTAATAAATTTTTCTCATTTAGATCTGCCATTTAAATAAGCGATATAAATTGTTGTTAAATGATTAATTTTATTTCTTTTTAAAATTTGTCCCAATAAGGATACAGCCCAGATTAATAAACAGTAGTCCAATTACTTAGAATCAATACTATTTGATAAAAAAAATTAAATTGTAATTGTAAATAAATTGTATTTCAATCGATATATTTTAAATATTTTGATCTGTTTTTATTGATCATCTTCTAAAGAGTATACAAGCACGGAATATTTATTTTTTAAATAAGCAAAATTAAAGGCGTTTTAAATAAAATATTAATTCTAATATGTGCCTCAAGTTATAATACACCCAGTATATCTATAAAAAAGTAATCATATTGATTTTGACATTTCCAGATTTTGATGGATGTTCATAAATTGATTTCTTTACATTATGTTTAACTACATTTGTAAAAGAAATTCGGTTGAAAGGATTTCAATAAAACTTTACACTTTTGACATGATACTCGATAATCAACTTTTGATTAAAATTGGTCAACCGAAGATGACAGTTTGCTTTATCTTGCAGATATTTCTGAGAAAAAATTGAAAAGAAATATTGAAAGAAAGGTGCTGAAAACACAGCAGCAATAAACTTTATTTAGAAAAAATAAATTAGTGACTTTTTTATCAAATTTGTAGCTGATAGTTATAATTAACATTGTGGATACAGTATTTTGATTTATATTTTTTATGTAAACATTTATTTGTTTTTGATATAGACTTTTAATCTTTTGCATTTCGAATAATGTTATTGTATTAAACCAGTGATAGATTTATTTATCATACGATTCCTCTTTACTTTTTTTCTGACATGAATATACTCGTATGAATCATTTGTGTTCTCACCACTTGATGTTAAATTGTTTGGATTTGAGCCAAAGTGTATTGAAACACAAAACAATAAACTGCGTTTTTAGTTTATCAGCAAACAAATGGATATCTTTAAATGTTGAAAAACCGCGTTGGGTAACCAGACTACTAAAAAATCCTGGAGACACTTTAAAGCATTGATGTTAAATGATAAATCGAGTGAAAAGATTGCTTACCGGATCTACCAAGAGTGCTCGCACGACCGACGTAGATAGTAGAGTCGTTTCCAGAAATGTCAGAGTTGTTCTGGACGGTACCCAGGTGCACTCCGTCCGAATGGCAAGAACCGTTTCCACCTCCGGAGACAGTTTTACCACAACAGCAGCAGCAGCACAAACTGAAACATCCAATAAAATTAATAAATCAAAACATAATCGAATTTCAGTATATAAGTCAAAAATAAAAAATAAAATAAAAACTAACCGCTATAGCTTGTCATTGTAATAACAAAATATTAATATAGTTATTAACAATTAAATGTTTTGGAGAAGGAATATGTGACGTCAGCATAGTACGATCGTGGAAAAAGATAGGTAGACTCTTACGCACCCAAATTTTTAATAACTTTTTTCTCGTACACTGTGAATTAAATCGATTAAAATCCATGAAAAAATCAAAATTTGGTTACACAAACTTACTAACATACTAAAATTAACTAGTATTTTTTTAAAAGATTTTTTTCCTAATATAATTTTTTCATATAAATTGAAATTGCTCTCTCTAAATCTCTCATTACGAGTCTTTGTATCAATATAACCAAATTTTATTTTAATTTTGCCTCACAAAATTTAAATTGTTTATTATGCAAAATTTATTATTATAAAATTCACATTTTTCTTTATTATAATTCCAATAAGATTCGTATTTGATTTATCAAAAAGAGGAAATAATCTTTAAAATGTCAACAACCTTCCAATTTAAATGTAAATAAATAAAATTATTAAAAAAGTTCAAAATATAAAAATATGGCAGTAGATTAGATATATAAAATTGTAATCTAATTGGTCAAACTTGATAGAAATTATTTTATCCTTATTTTATATTCATAAATAGTAATATTTTAAAGTAATTTTTACTTTATTTAACTCAAAAATTAAGTTGTAAATTTGATTAAAAAACTTCTTATTAGAGAATTTTTGTAAATTTATGTTTAACAAATATGAGGTATTATGTTACTATTTAATCATAAGAAGAATACTTTTATAGGTAAGTACATATTTTAATAATTTCAGTTAAAGGAAAGTGTAGTTTTTAATCAGTAACAACAAAAAAATATTCGAAAACAGATAGTTTTGTTCAAATATGTTGCAATTATTTTAAGATTTAATTTTTCATGTTTCTTATTTTAATTAAATTGCAATATTTATTTGCGACCCAAACAAAAATTAATTACTGTTACAAGTCTTTTACGTTAACATATATATTCCGCAGTATAATTCTACAAAATAAAATCATATGAGCGCTCACCTGTAACAGTTGAAGACCCCCAGGAAAGCTTGCCGGAACTTCCTGTTCATGAAGCAGTAAGTAATGGGATTACAGCATGAGCTGATATACGCCAGAAGCTGGACAAGCGAGACACCTGTCGAGCCAACATATCTGTACACCAGCTCAGGTGCGAAGAGATACCACGTGTTCAACACGTGCAGAGGGGCCCAGCATACGAAGAACTCGGCCACCACCACGAAGAGCATTCGGATCACCTGGGGGAAAAATATCAATAATTGTATTACAAAATCAATGGGGAAGTTTAGCGTATTTTTTTTATTTTATTAAGATTGCCCTTAAAAGTGATATTCTACATTTTATTTCAGCCAAAGAGGCCTAGATTTCTCAAAAAATGAAATTTTATACACAAATGACGTCAGAGTGGCTCGCGGAGAACGTATCGGCTATCTTAACCAGCGCGCGCTGGGTTCCCATGGCAACAGAGAAGCGTGTAGAGTAATGCCGCAAGATACAACCTACGTTCAAAAAGTCAGGTCTCACCATGCCTTCTGCGCAAGCGCATATCTCACTTGTGACGTCAGAGATAAATCATTAATTATAAATAATTGGCAAGATAATTTTAACTTTCAATTATATTTTAAGTTATAATTATTCATATACTTACGACTAAAAGATATTTCACATGTAATTTCAACCACGCTAAACTTCCCCATTGATAATGTATTAAAGTTCTGATTTATGATCAAAAGTGAATAAAATATTTTGTTTTTATTTGTAAGGCAATTGTTGTTCGAATGAAACTGACGATAATAGTTGCTGCCTTTTATATTCCCTACTCTCTATAATTAATTGGTTGTGTAATCAAGTTACGTAAATCTCATATAGAAAGCGCTAAAATTTCAAGTTGTTCATACATGTATGTAATGTTAGTTGCGTATAAATATCTACGGCAGCGATTCTCAAAATTTTAATAAGTTTTAATAGGAAAGCATCGACCGCAGCGCCACCAAGTAGTTAGAAATGGAAACTTCGTGTTTCCCATTCGTTAACAAATGTATTTAAATCAAGTGATAGTGTTAACCATAAAAAACAAATATTATATATGGGTGGAATTGAAAGTTGAAAACATGGTTTTACTCGGAAGTTATTACAGATAAAAAATATACTAAATAACAAAGTTGTAGGAGACCAAGGGAGCCATTTTATTATTGAATAAAATATTTTTTAACCAGTGATTCTCAAATTACAGCTCAAACTATTTTCTTTTAAATGAGAATATACAAACTTTTTATACCTATTCTATAACGTATTTTTTTCTGAAACTTTCTAGGCATGTAAGTAATATTAAAAATAAAATT
This sequence comes from Stenolophus ochropezus, assembly GCA_035578165.1. NCBI lineage: Eukaryota > Metazoa > Arthropoda > Insecta > Coleoptera > Carabidae > Stenolophus > Stenolophus ochropezus. Next base: position 3,269,827 of record JAQOWZ010000016.1, on the reverse strand, counting down.
AGAACAATTCGCCAAAAAAACTAAGATGTATATGTTTCACTCTTCATGGTACTTGTACCATCGGTTGAGAACCGCTGATTATGGTACTATAATATAAGACACGCCTGCAATATGATCGTTTTGACTAAAGGGTAATGAAAAAAATAGCAGAAACTTAAAAAAGTCAGGGATATAAATTGTCAAAAAGATACAATAAAAAAATAAAAAAACAGCGTTAAATTTAAAGATAGTGCTACAATTTATAAGGAACGCACCAAATCGTTATAGGTACAAGAGAATATTATAATAATTTCGCAAGCAATTGAAATATTCTTTTTGTATTTATTATTTAAAACTTAGTTAAAAATTGTAAGAATTTAATCTCATTTTTTATTAAAGTATATTAATCTACATAATTCTCTCTGTATAAGAATATTACATATTGCAAAAATTCAATAATTCAACGTTTGGAATTTTTAATTACGAAGCAAAAAACTAAGAACATTGTTCAATCAATATTCAATTTGAAGCTTTATAGTCAGCAGTAAACAATTTTTTATCATGTATCCATTACACACTTTAAATTTTAAGCCATTAAATGTTAGACAGTGATTTCAAATACACAAAGACTGATTACAAAATGAAATTGAATGAACAAAAGAAAGTAAAAATGATGGAAATAAAATTGCATACCGTAGAAAATTTGACTACTGCAAATTATATTATAAACAGATAAAATCTCTAAATTTCAAAATCGTTTTATTGTAATACCTGCTATATTATATTTAAGTATCATTAAAAATATATAGTCTACGTTTAGCATAATCACACTTATATATTGTTTGTAAAAATAATTTTTCGTCTAATATATATTACTTCAACTTATCAAGTCGTTGCTTTCTTTAGTTCTTAAAATATCCCATGTCATTAAAATTAAATACAGCTCTAAGATTTTATGTTTACCGTAAATGTAGAATTAAATTAAAATAACATTAAACGTCTATAAATGCAACCAAACGAGATGTGAAATTCCGACAACTGTGGTGTGTGCAAATGATTGGTAAGCGGAAGTAGGAAGAAGTTGAAAAGGGACGTACCTTCCGCTTTGCCTCGATACTCTTCTCCATGTAGTTGGATCGGATGGCATGTCTGGTGAACGTGTAAGTGGCTTCTCCAGAAGAATCGTCTCCGCAGTTCTCGTTCGAGGAGGGACAGTTTTCTGTCATTTCGTATTTTGTAACAAGAGTCGTTGTTGCCTTGCCTGAGTTTTGGAAATGAGTTCGCGCACTTTTTGCGTTCGGGAAACGAACCTAGAAATAAAATCATTCAATGTATTTATTACAAATTATAAACACAAATATTTGTATTTTATTATTGTTAAAGACTATAAGAAAATATTCAATAATAAATTCTGTGCAAAGAAAATTTTCTTAGGATAAATGTCCCCAAGAAAAACGCAGCATTTTTTATATTAGTAATAAAGTCCTGAATTGTTTTTATTTTAAAAATTTATTGTATCTCCTTCCATTTTTTAGTATCTGACAACTACCTTAAAATGGGTGTGAGTTACACCCTTTAAAATATTACCAGTGAATTCCTCGCATCAAAATACCTATATATACAAATTTTCATTTTAAAATCCCCACTAGAACAGCTGCAATTACAGATTGAATATCAGCCAATAGGAATCCACATGACCGATAACAATGCGCGTCTCAGGATATACCGAGGATCCTGAGACGCTAGCACTCAGTCCCGCTCTGCGGGGCGCCGGGGCGGTAGTGGGCCTTCGGGCCTCCGCCCCGCCTGGTGGTCTGGCTAGACCACCTTCTAGGGCATTTGATGCCCTAAAGGTGATCTAGTTTAGCCGGCCGGGAATTGGAGCACGCTTCGGCGTGTGCTCTAATTCTTGACCTGCTGAAACCAGGGCAGATTTAGCTGCTCTGGATTCAGTGGGTCAGGAATTAGAGCACTAAGAAGTGTTTGCTCTAATTCTTGAACTGCTGAAACCAGAGCACATTCTGGAGCAGATTTAGCTGCTCTGGACTGTGCTCTGGTTTCAGTGGGTCAGGAATTAGAGCAGCCTAAAGTGTTTGCTTTAATTTTTGGCCTGCTAAAACCAGAGTACATTCTGGAGCAGATTTAGGTGCTCTGGATTGTGCTCTGGTTTCAGTGGATCAGTAATTAGAGCACTTGAAGTGTTTGCTCTAATTCTTGACCTGCTAAAACCAGAACACATTCTGGAGCAGATTTAGCTGCTCTGCATTGTGCTCTGGTTTCAGTGGGTCAGGAATTAGAGCATTTTGAGACGTTTGCTCTAATTCTTGGCTTGCTGAAACCAGAGCACATTCTGGAGCAGATTTAGTTCCACTGGATTGTGCTCTGGTTTTAGTGGGCCAAGAATTAGAGCATTCTAAATTGTTAGCTCTAATTCTAGGTCTGCTGAAACAAGAGAACATTCTGGAGTAATGAAGTTCTGGACTGTGCTTTGGTTTCAGTGGATCAAAAAGTAGATCAAGTATTCAGAATGCTCTGATTCTTGGCCTGCTTAAACTGGAACGCATTTCTTTTAGAGCACTGAAGCTCTGGATTATGCTGATATTATTATTTATTTTTTAGTTTTGTTCAAAATATGAGATATGAAATAAATATTTTCAATATGCAAGCTCGAATGTTTACTCGTTTTGTTTTTCTATTTTACTAAGGCTTATTGTATTATATTTCCGTGCAATTACATTGCATTGTTTCTAAATGTCATAATAATTGAACAAAGACAGAATTTACTGAAATGTAACGGAAATGATATATGCAAAAAATTTAATTAATTCTGTCTAGAGACTTATGTGTCGCATAATAAAATTATTAGTTTTTTTTGTAAACTGTTTCATATTAAACAAAACATATAAGCAGCTCAATGAATATTTAAAAACATAAGCTGAAAGAGAGCTTTAACAAAACATTTAAAATGATTATTCCAGTTGAGGTAAGAATAATAAAGAAATTTATATCGATTGTTTTCTTTGTTGTATTTCACCGCCGTCTGAAAAGTTCCGGAATCGCAAAGAAATTCAAATTTATTGACATGGAAACTTACTTCTCACCGGATAAAAATTGCAAAGTTTGTGCGATTGTTCTGTACGCACCTGAACCATGCCTTTGATAAGCCAAAGTTTCACGGCATCCGTTCCTTTATCACTCTTCTCGACTTTGCACTTTCTTGGTAGCACGGGTAACTGCAAGTTCCTCTTCGTGTTCCTTGACAGAACCTGGTGAATAGTGGAAACCATATAACTTATATCCATACCACAGAATAGTTACATACAGAAGCGACACTCCGTGTCGGTACCTTTCATGTTACCCTATTCAGTTCTACGACCTTGGAGCATTGTGTAGACCTTTAAATTTGTTCCCTTCCCTTATCTCTCTCTAAGATGTGACGAAACTTTCCGATTTTAAACAATGAACCCTTTAAATTTGTTGGCTTTCCCAATCTCTCTCTAATTTTCGTTTCCGTCTTACTGTCGCTTTTGTATAAACCTATTCTGTGTCCATACCTAAAGAAAATCATGTTTGTGCAATAAATGCAGAAAGTACTTATTTCAACTACATACGAAAGTTTTGGCATGAGACAAAGTCGAGTGCTGGTATTCTGCAAGAATGGCACACTATAGGTATTCTTTTACAACTACAAGTCTGACTTTGAAACCTCTGCCTCTATTTAAATAGTATGGAAGAACTGCAAGTTTCTAAATCTTGGAAAACCTTGCGAACTTGCAAGAGTTCTTTATGAAAATAAGTTCTGGAATGCTTGGTATAGTAAGTTGTTTAAAGAAAATGCTTGTATTATTCATGCATAGTACGTAAGTCTTTAGATCGTAAAATGCAGAACTTTCAAAAAGGCGGATTCAGCAAGCATGCAAATTTAATAGTTGGGTTTGCAAGTAATTTGAATTTAATTAGCGTAAATCGTAAGAAGGGAAATAAATTGAAATGTAAAAATTTTAATTTCAAAATGTCTCTTGTATATATTACTTGCAATACATCCGCTGATCGTATTATTATTATTAATTATATTATTCACTATAACATTTTTTAAAACTACTAAACCCATTAATATAGTTCGATGAAGTGAATGATTTGTTTTACAATAAATTATGTCTTTGAACCTTTGATTGTAAAACCTCAGAAAGGAGGGTTTAAGTTACCTTGTGACCGGGATGGATTTTACATATTGCGAATAATCATTTCTGTTCGACCGTAGCTTGCCATCCTAAAGAAATATGGGATACAAGAAACTTAAAAATGCTCTAAATTATACAGTAATAATTTAGAATTTAATAAATATAATTGTGAAATACAAAAATTGAAATTTTTGTTGTCCTTTAAACAATATAATTATAATTGTTGAACTGAGTATAATACATAATAAGTATGTATAACAGTTTACAATGATTTTCAATTTTTTAAAATAAAGAATTTTATGAACAGTAGACCCTTTATTTAAAATAAATATGCAATATAATTCATAATATGTACGGTTTCATTTTTCATTATAATAGTTGTATGATGCAAATTATTGATGAAATTAAACTTTTGTTCTTTATGGTTTGGGAATAATCACATGCAACACAATTGACCATAATTATTACAAACAGGTATGGTGAATGTGCAAAGATAGTTAAATAATTGCGATACAGTTAAATTTTTTATTTTTGTAGATTGAAGAGCGCGTTGCTAAATTAGAATTTAGTGCAAGCACATGCAACTTTTTAAATGCTCTACAAGAAATGGGACTTTCGTCGCAGTTTTTCATCTAGCCACTGGATTGCAACCCTCCTTCCTGAGATTTTATATTCAAGTAATAAACAGAAACACGTTTTTTCAGCCCTCTAGTAGAATTTATTTATACTACCACGAAGTACACCGAATCGCGCCGAGTATACACGAACAAAGCAAATGAACATTGCTTCTGTGTTTTGTTTTGTCTATGAACACCAACAGCAGCAATAGTTGCTGATACGGTTTTTAAATAATTGTGATACAGTTATTTTATTTTTATTTTTATAGACTGAAGAACGCGCTGCTCAACAACAAATGAGTCATATTTGGTTTTTCAAAATAGCGACTTCCTTCGCAGTTTTTCATCTAGCCACTGGAATGTAGCCCTCCTTTCTGACATATTATATTCAAAGCAATAAACAGAAGCATGTTTTTTCATCCCTCTAGTAGAATTAATTTGTACTACCACGAAGTATACCGAATTGCGCCGAGTATGCACGAACAAATCAAATGAACATTGAACATTGCTTCTGTGTTTTGTTTTGTCTTCAACCAGCAGCAACAATAGTTTCTAGATGCGGTTTTTATTACCCAACCAAACTATTCATGTCAATCAACTCTACCTTTACTTACCCCTTGATTGAACCTCCTTTGCTGAGGCACGGCGAGATTATTCACCGAGCCGCACACCGTGGAGTTGTTGTTGAGGCTGGCATTCACCCCGTTCATCGTCATAGAGCTGCAGGAGCGCTGCACTGGAATAGAATTCAGCACTTAGATATGCATCGACGCTGCAGAGGGGTTGTTGGTCGGCCAAGACGTGCAAGCTTAATCCAATTACATGATTAGCAGGCTTCAACTTGCTAAATGTCGCAGGAGAGCGATAACATCAAAACACTATATGATAATTAAGTTCAATTTGTTGGGAGATGCACTTTGCTCTAATAACTTACTGGTTTGCAACGTGTTACGTCAGTTATTTTTAAATAAAGTTACGAAATTAAAATAAACATATATTTAAATATAAATAATAGTAAAATACGTGGATGAAGTGTAAATTTAAACGAAAAAATACAAATAAAACTTAACGACTAGCAATAAACACTTTACACACTAATTACTAACAAATATTCATTTAGTTTCACACGATAGTGTTTATTTATATGCTATTTATTTTCCCAACGGGCGACGGCCGCAGGAATATCACAGACATGTCGAGACACGTTTAATCACCCTTCTATTGTACTGACGCATCGAAGCTGCCAGAATATTCGAGAATTTAATAGTTCTGATATATATACCCAAGCACAAAAAAACCACGGGGACAGTCTAATATTAATAATAAATAAATAGTGCGTAGTATTAAGTGTTTAAATATATATTGTTAGTGTTTAATTCTTTATTAATAATTATTGCTCTTAAATTAGTGTTTATATATGTTTATTTATAGCGTTTCTTATTTTAATTATCTTTTTATAATTTATTATTTCTTCATTAAACTTAATAAATATTTCTGTTTCAGTTATTTATACTCTTCATCCAAATAAATAAATATTACAATACTATGTACTACAGATGCCAAAAACAACGAGTATGAAAACATAAAAATTTTAAATAGAAGAATTTGAAAATTTAAGAAACAGGACATTATGGCCAAAATTATTTAATCTCACTTTGGAATACATATTGAGAAAAATAAGTAAATGTACAATTGAGAATTAAAGGCCAATTAATAGTTTATGCTAATGATGTCACTCTAGTAAAAAAATAAAAATATTAAAAGAGATCATATCAGAAGGTAGGATTGAAGAAAATATACAAGGAACACAATAATCAAATTAAGTTGTTACAATATTCTATAATAAGTAATTAAAGTCTACTTTCTTTAAAAAACATCCTTTTGATAAACCACATACAATTCAATTTTTTTGTTGATATTTCAAATTGCTTTAGATTACATAGAAGATAAATTAAAAATTCTTTCTTAAATAAGCTTCAGGAAGCAAAATAAAAAATTACATATAATAAGAGTAAATGAAAGAGAAGCCTTCATAAAGCTTCAGTTGTTGGTTAATATAAAATAATCAAAAGCACGTGCAGTTTTTGTGATTTAATACAAGACTTCATATCAAAAGCTTTTTATCTACTTGTATGTTTCTATTTTAATATTGCTTTTTCTTGATAACACAGCCGACACGTGGAACAAAAATTGTTCCAATTTCTTGACAGATTTCACTTAAATTGAAATGATGTGGTTTGTCAGTCACATTTTCTCTGCCTTTTGTAAAAAGAAATAGCACATTTTCGGCAAAATAAAGTGTTTCGAAACTAGAATTGTTGTATTTGAGTAACAAAAAATTCAGACATATTGAAGATATGTGTATATTAAATAATTCAAAAAGAAAAATATATAGGTACGTGACAGAGAGATGGATCACATTTTGGAAATATCAAACCGAGAAAAAAATTAATTTTTAAAATAAATCATGGGTTGTCTGCATTAATTTTCAAACGGCTATACTTACACTGTCTCTAAACAACAAAATTAACCTTCCATATGAGAAATATTATTCTAATGTACTTTTAAAACAGACTTTTGATGTTTTGGTTTTCTTTCCTACCGATAATCTCCCAAAAAAAATTTTGTAATATGTATGATCTGGACTTTTATTTTTTACTTTCTTGTATGAAGTAAAGGATGTATTGTAATCGCGAAAAATTTCGGTTTCCAATATTCAACGGAAAACTATTTCCTCGTCTAAATTTTTAGAAAAGTTTTTTGGTGTAAGTGAAAAATGTCACCCTTTTGCGTTACTGGATGTGATGAATTCAAAATATTTTGAATACATTCACAAATTATTTTATGAAGTCCACTAAAAATATATTACATATTGATTTTTTTTAGGATATTATTTTAGATATTCATCACTTTGTACAGTGACGTCTACATTATTTCTACTAACAAAAACATGTCAAGAATATTGAAATAGGTAAATATTTTATTACAAACAATCCTTTTCAAAATATTACTTGTCAATTTCAACACGTAAATATGTATAACATATATTAAATTGGTATTGTATGAATATGCTAAAAATACTTTAGCCTTATTCAAATATATTTGTAAAAAAAATCGACATAATTAATTTTACTGATAATAATATATCGCTTGTAAAATATGTAATTTAAATTTTACGCTCTTGAATGAAAATTAAATTTGCTGAAAGTAAATATATTTCGTTTATTTGAGATTCCCTTATCCTTAGATTAAATTTTCATTTAAAACTCTATATTTATCTTTAGAATCAAATTGAATATTAAACGGAAATTTTCATTCATGTAATATTTTACAAAAATATTTTTTCAAAACGAATTTAATCTGGAAATTCTTCACCCTATAATTGTTCTGGGTTTCATTCGTTATGCATTGTGTTATTAGTCCCTGTCAAAATAAATGTGCGCTGTGGTGAATTTTGCGCTGCTGAAAAATACAAAAAGCAATTAGAAGCAGCGGATGTATCCAATACTCGAGGATATAAAAAGAAGTAAAAAGTCACATTAAGTAGGAATTCATATCTGCTGACCATTTATCAAGTTATGGGTTTGTATTAAAAATGTTTTCTAATATGGCGATTTACTTTCAATTTCATACAAATATAATATAAAGTTTCATAATAAAAAATGTAATAATACAGAATATAGTCGCCTTGAATAAGCAACGATGCTGCGTCATGACAAACGTCATTAATTTTAATAAGGTTTCATGTAGTGCGTTTACACATTTTACTTATATAAAGTGTCTGTCTTTTACACATAACGTTATCTAATCTGCTGTACAAACTATAATACGTTTGAGGTATGCAGTATAAACGTAGTATAAGGTATAATATTATATTATACCGCTAGCAGACATGTCAAAACTGGTTCGCAACGCTTATATTGTTCTGTCGTCTCGAGGATGCAAGAACATTACCGAACTTAATTGCTTTACTATTTAAGCCTGAGCAGGGTAGACCATAAGGACAGTCTCTTATTAATATGTGTAGTGAATATGAATAGTTGGTGATATAAATAAATAGTTGGTGATACAAATATCTTATAAATAAATAGTGCGTAGTGTTAAATGTTTAAATAAATAATCTTAGTGTGTCTTTACTAATACTTGTCCTCAGCCTCCTTATTTGCCTGACTTGAGTTCCTGTGACTTTTCTCTTTCCGAGATTGAAAAATCACCTCAAGGTGATTTTGGGATAATTCAAAACATTTAAACGACTGTAACCGTCTCCAGCACTGTGTGACTTCTCAAGGAAGTTATTTTGAGGGAGACAATATTGAATTGTAATTCTATTAGACTGAATCTATAATTTTTTTATTTTTCTTTACCTCGTTGTAATTTTGCTATTTTCAAGTTCGTTATTTCTTTGTGTACCGTACAGATCACAAGACCTAACTCTACTAACTACTAACTCTTATGTATGTAATTGAAAAAGGGATAAGTAAGTTGTATATTTTTGTAGTAAAGAAGAAGAATAATACTTACTTTGTCGTTGACAGCTGGAGTTGTGTTTGATTTCGCGGCGAAGACCTTTCCATAATTTAGTCATGATAAGGGAGTAAGCCAGGGACATAATGATGAGTGGAACCAGCAACAACATGGCATCTAGGAAGAGGTTGTACGCCTGCTCGCTCGTTGGACTTGGCCATTCTTCTCGACATTTGTGACCTGCAACAACGAATTAAAAAGTCGAATTAATTATTTTAAGGGCCGGTTTTTCCATCTCTGGTTAAAGTGTCGGTTACCTTAACCGTCAGTTAATAGAAAAATATCACATCGAAAGACTAATGTAAGTTGTCAAAAATATACGTTATTTACTATTTCGATACGATATTTTTCTATTAACCGATGGTTAGGGTAACCGGCACTTTAACCAGAGGTGGAAAAACCGGTCCTAATAGTCAAACAATTTACTAAATTATTCGTATAGCTACATTTTTAAATAAATATTGACATAAGATCTTTTGAGCATATTTGTGATTTTAGGAAATAATTCAATTTGATAACATTCGATGTGATTATTTCAAACTTTTAACAAAATTGAGTTATCTATTTTTATTCTTATTAGTCCTTAGCTGTTCGTATGAGTAGTAATTTTATTGGCTATTACCTCCTGAAGATAACCCAAGTAGTTGATTGAAATATTTAAATAAATTGACTATAGTCGAAATTTTTAAGCAGTAGAGAGACGTCATAGACCTGAAAAAAACGTTACAAAACGAAATAAAACTTGTAGAAATTTTCGAAAGATGTTTTTATTTAGAAAACCGAGTAGTAAAAAAAGGTATCATAAAAAAATTACTTATTTATTATATTTACTATTATTTCAAATTAAAATATAAGGTATTTAATAACATTTCAATTTATTTATAATAATTGCAGTGTATTTTTTTTAACACGCGTTGGCTACGACTCAAATAAAATATGTTTACATACATTTGTTTCTTGTCACGCCGATTGATTGAGTTGTCAAATAATATAATATAAAATCTTTGTTTGTTCGTTTAAGTTGTATTGTTCCTTATAATTGTTCGTATTCGTGTTCTTTGTTTCTTGTTATACGTTTATTTTATTAGCGTAAGTAATAATGCCTAAAGCATTATCGAAGCAGTCGCAAGTGCTAACTGTAAATGCGACTACATATTTTGAAAAAGAACTGACAGTGGACCATTACTGCCGTTAAAAGCAGTTCGAGAGGTATGTTATCATTTTATTTGTTGTTATTAAATTTGGCATTGCCATATGCAACACGCAACACATTTTCTAAACTAATGCACATATAAACTTTGTAATTCGTGACGTCATAATCTAGTTACAAATATTGATGACGTCTCTCTACTGCTTAAAAATTTCGACTATACATCTCCGTATTGTGTTTTATTTTTCTATCTATTTTCATCCTTGAGATATTTGTCCTCAAAGTTGCATCTTAAAAAAAGTTTGTTGTTTGCGTATATTAAAAAATTGAGTAAAGATGCAATTTTAACGATTCTACCAATTCTACCATTCGATTGTAAAAAAAAATTACGTAAAGAGATTATTTTTCCACCTGTACGCTTTTTAGAACGATTTTTTTTTTCGCTGTGGATTTTTTTTCTCTAAAATGTTTCATTTCTGGTCTCAAGCTAATTTTTTTAGATGTTTACGATTATTTTTTATTATCATACAAACACAATAACTGATACGAAAGGTAAAATGCATGATCATAAGCGTAATATACGCATAATTTACAAATTAGTAACGCATTATCAACAATTGAATGGTATAGTATTACGCCTAAAATTAGCATTTCATTATTCGGAAATGCAAAATATACAAATTCTCTTGAGGTATATGCTAAAATATCTTCAGCTATCCAAACAAACAAAAGTTCGTAATTCGGAAGAAAGTTGAATTTAATTTAAGGGCAAAATAGACAACTATGCCCTAATTCCTAATTTCTTCAAACTTCCGTATACTTTTCGCAAATTACGGGAATATCAAATAACTATTTTTACAAGATAAAAGTTGTAAGTTCTTTTGTTCTTAAATAATTCAAAAGCTATGAAAACTGGGTTAATACAATTCAAAGATTTGCATTTCCATATTTATTTAGAAAAAAAAATAGTTGTAGATATTTAAAAAATTTAAGTAACAAATTTCACTTGAAAAAAATATATTTTATTGTAAATTGCTAAATGGAAATTATTTAAATGATGACCTTATAAATTATTTGACATGTTATGTATTTTTTTATGTTATACCTTCATATACAGTTTTTCATTCTGAATCCTGAATCGTACAGATTTGACAAAAAGTATCACAATATTCATTTTCTGACTTACAGGCGCTGTGAATTCAATTTTATTGTGAAACGTCTATATGGTTGTTATTGGAAAACAATTTTACATTTATATAGCAAACAGTGCTCATACGAAAATCATTATAATATTTGCTAATGATGCCTATTTCGAAGTTAATTTGAAATTCTGTTTTTAATTAATTTTGCTCTGTAAATATCCATATAAATTAAAAGATAGGTCATATACGAGTTCATGCTTTCAGTTTCAGTTTTGAATTAACGTTTCAAATATCAATTAAACATTTGTGAAAATAAAGAGATATTTAAATTAACACGTGGTATTACGCGTAAAACATAAAGTTCCAATTAGTCTGCGAAATATAAAACGCATACTTTTTTTGAAAGACAAATAATATTTGAAATTCATTTGAGATAATAAAATTTAGCGCTCGATATATCGCAATGTGTTCTTGCTATAAAATATGAAAACAGTAATAATAACAAAATTAATACCATCAATAAAAAATCAATAAATTTATATCGCCATTTAATTAAAAAATAGAAAAAAAAAGTTGCCAAGCGAAAACCTCAAATTCCGGTTTTTTCATTTTTCCTATTTTTCACTGAATCGTTCCAAAGAATGCATATGCAAAGAAAACATTTCTTTATGTAGTTTTGATCGTAGAATCAATTGGTATAATCGTTGTGATTGTATCTCTAACAATTTTTAAAATATACCCAAAATTTTGAGGTGAATCTTTGAAAGAAAAAAATCAGAAATGAAAAAAGATTCAGTTTGTAAATGTAAAGTCAGACCATCGACTTCTATCAATGTAATTTGTTATGAAAAACCAATATTTTGGACTCAAAAATTGGAATTTTTGTATTATTTTGGGGTTCGGGATATATCAAAAATTGTACAGCGAAAAACTAAAAATTGTAACTTTTAATGTTTAACTGTTATTAGAAATTAGAATTTTATTTTTTTTACTGACGAATCAGTAATCAATATTTTTAACAAAATGCTTTTAATTTTACGAGTAGATAAAAAACAGTTTTGCGGTAATACAGTTTTCCTCGGTGACATTTATTAAATTTGTTGTCTCTAATCCGACGTATAGGTTTTACGGAGTAATTTATTTACTTGAAGTTCATGTAGCTGTTATGAAGTAAATAGATTTATGAGAACACGTAACTATATATAATAAAGGTTTTATGACTTGAACATCAAACAACAGAGCAATATAATAATTTAATTAAGTTACAGTTATTGCTTTGTAAGCCACGTTTAACTGAATTGTCTCAAAAGACAAACATTAATTTCAGGACGAGTCTTTACGTACATTGGGAAAAGTTTACAGTTATGAAGTTAAATATTTAATCACAAATTTATTGGCTTACTTCAAATTTGTACAAACGAAACAAAAGTTTGTTTATTATAAATTACATTTTTTATACATAAGTGCAATACGTGTCCAATAAACTCCTGATTGTTAAAAAAATTATAAAATTTAAAATTCTTCAGAAATATGGATGAACTATTTATACATAAAAAAGTTGCTTTACAAAATAAAGCTCACCCGTTTTAAAAAGCTATGACTATTTCTTTTTTAATTTTCATAGTATGGTAATAATTTCCAATATTTGTTTTTTAATAGTTTTACAACAAGTGCTGAAAGTCGCCTATTTCTCATGAGAGAGAGAATGAGTACCTATACTAAACATTACAGAACTAAAATACATACTTGAAATCGTCTTACAAAGAGTACATTCACGTATGCGAAGTGTTGGCAAATACTGTCAGAAATGATATTTCCCACACTGCACAGGCGCAAAGTTAGAAAATAAAGTGAGAAAAGTGCCACTTTCAATGGTGGTCGTAGAAAATAGCTATTTATATAATCAGTAAGGAAAAAAATAATATCTTAAAATTAAATGATATTTTATCACTTTAATTGTCATGTAACAAAAGAAAAATATAAGTATTGAAATGAGTAACTAAAAGTAAAAATTCTTTATTACTCTTTCTAGTTTTATTCAGATGAATCGTTTTGGTTTTATTACAGATTTCGTTTACGTTTATAAAATAAAATATTTTTATTGTTTTAAAACATTTAAAAAATGCAGCAACATTTATATATGTATATTTAAAAATAAAATGATTTTTTATTTTTTAAATAAATCATTATTTTTCAATCCTGTTACGAAATTACTAAAACAAAATTGTTGGTTATAAACAGATAAACGATATAAAAAAAATTTTAATTCGAGTTGTTTTAATTGTGAAAAAATGAATAAATCTAAAAAATGTAAAAATAATTGTAAAGAGAATATGAACTAGTTTTAAATATTTCGAATGGAATAATGATCTTATTATTTCACTAGTGAAATAATGTAATTAAAACGTAAATGTTATTAGTAAAATAAAGTCTCTTATTAAACGCAAGCAAAACATTAATTTTGAACCAAGCCTTGCACTTTTCTTTTATTTTCTTACATGTTCCCCTTATGAAATAAAAATAAATAACATATGCGACACGTCGCCTTGACAATCTGTCCCGTATACAAGGTGTTATCTTCTCGCACTATGTTACACAAGGCCGCTGACAGGTGAAAATGAGCTCACAAATATTTCCTTAAATTTATTAACCACCGTAGCCGCAGCTGAATTCAAACTTATGTTCTTTCATATAAGGAAGTGTTGCTAGGTAACAGCAACGGTTTAACGCTCAAACTACCGTGCATCCACAGGGAATAACAACTGCAAATTATATTTTTCAAGTGTCAGAAAAAATGGAGCTTTGTATGTATTTTTTATCTTAAGCATATCTTGCTCTGTTTTGTCAGAATAAGCATGTTTGAATTTTTTATATTTATAGGTCCAATAACCCAGGAATAGCAATTTTTTAACATTGGAGTATAGTGCAGAAAATAAGCTATTGTATTTACTTGTTCACAAATTATATTAAACAATTTTATCTCCTAATTACATTTTTAAGAAATTTTAAAAAATAATACTAAGATTTCATATGAAATTTTTAACGTTTTCCGTATATATTATGTTCATTTGCATTCTAGATTTTGCATCCAAAATCGACACGTATTATTTTTAGAAAATAAAAATAAGAAATTATCTTCTGTCATTCTTGATTCGTGAGAAAGTGTCAAAAAATAAAGTAGTTTTTATAAAATATGGTAAGGAGGGAAGAGAATGTATCCGCTCAAACCTCGAAAACTTATCATATTTTGTAAGAGTCGCATTCCACCGTCTGATGAAGTCAGACGCATGTTATCAGAGCTCTAATCACGTTGTGTTCAGCTGAACAAGTTTTATTAGGGTTTCAGAATAACATATTTTTAATTCACTTTCAATATAGGGTACTATATACACTTCAACTGAATTAAAATTTTTATAATTAATAGAAAAATAAGTTTTAACTAAAATGATCTCCAATACAATCTGTATTGGTTCGTAATGATTTTGATACAATTTGTTTGTTTTTTATATTTTAATTACTAAATTTATTATTTTATGATGTGGATACAATAAAAAAAAACTAATTTTCAGTTAAATGAATTTAATAGAATAATGAAAATTAATGAATTATTTCTAAAAATAGGTACACTGACCATATTTTCCGGAAAAACAAAATATCAAAGGTACAAATTAAAATTTAAAAATGTATGTATATTTTTTCCATTAGTTTCACAGAAATTTCATTTTTGAGAGTATGTATGCATGTATTTTTTATTTAAAAAAAAAATACAACGGCTTTTATAAAAAATATTAAAATTACCTAATCTATATTTTTATGTTGTGACAGTTGAAATATCAAAATGTAAAAAATTTGAAATGTCAAACATAAACTAGTGTTAATAATTTTATATTTGTATAATTTTTAAGGTCAGAAATTGTGATTTAATACCCATAGGCGTAGTTAGGAGGGTATTTTATGTTTTTAATTAATAATTTACCGATTTAATTTAACATAATGCATGAACAAAATGTCATACTTTACAACTAAAAATTAATGCACAAATATCAACATTTTTGACAGTTGTAGAACAACGATTTTTTATTTAAAAATTATAAAAGTATAGTATGAAAAACTGATTTCAAATTTCCGATTACATACATATTCCCTTTACAAATTCAAATGAAAATTATGAACCTCGTTCTTTAGTTTTAATTAGAATTGTATGACTGCACATTAAAACGCACTTAATCTTCTTAAAGAAAAAAAATATAATTAATCCGAGCCATCTCTGTCGATGTCCAATTTTCCTGACGTCATATTCCGTTAATTAAAACTAATTGTAACGTTAGAAAAAATATCCATTCATATTCTACTGACCTAATTGCATAGTGACATATAAGGGTTTTTTTGCTGATCCTTATAATTGGGTTACACTCTACGTTTTGCTACATGCGTGAAAAATTGTGAATAAAGTACATATGGCAATATATCCTCGAATTGTACCCTTTCAATAGGAAACTGGATTAAATCCAGCGAAGGAAAACAAATTTCTTGTGAATTTATGAAGTTGTACTACGAAAGAAATCTCATAGATATAACACGAGATTGAAGAAAAATATAAACAATTTTGTAGATTCGGAACGGTAAATAACAAATTGAGGTCTTTTCTCACAACTGAAATTTAAAGAAACTTACTGACAATTTAAATTGACATATATTTCTCAAGACAGATAGTCATAATTTTATTATTTTATATATTAAAACCAGATCTTGGCGTATTTTTTTATTTTACAGTAAATTACACAAAAGATATGTTTTCTTTTTTTTTTTAAAGTGAGTTTATAAAACTAATATTTAATAATATAATAGTTATTTATTTAGTAATAACAGGGGAAGTAATTCTAAAAGTCGCTGATGATGTATTTTTGCATAAACTCAAAAAATATTTGAAAATATCGAATTTTTAACTTAAAAATTTTCAAATTTAACAAAATTTTGTTTGTAATATTTTTTAAAGAATTAGCTACGGTGATACCATATTTACAAACAGAATTTAATTATCTCTTTTCGTTTCGGAGATATTTGCTGTCAAAGTTGCACCTCAAAAAACTGTGTTTTTTAGTATATTTCAAAAATGAGTAGAGATATAATCTCAACTACTTTTCCATTCGATTCTACGGGAAAAGTTATATAAAGAAATGTTTTGTCCACATATACGTTCTTTGGAGCAATTAGGTGAAAAATAAGAAAAACGAAAAAACCTAAATTTCAATTTTTCGTCTCGAAACTTTTTGTCTCCAAATTTTTTTGTTTTTTGGACTTAAGTAGATATCGATGTGCTGATTTCAAACAGAATTCAATTATCTCTTTCCGTTCCCGAGATATTTGGGTTCAAAGTTATACCTAAAAAATTTGGTTTTTTAGGTATATACCTTAAATGGTCAGGTTTACAGTTTCGGCGTCATCACCATTCGATTCTACGGGCAAAATTACATAAGAGTACCAATTTTCAGATTTTTATCTCAACAGATACAATTTCTAGAAGGAAAAAACTGAAAATGGCTAAAAATCGAAAAAAATCTAAGGTATACCCCTTGCCATTTTTTCAGATTTTGCCATTTTCGTTTTTCCTTTCTAAAAATTGTATCCGTTGGAATAAAAATCTAAAAATTGGTTTATGTAATTTTGCCCGTAGAATTGATTGGTGAGGTCGCCGAAGTCATAAACCTAACCATTAAACGGGTATACCTAAAAAACAGATTTTTTTAGGTTTTGGCAAAACTCAACTTTGAATACGAATATCTCGAGAACGGTAAAAGATAATTCAATTCGGTTTAAAAATATGAAATCAGCACATCGATATTTACTTAAGGCTAGAAAATAAAAAGTTTTGGAGAAAAAAAGGTCCTCGGAGAAATTTTGAAATTTAGGTTTTTTCGTTATTCTAATTTTTCACCAAATCGTTCCAAAGAACGTATATGCGGAGAAAACATTTCTTTATGTAACTTTTCCCATAGAATCGACTGGTATAATCGTTGAAATTGTATCTGTACCCAATTTAGAGATATAGCCAAAAAACACCCTTTTTTGAGGTGAAACTTTAACAACAAATATCTCAAGAACGAAAAGAGGTAATCAAATTTCGTGTGAAAATTTAAAATCAGCGCGTCGAGATCTATCAAAGTACACTATTTCCCAAAATCAAAATTTTGGGTACAAAAATGAGTATTTTGGGGATATTTCGCGTTTGTGAACACATTTTTTGGTTTAATAGTGTTGCTTGGTTTTTTTAACTCTACACAACTTTGATATAGGGTTATAGGTTTTGGAAATAAATAAAAGTTAGTTAATAAAACGACGGAATAAAATCGAAAAGACGTACTAAGATTGTTGGTTTTGAAATCAGCGAATCGATATATACTTCACCGATAGAAAATGAAAAGTCTTTAAGAAAAAACCTATTTATTTCAAGAAACAAATATGCAGAGAAAACATTTCGGTTCAAAAGATATATTTTCTTCTTTTTAAAAGTTAGTTTATAAAATTAATAATTGTTATGTAAAAGCGACCTAACTGACAACCAATTTTAAATGTCTTTACAATTTATTTAAATAAATGTTTAATATTTGACGCATACATTTTTTCCTTTTAATAAAAAAAAATGGAAATACAAAAAAAAAAATAAAAGTGGGCATAATTTTATAAATTGGAAAAGGGTGCCACAAGCCGGGCCTGAATTCAGCAAAAAATGTGTATAATTTAATATATAAGGAAGTCATGTGGTGTTCACTTCAGATATATTTTCATTAGCACGAACAATATTATCATGATAAAGTTGTTAGATTCGGCTGTCACTTCTCGTTGAAACATATTAACAAACTATTTAAACCGAGTATTTTATTTCAATTCTTTTAAATAATACCTATTATGATGATTTCTCACCTCGTCCTCTCATGGCTTTCAGAGTAGACACCACCAGGATAGGCACGTTCCAGAGCAGGCTCGCTAGCCACACCACGGTGATCATCTTGTAGGCGTGAAACTGCGTCTGCCAACGGCGGGACTTCAGCGGGCGACAGATGGCGAAGTATCGCTCCAAGGAGATGGCCACTAGAGTCCACACTCCTACACTCACTGACACCGCTGAAACAAAACACAAATTATTTAGTGGAAATAGTACATTGTGTAACAAGTGCTGAATAGTATATTGTGCAACATGTGCAGAAAGTTGGCTATTCTCCAGGAGATGTGAAAGTTTCGGCATGAAACGAAATCGAGTGAAGGGCTCACATAAGGTGGAAAAATAGGTGATTTTGTAAGAGTTGAATACTTTACATTTTGTACGACCACGTTTATTATATATTACAAACCAGAAATACAACCACAAAAACTATTTGACATAACAGTGGGTTGTAGATAAAAAAATAAAGAAATTATATTTGATTTCTCACACTTTAACCCACTGTTGTGCGAAATCCAAACTTTGTCGCTTTATAAGTTATGAGAAAGGTACAAGTTTCCATAGTGGTCGTAGAAAAAGTTACTTTTGTCATAACTTTCACAACTCGTAGGAAATGAAATATGTAATAAATAACTTTCATTCGTAAAAAAGTGCAAGTTTCCACACTGATTATGTACAATAAGTGCAGAAAGCTATTTCTTACAAGGTGTGACAGTTTCTGCACGAGATGAAGTCGAGAGAAGGAATTACACTTGTGGAAAATAAATGATTTTGCACGAGTAACATTTTTTCCTTTTTTCTGCACTGTCAAAGAAATAATCAAACAAAATTATATGATAATTACTGTGGGAAATTATTTCTCACACTTTAAATTACTATTATAAGACATGGAAACGTGTCCCAAGAAAACAAATATAGGAAAAGAAAAATATAAAGAAAAGTACGATTTTCAAATGTGGCCCTAGAAAATGTTAATAATAACCATTAATTTAAAGGTTCAAATTTTATTTTGTTTTGTGTTGGATAAATTTAAAATTGAAATAATGGGTATTTTTATTAGAATTCATTTTCACTTAAGGTTTTTTTTATTATAAAAATTAAATATCAAAAAAATTTATGTTTCCCGTTTTTTTCATTTATTATTCCAGCCGATTTTTTATAAAAATAAAATGTGAGTATTCAGATGTACGTTGTATATTAAAATTGCAAGAATTTAATTATAAATAATTGCATTAATTTTTCTGTTTGATCTGTTATATGATATTGTTAATTAATAATTCTGTAACATGTTGTGTAATTGAATTTATAATACATTAATTTTTGCTTGTATGTTTTGTGACATTGTGACCTATATTTGTATAAAAGTTTAATAAGCATTGTGTATGCAACAGGTTGCAAGCATAATATTTTTGTTTTGAAATTGAAAATAAGCTCCTAATGATCTCGAGGGTATTATATTGTATTAAAATATAATATTTGAGATACTATAGTAAGATTATACTACATTGCCATCATGTTGAAAGTAGATAGAAGATAGTTCAGGATCGGATTTATGTTGGTGGAGGTTTCTGTGCAAAAGTTTGGTGGGGGCCCTTTTTCAACATAGAATAAAAATTTAAAATCTGTATTTTTTGATTTTTTTTAATAAATTGTTAATTTAACATATAGGTACTTCAATAATTTTTTATACTATTTATCTTCCTGATAAATACTGATTTACAGTCGAAACATTGGTGTATTAGAGTATTTTATTACATGAGTGCTACTCCAAAAGTTTTTTTTCTTAAATACTCTTTATCCAGTCGAATAAAACCAATAATATACAGTTTTGGCTGTTGTTTTTCTTTATTCTTTGGAAAATATTCTATAATATCTCCATATGATAATACTCATAAAATATAATTATTGATGCTCATAAGTATTAGATGATAACAGTTCTTAGCCTATTTTTTAATATTGTTATTTTGAGAATGATCTTTCTGACAAGATAAACAAGATAAATTCTTAAGATATTTTTCACGTTTGGAAAAGGATCCTACACTTTTCTCCTTTTATTAAATAATACATAAATAGTTCGCGACTAAAGATACTATTATTTTCTTTTATTAAAAAAATACAAAATTAAATAATTCCGTTTTACATTATTAAAATTACAAGTACATAAATTTTGGTGTTTGCAAATTGGCCTTTTCTTTTTTTCAAGTAATGTAAATTATAGACAAAATTGTTAAATTAGTGTGGATAGTCTGCCCACCCTTAAATCCGGGCCTGACATAATTAATAGTTATTTTCGTCACACTAAGTTGTTATGTATTTAATAACGTTTAACAAAACCGTTAAGCAGTCAATACACATCGATTCAGTAATGACTGATCATAAGCATTACCAAACACAAAGCCATTCTCAACATGTAATGCATCCTACATTAAGCATAAATTTCCATGTAATAGCTATATGAGAACACAGATGAATATTATCACTACGTAATCTTCAACCTATGAATGCGTAAGCGAGAGCAAATATATAGGCAGGGGAACAAGCAGCCATGTTGTGGTAAACAACCAAATTAATTAGTTGATGTAACGCCCAGATCTCCTTTCAAAGGGAATGCTACATTCATAAGATGATGTACAATAAACACAAAATGACAAATGGATTACAATACATTAATATCCATATGGGCATAAAGTGAGTCTGTAACTTTAAAACATGTTACACTAACCTAATTCTGTCAGAATATATCTTTGAGTGAACAAGATAAGTCATGTGTGAAAATAACCGCGAACAAAGTATATCTCACAAACTTAGTGAACTCTACTTCTTGTTCTACATACATTACATTCGGTGAAGTATGAGGTCAGAATTTCAACCGTTTAATAATGCGGAATGTGACCACAATCGAATTTCAACATATGTCATAAAATATAAAAACTAACCTTCAAGTTTCGAATAAAACAGTTATTAGAATTTTTTATGTTTTGGGGAAGGGATATGTGACGTCAGTATGGTATGATCGTGGAAAAAGACAGGTACACTATTTTTTCCCGCAGTTGATCCTCACGTCATCAATTTCTACTGCAAGAATGATTAAAGTTTTACCAACCAAATTTTCTTTTGGTTTCAGAGAAAAATCGAAAATAGGACCTAGTTGAAAACATGTTCTTTGGGAAATATTTTCAACTAAGCCGACCTATTTTTGATTTTTCTATGAAACCAAAAGAAAATTTGAAAAGATTATAACCGGGGCATGTAACGGAGAAAATACTGGTTAACGGTTAAGCCATATTAAGAACGTTAAAAAAATAACGGTTTTAGTTCGAAAACCGGTTTTCAAAACTTGGAAACCGGTTTAAATCGAATAATAAAAAAATAAAAAAAAATATATTATGGGCCAATGAATAGCAATTATGTTTCGTGCTGCATATAAAATAAAACACAAATATTCACAAAAATTCTTATAATAAAGTCATTTTTCAATTGTAAATCTGATGCTTAAACCTAACAAAGAGATTACCTATTTTTATGACTCTCCAATAAAATATAAATTGTAGAATCTGTCATGACTCATATGGTCAAATTGAAATATAAATATAACAGATATAAGAAAAACATTTAAAAAATTTTCGCGCTAAATTATATTAAAATAAACTTGGTTCACGGTTATCGGTATTTTAGGCCTTAAAAATATCAGGTTAACATTACGGGCCAGTTCGTCCCTGTTCTATAAAGTATATAAATCTAAATATGCATATCAAAACAGTGAATCTAAAAGCAAGATTTATTTAAAAAAGTATATTAAGATGTGACCTATATTTCAGCTTTAAAGTCTTAAATTAGAAAATCCTTTGTGATTTGTTTACATAGGAAATTAAATTTAAAGCTAATTCGTATAAAGTGTAACAATGATAAATCATGTTTGGCCATAAATTTTTCATCACACCACGTAATAGAATTATGAAAAGGTCACAGGCTTACCGCGCAGATTCCACGAAAATTTTTCATGTTTCATAAATGAAAATACCTGTAAAGATTAATTACTTATTTTGATATAAATCAAATTACCCCTACTTTAAAATATATTAAGTAAGGCATGAATTCTGATGATATATCATCATAGTTTTGGTCTAGTTATTTGTAGACAAATCACCGTTGCTGAAACGAATATATTTCAGCTAGAACTAGAGTGATTACTACCAAAACTTTAAGTGCATCACTTTTCACACGCCTGATATTGAGAAATGTACCACATATGAACTGTGCGAGCACATATGTTAAAATGAGTAAAGATCCATCGAAAATAATTATTAAATAGTGATTTTATCAGAGAAGAAAATACTTTTTATACCAGTAGTTCTCAGTAGTTCTCAAGTTACAACACAAGGTTAATTTTTTTTCAAATGATATTATACATATTTTTTATGACTATATTATAATATATATATATATATATATATATATATATATATATATATAGCATATATTTTTTATGTCGGTTACCTTAACCTTAAAATATCGCATCGAAAAACTGTCGTATGTGTTCAAAAATATACTTTGTATACTATTTCATGTGATATTTTTCTATTAACTGATGGTTAAGGTACCCCAAACAAAACTTTAAATTACATTTAATTTAGAATTATCCGTCTAGCATGTTTTAAAGCAAAGATGTCTATTATTTTGTCCAAGTTCAATTCAAGAAAAAGTTCTTTCGCGTCCTGCCCTTGATACGGGAATAATAATAATAATAATATATACATGATATATACTTCAGAAACAGCAGCTTTGTGTTTCTAATCAATTTCAAAAATAAATTATATTTTCTATTTTAATTTAAAAGTCGTACTCGTATTTTTTTAAATGTTTTTGGTAAAATTTGTAGCTAGTTTTCTAATTTTTATAATATAAATCAGTTTTTTAATGTTCAGCCAAAGGTTTAATATTGTTATACTTTAAATATACTTTACATTGGGGGTTAAATGAAATTATACTTATTAAAATATATTTACTGTCACTAAACCGAAGTTTAATTTCAGTTATAATGTTAAGAATGGTAAATATGTATGAACATTACTTCCATTTCAATTTCTATGCTTGATTCATTACAGAGAGTTACTGTCTTTTGATATATCAGATTATAGTCTGATTTCCCCTTTTCATTTAATACGAAAAAACCCCGAGGATTACCATATATTTTTTTGCAGACATTCATAAATGCTATGATATTGTTTTATGGGAAATAGCTAATGAATAATATACTTTCACTGGATTCGAATTGCAATAATCACTTTTATAACAGTCTATTAATCCCACTTTTGATGTTATACTTCTAATCATTTTGTTTGCATATAAATAAAAATAATAGCATATTGCAACTTGAATATGCGAAGAAACAAGAACACAAGAAGGATGATTTCATCTTCATTAATTTTAATAAATACCCATTATCATATTTCCATTCTAGAAGAAAACAACTAGTATATCTCTTAACGTAAATGATGAACACAAAAGAGAATAACTATTAACCTTCGAAAGAAATATATTGAACAAATTGTAAACGGAACACAATTATTTATATCAACTAATGAATGACAATAAATATCTGTAAAACAATTATTGCAGTGCTTGCTTAACTAATATATATGTGTAAGCTGAATTGCAGTCATCTAACAATATCAGCTAGGCACGAATAACAAATAAGCTTTTTGTAACCTCGCGATTCTAGTCACGCTCGTGTTAATTCACTTCCATTCAGTGTAGAGTGTTCGCGGGATCTGAGGGTAAACGAAATGAAGACGCGAGTAGTGGGCGGTGATTGCAGACCTACCTTGGAAGTAGGGGATCAGCTTGCACATCAGCGCGCCGAAGATGAAGTTACGCAGGACCTGCCCCACAAGGGTGAACGGCATGCAGAAGACGCCCAGAAGGAGATCGGACACTGCCTGGAAATGAGAAACAGAAATTAGTCTGGGGATTATACAGAGAGATCAACAAACTGTTAATATACACAGTGGCATTAAAAATCTTTATTTGGTTTGACTAAACAATATAGACATTTGTACAGTTATAAACGTACTTTTCAAATCATGCCTTTTACAGAAGCATCTTATGCTTGTGTAAAGGGCCTTGTACATTAAAAACAAGATGCCTGGAAAGGAAAAAGAGAAATTAGTGTAGAGATTAAACAGAGGAATCAACAAACTGTTAATACATATGACATTCAAAATATCTATTTAATTTGACTAAATAATATAGATATTTGTACAGTTATAACCGTATGTTCCAAACTATGCCTTTTACAGAAGCATCTTATGCTTCTGTAAAGGGCCTCATACATTAAAATCAAGTTGCCTGGAAATGAAAAAGAGAAATTAGTGTAGAGATTATACAGAGGGATCAACAATCTGTTAATACATATACTGACATTCAAAGTCTTTTATTTTGACTAAACAATATAGACGTTTGTACAGTTATAACCGTACTTTTCAAACCATGCCCTTTTCAGAAGCATTTTATGCTTTTGTAAAGTGCCCCATATATTAAAATCAAGTTCGGTTTGATATTTTAGAACGTGGTTAAGAAGGACGGTTTTCGGCTACACATTACGGTTTTTGCACGGTTTTGAACGTACATTTATAAGCATAAGATGCTTCTGTAAAGGGACACATATATTAAAATTAAGTTTGGTTTGATATTTTGAAATGCGATTTAGAAGGATAGTATTCGGCTGCACATTTCGATTTTTGCACAATTTGAAACGTACTTTTATAACCCTTTGTTCCAAACCACGCAAAAAGAACGAATATATGGGGTCCTTTACAGAAGCATTTTATGCTTCTGTAAAGGGCCTCATTTATTAAAATCAACTTTGGTTTGATATTTTTGAACGCGGATTAAAAGGATGGTTTTAGGACAAACACTTCGGTTTTTGGATGGTTTTGAATATACATTTACAACCATATGTTCCAAACCGTGCAAAAAGAACGAAGTATGTGGGGGCCCTTTACAAAAACACGTTAGGTTAAAATTAAGTTCGGTTTGAAATTTTTGAAGACCCCTTACGTAGGTTGGATGTACATTTTTCATATGATTATATGTTTTTTTTATGTTATTAGCACCCTGGTGAAGACTGATTTACAGTCGAAACCTTGATGTATTATTGGATTTAATTAAATGACTGCTACTCCAAAAATATTTTCCTAATTACTATCTATCCAATCGAATAAAACCAATCTTGTATTAATATAAAATATATCTTCAATTTCGTACACAATTAATAATGACAAATTATAAGCGATATTGTGATTTGTAACCGAATTCACCATTCTTTAATTAACATTTTTAAAAAAATTCCCGTAACTTACGTAAATATAACTGAATCTATTGACGTGTCGCGCTTGGCATTTTAGGCCAGAACCTGAAATCTCAAGCAGAAGACGATTATTTCAATACCATTCATAGTATTTGGATTAGAGACTTATGCTTATCCGTTCAACAACCCTTACAGACTATTGTATACAAAACGTAATGCGACATCTAAGAAACTATTACGCAAACAAAACGAAGTTTAGGATAAGCAAGTGATCAGCATATTCCCTCAAGTGCTATTCCATGGTTGTACTACAAATATTTTTACTAAGAACAAAGTTAAATTCATTATCCAGGTAATTTAGGATAACAATAATGTATTTAATGGTTCAATCAGCATTTATATAATGACATGATTGTATTGTTACGTTCATTTATTTGGTTAAAGGGTAAGAACAATTGACACACGAATATTTCTTATAACTAAGTATAATGAACGAGTAACAAATTATAAATATAATAAAATAAGTAACACTATGAATAAACAAATATAAATAGTAATTTAATAGTAATAATTATTAATAAAGACTTTAAAAGTAAGATTATTTATTTAAACATTTAATACTACGCATTTTTATTTCACCATATTTATATCACCAATTATTCATGTTCACCATGCATTCGTATTATATTAGACTGTCCTCCCTGTTTTTTCTGCTTGGCTTTATATAACAAGCAATTAAACTCTCGAATATTCTGGCAGGTTCGATACGTCAATACAATAGAAGGGTCTCGATCGGACGCTACAGTATTTGTGTGCAATCTATATCTACTTTAAATTCAGTATTGTAAAATTCAAAAGGATCCAATCTTCTTCGAAAAATTCGTGGTTCGGAAATGTTATGAAGAATATTTAAAAAATATTCATCATCTACCAAAGAATGGAAAAATCAGAAGACATTATCAAATTTTATGCAAATATGAAACTGTATTTTCATGTTATAAATTTAAAACAAAAATATACCTCATAGAGATTTGAAAAAAAAAATACATAATCGCGATAAATCTCAAGCAAGTAATAAAATATTGATAAACTATCGTCAAAAGAGATGGTAAGATATACGGATTAGTTGATCATTAATTTTGTTATCTTAAAATTAGTTTTCACTGAAATTAGTTTTATTTCCCGTGAATAAATTATTTCAAAATTTGAAATACCCAGTAACACACTGAGAAATGTCGTCCTTGAAACTTAATAAAAAATAAATTCAAAAATATTCAAACTCTGTCACAGAGTACAGAACATGTAAATTGAGTCAGAAACAAGAATCGTGTGAAATTTCAGCGTATTGCTTGCGTTATTGGAACTTTGAGAAAAACGGAAATGTAAAATATAAGGGGAGTCGCTTAAAATGTACACCACGTCAACAGTCACCGGGGATGAAAATAACCTAACTCAATGTGTCAGCTGAGGAGAAATGGAATGGAGATCAAGATCAAGGATAATAAACTTCCAAACACACAATTTGTCCTGACATTCAGGAGTTTTAAAAGGGTGATAGGTTTATGTCCGGTCTTTTTATTAAATAAAAATAAGGTATCGGAAAAGGTTAAAAAATAAATATAGAAAAGAACATAAAAGTAGTGCTCACTTGGTTAGTGCAAATTAACTTGAGCTGAGTTCTTGTGTTCATATTTCAGGGTAGCCGATTATGAAACAAATTTCAGTCACTTTTTTTTAATTCCAATTGTAAATTATTATTAAATTAATTCCTATAATAATTGATGTAGTGATGTCCTTTGGTAATAAAAATGTTTGGAAGGACACGCTTATTTTTAAAGTTTAAATTATTTAATTGTAAATATTAATAGAATATTGTGCAACAAGTGCAGAAAGTCGCCGAATTCCCATGAGATGTGACATCGTCTCGAGCTGGAATCATCACAAGGTGCGAAATTGGTGATTCTGCATGAGTTGTCCACTATACTTTTTCTACGACCACACTGCTAAACGTTACAAAAAAAAATACATGCACGAAAACTATTTGATAAAAAAAATATGGTGCAGGTAACCTCACAAACAGTACCTTCACGCATAATTCGCCTACATAAGAATAATTTAATATATTTGGAAAAATAATAAATAGATAATTCTTTTTGTGATTCTAATTGATGAAGTTTATATTTGGAATTTAGTTCATATTTAATGAAATTTAATTTTCTATTGGAAGTTTTAACATGAAAAAGGAATTAAAACATTGCTTTATATATGTAATATTTTATGATCCTTTGTTAAACTTAATACTATTATTTGTACTAGTGTCTAGAGTACAAAGTAAAGATTGCTAATGAAGTAATTGAAACTATGTACAATGATACGAATAACAAGAACTCTCTTCATTCTGAATTTATAATGTAAATATGGAAAGTCTTGTCAAACATGTAAAACTACAAAGTTTGAATAGGTAGGAGTAGTTCTGAACAAATATGAATTTTATGTTCATACTTTCTAACAATACAAGAGTAGTACGTAATTAAAGGAACTATAACTTGTAAGTTTTATTAGGTATCATAGTTCCTACATTTGCATTTTATAATTAAGTCATGTAGCTACTACAATACTGTAATAAAAGCTACAGTAAGGATAACTCTGAGTTGACACTAATTATAATATCGCAAAATCAAAATATTTATTTAAAATTTTAATTGATAGGAAGAGAAATAGTTTTATATGCACTGAATCCAATTTTTATACAAGAAAAATCTAAAACAGAATTATTATTCCTATAATGTATTAAAATATGTCTGTATTAAAACTGTATATCTAATTTAATTGCAGTTATTAGAATAAGTTACAAAATAGTATTAATTTAAAATTGATATTTTTACAGGGTTCTAGACTCTAAACTCTCAAAAAGAACTTCGACATTTCCTTTAGTTTCTGATATATTTTCTTTAAATGTTTTACTCAAACATACATTCATGTGTTTTTTTTTAGGTAATAAAAGAGCTTCATGTTTTTAAGAAGTAATAAAAATTTCAAGAACACATAAAATAGTGTTCAATGTTAGTTTTTTGAGGTAATAAAATAAGGGTAAGGAACTTCTGTAATTTGTTCGAGAAAAAATATAAAACGGAATAAAAACTTTATTGTCACTTTCAACGTTCTCTAGCATGCAGTGTGCAGTAAAATGACAGCAATGCTGAAAATCCTTTATAATATTTCTACAGGCATTTGTTCGTTAAATCGTTTATTGAAAAGTATACTTTTCTACTAATAACAAAGATTTTGACATGAATATTTATTTGTTTCTTAATATTGACAAAAATAAAATTATGCTTTCTTTGCTTTTATATTTAACGTTTCAATTTGTCAATCACACTTTTGATTTTTTATTCGGTTTTATTTGATTTACTTTATTACCTATTATTAGGTATGTCAATCTGCATTATAACATATATCGGAAATAACTACTTTTAAGTTCAAAATAAATGGTAAATAATTAATATGAAAATATTAAGAACAATTTTTTAAAGAATTGATTTTCAAAATATCAGATTGGTATAAATTTTTATAGATCATATATCTGGATAAAATATTTCAGCAATTTATTTCCCTCATTTTCCGTTTTTAAAACGATAAGCATCACATTTTCTTCATACAAAAGTTATGGCACGTTATGAAATACTTTACAAGTACTTCGCCTTAACGAGAATCTACTTGTGTTCTAAATAATAAAAGTTCAACGCACTGCAACTATTTTTACAGAGGAAATTGTTTTTGTTAAGTACAGAGTAAATTTAGAACATTCGTGACAGAATTCATCATATTGACTCTACATCATTATCGGACACGCAATGAATAGAACTCCAAGTTTAACAACCCTTACTTCAAAGTAAACAAGAAATTGTTTACAAATGTTCAATAAGAGGGAGGGATTTGTCACCTAGTTCATAAACACGCATACTTTATAACTGATTGTAAAATAAAGCAGTGTTCCACAAAAATAGAAGTAGGATGAAAAATGGATTTTTAATTACTTGTCAGTAAACTGGGTTATTATATTTAGCGTACAAAAAATACAAAAAGAATTGTTTCAACATTTTATAACTACTTTTGTAAAATGTCATATTATTAACAATTAAGTTAAATTCATGTAATAATATCTTTGCAAGTGAAAAGATTAAATTTTGTCACCCGAATAGTAATAATAAAAGGCGCGATTAGAGGAAATTGCGATAGAACAATTATGCAATCTAATAAAATTAATGAAACTTTTGTAGGTTAAGTCGGATAATAAATTCACCAATTTGCAAGTAATACGATCATCTGCAAAGCTATCTGAGTTGGAATATTGAAATAAAATGCAGAGAAAAATCAACTAAAAGACACTTCTTTCACAGACGATTTCACAAGGACATTAATTCTGAATAAAAATCCACCAGGGGTTCAAGTTCAAACTATTGAAAATACATTACATGTTTTTATTCACGAGAGGTAAAAAATACTTAAACGCAAAATAAGAGTCGATGGTTTTACACTTTTTTGCTTACATTTTATGTCACAAAATTTTGTAAATGAAAAAATAATAAAAACACCACTAATAATAGATTTAGACATAGTATTAGGCTAATATTTGCTTCTAAGAACTTTATTGTAGTTGTCCAAATAATTTTTGACGATACTAACTCTTATTATGTTTATATAGTACCCTGGCGTTGACTGCTGACACGATAAAATGAATTATTAAAATAAGTAGTATAATTTCTTTTAAAGTATTTGATAATTATTTTTATTACGTAAAAAATTAAATTTTTCTGATCCAATTAACAATAAAATACAAATGTGTTGATAATTTTACTTTTCTAATATATTTATCTCATAAGATTACATTTTCATTTTAATTTCATTGAGTTTTGTTACATTACTTATATTAAGATAAAAGTTGACTTTCTTAAAATATAATTCGTTTTCTGAAAATTTTACTTCACATAAATTTACCAACAATTTCAAAGCAACAAAGTTACAATTTATTCTTTTAGTTCATTGTACTAGATTGTTTATTTTTAGGCTTCTTCTATAAATAAACTTCAAGCTACAAACACTTTTCAGCTGTTAACTTAGCACGTCATTTCTGACAAAAAGCCAGGAGTTGGTATGTTCTTTAACAGGTTTATTTTCTTTTCAATTTACAAATAAACTACAAGTACAAAAATATATGTATTTTATTGACGTTTACAATGACAGGAGTGTAGTGAACAACCGTTTCTTGTTATTGAATAAGTTCACGAAGTACACGAGAAAGTTTGAGAATGATAAATGATTTATATTTTTTTTCCTAAATCTAACTCTGATTTAAAGTACTTATAGTACATCTGAAAACATAATAATAACATAAGACGAGGTTAAGTTTAACTCTTTTTTTGTGGAACCCATTTTCAAATTTAATATAGAGTTAATAAATTTAACTCAGATTAAAATTTAACTCGTTCATGAAATCGAGCACAAAATACGTAAATAAAAATTAATATTAAGCAAAAATGTTTATATTCTATACCTACGGGTATAAGGAAGACTAACTTTATATATACTTATATACTAAATCTTGAAATTTGTAATGAAGTAAATTGGTACCAATGATAATTTATTTATTAAATTATTTAATTTAAAAAAGTGTAAGAACATTTTTCTAACATGTACATTATAATTTCAGATTCCCCACTTTAGTATTTTCCTTTTGAATTTAAAATTGCTGGGTACATTATCATTTTAATAGTTTCAATTTTCTCTATAATTCTCTTATTCTGAATCTCTGTTTTCATTTCGCAACGCAATGTAGAATAATGAACATTTGATATTTAACTTAAGTAGTTATTATTATTACTATATTACTTAGATTGTAGAGCGTAGAGTACGCAACATTACGTATTTCTACTACAGTAATTCCGCACTTTTGAAACTGTATTGTAGTGAGAATGGGAATAATAAAAGCAACTAATAAGAAGTGCTTACACGATTTAATCTTCCCGAAGTTTTACTTTCATGTGCAGCATTAAAGCAGTCTGTTTAATTGGCATGAAGTAATTGAGTTCCCTAGTATTTTCGCGTAATCTCCTATTTTTTGCTGGATTTTGTTGAACAATGCAGTAGAAAATTTACCTCGGTTTGTAATTTTCTTGCTCTAGCGTAAAATTTTTATGCAACACCTCAAGCAAAATTCATTTTATGTTTTTATGGTTTGTTTACCTTGGTAAATTAAAACAAATTTCAAGTGAAAATTCATCGTAAAATAAAGTAAGCGCGCTATACTTGCGGGTGATTTTTTTGTAGGTAAAAGAAACGCACAAAAGAATGCAATTTAAAATATTAAGGTAGTCTTTTTTAAATACACAAAATATTTAGTTTCTCTAGTGCATAGTTTTAAAAAAACCTAAAAATCTTATGTATGTAGCTCAATGGGAGAATGGAACAACAATTTACAAATTAAAAGACCGGAATTCGACTCCAACGCTTATAAAGAACTAAAAAAACTTTAGGTTGGAAATCTAGAGCACTTTTTGGAGCAAACAATAACTATAAAGTAGAAATTAGATCAAATAGAACTGTAACGAGCATGACTTACTGCCGATGACTCAGTCGACCTGACTGATCATTTAGCCTCATTAAAAAGGTCAAGTGAGATAAGACCGACGTCGCTATTCGGAAATCTTATATATTCTGGAATATTCGAGAATAATTAGCTACCGGTATAAATTGTTTCGACTGATGAGTGCAGCTAGTAAGTCCAGTGGTGAACAGTGAAATATGAAGTAGAAATATATATTTAGTGAAAATAAATTTTGATATTTTGTAAAAATAAATAGCTTAGAAACAAATACTACCATATATAAATAAATTAATATTATTTAATAATTAGTGTATTAGTGTGTATAACTTTAATTTTGTGTTATTCTAGTTTCAATCAGAGTATTTGTTATTTGTATCGTTATTTAATAAATTTTTAATATAAATATTTGTGTTTTGGAACTTTTTCCATATCACCCATATTTGTAAATAAACGTTACAGAACTATTTCTAGCGTAAATAATTACAGTAATTATCAGAGAAATTCGAGAGCATTTTGTAGGGAAAAAAGAACAACTATTGCAATTCTTTAATACACATGGGAATGAAAAAATACAGTAATTAAAAAATACGGAATAAGTATAGAGGAATATCAACTATAGGAATAAGAAAAAACTAAAATAATTCCAAAAGAAATTAAAGCAAATTTTAGGACAAATAATATAAATTATTGGGAAAGAGCACGAATTTATAAATAAATAGAACAATGCCAATGTAGGTTGGTACGCCATTTAAATGAGTAATGAGTTTATTTTTTTGCTTAGTGGTAGTAAAAACTTTTTCATGCATTTTATGGATGTTTTGTATGTATAAAAAGCCTTCGCTATGATATATTAAAAATACTTTGCTTTCAAAAGCAAAGATTTTAAAGTTATGTAACAAATGTAACCGGGGTATGAGTAAAAAAATTGGTATGCGATATCTTGTAAATTAACAGATCAGAAAAATCAATAAATAAAATACAGAACATTTTCCGGTTAATAGGCAAATAATTAAAACACAGAGTAACATGACACATACATTATATTTGGACAGCTTTAATGTAACTAACAGACATAATGATTTTATTGCAACAGAATTTGACTTCAAAGGTTTAAAATTATTTAGTCGCAAATGTATATCCTTTGTAGTTAAACATTGACGTTAATTCGTATAACGTGAAACCAGAATAAAATTGCAAAATACCACACTAATAGAATAAAGAAAATTACATTTTTTTTCAAACAAAGTCATATTATATTGGGTCTTTCATTACATCAAATTATTCTTGTTCGAGTGCATATAAACCTTAATAGTTCAGCAGTTGTTAAGTATTAGAAGAGAAACTAGATTTATGGAATGTAGACAATGTCATTTTTAGTTGGAAATTAGAAAAAAAGCTGTAGATATGTTAGCAGTTAAACAATAATTTTTTCTACGATCATTTAGACATTTGTTTCTTGTATTTTTGTTATTGCTACGGATATATGGTATATTAGAAATACATTTCCATTTCCCACGGTAACCATAGACAACGTTACAGTTGTGTCAAAAATCATATTGTTTAAGTTTTGTTTGAACTATTTTCTAGAAAGTAGTGAAATGAAAACATCTTTATTATTAAAATATAAAGGAATTAAGAAATAATATCGTAGTCGAAGGTATGGAATCAGTATTATTCCATTCTCGTTGTACAATACAACCTAGGATTGTTATGAGTATCATAACTGCCGCAGATGTAGATATGAAATCCGAGCTACTTTAGCGAGAATTTTACGACATCTAAGGTCTGGTATGACTCATAACTTCCATGGTTTGTTCATTATTTTACCAATTTCAGAAACTGAAAACTTTAAATAACAAATGTTAATTTATAATATTTTCTTATCAATAACGTTTTCATGATCAATTCATGGTTACAGTTATGTTATCCAATTGTCCCATATTATTTTGAAAAGTCAGTAGAGTAATAACATTACCATATACAGAAACAGTTATGACTTAGTTACCAGCATAATTTTGTATATTTAAACCAGGTCATGTAACCGAAAAAAATACTGGTTAACGGTTAACCCTTATAGAGAACGTTATAATAATAACGGTTTTAGTTCGAAAACCGGTTTTTGAAAATTGGAAACAGGTTTAAACCGGTTAATATATCGGTTAAAAAAATAATTAAAACAAATTAATTATAAAAATTTGATTAAAAAAATAGAGAATAATTAATTATTTTTTTTTTTTTTTAATATCATCTGAGAAAAATATCACAATTAAAAAAAAGCAATTTAATTAATGAATATTTACAAAAATTCCCGTAATATATTCAGAAAAACGCAGGTCACTTTTCAATTTTAAACTTGCCTGTGTTGACAAAGGCCGTATTTATTTGGGACTTTTTAAGTAACCTTAACGGCCAAAGAAACTACCTACATTTATGACTCTCCAATAAAATGTTAATTGTAAAAACTGTGATGACTCATGTTCAAATACAAATAGAAAACACAGATATAAAAAAAATATATTAAAATTTTTCCTCGCTAAATGATATTAAAATAAAGGTTAATGTTCGCTAAAACCGGTTTTTTTTTTTTTGGTTAACGGTTACCGGTATTTTCGACCTGAAAAATATCGGTTAAAATTACAGTTAAAGTTCGCAATTTTTGTTCAAAATATCGGTTACCGGTTTTTATTAACCGGTTTTTTTAACCGGTTACATGCCCTGCATACTTCTGACAACTTTTTGCCAAAAACAAAAGCTGATTGACATGGTAATTATTTGTCATTTTTTATTTACATTTAATACCAAATACGACGTACTTCTGACAACTTTTCTCCAGAAACAAAAGCCTGTTGACATGATTTTTGACATTTTTGCACGCCAAACATAGTCTAGTATTTACATTTGATACCAAGCACTACTTACTTTTGAAATATTTTAGCTGAAAACAAAAGACATTCGACAAGGAATTTTTTTGTCATTTCTAGACGCCAGCCCTCATCAAATAATCCTTTCATTTGATACCAAACACGAGTTACTTCTAAAATATTTTAGCAGAAAACAAAAGATAATCGACATGGAACATTTTGAAGAATACAACGGGCGTGATCTTGAGTAATAGTACACTTAAGTTGTATACTTTTAAAGTGCTATTAGTTTGTGTCTTATATATTAACTTTTATTATTCCTTTTACATCTGTGACTGTATTATTTACGAGATTATAAAAGTATATTATCCTATTATTTCGGCCCTCTACGTTACGGGAAAAATACTGATATTCGATTTTGTCATTTGTTTAAGCCTACTTGATTGCAATTTTAAACACCTGATAAAATTTGTTTTAAACGATATTTCTCTGGCCTTTCGAACTGTGTCATGTTTGACACTCTTTTCCATTTAAAATTTTTGAGGTGCAGTCCACCCCCATTATAGGGTTGAAGTTATGACATTGGAACTAATCCATTCAGGTGTTCCTCCTTTATACTAAAAATGACGTGTTCGAGCGTTTTTTGCAAAATTGATGTTAAGTGGCCAAAAATTGCGCTGATAATTTTCATTGAGCCACCCTGTATATAGAAGGTGGAAATAATAATATAAGAAACAGTTAATAAATAAATAATTAGGACAAATGAACTTTATCTAAACAAAAGGATGTCTGTAAAACAATTGATAGTTGTTAATTGGACCACGAACCTGGGCCTACAACGGAAATGATGACCGGAAGTACTTATATTTGGAAATTTTGTTTTGATAATTGTTATCTATATTCGCAAATATATTCCAAACCATATCCAAATAAAAATTAATATCTTTTCTCATCTCCAAGTAATTTACAATCATAGTTAATCATGAAAACTAACAATATTTAGATTTGCACCTTAAAATTTTGAATTTACGGCCGAAAAAATCCAAAATGACCCATTTTTCGGTCAAAAATTTTGGTTTTTTAAAATAGTCCAAATTGATAGTCGCCGATGAGCTGATTCTAAATTTTCAAACCGAATTTAATTATCTCTTCCCATTCCTGAGATATTAGGCTTCAAAGTTGCACCTCAAAAAAGGGTGTTTTTTGACTATATCTCTAAAATGGGTAGAGATACAGTCTCAACGATTATACCAGTCGATTCTACGCACAAAGTTACGTAAAGAAATGTTTTCTTCGCATATATGTTCTTTGGAACGATTTGGTGTAAAATGAGAAAAAAGAAAAAAACAGGAATTTCAGTTTTTCGCTGGAGAACTTTTTGGGTCCAAATCTTTTCATTTTTCAGACTTAAGTAAATACAGATGCGCTGATTTCAGATTTTAAAACCGATTTCAATTATCTCTTACCGTTCTCGAGATATTTGGGTTTAAAGTTGGAACTGAAAAAAAACGTTTTTCAGGAATATCCCTGAAATGGGTCAAGATACGATCTCGACGACTTCACCAATCGATTCTACGGGCAAAATTTCATAAGTGTACCAATTTTCAGATTAATATTCCAATGGATACAATTTTTAGAGCAAAAAAACGAAAATCGCGAAAATCGAAAAATCGCCTGATGAACCCCTTGCGATTTTTTTCGATTTTTGACGATTTTCGTTTTTCCTCTATAAAATTTGTATCCATTGGAATAAAAATCTGAAAATTGGTACAAAAATGTAATTTTGCCCGTAGAATCGATTGGTGAGCTCGCCAAAGTCGTATTTGAACCCATTTCAGAATTATTCCTGAAAAACTGATTTTTTCAGGTCTATCTTTGAACACAAATATCTCGAGAACGGTAAAAGATAATTGAAATCGGTTTGAAAATTTGGAATCAGCGCATCTGTATTTACTTAAGTCCAGAATATAAAAAATTTTGGTGACAAAAAGTTTCCAAGCGAAAAATTGAAATTCAGGTTTTTTCGTTTTTCTCATTTTTCACCAAATCGTTCCAAAGATCGTATATGCGGAGAAAACATTTCTTTATGTAACTTTGCGCGTAGAATCGACTGGTGTAATCGTTGATACTTTATCTCTACCCATTTTAGAGATATGTTCAAAAAACACACTTTTTTGAGGTGCAACTTTGAGGCCAAATATCTCAGGAATGGGAAGAGATAATTAAATTCGGTTTGAAAATTTGAAATCAGCACATCGGCGACTATCAATTTGGTTTTTTCAAAAAAATCAATAAATTTTACCTAAAAATGGGTTTATTTGGGTTATTTCACACCCTGGAATGGGTTTAAAGTGCTTAACAATGATTTAGGTGTTCATAATTAAAAAAATAAGTTTAACATGATTATGGGATGCATTTTATACCCAAAAATGAGTTGAAAAGTGTCTAAACATATTGTATAGTACATTTGGAAATTTGTCACACCTTAAAATGGGTAAAAAGGAACCCAAACCTGACCTAAAATTGGGTTTAAAGGGTGTCAACAATCAAAAACCAAAATTTTGGACTCATACATGGGTATTTTTGAAATATTTCAGCTGTATATGAAAAATTTTACAGTAAAAACCTAAAAATTGTAACTTTTTATATTCAACTGTAATTAGAAATTACTAAAAGTTAGTTACAAACAGGGAATGTAACCGAAATAAATACTGGTTAACGGTTAACCCTTATAGGGAACGTTATAATAATAAAGGTTTTAGTTCGAAAACCGGTTTTTAAAAATTGGAAACCGGTTTAAACCGGTTAATATATCGGTTTAATAAATTATTAACATTAATTAAAAAAAAAGTAATTATAAATATTTTATTAAAAAAAATTATAGAATAAATAATTTAAAAAAATAATAAAAAATTACCATCTGAGAAAATATAACAATTAAAAAAAACAATTAAACAATTAATAAATATTCACAAAAATTCCCGTAATTTATTCAGAAAAACGCAGGTCACTTTTCAATTTTAAACTTGCCTGTGTTGACAAAGGCCGTATTTATTTGGACTTTTTAAGTAACCTTAACGGCCAAAGAGACCTACATTTATGACTCTCCAATAAAATGTTAATTATAAAAACTGTCATGACTCATGTTCAAATACAAATAGAAAACACAGATATAAAAAAAAATATTATTTTTTTTTCTCGCTAAATGATATTAAAATAAAGGTTAATGTTCGCTAAAACCGGTTTATTTTTTTTTGGTTAACGGTTACCGGTATTTTCGGCCTGAAAAATATCGGTTAAAATTACGGTTAAAGTTCGCAATTTTCGTTAAAAATATCGGTTACCAGTTTTTATTAACCGGTTACATGCCCTGATTTAAACAAATGCTTCATATCCTGAAACCAGTAAAATATCTAATATTTTAAATGATACTATATATTATCATTTATATATTTTTCTGACATTAAATAAGATAAATATTTGTGGTTGGTAAATTCTTATAAAGTATTTAATTTTACAACCTTAATACTTGTTCTGTTTGACATGAAGATCATGAGGTAAAAGGTAGTGTTGACATATTTCATAAAAGTATGACAGTTTAAGTTGTTTGTCGAACTGAATACATTTTTTGTATAAGTTATTCAACCTTTCCAAACTTTTGAATTAAAGCGTAAAACCCGCAGCTTTTTCATGTCAACCATCAAAAACTACATTAACCATAAAAAATTAATGTATCCCCAAAATATCCCGCACAAGAAACAACTAGAATTGACATGTTTGTCAGGCGTGGACAAGTCAAGTATTATAGCCTCTTAACGTATCAAATATTTAAAACTCAGACGAAATTAGATAGTCTCGAAATAACTACATAT
Organism: Stenolophus ochropezus; assembly: GCA_035578165.1. Classification (NCBI taxonomy): domain Eukaryota; kingdom Metazoa; phylum Arthropoda; class Insecta; order Coleoptera; family Carabidae; genus Stenolophus; species Stenolophus ochropezus. The sequence goes on along the minus strand of JAQOWZ010000016.1, from coordinate 3,230,648 downwards.
CATCTTACATCGCAAAAGCTGTGATCATCTCTCTCTGTATTACTGAATCTTTCATATTTTTTTGATTTACAACTAGATAAGTAATTTAAAAATATGATCAAATAGCGATAAAAATTAATGCATGTCATTGTCATTTTTATGAAAATTTTAATAAATATAATATAATAGTGTTTTACATTTTCAAAAAAATTTATTTGTTACTTTTTGTTCATGTTTTATTTTCAACATTCACAGTTAGTAGTGTCAAAAGTAATTTTTGTTTAACTTTGGAGTGTGATAGTATAATATTACCTTCTATTTATTTTTAGTAATGTTTGTAGAAAAATTAAATATTGTTCAGTACCTATTTATTTTTTTTATATAAATTGATACTTTTATAATAATAATTTATTTGTTTACTTTGTCTCCCAATAGCGAAAGATACCAGGTTTCGTAGTAAATAATTTTAGATAGTTGTACAGAAGCAATGAATACAATTTAATATTAGATAGTGAAAGTAATTTGTTCATATAATTCAGAAAGGTGTTTAGCGAATGTACTAGGGTCGGTAAGATAGCCCTAATGTGTGTGTTTATCACTTGTATTTATCGATGCTACGAATAGCAAAGTTAGTTAGGTAGTTACCTAAGGCATTCAAACTATACTAAAGGGTGAAGGGTCATCCATTATACATAATTTGCCAAACTTCTTTGTCGTATCTTTGTCGAGCCTTTAACTATTTCAGACATTACTACCGACCAGGAAATACGGACACCCGGTATTATGAAATATAACAAGATCTTTTAGTTGGTAACGTTTATTTTAAATGCGCCTTTAAATTATATGTGGATATAATAAAACATTCTATGAAAATAGTGAAAGAAAAAATAAATCAAATTATGTAAAACTTATGGACCATTTACAAAATATTTATCAGACTCTATCTGGTATAGTGTGCATGTACCTCTTGGACTATTTTAACTAAAAATACTTAGTATGTTTGGATATCATAAAAAAAATTGACGACATAATTGAGCAATAATTAAATGATTTACCAATCAATCCCATTAAAAACAAGCTTTTTTTTAGAAAGTTATATTTTATCAGCTCTTTTCAAATAAATAATTATACTTTTAAAAAAGAAATCAAGAAAATATTAAAAATGAAATGTTATGAAGAAAATGATGTTAAACTTTATTAACAGATTAATTTACCATTAGTACATTAACAATATCAACTGATTTAAAAATCAAGCTAATCCATAAATCAACATTTATTCTAATTCACTAACATGATTCACATTTTTGTTTAATTAAACAGTGTAAATTAAACTTTCTGTTACATTCTGTTGACATTTAATTATATATTATATATCTAAAAATATTAAAAATAGCCAATGATCAAAACTTAAAAACAAGGATCAAAATATTCAATTCATTCATTGATCAGATTGATTTTTAAATGTGAATTGAATTGATTCTTAGATCAAAGTTGATCAGTGGATCAAGCCTTGATTAAAGAATGGTAAATTTGGCCATAAATGCATAAAATTTTATTCTAATTTAAATTTTAATGCCATTTCTAATTTAACATAACAAATTTTTAAAATGGCAAGACGATTTTCTAAATGGTAAAGTTGGCATTGCTTCGCAGGATTCAAACTTAGATCCTGAGGACAAACAAGTCATTCTATCCATTAAACCAAGGACGCCTTTTTAACGGAAAATATTTGTTTTTGTTTCTATTTTCTTCGTACTTATGTGAAGGAATTTGTCTTCTAGTTTTTTATTGTTTCCAACTTTTTCAATTAAAACTTCAGGTATTTTCGTTTTCCGTAAATTAGGGAAAGTTACTTTATAAAAAGTTTATTTGATATGATTCATTAATAATTTTCAGGAAGATGACACAGTAATTATAATTCCTAACAAATCTTAACTCTTTCGGTCATTTACCCCAAAGGAAATATTAAGTTTCAAAGGTCACCTAAAAGAGTAATGCAATGATAAATTGACATCTTATTAAAGAATTTTAGTTCATAAAAAAGTTATTTCATTTCAGACTTACAAACTGCTAACATCGTAAAATTCTTTCAAGAAAAATAGTCAATGTCAAGATATAAATATTTTTTTATTTCCTTAAAATTGCTGCTTTGATAGTCGTGATTTAAATGAAATAAAATTTTATTTCTTTTGCAGCTTCTCCAGCTTGTGGTACGTTTATTATATTTTGTAAACAAGATTTAAGGATTTTTTTTAACAAATCTAAACAAAAGTAAAGAATAATTATTACTACTTGAAGATAATATTTTTTAAATAAAAAGTGATCTTTTGATTTGAAATTTCATTCAAATTTTTGCTGAAACAAGCAATTACTTTTAATCCTAATAACAAAGTGTACTATTTTAATTCGCCCAATTTTTTGCTTCGAAATTAGTTGTAATTTGAATTTGTAATACCATATGACATAACATACATCAATATGTACATCAAATAAGCTGAATTATTTGAATATTAAATATGATGAAATTCTGAATATTGTGTACTATAGTTTATTACATTTATTGAAAATACAAAATTAAATACATTCATATGTGAAATATAATTAATTTAATATGATGTGATACAATTGTCACAAAATATATCAAAGAACATGAAAAATTAAAATAATATTCAATAATTAAATACGAATAAATTCTATGAATTATTTTAATTATATTAAATCAACAACAAAAATGCGTTTTATGCATATTTAATATATATTTTCAATTACTCAAATTAAAAAAGTATTTTTTTTTAATTAAAATAAAACTGTAATAACGTAGGTCATTAAAAATTTAAAATAATTTCACTAATAATCCCCTTGCAATTTAATAAATAAATAGGTACATTCAATTTAATTAGTTTTTGTCTCTTCATATAGCAGTAAAAGAAAAAAGTATTTTATTCTTTTAAAGTTTTGAAATAACCCTATTTTCCACATCAATAACAACTAAGTTTCCCACCCATTCTGCACTCATACAAGCACAGATCATCCTTCATATTTCACTGTTTAATATAATAATAATTTTTATGTTTTTATTTGTTCATTTTTCCTTTTCCAAACAATAATTCAATAATTTGCCCATCTAAATCTAAACCAAAAAGGTATATTTTGGTTCAACTGAAACAATTACTGAGTTCCAGAAGATTTCAAGCTGGTTTTATATATTTCAAAAACAAAGCGCAAAAATGTTTGTATGGAGACTAGTTGGTTTGAGTTTATATATTATATTTATATCGTGCAAGTTGATAGATGTCACCTTCTGGACACTCTAGTTGGAGTGGAGAGTGCATCGGTCATTTATTAGGTACTTAAGTAGGAAATATATTGTAAAAAATTTTGACCTGGGCGAGATTGAAAGTAGGTTAAGAAACCACAAGCAATTTAACAAGTTCATAAAATGTGACCCAGAAAATTTGACCCTCTATTTACATTTTAACAACTTGTAAACAAGTATTTTGTATTCCAGGAATATATGGTAATAACAAACACAATAAGTGTTAGGAACCAGGAAGAAAACCTTTACAGGAAATAGTAAAATAGGGCAAGTAATAAGGAAACGAGGAAATGAACAAAAGCGGGAAACACAAAGTTAAGGATAAAACAACGGACGTGATCTAACTTGTGAAGTTGTAGATAAAGCTTGTTATAGTACTCACTTCACACTTCACAACGTACTACTCATATCGTATGAGTTTACTAACTTCCAGGATATCAGGATCAAGAAACGTAAATTCCAAATGTGCTAGTGACAGTTTTTATTTGCATTTAAAATGGGAGGTTGTCGACCTTTGAGATAACTTCCTCTTTTTGATAATTCAGATGCGGGTTTTATCGGAATTATAATACAGATAAAAAAGACTTTTGTATTTGTGTAAATTCACAATGAAAAATTTAAGAAATATATATACAAAGCATCGCATTAATTTGAGTTGTGTTCAGGGTTTAAACAGAGAACATTAAAAATATACCAAAAAATAACTTTAGAGTTAAAAAGAGTATACTTATAAAAAATAATAAAGAATCAATATATTTAAATAAATAATGAAATTGCTTAAAAGTGCGACTTTAAAAAAAATTCAGACATATTTTTATTTAAATAGCATTTTTTTTATTTAAATCAGATATTTCGATTTTTTAAAAAGTTATACAATAATTTCAAAAACGTGTTTCACAAAATAGCATGTATTATGAAAAAAATATTATAAAATACGTTTATAAAGATACCGTTTATAGCGACAAACTGATTATATTGTGACCACTTGATGAAAGCCCAATTAAAGCTAATGTTATTTATTTTTTATCGGTTATAGCGAAATATGAAATTTTTTGGGACTATACTGTAAATTTAATAAAAAATCACACAATATCAAAATTTTATGCTTAATAAATTCAAAATAATATACCAGTAAAATCGTTTTACCGATGAAGGTAAACAGATTCAGTAGTTCTTGAAAGTATTCCCCTAATTTTTGTAAATCTGGAATGTTAAATAACAATTGCAGAAGTAATAAATCATTGAAAAGGCAAAAAATAAGGTTTTTTATTTATTTATAATCGTTGCGTCTAAATTAAACTATTTTTTTCTCTATGTTATAAAACAGTGTACTTAATAAAATAACATTTAAATTTTTATTAATTTTGAAATAATTTATTTCAAAATTTATAGCATAAATGAAAGCTGAAATAATTTTATATATCATAAATATTATATTTAATTAAAATTTTATAGAACGTTAAGCTTGCAATTACTTTGTGCTTACTTATATTTATACTTCGCAGGTTATTCCAACTTTTAATGATATCATAAAAGAAATTATTCGCGTATTATATAAAAACATTTTTACAGTTCACTAAAAAAAGTATTTTTATTTTATGCTCCTCTTTATGTAAAGGATTTCATTAATATCTAGCAATATAAATGTAGAATTTTATCTCTCTGAGTAATATTCTAGAATTCTCATTTCATTTTTAAATGCACAGCAAGGAAAAAATGGTATCGTGAGATTTGCATATGACGGCTTTAACGCAAAAAACGAAAATGTAGAATTCGTTATTAAAATATTCACTCACATATGATGCAGGTTTGTAGGTTGTTTAATTAAATAAAAAAATAAAAGGATTCAGATCTGAGATAAACGAATCTTTTGAATTATTTTTCTTTTTGTTGTTTCGGATTTGCTCCAAACAATTACTTTGTATAATTCATTTTTAATAAAAATATTAAACTTGCGTAGTAAAGGATTTAAATTACGAATGTTACCTACATTTCAGAATGTGTAAAAATAATTTTAAATACTTATATATCTTAGTAATATGCATATTAATACCTACCAACGATTTTATATACAAGAAAGTGAGATAATCGAAAAAACCTGACTTTTAAAATTTCTCCGAGAAACTTTTTCTCAAAAACGCCTTTTTGATTTTATTTATTTATTTTTAAAACCTATAACCCCTAACAAAGTTGTGTGGAGTTAAAACAAACCAAACAACAGTATTAAACCAAATATTGTATTGAAAACCAGAAATATCCTCAACAAAATTATTTTTGAGCCCAAAATTTTGATTTTGGGAAATAGTGTACATTGGTAGATCTCTAATTATTATTATCTCTTACAGTCCTCGAGATATTCGTGTTGAAAGTTGAGTTTTGGCAATACCTAAAAAAAACAGGTTTTTAGGTATACCCCTTGAAGGGATAGGTTTACGACTTCGGCGACCTCACCAATCGATTCTACAGGCAAAATTACATATGTATACCAATTTTTAGATTTTTATTCCAAATGATACAATTTTTAGAAAGGAAAAACGAAAATAGCCAAAATCGAGAAAAATGGCAAGGGGTATACCTTAATTTTTTTTCGATTTTTGGCCAGTTTCAATTTTTTCCTTCTAGAAATTCTATCTGGTGAGATAAAAATTTGAAAATTGGTACACTTATGTAATTTTGCTCGTAGAATCGAATGGTGTGGTCGCCGAAACCTGAAACTTAACCATTTAAAGGGTATACCTAAAAAACCTAATTTTTCAGGTATAATATTCACATTTATATATTCCTAGATTACAATCTCTTATTTTTTAATTGAAAATTTAAATTTTAAAATAAGTGAAGCAAAGTATAAAAAAATAGTATATTATACTCGTTTTATACGGCGTATTTTTCCATTCGTGGAATACTATAACGTCTTATAAAACTTGTATAATAATATACTATTTTTTAATGTATGTATATCGAAGAAATAACGTAAATTCCTATAGGAAACTCGTACCGCAGTAATGAGAAAATTAGTGAATAATTTTCATCAGTTCGACTGAAAGTCTACTTCTTTGAAACGTCTTAATCAATCACATTATCGTCTCACTACTCCCTAGACTTTTTGTTAATTAACACACATCCCATTGTACTATTAAACTTTTTACTCTATTCTACTAGACCACCTTGAGGTAATTGCTATAATTCTCTTTTTATTACCACTCTTTCTCCACTTCCTTTACTCTTCCTTTATCGCTTTATCGCGGTTTATCATGCTTATAGCGTCGTCTCGGTGCCATTAGCCTTCACATAAACCCGCGTATGATAGAAGCAGCAAACGAGCAATGAACAAGTGTCCTAGGAGTAATAGTTTATGACGTGCTGTCATACCGAGTCCTTTGGAGGAGGAACGAGCTAACGACAAGCCTTGCGAGCTTGATACGCCCTGACAACTAACATGATCAGGATCGTAAGATGGGAGCAGGCAAAAGGGAACAGGGAACCGAATTGATGAATTTTTAACACGTTGCTTAGCCAATATGTGACATTAGATAGAAAATAGGGAATTTTTAACGCTGTGAAAAATTTTACAAAATGAAAATTAGTAATGGGTATTTTATGATACTTAAAATTTAAAAATCAAATTCATGTTTAACTTATTTATGCCTTATTGTAAATGTTCCGTTTAACACATTACAAATTAAGAATAAGAACTAATAGAAATATACTGTAGGTACTAGATATGAAAATTGTATACATTTTACACAATCACAAAGATAGTTCAACATTAAATTTGTTAGCTAATTTTGCAGAAATAAGAATATTGAAAAGGCCTAAACATCTACCATCGGAATAATGTAGTCAGTCGAATATAAACATCAAAAACTTTTACAGTAGGCGTTCGATTTTTAAAATTTATATATGAAATTATGAAGTGCAAAACACCAAACATCTGAAATAATTCCAGTAGGGGTAATTTCTCATCAAATTTGTTTTTTTAAAACTAAATAAATATTTAAATAAATTAAAAAAGAAAACTTGTCACAACAAAGTTTATATGTAAATTAATTATTTTTTTCTTAAAAGATAATTATCGAAATTATAAAAAGTACTTATAATTTAAAGTATAAGTATGTTCAACGTAGTTACTTACAGTCAAAAATGTTACTAGAGGCCATGAAAGAAAATATAATACTTGATCTATTAGAAAATTTTAAGAATTGTTAGCTACGATTTTCTATAATTTATTAAAAAGATATAAAAGAAATATGATGGTAGGATAGCTCTATAAAATTATCGAACTAAACAAAATAGTAATTGACGCAAATAATATTCACTTGTTAAATATTTTAATAATTATTGGACAGTCAAAGTACAAAATATATCACCAGGTAATAACAAATAAATATGTACTTATAAAAACGTTTCAAATGTGGTACTAACAAATTAATTTAAAAAATATAATATTTTATTATTAATTGTATTAATAAGAAAAACAGAATTAATATAATATTTGTTTTTTTTATCTGTTTCTTTTATAAAATCTAATAACACTATAATCATAGTACATTTTATGACATGAACAATTTTTTTTAGAAACAAATAAAATAAATAGATCGTTTCTATTTTCGCATTTCTAGTAAACAAGTTTACATCCGGATGTATTTTTAGAATTGATGATGTCTTGTTATACACTTTTTAAGGGTACAGGAAAATATACGATGGGGGTATAGTGTAAGGAATATCAAGAAATATTATTGAGAAATAATAGGTCCGTTTAAATGTCAGATATAATATAATCTTAAAAGCTTTGAATGAAAGAAATTATATTTTTTCGGTTAATGTTATTGTGTATCAGATATATTATGAATGTATATATTTTTATGTTTTACCATGTATATCATATGGTATATACTGAAATTTTATTACCAACGATCTATTAATTATGTTCATAAAAAACTATACTAAGAAAAGATACTGTGTGTTCCAAGGAGCATTGATTTTTGTGCACTTCAGACGTCTAGATATAAATATCTTTATAAACGTGCTTGATAAAATTAAGTCCTTATATTTTTTTTCTTCTAAAAAAACAATAATTTCCCTGGAAAAGAGATGATTTTTTAATAGGCAAAATACTAAAACGTGGAATTTAAACGTATACGGTTATTTACGTTATTTAGACAAATTTTCCATCGTAAACAGAAATGCAGTTGTATTAATTTTCGTAGTATTTGGATTTCCCTGTCAATAAAACATTTCCGGGAAAATAGCAACTATTTGCAATTTCACAATCATTATTAAACATTCAGCTTTAGAGTGTGTATTGTGTAATCATGTAACATTTGACAAATCCTGAAACATCAGCAAATACTTCATTTAAACAACAGTTGCAAACTGAAATTTTAAATAATTTTAATTGTGGATTCTATATTTGGCTGAAATAGCGGACCAATAAATGGGTTTCTAGATTCAATCACCAGGTGGCTACGTGTTCATTTTCATTCCAAATTAATTAAAACGACGTAACAACAGCAACGAAACAACGAGGAGGAAAATTTATAACTTATTTGTCTTGCTTTTAAACATCTTAAGAGACGTGTCTGGAAAAGGTTTTCACGAAAATAACCGATTGGTAAAATTGGTAAAATCAATATCTAAATTTGTTTGAACAAATACTTTTAAAATAAATTTAAACCAATAAAAATACCTATGTCATGAAATAAAAATTACATGAGAGAACTTTTATTTTTCTCAAATATATTTGTTTGCATTTTTAGTATGAAAAGTTTCTAAAGCAGTTAAAACAATGAACGTTTTTTATAAAAAAATTTATTTAATTTTCTATAAATTGAATCTGAAATATTTTGGGGTTTAATGTCATTCGTCAATTTGTGAAGTGAAAAAAATTGTTTTTAAGTGGTAGAGTAATACTTTCCATTAAATAAGTGATTTGTTTATTGTTCTACATAATAAAATATTGTAATATCTTAATAAAAATAGAATATTCGAATATTGAAATGTAAAAATAATTGAAATACGAATATTTGTATAACTAAGTTTAATAAATTAATAAATTTTAAAAAAGGTAATAAAAATTAGTAATACTAAGAATGAACAAAAATAAGCACTAATTTAAAAATAATAATTATTAATAAACTTTCACATTAAGAACATTTATTTACACGATAATCATGTCATCAGCTATTTATTTCTATCACCAACTATTTATATTTATTTACACAATATATATTTATTTCTACTTTACATGTCGCTGACATGTACTGACGTCCTTCAGAGACTCTTTGCACACTCTGAGCCGCCCGATGCGATTTTATATACCTGCCGCCAATTAATCTCTCGAACATTCCAGAGCCTTCTGAACAATAGCGGCGTCGCTCCTATCCCACTAGACCTTTAACGCGACTACCTGCTCAGACAGTCAGCCATGATGAGTCATCTGCGGTGAGTCTCGCTCGTTACTATATTTCCATTTGATATTTGGTTAAAAATTTATTTATAAATCGTTTTGAATATACATACGTAGATTTGTAGATAAAAAATGTAATTTTTTAGAAATACGAAACATGTGTTTAAAAGAAAATAAAATCTATTGTTAGCGCATATTTTTTAAAAAGTATATTATACATCCATTAAGATGTGATGCATTTTAAAATTAAAATAAAAATTACTCACAACTTTTCTCTCAAAGTTGATAAAATTCTGTGTTTAAAAAAATTATTCGTCTTGAAACAAATGTGGAATTTGTATTAGTAAAATTTATTATCACATTTTCTAACGGCGTGAAATACAGTGGGAAAATCCTGAAACGTCTTGTATATTTTATCACTAGGAATTCACGTTCTTGAACTACTTTAATATGGAGATAAAGAGTAGAACGAGAACTTACAACGGAAATAAATATTTCATTTTAAGACCCTAGTGTTCAACTGCATTCTTTCAATAAGTTTTAGTAGCATTGTTTGAAATGAATGAATACGATATTAATTTACAAAAATACGACAATTTTATCAATAAGTCACGGCGAATGTCACTAAAAATAAAAAATATACAAAGGACCTATTGTATTGTAAAGCCTACAAAATAAAAAGCTAAGATATAAGGCAAACAGATGTGTCCAGATACAAAAGAAAATATCGACAAAAACATGAAGGAACTAAAAGTTACCAGAAATTATTAATACACAAGTACTGTATAAGCTACTAACCGTCGATCGATTAATAGAAAAATATGGCACCGAAATAGTAACTAACACATATTTTATATGTAATTTTTTTATTTTTTGTGAAATAACATTTAATATTCAACGATTTAAAATGCAAAAAATTATCAGACAGTCCAATAAATACGTAATGGATTTTTTTATAGAGGTTTTTTTTATTAAATATTGAAAGAAGCTTTTAGAACTCATAATTAATAAATAGACAATATTTGGGTTTTAGTTCTGTAAAAATTTATTAATTACAACGTTTCGACAGCTCAGTGCTGTCTTCGTCAGGTAAATAACAAATAAATAACCAAATATTGTCTATTTGTTTTTTTTATTATTTTCACACAATTTTATACTTTGTTTGCGAATGCTAAGAAGAACTCAATTCCAATTTTACCCAATTCCAAAATATTGTCTCCGGGCAATAGTCCATTTTACGTCGGAGAATCTTTAATTTGAAAGGTTAAATTAAAGGCGGGGTGGTCAGATTTTTTGTCCCAATCGCAGTAATGGCGACAGAGTAAATGAAACTCTATCGATTTTGAATTTCGTCTACTTTTACTCATGTAATTAAAAATAAAACTGTGTCTAACAATTTAGATTCGTGATTTTTTTATTTGATTCTCTTTTATTCACTTTTAAAAGGGTTATATTAAAAATAGAAGTATATTGGTGTATATTTGATACAAAGCATTTTTAGAAAATTCAGGTATTTTAATAACTCGTGATATAATTATTAATATAAAGAACATCGATCGATGGTTATTAATTAATTTATTAATTGTATGTAGGTATATTAATTAAACATGTATATTTAAAAGTTATCTGTTGTATATCAATGGGTAACATAATAGATAACAAAATTTAATATACTAATATCTGTGGAATAGCATTTTGGGTGGCTTTATTGGGTATAAAGAAAGTTATATTATAATAATTTATTTAATATAATATATTTTCTATTTTAATTTAAAATTCGTCCCCGTATTTATTTTTAATATATTTGTGGAAAAATTTGTAGCTCCTTTTTATTCAATTTTGTAGTCAGGGTGGGCCAGACCTAAAATTAAATAAAACAACTTTTTTATAATTTAATTTTGTAAATTTCATTTAACCCAACGTTTAACACAAGATTAATTAGAGAAGCCGTTGAAAATTTTTATGTATTGTGTTAATTTTCTATTTAGATAGATTAACATTCAGATATTTTTGAGGATGCCAAATTTGAATATAGGCTCGAGCTGTAGAAATTACTAAGATTTAAATGGTAAGAAGTAATATAATTATAAGTTGTTAAGTGAATTAAATATATTTGCATCAATTGTACAAAATTTTGTGGAAAACTTTTAAATATTAAAATTAAAATTTTGTTATTATCATATTCAGTCTTATTTCTTACACCGTTTATTTTCTTACGAAAACTTATTTTATTTTCAATGCACAATTCTTGCTGTAAGAAGACAGCCACGATAACTCAAATAACTCTTAACAGATTCATTTGTTATGGTTTGTTGCATCCGACATGCATATGCAACGAACGTACTCGCAAGGTGGCACTAGTTGTACGAACATCGCCTCAGAGGGGTTATATATCTTGTCAACGTGCTGTATCTACGTGATGACAAAATTGCAAAATCTTACAGGAACATAGATTTAAAAACCACGCGGAAGAATCTCACAAGAATAATTTCACAAAAGGTTTTACTTCACTTACTTTAATATTTTATTTAAAAAAAAGTTTAATATTTTTGGAAAAGAAAGATATTTTTATATAAAGCTAGGTTTATAAGTGACAGAACATATAACATTAAAAAAAATTTTGAGAGTTTTATAAATATCACAAGACATATAAAACAGACCTTGGATGTTCGTATGACAGATTTTCTACTAAATAGATTAATTTTATGTTTATATTCTTCCTCTAATAAGGTCGAAACAGGAACAAGTATTTCCCATCCCTCTAGTGAAATTAATGTGTACTACCACGAAGTATACCGAATCGAGCCGATTATGAACGAACATAGAAAATGAAGATTGGTCAAGTCTTATAAACTGTGCAGATCTGTTTTGTGTTTTTTTTTAAATGAATTGAATGAAATTTATTTCTTAAAAAGTATCCAAATCATAATCAAGTGAAGGAAGCTTTAAAATATACTTAACGAATAATTCATTGTTGTACTCAATTTGTGATTTTAAAATGCAAACTTGAAAATTGTTTTAATCCGTGTGATTTAAATTTTCTCATTTATCTTTGCTGCTATTAATAAGTGATTTACTAACATAGTAAAATTAATCCTCAGAGGGAGATTCACTGTTCAGAAAACCTAAATGTAAAATTGTTTTAAGAAATGTATCGTTAAAACTTACTACACCAAGCGATAATCGAAATATTACAGTATTTTTTTTTTTTTGAATAGGAAATGTATATCATTTTTACCTTTCTGTGTATAATTCGAAGATTTCTTTTGTTGAATTTTAGTTTATATTAAAAATATTATTTGTTCCGTACAATAAAATAAATAATAGTTTTCATTATTTTCTTCCAGAAACTGATAAAATATTAATATTTCAAAATTATTATTCATATTGTTATTTTAAAATGTAACTTCATATTGAAGCAGTACTGCTAGCATGTATCATTTTGTTAATAATATTTAACAATCTTTATTTAGATAAAATAATTTTTTGAACATTTTATTTTAAAGACATCTGTTTGTATTTTTAAACGCAGCATAGTGTAACAAAATTTTTGTTATCTTAGTTTCATTATTACCTGCTAAGAATATGGGTCAAATAGCCATACCCTCGGCAGACGACACTTTGCCACATGTGGGAATATAACTTACACATAGGCGTAGAGGTCACAAATTTCTCTATGATACTAATACTTCCGTGAATTATTATATAAATTAGTTATTTATTTAAATATGCTCGGATGTGGAAATGAAGTATTTTAAATAACAGAAATATCTATTTCAATATTAAATTGGTAAAAACCATGTCCTTTCAATTTTCATGTAAGTACAGGTAGTTTTAACAACATAAAGTTGATAAATTATTATGTATTAAAATCATTCGTAAAAATCTCTAAAATATTGTGTTAGTACAACACAGATCATTTATATTATTCCGTTGTAAAATACGTCCAATATAAATAAAAGGATACATTTTAATTAAACTAAATTTCGCTAATTCACGCGAGGACAGGTGACCCAATGTATTCCTTCCAGCTGGTGTTGCTAATTGATATAAATAAATATGTAATGTGACAAAGAATATTATGTTTTGTTAGATATTTTTGAAATGTACAAAAGTACTCAAGGGATCATCCGCACGCCCATGGACTCCACGTCCTGGCGCCCAAGCCAGACGGCAAAACCACTTGAAAGAGTCAGATTTCGAGACGCTGGGCCTGCACGTGCATTTTTAAGATGCATTTTTCTAGAAGATTCGACGATCACGCGTTTGGACCATGGACTAACCCCGAAACGCCCTCATTCTGAAGGAGAGAAGAGGGATATTTTTGTATATAACCCGAGTCCAAATCGGTACTCGGGGAGTCGGATCCAGGGCTCCACTATGCTTGGCATGTCCGAGGTAGGGTTTCCTGGTCTCTGAACTCCAATCCTTCCTTACTGACTTTGTTCAATGGCTCTGCCAGGAATAAGTCAGCACCTTTCCTACTGACTTTGTTCAATGGCTCTGCCAGGAATAAGTCAGCACCTTTCCCACTGACTTTGTTCAATGGATCTGCCAGGAATAAGTCAGCACCTTTCCCACTGACTTTGTTCAATGGCTCTGCCAGGAATAAGTCAGCACCTTTCCTACTGACTTTGTTCAATGGCTCTGCCAGGAATAAGTCAGCACCTTGCCTACTGACTTTGTTCAATGGCTCTGCCAGGAATAAGTCATCACCTCTCCTACTGACTTTGTTCAATGGCTCTGCCAGGAATAAGTCAGCACCTTTCCTACTGACTTTGTTCAATGGCTCTGCCAGGAATAAGTCAGCACCTTTCCTACTGACTTTGTTCAATGGCTCTGCCAGGAATGAGTCAGCACCTTTCCTACTGACTTTGTTCAATGGCTCTGCCAGGAATAAGTCAGCACCTTGCCTACTGACTTTGTTCAATGGCTCTGCCAGGAATAAGTCATCACCTCTCCTACTGACTTTGTTCAATGGCTCTGCCAGGAATAAGTCAGCACCTTTCCTACTGACTTTGTTCAATGGCTCTGCCAGGAATAAGTCAGCACCTTTCCTACTGACTTTGTTCAATGGCTCTGCCAGGAATAAGTCAGCACCTTGCCTACTGACTTTGTTCAATGGCTCTGCCAGGAATAAGTCATCACCTCTCCTACTGACTTTGTTCAATGGCTCTGCCAGGAATAAGTCAGCACCTTTCCTACTGACTTTGTTCAATGGCTCTGCCAGGAATAAGTCAGCACCTTTCCTACTGACTTTGTTCAATGGCTCTGCCAGGAATGAGTCAGCACCTTCCACTTGGACCTTATATCAAAAATTACTTCGGACACGCTATTTATTTGATTTTACTATTATATAAATTATGGTTGTCACAATGATGTCATACTTTTATTAAATATAACCGATCTAATATTGGTTGTCTAACAATTGTAAATTTTCTCATACACAACAGATTCGCCAGCTCAGCTGGGTGTCTGCCTCAAATACAACTATCCACAATTATTTCTGATAGCTTTGACTGTGTGCTCGCCGTGGCCGGTTCACGATTACTGTGTGCTCTTAGGGCCGGTAGAACCGTGAGCTCATGGGCCGGTCTTTGCAATTCAGACCATCTATAAAAATATAAATAATGGCCCTCTGACAAAACAGAGCGCCCTATACACAAAAGATATCAGAGCAACGGCATGCCGACTCTGAAACCAACAATAAAACTCAAACAAACTACAACACACACAATTACAATTGTAACTGACAAACAATATAAGTTTGGTCCCAATCACTCAATTTTACCATACATGATTATAATAAATTATTGGGACAACTCTTTATGAATTGAATGCATCTTTTTATATATTTGTTATATTGTCAAACTGTCTCTCTATCTGGGGTTTTGGCTGTGGTTTCCCCCAGGTTATTAAGGTGAATACCGGAGAGTGTAATATTCCACAGCACTCTACGATTTTCTTAATTATAAATAAATGCACAAGTTAGATATTTTATCTATCTTTTGGAGTGAATATCATTCTTTTATTTTATCAAATGCCTGTCCCGATTCCTCCACTCTTAACAGCTACTCTGTATTACGACGATGAAGGGTTACTTATTTAAATAAACACAACGTAGGGTAAGTTAAACCTTCCACTAGATGATTTTTGGCTAAAGTATAATTGTATGTACGGAGGAGGTGGGTATGTACTGTTACAATATTTATTTGTGATTCGAATAACAAGAGAAATCAGTGTAACGAAAACATTTTATTATCGTTACAAAATAACATTTACTACAAGAATGAAGTTTAATTTTCTGGATAGTTTATAAATTATTAAAGTCAATTTTAATAATAAGAAACTTAATCTACATTTTTAAATTATGTAGCTAGCAAATAATGAAAACAATTTTCATAAACATAAATAAAGTCATTAATCATACACTGCAGACAGTAAAAACCGTGAAAATTAAAATTTCAAATTTAATTTTCTCAGCTGTTAAAAATACAAAATTCATACAATTTATTCATTTAGATTCAAGGCACATTTTTGACATTTGTAAAAAATATTAATTTTGAATAAAGAAAATTCATATTAGGGAGTCTTTTCAGAAGTTAGAATGTAAAGAGACACAACATGTCTGATTGGTCTGCTGAAGGCATTCATACACGGAATGTGTAGAATGCATCTCAAAGGAATTTCGTTGCAGTTAACACGAAATAAAAGATAAACTGGTCAGTAATGTCAAATATGCAATTGTTACGAATGGAACGGAATGTAATCTATGATATTTTCAGATTACTGTATTACGTGAATTGCATTTATGTGCATCTCATATGCAATAGTATGTTAGGAATCGTATTTTATCGTTTACTTTAAATGTTTAAATAATTATTTGCTTTTTCAGTTTATCTGACCGTTTTATTTTAAGATTCGTGATTAAGTCTAGATATGTATTGGGTGATCATATTTTAATAATAATGCATATTTAAGCTTATAACATTAATAGACGAGTAAATACTCATATATTTTCAAGTGTTTCATTTTTATTTAAACTGAAAACTAAGATAAAAAAATTATAGGTTCTATCATGACACGACATTCCTAGATTTAATAGAGTTTCAAATAGTTAAGGTACTTGTTTCGTAACAAAAAATAAGTTTTTTTTATCTAAATCGAATTTCCTGATTTAAATAATAATTTTAATAAAGGTATAGAATAATTTCAAAAACGAATTTCATCAAATAATATTTATTATTGTAAAGCATAAGTTAAAAGTTAAAGAAATAATAAAAATCTACAGTATAATCCTTTTATAACGACACCGCTTATAACGACAAACTGGTTATAACGTCGAAATTTGTGACCACTTGTTTGAAAGTCCGCATATGCTAACATTATTTTAATTTTATCGGTTATGGCGACGAAATCTTTGAAATCCCTTCATTTCTTCGATATTATTATAACCGGATTTTACTGTAACACACTTCAAAGTAAATTTTACAAAAATTCACACATTAGTACAAAAAATTCTGCGCTATAATTCAAAAAAATATACTAGTATCAGTAACAGTATATTATTCAATGAGCATGTAATGTGTGCTTTTACTCATGAGAATGAAGTTTGCCAACACGAGCGAACAGATTGAGTAGTACTTTAAGTATTGCCACATGGTGACATTATCTATACGCTTTTTCCCCCTATTATAGTAAATCCGGAATGTTAAATAACAATTGCAGAACAAGTGATTTAAATGAATGCAACCCATGAAGTTTTAATTTTTAACTGCATAAATCAGTTCAACTGATTGGACATTGTCCCATATTTTATTCAAAATTCAAATGAAAGTAAAACCAATTTTATTCACCGAAAATATATCTCAATTCCATTTAAAAATCAGTGTCCGACACTTGATATTTGTCCCAGACGAAAATTTACATAAAACGTTCACAAATCTAATCCAAACACTCGATTTCCGGTATTTGCATCTGTGGGGAATACGAGAGTATCATTTACTCGACTAGCGTGGGCGTCCGATCCTTTCATTATCGTCCACCGCTGTCCCAGTTAAATTAATGTATTCCAAATATTATTGTCTGCTTTCTTTATTCATAACACCACCACAGAGTAAAGTAATGTTGCCTCAAAGCTGGGAAATTAATTCCTATCATTGAGCAATATATTATCACGAATAATAAAGTGAGAATTGTTTCAAATAAGATTTATGTTACTGGGTCACTTGAGAAATTTAATTTAATACCTAGGAAGTAATAATACTGGGAATTATTACATTGCTGTGAATTTCGTGTGCAAGTTTTCTAAATCCCCCTTACATAGACCAGAGGTGGGATTCTAAAACTCCGGTTGCTATCATTTGGACTTTTGATTTCAATTGCAAATATCAAATACAAAGTATATTTGCTATTCTATATTATTTATGGTTGATACGTACTTACATATGCTAGTACATGTATAAAGAATACTCTACAAGTCTACACTGATGAGGGAATGTCTTAAATTCATTGCAAATTTGAATTTCCGCCATTGAGACATTTGACATTTAACGTTTATAATTGATATAATAACAGGGGTGGGATTCTATAACTCATAACTACAAACAGCAACTGCACTTAGTTAAAATATCAATTACGAACGTCAAATGAATTTAAGACATTCCCACATCAGTGTAGACTTGTAGTGTTCTTTATATATGTCTGAGTATATGTAAGTACGAATCAACCATAAATAATCATCACTATTATAGAATAGCAAGTATATTTTACGGTCCAATGATAGCAACCGTAGTTATAGAATCCCACTCGTTTTGGAATTTCAAAAATAATAACAAATAAATCTGGAGCGCAAAGGCATCTCATATACACAAACATTTAAATACTTAAAACAGAATTGTCAAGAACAAAAACTATTTACAGAAATATTGTTGTGGAAACACAAATGCCTAATTTATAATGAATCTCCTATTCTCGTCAGTGCAAATAAAGTTCTGAAACAATTTGGTGCTGATATTTATTAGTAAATAAAATATTAACGTAGCTCTTCTATATTAAGTAAATTAAAACTTCTTAAAAGAGTTGGATTCGAAGAAAGTTTTGATCCGATTAAAAAAAATGATTCGAACTTTAGTATGTATAACCTTAATTTTTAATTAATTAATAAATTTTGTGCTTAATATATTTTTGCTGAAACCCGAGCACGAAATAAATATATCAAATACTTTTCATTGAAGTCATTTCTTTTTATTTTCCATTCATTCCTTTTTAGTTCCTTTTGACTCCCAGATTTTTTTTATTTTTCTAGCTAGAATATCTAATAAATAAATTCATTCACGTATGAAAAGAAAATAACATCCAAGAATTCAGAAACATTAGATTTGAAATATACCCTCTGTACAGATCTTAAATCCAACTATGTTGTGTTATGTTCCAATTTAAAATTCTCTCTATTCTTGTACATGTATAAAACATAAATTCATTGCAGTATATATCATATTCTTATTTTACTTTGCAGTAAAATTTACATAAACTTGCTAAATTTATTTGAGTAATATTGCTGAATAAATATTGAATTCTGAAAGAGGACAAAACTTTTATCAGGTGGATTGTATATACATATTAAACTTTGCAATGCGGAATAGTGCTGTCAAAGTTTAAGATTCCGAAAGAAACGTGACGTACTGATATGTCTGGATTGTACTTTCAAGAATATCAATCAGAATTTTGCATTTTATCAAAGTATAAATAACCTACCATGCTACATTTTTAAAATATCGCCGTTCAGTTATCTACATACAGGTAAAGCTGATATTGTTGATACTCAAAATTCCTCTAATTCATTTTTAATGTTTTCCCGATTATAGTTAATATATACATTGGCAGATTTTCCATAATCAAATTAAAGTTGAATACATTTAGGATTTCACTAAGTCAAAAAAAGTGGCACTGAACAAATTTCCAAAACAAATAATAAATTCTAAACCTGCTGCAAAAAGAAATACCAAGATCCAACTTAAATTTTTTAGGTTTTTAGGGTAAAATTGTGTGGTGTATGGATATTTTTAGTCCAAATTTGCACTTCAAAATAGTATGTTTTTTTATATATTATAAAATTGGGTAGAGATAAAATCTCAACGATTAAACCATTTGATTCTACGGACAAAGTTACATAAAGAAATGTTTACCTTCAAAGTTAGACCTCTAAAAAACGAGGTTACTCTATGCCATAGATTTCATCAATCAATTCTACGGGCAAAATTAAATAAGTGTAACAGTTTTTAGATTTTTATTCCAACGGAAACAATTTTTAGAGCGAAAAAAAATGTAAATTCAGAAAATTGCCTAACACACGATTAGGCATTTTTTTTCGTTTTTGGTAGTTTTTTGTTCTTTCTTTACTCATTTTACACATACACCGAAAAAAAACACACTTTTTTGAGATGTAACTTTGAAAGCGCAAAATCTCAGGTACGAAAGAAGAAAATTAAATACTGTTTTTAAATTTGAAATCAGCACATCGTCGTCTATCAACTTGGACTATTTTCAAAAACCTATAATTTGGACCCAAAACTACGTATTTTTGGATTATTTCGGATGTATAAACCTAAAAATTGTATTTGTTAAGGCTAATTCATGATCTCTTATATTTCTTTTTGAAATTTATGAACTAATAAAATTTTTACAATAACTATATAACATTTATTTTTATATTTCTGTGAAAGGAAAACTAATATAATTTCAACTCACATGGGCAATGAGAAAACTTCTGAACCAAACATTGCATTGTCGATTCAGAGAAATGCATTGTGTTGTCTGCAAATGCGAAAAGTCAATGCAGTTTTGTTTATGCATTCGCGTCACTTTGTCGTTCGGGGTACAGGTAATGCGGTTAGCAACTCGTCGAAGAAGTTCGTTGAATCCCCGTGATATTTAAATGACCTGACAGATAAACAGCGAACTTCCAATCTTGTTTAAAATTAATTCTAAACTTGGGAGATGGGGACGTTCCAAAGATAATAGATAGCTCTTTTGTCCTTAAATGACTTCATCCTAATACGGTAATATGCGTATACATATCAGATATAATGGATACGAATCCACAAAACTTATTAGCGAAACTTTCATGTAATTACCGTCCAAGTTCAAGGTCGTGTTACGGTATTTGAAGTAATTAGAATAAGCGTTTCAGTTATGGAAATGTATGTGGAATTCCGTATTAACTTTAACAGTTTCACTTCTCTTCAAAACTATTCTGAATTTAAAAACTAATATGTTCTAGAGTTCGGCTTATCCGACATTCTTAACTTTCACTAATTTTCTGGCCTAGAATCTACATTTTTATGATTACAAATTACTTAAAGTTTATACTTTTTTGTACATTAATTCTTCCTATATTGTACTTCACGTGAGCCTTGAATTTATCTTGGTCTTGCCTCAGTCTTGCAAAAAAGCAAGAAATTGTCTTGCAAGTAATGTGCAAGAATAGCAAGCTTATTCAATTCTTGTACTCTCGTATTTTTTTTTCTAATTTTAAATCTAGATTTATTGTAAGAATCTACCTACAATTAACTAAAAGTATAAAGATGTTTTGAACGTCTCTGCGAAATGTTGAAAGAAGTTTTAAAGATGCCGAAAGAACCAACAGATAGAAATAATGTACTGAGAAAATATTTTTTTTTTTTTTTTTTTGTATCTCCTAAGAATTTTACAATCTATCTAAATATAAGATAATAAGTAAAAATATAACAGCAAATGAATTACATGAGGAGCATTTGTCCACTGACAAAAACTCGAAATATTAACTATATAATGTTAGTTAAATCTATCTACTAAATCTAATGGTTTAAAACGTTTTAATCGTCGTATGTCCTCACTGCTGTCTAACAATTTCACTGCACTTGTGTTTGGGTGGGCTTCAAGTCTTTTAAGATATTTGGTACTAAATTGTTCGATTGTTTCTTTCACTGTACACATGTTGAGGTCTCTGTGGATGTTTACATTTGGCACATACCAAGGAGCATTTGTAATTGTTCGGAGGCACTTAGATTGAAAGCGTTGAAGTATTTCAATATTGGAGTTGCTTGCTGTTCCCCAGAGTTGTATTCCATACGTCCAGACTGGTTTAAAGATGCTTTTATATATCAGTAGTTTGTTTTCCAGTGACAGTTTGGAAGTTCTCCCTAATAGCCAATAGTGCTGCCTGAATTTTAGTCCCAGTTGTTTTCTTTTTGAGAAGATGTGTTTACGCCATGTTAGTCTTCTATCAAGATGTATTCCTAGATATCTTGTTTCTTCAGTTTGCGGTAGCGGTTGGTTATTGAGTGTTACCACAGGACACGTACTTTTATTCAAGGTAAAGGTTACATGGACTGATTTGGTTTCGTTGGCTTTTATTCTCCAGATTTTTAACCACTTTTCGATTTTTTTAAGCTGTATTTGAAGAAAATGTGAGGCCTCTGCTGAATTTTTATGACAAGCTAGGATTGCTGTGTCATCAGCAAATGTGGCAACTGTAGAATTTGGAGTTGTTGGAATATCAGCCGTGTAAATGAGGTAGAGAATAGGTCCAAGAACACTACCTTGGGGTACTCCTGATTTGATTGGGTATAATGGACTACATTCTTCTTTGTATTTTACTGTAAAATATCTGTTTGTTAGATAGGATTCTAGGATTTGATAGAAGGTATGAGGGATGTTACTTTTTAATTTATATAGCAGGCCAATATGCCACACTTTATCGAACGCTTGCGAAACATCTATAAAAGCTGCTGAACAGTAGTGTTTTCTTTCAAATGTTTTGTTTATTACGTCGACTACTCTATGAACCTGCTCAATAGTTGAGTGTTGTTTTCGGAAGCCAAACTGATGATCAGGAATTAATTTTCTTCGCATAAGTATGGGCTCCAGTCTTGTGATGAAAAGTTTTTCAAATACTTTTGAAAGTACAGGTAGTAAACTTATTGGACGATAGGACGATGTTTCCTCAGCGGGTTTCCCTGGTTTGTGTATAAGTATAATTTGAGCTACTTTCCATTGTGATGGAAAAACTCCAAGTCTTAAGATTGTGTTAAATATATAAGTTATAAGAATGATTGCTTTAAATGGGAGTTGTCTTAAAATTTTTCCAGAGATTAAATCGTATCCGGGAGTTTTTTTTGGATTTATATGTTTGCATATTATCTCGAGAACATCCTTCGGTTTAAAATGTCGTATAGGATAATCCAACTGAAAGGGATGTTCTAACGTGCTGTATATGAATTGTTCATCTTCTGGTGGTATCGAAGGTGGAAAAGGTTGGAATACTTTTGTTAGGTGATTTGCAAAGGCTAGAGCTTTGTCAGAGTCAGTCCTTGCCCATAGTCCGCCTTCTTTCCTAATAGGTGGAATGTGTTGTTGGGGCTGTTTGATTTTTTTCGTTGCTTTCCATAATGAGTAGTCACTTGCTTCTGTTGCTGATAAATTCTCAAGATAGTTTTGAATTGTTTCATTTTTTTCTTGTTGCAATATTTTTTTCAAGTCTTTGGTGGCTTTATTTAATTTACTTTTTACTTGGGGGTCTCGAGTTGTCTGCCAGATTCTTCTAATTTTCCGTTTATGGGCTATTAAATGTTTGATGTACGCTGGTATGTTTGTTACAGTATTACAAGATTTTTGTATTGGGGTCGATTGCCAAGTAGATTCCTGAATTGATTTTGTTAAATGTTCTACAGCATTATCTAAGTCTTCTTGAGATTTTAAGCTGACATTTAACGAGATTTTACTTTCTAGTATGTTCCTGAATTTGTGCCAATTCGTTTTTTTATTACAGAGAGAGGCGGGTTTATCTACTTTTGGTATTTGTGTACTGAATATTAGAATTACGGGTGAGTGGTCTGATGATAAATCTACGCAGGATTCTACTTTAAAATATTTTTCTGATTTTCCACTGACTATGAAAAAGTCAAGTAGATCAGGTATTTTATTTGGGTCAGTCGGCCAGTAGGTTGGTTCTCCAGTTGAAAGGGTTATGTAATGTTTATTTTGGATAGTTTTGAGTAATTCTCTTCCTCTTGGTGTAATGAGTCTCGATCCCCAAATTTGGTGTTTAGCATTGTAATCTCCACCAGCAATGAATTTATTTCCCAATGTATTAAAAAAGGTAGTACATTCTTCGTTTTTAATTATATGTTTCGGTGGCATATAAATTGCTGACACTACAAAAGATTCCGATAGCGTTTCAATTTTTATATTTGTGGCTTGCAGATATTCTTTCTGGTATTTTACAAGTTCATAATGTTTAATTGAATTTTTTACAATAATTGCAGTTCCA
Organism: Stenolophus ochropezus; assembly: GCA_035578165.1. Classification (NCBI taxonomy): domain Eukaryota; kingdom Metazoa; phylum Arthropoda; class Insecta; order Coleoptera; family Carabidae; genus Stenolophus; species Stenolophus ochropezus. The sequence goes on along the minus strand of JAQOWZ010000016.1, from coordinate 3,206,636 downwards.
CCATGAGCCGTTCCGTCAGGATGATTTGTTGAATATATTGAATAATTTGGTATTTTAAGGTAGTTTTTATTCGTGAAATGAGTTTCTGATATAAGTATTATATCTAGTTGGTGGTTAATAATAAATGATTTTAATTCTTGGCTATGTTGAGCCAAGCCGTTGGCATTCCATAATACAATTTTCATCTGAGTATTCATTTTATTTTTGAAATTAATGTTGTTAAAATATTTAACATTGTGTCCATACGTTCCATTAGTTTACATAACATTTGTTCTAGATTTTTATTAGAATTACCTTGTGTGTTTATTTCCGGGGTAACGATTTCATTAGCTGGCGTCTCGACCTGTGAATTTTTTGCAGTATTTGCATTAATATTAGTAGGTTGCTGATTAGACATTTTTGCAACACTTGCATATGTATTGTTATTGTTTACATATTGTGCTGGACGGATGTTGACATTATTATTTGTAGGTCGTTGAGTAATTTGTTTAGTACGTAAAGTGGGATATTTTCTTTTTTGAATCTCTTTGTATATTGCGCAACCTTTGTAATTTGCAGGGTGTTTTCCATCACATAAGGCACAGGTTGCATCTGTATTAGATGGTTTTTCACACGTAGATGTATGATGATTTTTCCCACATTTCACACAGCGTGCTTGCCGCTCGCAGTAGTTATGGGTATGTCCGTATCTTTGGCAATTAGTACACTGTACGATTTGTCGTTTTACTCGCGGAGGTTCGAATTCAATTTTGCAGTTTAATAAATATTTAATGTCGTATACTTTTTTATTATTTTCCTGCTGTTCTAAGTCCACATAAAACATGGGAAGCGGCTGTTTAGTTTTCCAATTTTTAATATTGTGAATATTAATAACTTTGTGACCATACGACTCTATTTCAGTTTTCAAATATTCTATATCCGCAGAGTAGTGGATATTTCTTAGGACTGTTCTAAAGTTTCTTTTCTGTTTTAACTGATATGTATGAAATGCCGTTTTTTTCTCTGTTAAGGTCTTAATGATTTTTGTGTAACTCTCAGATGTATGGGGTTGGACTTTAACCTGATTGTTTGACATTGATTTTAAAAAATAATCATCCTTGGCTACTAAGTTCAATATTTCCAGTAATGGTTGCAATTTAATTATATCAGGAATAAAAATAGGTGGCGGTTTAGGTTCTCGTTTTTCAACTGTATTTTCGTCATCATTATCATTTTCTGGGTCTTGATTAGTTAATTCCTGGAATCTATTTTGAGTATTTATCCTTACCACAAAATCAGTTAGAGTTTTTTGTCTGACGTTCCTGCTGTTAATTTCTGGACTGTTTCGTTTTGTTTTGTTTGATTTAACTGTTTGCCATTCTGAGCTACTGTTCGCGCTGTTCGATAAAGGTGGAAAAATCTGGGTGTATCCTGTAGGAGAGTTTTGAGTTTGAGGCTGATTTTCGATTTCGGATATCTGTGTAAAGGGAATTGGAGTATTAGTTTGGAGAGGATTCTGAGAAGCGTCCGTTATGGGGTTGGCTGGGGGCGTATTGGTTGATGAAAGTGTCTGAGGATAAGTCGTAGTTGGTGTTGTATTGGAATTTCTAGGTGGTGAGTGGTTAACAGGCATAGCTAGGTTGGTTGGGGATGTGCCGGGTTGATTTACTGAGCTTGGCTGGTTTCTAAGTACCAATGCTGCATTCTTAAGCTCTGGCGGTATAGATGATTTCCCGCTAGGTGGAATCAAAAAGAAGACGCCGTCTCTTTTTGTTATTTTAGCTATTGACTTTTCAGTCTTCTTCGACATACTTCATTGCGATGAACACAGGAAATAAATTTGCACTGTAAGCACACACTGTATGACACACTTTTCGACACTGCACGCGCACGGAATAGAACCACACGTCTGCACTGCTCGACGGTTGTAAGCCAACTGAGAAAATATACACCTGGATATATTATTTCAAAATTATTGACTCCTCGAATATATTTTACACCATTCTTAACGAAAAAATTAGTTGAGGATTAAAAATTATTGAGAATAAAAGCTACTTATTTGTAGTCTTTCTAGTAAAATAATACTTTACATGCATAAAATATATAAACTTGTTTTTATTTTAAGAAAAACATAGAACTGCAATTTGTATTTCTAAAATAAAATTAATAATGCAATGCACAACATCAACTTTGATCTTTTACTTTACTGTTCATTATGTATTTTAATATGAATCATGAATAATATTTCACTATGTTTTTAATATTCAGATTTACAATACAATTTTATATTATTAGTAAAATGAGATTTTCTTTACCTTTAAAGATAATAATATTAACAAGTATAAATTAAATACATCTACCCACTAGTTCATAAATTTACTGAACACATAATTATTAATAAGTAATTAATAATACCGTGTGACCTATCATTGTTTTTCCGGTATTATTAATTATTCCTCTTATTTAAATATTTGATTGCGGCCAAAATTATAATTGCAGTGTAATATCAATGTTGGTACTACTTCCGATATTTTATTGTTTACTTTATTTAAAATGACAGTCGAGAAAATTGTAATGGATTATTGCCAGGAGTCAAGGTTAAGGATTTGACACAATACATAAATAGCAGAGCAATAAGAAGATATTTATGAGTTTATAATCTCAGTTGATGTATGTGTATGTACATATGTACTATGAGTTATAGCATAATTACTTCAGGGCACTAAGGAATACGTATGTAAATTGGTAAATATAACACTAGGGAATTTTACAAATTGTTAAGGGGTACTGGTCCATTCTCATGTATCAATAATTTTGACTATAACAGGAAAATGGATTTACGATTATCAATTAATCTAATTAATTCATATACCATAGATATTTATTACGGAACGATTATATTAAAACTAATCCATTTATTAAACAATAACAGCGAGTACCAATAATATCGGCAACAAAAATTTTTCGCGAAAACTAGATTTATTCAAATGTGATTAACTGTATAGCGTTATATTTGGGCGACAAAATTGATGAATAGTTTGTCTAACTTCGTTAATTGTAATAAGTATAACTATCAAACGATTTTATAAGTATGTTATTATATTTGTTGTTGACTATTTTCATGTTGTACAAATAATGTAAAAAAAACGTCTAATATAAATATGTAAAAAGTGTTCTGTAGAATACGATTTTTAATTTAACATTTAACAGCGTAACTAAAAGTCGTAGGGAACGTAGTTTATGTTCTTACTTACAATTTTTGAGGCGTATACATTTTATCCTCTACACATATTATATTGCTCGACATTGTATCTTGCACACCTTTTATCGTGCACACTTTTAATCCGCGAAAAATGTTATCTTACACACATTTTATCTTCCAAATCATTTTATTATCCACACATTTTATCTTCCGAAACATTTAACGCTGAATAATTTATCTAATTATAAGTATGTTGATTGCATGGGCAATAAAAATAATGAAAGGTATAATTACATGTTTTAAAGATGAAACGTTGGCGAAGATATGTATGGAATATAAAATGAATGGAAGATAAAATGTGTGTAAGATATTTTTTTCGTGGATTAAAAGTGTGCACGATAAAAGGTGTGCAAAATTGAATTTTTGAAAGATGCAAAGTCGAGCAATATAACATGTATGGAGAATAAAATATATACGCCTCCAATTTTTAAACCAACATTTAAAAATATTTGACATTGTTTTTTAAATTAAATTTTAAATCCCAATAGGTAGCTATTTTTGTAACTACAACAGATCTAGAGAAATGTATTCTTTTGTTGCTATTTTCTTGAACCTAGTATTGGGAATGTAAATTCGAAATGCAATTCTGGTAATTGGCATTTGCCAGTTATTTGAGTTCAGCGAAATTAACAAAATATTTGCCGACCCTAATGAAATACTCATTGATTCATGAAATGCAGTAATGGAGAATTGAAACCGCTATTAGGTTTAAAAAGACTCGATGCATACAAATTGCATGTGTGAATTGCATTACTGCTCTGGTCATTAACTTGTCTCTATAATTTAGAGATCATAACAATTTACACTACAATATTTCACGGGGATATTTACTCTGCCTATAATAAATAGTAGATATATAATATATAGTAAATATAGAGTATATAGTTAATATATAATATATTATAGCTACACAGATGTAATGCTTGTATTAGCTACTGATCCGACTAGAAGGACCAAAATGTAGAATCAATAACTTTTACAATAGGCATTAGATTTTTAAAATTCATACAAGAAATCATTAAAGCCTGAACATTCTTCTTTAATATGTGTAAAAAGGAAGGCATGTTACAGAATGCAATTTTTGAGGCCAGTTTTTCCATTTCTGGTTAAAATGCCAGTTACCTTAATCCTTAATCATCAGATAACAGAAAAATATCCCATCGAAAAATTGATGTAAGTTATCAAAAATATACATTTACTCTTTCGATGCGATATTTTTCTATTTACCGATAGTTAAGGTAACCGGCAGTTTAACCAGAGATGGAAAACCTATCCTTAGTAACATACATAAATACTCAAAATGATCAGCATTTTATACAGCTTTTTTCTTACATGCTTATTAAATTTAATATTGCTTTTAAACTATATGGCCAAAAAAAATTGATTTTGACATATATTATTCTTTATACATTATACTTTTAGACAGTACATCTATAATTGTATATTTTATTATAATAATTGTTTATTTGACATAATTATAAGTAAAATCTCTATTCAGAAAACTACTTACGGTTCTACTTGAAATTAAAATGTTATTTAAAACATCATACCTAAGAATATTTTATTAATTTCGTAAAAGAAAATGAAACAGACTAATTTATTACTCTATCTCCCTCTTAGTATCAAATGGAGTGTTGATATAGACATAAATATAAGCATTTTAGTATATTCATTATAAATTCATGTAAAAACATTTTCACTTATGTTATTTACTTATCATTTTGACATTATTTATTATACAAACATGACTTTATTCATTGTGCCAATATTTGTATATTATAAACGGGACATAATATAAACATTAAATTTAATTAGAGTGTCTGGATGACTAGTAAGTTCGTTTGAAACAGTCCTCCACTGCCTGCAGCAAATGAAATGAACACCGTTTGTTCCAACGTCAATATTTATTCTCAAAACATAAGAGATTCAAGGCATATTTGCGGAGAATTCTTTGCTGAGACAAAAAGAAATATATGAAACGTGTACAATTTTCCAAATTCAATACGAGCTATGTTTGCTGCACGTCAATTCGGCAAACAGATTTGCCAGAAGTCGAGGTATAATACGAGGAAATATAAATATAATATTCTCCAAAAGTTGTATTCGGGAGCTAGAGATAGAAACAGATGTAGAAAAATTGTTGAGTGAACATCCAATCATTAGTTTTTCATCAATATTTTTAAATAAAATACTACTTAATTTGTGTAAGTAGATAATAGTATATTATTATATAAGGAAAAACACATAAATATTTTAGAAAATGACAACATAAAAATACACAATGACAAATGACTATACCGTCAGATGCAGGAAGGGGGATCCACATATAAAATAAACGTGAATTATTGATTTCTGGTTCTGTGATTGGTCGAGAAGAGTGAATTATGAGTCACATTTCACCGTTCTGAAATATGGCTATTATAATTAATCGAAAAAATTGAAATAAGGGAAATATGTTTACACAGGAGTAGAAAAAAAAACTTAAATAAATGTCACACATTTTTACTTCCTTGTGCAAATCAAAGGAAGTATAGTAATCGCGAAAAATTTATGTTTCCATGTTTGAACGGAAATATCCATTTTGACCATTCCTGAATCCATTTTGACTTGTGATGTCTGTATGTTATATAACTCAAAAAAGATTAGCAGTAAAATTTTGAAATTTTGTACATGGGACTGCTATAAGATCTAGTTTTTTATTGCAATCAGCAGTGCAAAAGGACTCTATGCTATTTACTCAAAGATCATTATTAACCAGCGCCTTATATCCCTCAGTTATAATATTTTTACCCATACTGTAAATTTCTGTCTTAATTTTATTTACTATTAATATTCGTATTTATTGTAAAGTAACAAACATGTGGAATGCCTGTATTTTGCGACCAGACATTGTTAAATTAATATTGTAACTAGTTTTGATTGCAGAACAATTAAATTACTGGAATACCCAGTAGTGATTTAAACTATAAACGGCTAGTGCCATATGTAATAATTGAATAACACATTATCAGCATTCCCTCTGCGTTCATATCTAACTTATAACTAAACTTTCAAATTTAATTGTCTCCACTACATGAATTAATGCAATTTGACACGCTTTGAACAACTAACGGTGATTTCATTGTCCACAGTTTACACTTAGTGCTAACGTTTTTGTCTAATTAAATATATATATATATATATATATATATATATATATATATATTATGCAGAAATAGTCTGAAGAACATAATTTTTGCTTTATTTTTATATTTATCCGTATATTTTTATCTAAAATACAATAACTCTATGAATGTTTAAATTTGTATTATTGTCTTTTTTTTCATATTTGTTTGAAATATATGTATGTACTCATATTTTTAATATTTATATTGGTTCATATTATATTTATTTTGTAAACAAAACTTTTAAAAGGTAAATATACCTAAGGCTTATTTTCATATTCGGAGACATATATTCAATTAAATTCATATTCCTAGAAAAAAAAATTAACACTGATACCAATATAAATATACGTACATATGTATTTTTTTCAATACACCTGCATATGTCTTTAGTGCATTTGTATGTAAAATATGTATGCTTTTATTAGTTTTACTATTTAACTCATGATATATAATAGCAATTAGTTACAATGTATATTTTTTACTAATTTTTCTCATTTAAATATCTGTGTTATCAGTTTTAATGTCCATTTTGTAATTACGTAGCACTTTTCACACTATAATTCGCTTGTAAGCCCACATTTTAGTTTTTGCGTTTGGGTAAAAGTTAAAACGAACATTAAGATAATTCGGTTGAAAGCCTGTCCAATGTCTTTATAACTGAATTTGTCGTCGTAATCCCACGTGAAAAGAAAATCTGCTGTTAAATGAACATTAGGATCATTATGGAAAAAATTGATGTGACCTTTATGCCTTGTATAAACATTTTGTAATGAATTGCTGATGAAATGATAAACTGTTAAAGTAACTAGAGTAGATAATGGAAGTAAGCTTCTTATTGTTTGTAGAACAGGGTATTATAAATTAATTCTGAATATCAATATAGAAATTTCATTATATCCTTGCATTAAGGCAATATAAAATTAATTATAAAAGTGTTATCAGTGATATATTTATCTAATGTGTTTTTTTTCAGATATTTTTATAATTTCTCTTATTAGTGAAGTGACTAGTGAGACATATTAGCTTATTCTTATGGACAATCTTCACCACTACTTAGGCAGGGTTATAGAATTTTCTGTCAATTTTGAGCTTGTGATCTGAAATCATAACTGGTCATGGAAAGTGTGGCGTTTGCAATATCTTTCGAAATGTCATGTATGTTTGAAAAGTGACAATTTTGTATGGCAAAATTAAAAATAGTTATTTATGGTAAAAGTGTGTTACATTTATTACAAATAAGTCACGAGAGAAATGTTTAGCTCACAAGGACATTTTTTTATGTTTATATAATATATAGTATAGGCTATGTAAAGTTCCAAAAACATTATTATCGGTACCTATATTGTATACTAGTAGTAGACAACTCTAGTATTGCAAGAATTAACTTTACCTTTGGTGTCCATCCTTGCATCCTTATTGTACTATACAGTACAGTACTGTGTAATAAAACGCTGTATTGTATAATTATTTATAAAGTAAACGAACTGTATATTATTTTTTGTACTGTATTTTAAATGTAATAGAAATATGTACTTTCCTGAATTTCATTTTCCAATCTCGAACAGCGGCCGACTCGACGCGCTGCCTTTTGAATGATATGTGTGGTCCAATTATGAAGATGGGACGATAGGACGAATCGACGTCGATCGCCTCGTTTATTTCTATCTTAAGACAAAGTCAAATGACCTTCTGTCACCAATATTAAAACTCCATTTTATGCAAATTTAATAAGATATTTATGCAAATCTTTAAATATTTATTATCTACTTAATATTATAACTTGATCAAGTAAGAAAAACAAATCCTAACATAAACTTTTATAGTGTCGAAAATTTAGTATACCTGGTTTTTCAAATACTTTCTACCGATTTTATAACTGTGTCATTATTTTGTAGAACATGTAGTGTTAATAAAAATTAAAATGCACATAAATTAGTAAGAAAACTAGTGTAAACACAAGTTACTAACAACCCATCAAGTTGTATTTAAATCACAAACAAAACGTAAAACATGTAAATAACCTGCGAGTAGATGAAGTTAAACTCTCGTGAGTCGTGATATTAGAATCTACGGCCGACAATCGCACCCGTGCGCAGACGGCCGCCTGGGGATTCGCTCTTTCATGCCGAGTGCCGAGTGGATGGATAGCCAGCCCCAAAACAAGCGAGAAAGTATTCACCGCAAAAAATATATTCTTCTAACTTACACACTTTATGCAAATTCTACCCGCTCATATAAAAATAATGCGTTTTGTTTGAACTTCTGAGAAAATTATTCTTTACCTTTAGAAATTATTTTAATCTTCTCAACAAAAACAATTCTAAGAACAGCATATTTTTCAGAAATTGTTTTTTTTTTATATAAAATTAAATAAAACTGAAAATAATACAGATGTTATACGAAGTTTATTCGAAAAGTAAGGTTACAACGTATTTATAGCTTCTAGAAAAATTTTTCGAGGTACCAAGTGATATTTTTCTTTTCACCGTTTTCAAAGTCCACATGGACGGAAAACGTTTTTTAGTTGATTTAAATATTAATGGAAATATAATAATAATATATAAACAACTGACTAAATAATAAGTTCCACAATCTTTAATTGAAGTAGAAAGACTATGAGGATAAACTTTTAACAGATTTTATATAAAATATTTATTTATGCAGCCGGTGTTCCTCAAGGCTCAAGTTTAGGTCCATTGTTGTTTATTTTATTTCTTAATGACATTGTTGATGTGGTCGAGAATTCTGATGTGTTGTTTTATGCTGATAACATCAAAATTTTTAAAACTCTATGCAAGTTTGCAAACTGAGGTCTAAACTAATTTTCAACTATAGTAAATGCAAAGTATTCAAAAAGTTTGTTTACACCTATATTTCTATAACTATAGGTGTAAACAATGGAGAATACTCATCTTGAACGGGTTCTCTAATTCAATTTTTATTATTATATATTCGCTACTATGTTTATTCATCAATTTTTGTATAATCATCTTGTAATTGGCATATTTAGTCTTATTGGATTGATTTTTAATAAATAAATAAATAAATAGTGTGTTGCTTAGCATCTCGGGACACAATTTGGTGCTAGGTCAATAATGTTACTCTTCTCAACCCCAACAATGTTGAACTGAATATGTTTGTATATTTTTTGAGTATTATTTATGATTGTGATATTTTTGATTTATAATGTTTTGATTGTGTGAAAGCAGGGGAATTTGGCTTTGGTCAGGCGTTGGTAATGAAATTTTTCGCAGGGTGTCAGAAGCGATCCCAGCGGCCCTGACGTTATTTTTGATCAATTGCGCGTCTCCGTCCGTTTTGTATTCAAGGGCGCCCTTGCAGGTCTCGGGAGATACTGATGTAGGTCGACATAAATGCATCCCAAACCCGCCAAATAATATAATCCACAAGATTTATGGAATATCTTTATATTTTTCTACTCGTCTTTCATCTCGCAACCATGAAGAATCGTGCTTCATGCCTCAAACCATTGAGTAAGTAACATATAGAGAGATAATGCTTATGGGCCATTTGTAATAAGTTTCTGACGTTCCCTTACGAATAAATGTAGCCAGGAAGTGATGCCACCTATTTGTCAATAGCTAGATTTTGGAAGCTCACAAGAGCAATAACTTGGGAACCCTTACAGTACCTGCGTTTCTTAGAAATGTTTCGCATTGGGGTAAATTATGAAACCAGATGTGAATTGAACTTATGGAGACATTGAGAACTTGCTTCTATTTGTTTTTTTCATATCTTCTAGACGAAAATTACTCTGGTTATATTAATTAGTTAGAATTTTTTTTGACTAAAGATACGTAAATTATTTATTTTAATAGATTGTTTGTATATATGCAAAGAAGGAAAAATACAGAAGAAACAAATTATTAACAGGCTGTATAATTGTAAGAAAGACTAAAAACGGTGTTAAAGCGGAGAGATCAACAAAGATTTGACTAAGGCAAATTCTTTCATAAGAATTTTGTTTTCATTGACGGTCTTTGGATATGAAATGATTCATAGAAATCAGATTTGCAAGGATTATACTATCCATCTTTAAAATATTTTTGCCCAAATATTTTACATTTAAATTATTAATAATAATGGAATGGTTACGATGTTACGAACAGAGTATTTTGTTATAATTTATATTATATGTTTTAAGAAAAAAATTATTCAAGTATGTCAAATGAAATAAAACTTAATGAAAAATTAAAAAATCATTCTTTAAACAATAATTAACAATTTATTTCTCCAGCGCAATATATGCTAAATAGTGTTTTCAACAATTTATCGTTGTTAGGCATATCAAATAACTCGTCAAATAAATAACTTAAAAAAATATTGTTGCTAAGTTAAAGATTAAGGTTGCAGACTCTTTCAACAGATATCAATCTCAATAATTAACAATTTATAAATAATTAGTTTCAATTATTAATAAATTATAGGATAGTTTTTTCAAATTGTGCCATTGTAGCTGTGCCAGTTTTACAGTCCAAGATTCAAGAATATTAATCGATATTTATATTTTATATCGAACCCTGTTGAACAATCTTTAAGTACTTTCACTATTTTGATATGAAAAAGGTTGGTAGGATCGTTTTAAATTTCTGAATAGTCAAAAGGCAAAAATGCGCTTGTGTTTCTAGCGAGAGGGTTGATTGATAATTGGAAAATCCCAGTAGCATATTTTATTTGCAGTAATAGTATGAAAGCCACAGATCTAAAAACGTTATTATTTTCTTGTTTAAATATGATGTTCTCATTAGGACTAAATGTACGTGCCATAGTTTGTGACCAAGGATCGAACAATAGATCACTTTTTAAAATATTAGGCATTAATAGCACATATACACATTTTATATATAATAACAAAAAAAATTATGCATTATATGATCCACCACATTTAATCAAAAGTGTAAGGAATACACTTTTGAAACAAAATATTTCTGTAGATGTGTACGAAATTTTTTGGAAAGATATTAAAGCAACATATGAAATCGATTTGAAAAGTTTATTTTGTAGAGCATTACCAAAAATTACTCCACAACATATTAGTCCGAATGTATTTGAAAAAATGAACGTAAAAAGAGCGGTTCAAATTTTTAGTAAATCTTTCTCTGCTGCTGTATTTTCTGCTGTTGCCACAGCCGAACTAAAATCAAAAACTGCTTTAGAAACAGGAAAATTTTTGGAACGATTAAACTATTTTTTTGGCTGTTTAAATTCAAAAATTTTACATAGTTCCAATCCATACAGTTCAGCTCTGTGTTGCAATAATCATTTAGTTTTGAACACTCTTCATGAAAGTATTCCATGGATAAAATCATGGCATGCAACGGAAACTACACCATTTTGTTTTGAAGGATTATTATTAACAATTAACAATATTTTAAATTTATTCAGTGATATATCACCAACCTACTCATTTCTATTAACAAACAGGTTATGATAGAATCCTACTGAACATTTATTTTCTAAAATTCGCCAAAGAAGAGGATACGATCCAAATCCTTCAGCAAAGCATTTTCATCTGGCACTACAAGCAATAATGGGTTCTAGTTTACAAATGGCAACGCAGAAATCTAGCTATGAAAATGATCATGATGAATATTTATGCAATATGTTGGAATCTGTTAATGGGAATAGAAACAATGAAAATATAATGCTACTTCCAATAGAATGTACTGGTAATAAAGAAAATTCTTCATATAGTGACTGCAATAGATCCCATGAAACATCAATTATTAATCATCCAACATTGCAAACCTGTTCAATACTATATTTTTCGGGATATTTGATATACCACCTTTTGCAAAAATATTCTTGTTCTTCTTGAAATGAGGAAATGTATGACGAAAATTATTTTTTTTTATTAAATAAAGATTATTCGGCAAATTTCAATAAGTCATGTTTATTGAAGCGACCAACACAAAGTACCATAGACATTACTACTATTTATTTAAATATATTTGATAGAATATTTGAGAATAATGGTTACATATATGGAATCAAAAAATTTTGTATTACAACAATTTTAAATGAAGAACGAGTTAGATACTCGTTACTTGGATAAATACTACTCCAGAATGCGAACAACACAGGCTACATTTATTTCAACAATTAATAAGGACAAAATTGTTTCATATATCTTAATTCTACAATACACTATCAAGATCTGCAAAGAGTACAAGTAAGCCTCATCGAAATTTAAAAATTGTTAAACATAATTAAATACATGATTCCTTGATCTCTTTTTAAATTTTACTGCACACATTTATCTGTCCTTTATAAAGTATAGCATAAGTTCATCAGGCGGTCAGCAATTCCGGCACTTTAATGCAGGTAGAAAAACTAGCCCCATAGTGGGTTCCTGGAAATTTAGATTTTAATTTCGCTTTTCTTTCATAGATGGCGCAATAAAATACAGTACCATCTGTCGAACAAAGTTCAGAACTATTTTTTGTCGGTGGTGCTATCTGGTGTATAAAGTTCTCGAACGATTACACTTTTCAACACGGGCATTATTCCTCTATATGTAATTAAATACTCACTGCTCAAACTTAATAAGATGTTTACGTACATTACTTTTATTTAATTCATAGATTTGCTAAAGAGTATAAATTATTTTTTCTTCAAACTTCTTAAAAGTGACATCTTTTGTGACGTGACTCAGAAGGTTGAAGTTTAATTTCTATGATCAATGGATTTTCTCGACTGGTGGATGAATGGGTGGAGGTAATAAAGTACTGGAAAACAGTAAAGCCTTCCAAAATACGACTGATTTCCAGTACTTTTACCTTTAATTTCTCTGTCGCCGGAGTAGAAATTTTTACACCGTTGGAATAAAAGAAAAATAAATAAATAACCATAGAAATTATGTAGAATCAGCGAATAAGAAATAATTTATAGTTACATTAGAAATCTATAATCTCGGCTTAAATATTACTATAAAACAATATAATCTATGAATAAAATTACTAAAAACCATCTACAATTGATAGATTTAAATTGATAACGATAAGAAAAATAGTATGTGTCATTCAGAGTAAAAGTGTCTTTCCACGTTCGCCATACGTAGTATATCAATTTTACTCTTAATAACACAATACACTATTATATATGAAATAGATTTTTTATGGCAACAATAAATTTATCCATTCACGTTTCTCGCATCCATCTAGTAGAATTTATTTGTACTATCACGAAGTATTCCGAATCACGCCGAAAGTACACGAACATAGAAAATTAACATTATTTTTTTTGTACTAAAAATACATCTATATTTGAAATCTTTCTAGTTGCTGATAACTCTTAGTATTTTCTTGAACCTTTAAACTTTCTGTTTTTCAAAGCGTATAAAAGTATTTATTAATAATTTATTTGACAGGTCTCGTATTATTTATTCACAGCAAAAGTGAAACTCAAACACATGTAAGCATTTCAGTCTCACTGAAAACTCTCCTTTTGCCTGTTGGGCTGTTACTGACAGCCCGCATCATACAACGATACAAAGTAAATAACTGGAAACAAGAAGATTTCCTGTGTTTTATAAAATTAAGGTAGGTATTGTAATTTGAATTCAACGAGAACTTCACAGAAAAATGTTTAAAAGAGATTATCAGAACGTTTAAAGCGGTGGTTCTATTGTTCGAGAAGGAAAGTTTGTTCTAGGTACAAAGCGTAAAGCATTAACATGCGTATCCTAGTAAATATATTTTTCTGGTGGATTTATTTATCGACTACCTAATAAAATCAAATATTACTCTTGCAAATTTTGGTTTTTATTCTCTCATTCTTAAAGTTAAAAATTTGTACTAAGTTTTATAAAGTAACCTACAGACAAAGTGATATATTTCGTCCTAAAATCATAAAACTTCAAGTGCTATGAAAGGCATGTTTTGTTAGAGACTTTTATTGAGTTTTAGCATTACTTGGACATTTGTAGACGGTAATCTGGAGGACTCTTGCGTACTTATTCAAAGTGCTGGGATTCTCAGGTTTATGTCTCAAACTTCAGACTGTGAGGAGAAATGTAAAATAAATTCCAAACTTAGTTCCACCGTGTTACCCGCACGAATTAAGTAATTACTCTTCACAGGATTATTCACTAACGAATTTATTTTTAATGTCGCCTACATTTCATTAACAAATAAGGAAAATTGTTTGAAGGACAAAGTGTTAAATGTCCCATTTTTTATTTAACGACCTTATATTTACAATGATTAGTATTTACAATCGAATGAGGATTATAGATATAGGGATTTGAATATATAATATTAGGTTATAAATATATAATAACAGTGTATTATTCAATGAGCATGTAATGTGTGCTATTACTCATGGGAATGAAGTTTGCCACCGGGAGCAAAAGCGAGTGTTGTATATCATTCGAATGAGTAATAGCCATTATGTGCGAATACTTTATCCACTACTATAACATGAAAAATATGTCAATTATAACTAAATATGATATCACACTTTAACAGATAAATAAAGCTTAAAAAGAAAATAAATGTATGAAAAATTAAAAATACTACTGTATATTAGGCTTCTTATGTACAAAAAATACTTGAAAACAAATGGATCAGGACTTCTTTTGTTTGGAAATTATAACATCTTATTTTTTTACTTAATTTTTCTTAAAACAGAGATAAAAATAAGAAAAATATTCATAATATGTCTTAAAATTACTAAAAATATGATCAAAATCTAACTAAATTAAATGCTTTTTAAAATTAGAGCACATAAATTATAATAAATGTATAATACGATACCACGTGTAACAAAAATTAATTTAATATAATAGTGTCTTATTTTCTTTATACTTTATGTTCATCTAATATAATTACTTTTTCAAGCTTTAATTTCGCACTCAACTGTCGTACAAACTAACAAAAGCTAAATATTGGCAGCTATTGTTTTCTTTTTTAGCAAGATGTCTCCTCTTATATATTATTTTCAAAAACGTATTAAGTTTCAAAGTCAATATAACGTTAGCTTGGTTTTATTTTCCAGAATCTTGTCTATAGTTCAAGAAACTATAACTTGTTTGTCTCTATTATCGCGTACATCACATTGAATGTGAAGAAGCAAAAAATATTTACTTATTTGCATTTCATAAATGTTTCATTATGTAGTAATAAAGGAATATATTTTCTAAAGGACTAATAATAAATTTATATCATTTGAAAGTGTAATATGTAGATAGGTTTTATATTGTGCTTTTCTTGCTGTTTGAAGTCTAAGGAATTAATTTCTATTTTTGCTTCTTTGAATATAAATATATACTCCT